>CM057089.1:32496893-33111893 GCA_029959045.1 Taenioides sp. WSHXM2023
AGAACCACTAATAACTTTTCTCCTGCCCAGATTTTCAGGGCTGGACTCGAACCGGCGCTGGCGACATCAGACTCGAAGTTTCGATCTTTATTTTGCCCATTTCGTTCGTTTCGTTTCGTTTAATGGCGAACGGCACAAATGAACCGGCTCCGCTTGGACGCACTCGCCGCGCTGAATTGGCCGGGTAATAAACTTGGATCGGGACGCGTCAGGAGCCATTAGCGGCGAGACAGGAGGGGTGGCCGTGTTGGGAGGGAAAGAGAGGGAAAGAGAGAGGGAGAGAGGGAGAGAGGGAGAGAGGGAGCCTGGAGGGGCGGTGAGAAGTGGGCTGTCCCCTTCGGAGCTACACCACCACCAGCAACTCTCCGCGAACTCAAACAGCGGCGCTACCCCCGTCCTCTCCGCACCTTCTCGTATCTTTCTTCGGCTCTTCTTTGGATTTTATTCCCGGGACGTGCACCTTGCGTATGCGCGTGCGCTCTGTCCCTGCACGCGCACGAGCTGAACGCAGGATCCGACTCTTTTTACGCGGACGCTTCTCGGTTTTGGAGGAATTCGCTCTGTCGGGGAGCTCCGTGGAAGTGACCGACTCGCGCTGCATTCCGATTCCACTCGCGGCGCTCGCCAGGCGGACACGGGAGCACTGCGAACCCCCTTTCCCTCCTTCGCCACACTTCCTCCGGTTCCATCCGCGGAGCTTTTCCCGACGCAAGGGGGATTAATAATGCGCTGATCCCCGCTCGCTAACGCTGGATTTACGTGGATTAAAAAAGGGGAAAAGCATCGGATCATGAGGGGACCGACTGGAGTGATCGCTCTGGCCGCGGTCCTCGCACTTTCCCTGGGGATAGACGGTAGGACTGAGCGCCTTTACTGCCTCCACGTTTTACATTTTACGCACTAAATCACCTTTGACATTTCACGGTGTTCAGCGTGACCGAAACGTGCTCCGGAACTTTTTCCAGTTAGAGGAGCCGGAACTATAGAAACGAGGAGGACAGGAGTTAAGAAGGGAAGAGTAGAGATGGAGAGAACAATAAATGCATGAAATAGAATGAGAGGCAAGTGTGGAAAGGCAGGAAACAAGGAGAGGAAGACCAAGGCGTTAAACTAAGGATTTAAAGTTGAGGAGAAAGAATTGCCAACAAAAAAGTATATTAAAGGTCCTAAATTACGCAAAATGGACTCTTGTAGCTTTAAGTCGTGTTTTAATGTTGTTTCCTCCTCAAAAACAGACCTGGAGTTGTGTTTGTTTCATTCACACGTTTGAGTAACTCTTGATTATTGGTCTGTCTACATCTCCAAACCTCAAAACGCTCTGTTCCACCTTGTGATGTCATGAAGTGGCAGTTTTCAAGTGAACAGCTCCTTTTACCTTTAGCTCAGTAGAGATCGGCAGTTCCAGGGCTGAAATGATCCAGATGATTCTAGCGAAGGTGTGTGGAGTTAATAAAAACACAGTGGAGCTTTTCCTGGATTACCGCATGACATCACAAGGTGGAACGGAGTGTTTTTGGGCCCTGTAAAAACATTACAGTGTGTTTAATTACTCCAATATTCATTCAGTTAGGTGCATGGAGCAGTATTTTTGAGTTTAGAATTTACTTTAAAGAGAAATCACCACAAGTAGGCCTATTATTACAAGTTAAAGGTGCATTGTGTAACTTTTCTGGTGAGGGTCCGCAACCTGTTTGTCTCCATGGAGATGTTAATGCTTTGGTTTAAATAGTCCACAGTACGGCATTAAACTAATTTACTGTATGTTGCATTTATTCAACTACAGATGTTATTTATTGCTCAAAAAATCTTAAAAAAAACAACAACAAAAAAACCCATTATTCTTATTGTGAGTGAGGTTGTCTCTCCACAGATCTGACCTGTAATTTGGCTTGCAAGCTTGTTTCTATAGATATCAGTCATTTCTCTGCCTGGAATGTTCCACAGTGTGACATTAAACAGCTCTACTTTACATTTATTCAATCACAGGTGGTTTTAGAGCTCAAAAATACCTAGAAAAACAGACATTCTGACTGTGAGCGGGGTCGCCTCTCCACAGATCTGACCTATAACTTGGTCTGGTTTGGTCTCCATGAAGATAGAAAGGTTTAATGCCATACTGTGAAACATTCCAGACAAAACAATAACATCTCCATAGAGAAAAGCATTTGACGGACCCTCCACCAGAAAAGCTACACAATGCAGCTTTAAAAACACAGAAGCATAACTTTTTGTGCCCTTGAGCAAGGCTATTTTAGGTCAGCTCTGTTGCTTTGCCGCTGGGAGATTGTAAGAAACCACTTTAAGATAAAATCAGCTCCACTTCACCACTGTACGGCGTTTGTGAGCTGGTAATGTCCGGAAGTGCCCCCGAAGGAACTGATAACACAGGCCCCAAGCAAAAAGTACAGTACATAGAGAGGAGCAATAAAATATAAGCCGATTGTTCTGCTGTAAAGGTGCACTGTGTAACTTTTCAGGTAGAGAGTCTGCCACCTAACTGTCTCCATGGAGATGTTATTGCTTTGCCGGGAACGTTCCGCAGTATGTCATAAAATGTAGCTCTGAGGGTTTGAGGAAGAAGGAACTGACTTATTACAGCGTCAGTGAACAAGTTTTAAAGGTTTATTGTGGAACTTTTCTGGTGGAGGGTCCGCCATCTGCTCTTCTCCATGGAGATGCTGTTGCTTTGAATGTCCCAGTGTGGCATTAAACGTATCCATGTTGCATTTACTCAATAACATGAGTTTTTATTTGACTTAAAATGTGCATTCTGACAGTGAGCGGGGTCGCCTCTCCACAGATCTGACATGTAACTCGGCCCTGTGGTGTCACCTGCTGTCTCCGTAGAGATAAATAAGTGTAATGCCATACTGTGGAACATTCCAGGCAACATCTCCATGGAAAGAAGCAGCCTCCACCAGAAAAGTTACACAGTGCATCTTTTAAGACGTGGTAAAGTAATAAGTATTTTTATTGCTCAAAAATGCCTTAACGTCAGTGGTGGTTTGGTTGGGGGTCCGTCACCTGCTTGTTTCTATGGATACGCCATTGCTCTGCCTGGAATGTTCCACAGTGTGACATTAAACAGCTCTACTTTACATTTATTCAATTACAGGTGGTTTTACAGCTCAAAAATACCTAGAAAAACAGACATTCTGACTGTGAGCGGGGTCGCCTCTCCACAGACCTGACCTGTAACTTGGTCTGGGTTGGTCTCCATGAAGATAGAAAGGTTTAATGCCATACTGTGAAACATTCCAGGCCAAAGGAACAACATCTCCATGGAGAAAAGCGTTCAACGGGCCCTTAAAACTGTGACACTGTAATGACTCAGTTCCTTTTCTCTCAAACCCCCCGAAGGCCCCTCCCCCCCCCTCCCGTCCGTCAATTACCCCCCCCCCCCCCTCCACCCCGCCCCGACCCTCCTGCCCTTTATGGGACCCCCCCCCTGCCTTGTCTGGGACCCCCCTGGTCTTGTAGGAGTAGCCAGGGTTTTGTTTTGGGGCCAGAGGGCAAAGCGCTCAACCACACACAGAGGGACAATTCTGAGAAGTTTCCACAACACGAAGGTGGCGACAGACAGCTCTATGCTCCAGGATTTAGGGCTTTTCTCTCTTCATCAGAGCGTGGAAAATAGACAACGGGCATTTGATTGGAGCTATACAGAAATAACATCTGACCTTCCCTCGGCACGCTCTGGTGACCACGTTTTAATTGAGATTCAGTCATTTCTCACTGTCACTTCTAGGGAACGGTGGAACGTAGCAAAGCAAAAGTACTGAAGAACTGCACTTAACGATGAATTGTGTAATTTTTCCGGTGGAAGACCCGTCAAACGCTTTTTTCCATGGTGACTTTGTCTGGAATGTTTCACAGTGTGGCATTAAACCTTTCTGTCTTCATGGAAACCAATCCACACCAAGTTGCAGGTCAGATCTGTGGAGAGGCGACCCCGCTCACAGTCAGAATGTCTGTTTTTCTAGGTATTTTTGAGCTCTAAAACCACCCGTAATTGAATAAATGTAAAGTAGAGCTGTGGAACATTCCAGGCAGAGCAATGACGTATCCATAGAAACAAGCAGGTGATACTTGGAATACTTTTATGCCAAGTTATATTTTAGTAAGACATTTTTTTATTTGTTTCCTCCTTTGTCTTGCATTAACTTGTGTTGAATTAGAAACGGAAAAATACACGCAATAGTAACGTGTAATGTACGGCCAAAATTACATAAGAAAGAAACGTATATTCTGAATACCATCAAATGAGAAAGTAACAGAATACAGTTACTCTAAATTAGTATTCAGAATAGGTATTTTCGTGTATTTATTTACTTCCCAACAGTATCCACGGGTGTATACTCGTCTGTGTGCTCTTACACTTGTTCAAGATCGTTCTAAAGCTTCAGGAAAGCTTCATTTCTGTCCTGTCAATGGGACTTTTTTATAGCGAGGTAACAATAACCGAAATATCATGGTATCGTATCGTCAAAAGTCTCACAATAATATCGTGGGCTGTCACAATATATTGAATTACCAGTTTCTCTGCTTAAATTCATTGTTATGGTGCGAAAACCTAGAGAACTACATAGACCATGATCCTTTGCTCCGTTTCAGTCCAATCTACTTGCTGAAATAAGTGTTATTAAGCACTTTTACATCATAATTATTTGGATTTTGACGAGAGAAAAGCAGCATTTTTGCACTTTTATTAGCCTCCACAAAAACATCGCAATAAATATTGTACCGTGAGATGCATATCGTGATCGGTTGGTATCTGATTTTCACGACCCGATTATAGGCTCTATTCACGCTTACCGGAAGACGTTTGGAAACATGCGGATGTCGACTTCTGGCGCAGTTACCGACTCTGGGAATGTCATAAAACCGTGGATTCAGCAGCAGCTTCTTCGCAACCTGCCGAAGTTTTCCATGGAGGACGAGACTCTAACCGGGTCTTTAATGTCGCTCACAGGCAGCTGGTTGGAACGGTTGATCTGCCGAACATAACGGAACGCTACAATCACGTCTTTTTTTTTTTTATCAAGTTAGACAATTTATAATACACAAATGAATAGGCAATTTATAAAAGGAATAAAAGGAAGAATGCAGTGACATCTAGATGTAGAAAACTGGGCCATTTTCTCAGATTTTCCCAGATTTTGTCAGAGTTCCTATAGCCAACAGAGCCCAAAGGAAGTCGTCATCCGCGTGTTTCCAAACGTCTTCAGGTTTTGTGGCGTATGCTTGTGCCCATACTGCACTGTTATTATATTTTCTGCTTCAGCGGTCAGTTGGTGTAGTAGTTTCAGTCGGCTCCGTGGGCTTGCATCAGAGTCACCTCAATGAGATCAAGTTCATCTGAGCCAGTTAAATAAAGCCCGGTTATTTTCAGCCCAAACCCACAAACAGAAAAAGCCCCACAGACCCGTGTACTGCTTTGACGCACACGAATTTGGAGAGAACCAGATCGAATCAATACAAATAACATGATTTAAAAGAAAATCTCCAGATAATGGCTTTAACTGCGCAGAAAATGAGCTGAAACGGTCCTCAGTTTCACACTTTAAAAGTTGTTTAATGTGTAATTTTGTTAGAAAGTTTCTACAGGAGCCTTCCAGGGACATGTATAGAAAAACAAATCAAATTGAGAGGAGGTGGTAGAAATATGCTTTGCTGTTTCATCCCCAATGCCTGTTTATTGTATTATTGCGTATGTACGTTCACTTCTGTTTCACTTCTCGCACCTTGATTAATGTTTTCGTCTGTTTTAGAATATGACACACTGGGACATTACTTTTTAATGGTCCAATATTACGCAAAACTGACTCTTTTGAGCTTTAAGTAACTTTTCTGGTGGAGGGTCTGTCAAACGCTTTTCTCCATGGAGATGTTATTGCTTTGTCTGGAGTGTTTCATGGTCCGGTATTAAACTTTTCTGTCTTCACCGAGACCAAGTTATAGGCCAGGTCTGTGGAGAATGTCTGTTTTTCTAGTTTTTTGAGCAGTAAAATCACCTGTAATTGAATAAATGTAAAGTAGAGCTGTTTAATGTCACACTGTGGAACATTCCAGGCAGAGCAATGACGTATCCATAGAAACAAACAGGTGACGGACCCAGAACCAAGACTTAAGTGCAGTAGAGATTGTCAATACCAGGTCCTAAATGATCCAAATGATTCTAGTGAAGGTGTGTGGAGTTTAAAAACACAGTGGAGCACTTCCTGTATTACCCTTTGAGCTAATTTTGCACAATATTCACAATAACACTCTTTCTTTCTTTTCGCAGGAGCCTGTGTCCATGATGGAGTTCTGCACGCTGTAAGTTTCATTCTCATTTTCACTTTTGGCTGTTGCTGGGTTTTCGTGAAAGAAACACATTTAATTTAATGTTGTTTTTTTTTATATTTTATCCCAAAGACTTTCAAGTCCATGTTTTATTATTGTGAATATTGTAAGTGAAATAGGAATGGCTATAAATTTTTGAACTTTTTGGTACAATTAAAAGTCTTATATTTGGAATTTTTCTGGCTTTTTTAACCTAGTTTTCAACAGTTTGGTGTTTGACAACCTAAAATAATGAATTAAAGAAAATCAATTCTTTTCTGATTACCTGATTTTCACTTGTCTTAAAAACATGGAAAACAGAACCAATTCATTTAAACGGTTTGCAGTGGTTATTCCTTACAAAACTTATGCATTCAGAGCATCCTAATTACTCACCACGATGAGTTTATAAGAGCTTTTCATTACTTTTAGAGCGAATACAATACTGTCATGTTAAAGCTAACAGCAACAAGCGTGCTAACCGAGCATTTCCTGATATTTGGACAATACTATGCTTTATAATTAGACGCAGACACTACACAGCACACTGGCTTTGACCCCAATAGCTGCTTATGATAAATCTGTGCTGGGGCAAGACACAATTTGCTGAAATACATGAGGAAAAAATAGGGTACAGGGCCATTTACGTCATTTTTATGTAGGTAAGGCTATTTTGAGCACAGAAATGGTCAGAATCCTGTGATTTTATGTAAACTTTATATAAAAATCACAGATAAGGACCACCTGAAATACCACCTGATGACATCATGCAGTGTTACCAGGAGTTTTGAGACGGAAACGGCTTGAATAATTACGCCCATGTACTCATGGGTTCATAAACGTTTTGCAACTTTTCAAGAGAATAGAGCAGAGTTTGCCATCGCAGGAAAAGCTAACAACAACTAGCATGCTGACAGTGCATTTCCTGATTATCGGACAATAAAGAAAACCTTTGCTGTTGTGCTCTTATGAATGAAACTCCAGTTATTTTTTATTATTTGTGTGCAAACAACATTATTACAAGTTAAAGGTCCTGTATTACGCAAAATTGACTCTTGAGAGCTTTAAGTCGTGTTCTAATGTTGTTTCCTCCTCAAAAACAGATCTGGAGTTGGTTTTGTTTCATTCACATGTTTGAGTAACTCTTTATTATTAGTCTGTCTACATCTCCAAAGCTCCAAACGCTCTGTTCCACCTTGTGATGTCATGAAGCGAAAGTTTTCGAGTCAACAGCTCCTTTTATTTAGGCAGTTCCAGGGCTGAAATGATCCAAATGATTCTAGTGAAGGTCTGCGAAGTTTAAAAACACAGTGGAGCGCCTCCTGCACTGCCACATGACATCATAAGGTGGAACATAGTGTTTTCATTGAGAGAAGAGCAGGGTTTGTGCGTTAAACATGTGTGAATGAAACAAAGCACAACTCCAGGCCTGTTTGTGATGAGGAAACAACATTAGAACATCGACCAGAAAACGGCGTATAATATGGGCCCTTTAAAGCCAGAGTGTATATGGACCCTTTAATTGTTTGTTTACACTGGGGAGATTGTTCACCGCTTGTTGCTTGTCAGTAATTCCCAGGTTGGGTTGTGGTCCAGAGTCGAGATCCTGGTCTGGCTCATGTTTTATTCACGGCTTTAGCCCCGGTGTGGAGAAGCTGGCGGAGGTGATGGCGCGAAATGCACAGCTACGAATCTCGAATCTCATTTATAATTCATCCAGGTCCAGATCTGTGCTCATAATAACATTGGATTTGAAGAACAGTTGTTGAGGATGAGAGGTCTGACCCTGATCCTTGTACCAGCGACTGTTTCGTTGTTACATATCGGATTTTAAAGGGCCCAGTATGCGTTTTTCTGATTTCTGTTTTAATGTGGTTTCCTCGTCACAAACAGACCTGGAGTTGTGTTTTGTTTTGTGTCGTTCAAACATGTTTAACACACAAACTCTGCAGTTCTTCTCTCAAATGGAAAACACAATTCAATTCAAGAAGAGAGAGAGGAAGAGAGTAAGGCAGAGAGAAAAGAGCGAAGAGGGAGAGAAAAGAGCGAAGAGGGAGAGAAAAGAGCGAAGAGGGAGAGAAAAGAGCGAAGAGGGAGAGAAAAGAGCGAAGAGGGAGAGAAAAGAGCGAAGAGGGAGAGAGAGAAAAGGGAAGAGAGATGAAGAGCGAAGAGGGAGAGAAAAGAGCGAAGAGGTTAGAGAAAAGAGGGAGAAAGAAGAGAGAAGAGGAAGAGAGGGGGAGAAATAAGATATCTTAAAGAGAAAGAACAGAAGAGAGAGAGGAGAAAGATGAAGGAAGAGAAAAGGAGAAAGAAGAGCGAACAGAGACAAAGATAAGAGAGAAAGAGGGAGGGAAAAAGAAGAGACTACCACTTCATGACATCACAAGGTGGAACAGAGCATTTTGAGCTTTGGAGATGTAGACAGACTAATAATAAAGAGTTACTCAAACATGTGAATGAAACAAAACACAACTCCAGGTCTGTTTTTGAGGAGGAAACAACATTAGAACACGACTTAAAGCTCTCAAGAGTCCATTTTGTGTAATTTAGGACCTTTAATAATTTGAGCCTCAGGTATTGGCAGATTTGTTGCGTTTTTTTAACCTGGTTGAGCTGCGTATCAAATCAATTTCTCCATCCCGGCTTTGGCTTTCCCTTTCCTTGCGTTTTCCCGTCCACAGAACTCAATTATTCTCTGTTAAAGCTTGAACAGTTGTTAGTAGAGTAATGAAATGTTCAATAGTGAGCCGTGGTCCAGAGCTGAGGCCATGTATTGGACTGGACACAAATCTTTAGTCTCTATCCACAACATCACAACATCTCTGCGAATTCTCCTCCACAGCCTACACAGAATTCCACTGACTCACCATTAAAGGTTATATAGAGGATTTTACAAACTAGCATTTTCGAGATGCAGCAGCCTTGTAATTATGATGACCAAAAAAAAAAAGAATGAAAATCCAACTGTGGACGTGGTTGGGCCAGATAAACATTTGTTAGGTCGTCAGTCAAACTCCCTACATTTCTATAGTAACTGACTCTCCGGCGCGCTGGGATCACGTGGTTTACGTTCGCCTCTCACACATTCCACAGACGCAAGACGCCGTTTACTCGACCGACGCAGCGGTTCTTGGCGGCTTTTTCCAACTGTAGCTTCCTCGCAGTTTGCACAAAGTTTGTTGCGATGGCGGACGAGAATCCACGACCAGTTAGCCGCAAAAGAAAGTCCGTTTATGAGGTCGCTGAAAGAAGAAGAGAAGGGGAAAAGGAGCGAAGCCAAACAAAGGTGATTCTTGGAGATTCCTTCCAGCGATGGCGTGAACTGAAGCAGACGAAGGGTCTAAAGACTGACGCGCTGGTCGATAAATTACTTCTGGACAGGAAACTTCAACAGCAACTTTCTGATGTCATGATGTCTTCACGTTAACAACTCCTTTTATCTATTGTTCAGTAAAGATTGTCAATTCCAGGTCTGAAATTATCAAAAATGATTCTAGTGAAGGTGTAGGGGAGTGTTTGAGTGTCTGTTTGAGAGACGAACTCAACCAAAATATGCAAGTTTTGTGTGTTTTTAATGAGGAAACAACATTATAACAGATCAGGAATAGCGTTAATATGGGCCCTTTTAATAGTCGTGTTCCGTTTTAACCCCAGAGTATTCGCAGTACTAATTTAGCCGACTCCTGTGCACTGGCTTCTGTTACAGTATTATAATACACGTCAGATAAGGTTGCACACACAAATGGCAAAGCTCGTATAGAAGGTTATATAGTCTTAACCACTGTCCAACCACACTGCTCCTCATTACGCGAATCTATGTACTTGTATTTGTGAGATGCCCTTGCTTTGTCTTTCCTCTCCTCAAGAGATTTTCTCTCTCAAACCGGATTTCCAATTTGATTTACAGGAGTGGGATAATGGACTTCTGCCCCCTGGAGGCGACTGGGGGCTATCATGTCTACCTCAGTTCTCCCGATCAAAGCACTGTTGTCTTCTCGTGTCCGTGTTATTTTTCGGTTCAATTGAAATCATAAAACTTTGATCTGGATTTGATATTGATTCTCAGGGAGTTGGCCTCTGCACAAGATGAAGGATTTTATTGGGTTGTAACAGCGCGTGTGGCTTTGTGTTGGAGTTTATGTAGTGGAAACCAAGGTTCTTTAAAGGCTTATCATGAAAATGGACTTTTTTCAGAGCTTTTAACCATATTCTCGTTTTCATTTACCCGCTCGAAGTTGTATTTGGAGTTGGGTAACCAGATTTTCATAATTAAAAACTGGTAATTAAGAACATTATTAGGCACTCGGTTCATTCTCCACTCCCTTGTGAATAAGTATACATATATAAGTCTTACAAGCCAATTTTCAAGCTAATTTTTCTCTATTTAGACAAAAACATTTCATACTATATTCTAGTGCCCGACCGATATGGATTTTTTTTTTTTTTTTGGATCTGATATGATACCGGTAAAAGGGGCTTTGGAGCTGCTGATAGCTGATACAACAGCCAATATATTTAGTGATGTAAAAACTCATTGTAAATCTTCAGCTGATTATAAAACTTAGGTTTGGCTCTATTGGATTTTCAGTATGGTTTGTTTAGGTTACATTTCCTGTTATTTTGTTTCTTTACAGTCATATTTAAAGACAGTAGGTCGGCCTAATGGTGTTTTTGCCTGACATTCTAGCCTGTAAACAAAATAAGAACTACCACTATTTGCCTTTAGAGGTAAATGCAATTATAGGCCTAAAGGTGGACCATTCACACCTCTATTCACAGCTCATTTACATATCAGTGTGTGACCAGTAACATGTACAGCCACTATAGTCACTTTACAGTAGGCTAATGTAATGTTTATGTGTGGGAGCTACAGCAGATAAGTGCTAACCAACAAGAAAGAATGAACTAGAAAAGCACTCAGAGCGCAGACCTCCGCCAAGCAGCTCAGTTTTCAAAGTGATTCAGAATCCAGGATTTCTTCTGGATCATCACCAAAATCTAATCATCTGTTGGATTTACCATTAGGAACATTTCCTGAAAATTTCATCAAGATCCGTCCGTAACTTTTTGAGTTATCTTGCAAACAAACAAACAAACAAACAAACAAACAAACAAACAGACTCAGGCGAAAACATAACCTCCTTGGCGGAGGTAAAAATACCTCCAAAACCGACATATTTGCAACACTTACTGCTCACACAGGCACCTCTCAGATCACAGGTCTTCACAAATAAGTGTCCTTTTAATCTTGACTCAAAAACGATTGTCCGTAAAAATAATATAATCCAGTATGTTGACAGCAGCTGCGTGTGTTGTGTCCTCTGTCTATTGGGGACAGTCCTCTGTCTATTGGGGACAGTCCTCTGTCTATTGGGGACAGTCCTCTGTCTATAGGACAGTCCTCTGTCTATAGGACAGTCCTCTGTCTGTTGGGGACAGTCCTCTGTCTGTTGGGGACAGTCCTCTGTCTATAGGACAGTCCTCTGTCTGTTGGGGACAGTCCTCTGTCTATAGGACAGTCCTCTGTCTGTTGGGGACAGTCCTCTGTCTGTTGGGGACAGTCCTCTGTCTGTTGGGGACAGTCCTCTGTCTGTTGGGGACAGTCCTCTGTCTGTTGGGGACAGTCCTATGTCTGTTGGGGACAGTCCTATGTCTGTTGGGGACAGTCCTCTGTCTATTGGGGACAGTCCTCTGTCTGTTGGGGACAGTCCTCTGTCTGTTGGGGACAGTCCTCTGTCTATAGGACAGTCCTCTGTCTGTTGGGGACAGTCCTCTGTCTATAGGACAGTCCTCTGTCTGTTGGGGACAGTCCTATGTCTGTTGGGGACAGTCCTCTGTCTATAGGACAGTCCTCTCTTCTCCCCACTCGCACTTTGATAAAAACAGCAGTAGTTTTGTTGCTGACCTAAACTGAGCTTAAGTTCACTTTTATTTATAGTCAGTATCTTAGATCAAACCCCTGAACCTTTAAATCCAGCGCGTCAATGCAGCCTCAGAGCGCACTGGTGTAAACAAGAGCACATCAGTCACGTGACTCATTCAGGGGCAGTACGACGTCACAAACTCATCCTCTGATAAATATTAATGCGACGCCATATATTATATTTATCTGTCTGTAAATTTTATTAAATTGCTGTAATATAGAGAATGTAAGCTTTATAATGAGGTTAGGATAATATCGGCCAACCGATATATCGGTCGGGCCCTACTATATTCCCCTCTTTACTGTTGGCGGGTATCAAATTGGTCAAAAATAGGGGCGCCTGGGACATTTTTTGTATAAAACTTGGACAAATCACTGGTTTTGTATAAATTTGCAGGGATGGGACACAGGGGACACAGGGGACCGTCTTGGGTAAATAGGGACGTCTGGTCACTCTAATTTGGAGTGATTCATGCACGTTTGAGTCATGTTTATTCTCTTGGATAGGCTCTGTGCACAGTAGCATTCTAGCTAGCTCACCGTGTGTCAAAGCTAACAGTCACTTTTATTAAAATCGTAAAACATGAAATAAACAACCTAGCCTATTAAAATTAATTAAAAAGACTACTTGATTATTTTTATATGTAGAATACTTTTATAGTTTGTGGCGTTGTTGTTAAGGATGTAACCATATCCAAATCTCTCTGAATGATATTTTCACAATTTATTTTGTGAAGGCCAACAAAACTGTAAATATGTGACTTTTTCTTTTTAAAATGCCTTGAAAGACTTTGGTTCTGTCATTATCCAAAGAACTAACATTTAAAAGTGCTTAATAATGGCTATTTCTTAATGTAATCTGCACTGAAACAAACAAAGGATCACGGTCTATGTAGTTCTGATTTTTTTTTTTTTTTTTTGCTATTCCTGCACCAAAACTATTAATTTAAGCAAAGAAAGTTGTAATTTAGATATAGCAAACCAAGCATTTAACCAAGCAAAAAAACCACACTTAACCAGGACTAAACCAGGACTTTTTAGCTACTGCTGCACCAAAACTATTAATTTAAGCAAATAAACTTATAATTTACATATAGTGTGATGGGCCACGATATTTTAGCGATACGAAATCACTATTTTGGTTATTGTTACATCCCTGGTTGTTTTAATATTTATAAAGCCTCAAAATTAGCATTGACATTAGCATTGAGACCCAAACCTCCACATTACTAAACACAGAAGTGTCCGCTCAAGTATTCATTTTATTTGTGTGTTTTTTGTCAGTGATTAACTTCTTGGACAATAAAGTAGGAGGTGTATTTACCTTGTGGACACGTTTCGGCTGCTCGCTGTCAACAAGGTAAACACACCTCCTGCTGAATTGTCTTTAAAAAGAACCCAAGAAGTTAACGTACATAAGAAGACAAAATGGACGGTTTTGGATTATCCCTGTTCACTGCCTGATCTTTAAATATTTATTCATTTTAGCACAATTTGGTAAAAACAGGAAAAAGTGATGCTAACAGTGAAGCTGCTGGGCGCTATTCAAGACGTCATTGCTCCAAACTTCCCCCGTTTTTAGCGCCACTGATACACGCCCGCTGCTCTTAACTTCCTTTGTTGTCATGACGTTTACACTTTACGGCGACAGAGGCTCCCATTGCACCCGGTGATTTTCAAACCCGGAAGTTAGCGGACTTTTTACTTTTACTTACCGTTTTCCCCGGGGAAAGGACCCGGAGAAGGCCCAGGACACGCTGGAGGGACTATGTCTCTCGACTGGCCTAGGAACGCGAGTCCCCTGGAGGAGCTGGAGGAAGTGTCCGGGGTGAAAGAAGTCTGGGAGTCCCTGCTTAGACTGCTACCCCCATGACCGGAGATCCAATGGATGGATGGATTACTGTTTTCCGATCTGTGTTATAACGCAAAAGTTTCCTCATCACAAACACACCTGGAGTTGTGTTTTTTTTGTTTCATTCACACATTTTTAACGCACAAACTCTGCAT
Organism: Taenioides sp. WSHXM2023; assembly: GCA_029959045.1. Lineage (NCBI taxonomy): Eukaryota > Metazoa > Chordata > Actinopteri > Gobiiformes > Gobiidae > Taenioides > Taenioides sp. WSHXM2023. The sequence goes on from CM057089.1 coordinate 32,511,148, forward strand.
ATTTAGGCCGTGTTCTTCTCTCAAACAGAAAACACTCTGTTCCACCTTGTCATGTCATGTGGGAATACAGGAAGTGCTCCACCGTGTTTTTTAAACTCCACACACCTTCACTAGAATCATTTGGATAATTTCAACCCTGGAATTGCTCATCTCTACTGAACTAAAGGACGTCACAAGTTGGAACAGAGCATTTTGAGCTTTGGAGATGTAGACAGACTAATGATGATACAGGATTACTCAAACATGTGTGAATGAAACAAAACACAACTCCAGGGCTTTTTTTTTAAGTAACTTGAAGCTCACAAGAGTCCATTTTGCGTAATATAGGACCTTTAACTGCTAAATAAAAAATGTACAAGCTTTTGTTCCCACTTGAACGCTGCATTCTTTTCATCGTACGGAGCACCAAATCTCTCTTGTTTACTAGAAAAAAAGGAGGAGGAGGAGTGCTCAGAGGTGAGACACTTCCTCCCTGTCATCACCGCCCTGTAATTATAGACAACCGCCATGTTTTTCTCCCTCAACACATCCTGCCCCCCCACCCAACGAGAGAAAGAGAAGGAACGAGAGCGAGGGGGAAGGGGTAATTACAGTGTCAGGGTGTCTCGTAGGGGGCATGTAGTACAGGTACAGGTGGAGACACAGAGAGGGGAAAAGGGGAGTGGGCGGGGTCAGGTGGGACATGTTCAGACACACCAAATAAAGGTTTAGTGGAGTTCAAAGTGAAGAACATCTGGAGCGGTCCGAGAGAGGAGAAGAAGAAGAGAAGAAGAGACTTTGATTTCAGAATGCACCAAGTTTCCCGCGTAGGCCAATAGTTCTTCACAATAATCGCTTAAAGGTCCTATATTAGGCAAAATCGACTGTTTCGTTTACGTCGCACATGTTTGAGTAACCGTTTATTATTAGTCTGTCTACATCTCCAAAGCTCCAAACGCTCTGTTCCACCTTGTGATGTCATGAAGCGTAGTTCTCAAGTGAACTTTTACCTTTAGTTCAGTAGAAAATCGGCATTTCCAGGCCTGAAATGATCCAAATGATTCCAGTGAAGGTGTGTGGAGTTTAAAAACACGAACACTAATTAAATGCTGTACCGGATTTTTACCGTCTTAAAACCTCTTAAGAGTCAGAAGGGCCCTTATACGTTTTCTTAATTAATTTCTGTTTGCCCACGTTCTGATAAAAGGAAACTGTCAATCTCCTGGACTTTTTTTGTACCTAATTTCCAAACCGTCCATACATTTTTAGTGACACATGCTTCAGCTTTGACATGGGAACTGTGAAAACCCGACAAATAATCAGTCTACTGTCTGTCTCAATCTAGTATAAAAATGGAACACAAAAAATAAAAATAAAACAAACTCCAGTCAGTGTGAAACATGGGAATATAATGGGCTGTATACGGGGAATCAAACCAGGTCTATACTAGGACTAAACCTTGGGGTAAATCGGGGAGGAAACCAGGACCAAACCAGGGATTAAACTGGGTCCAGATTAGTACTAAACCAGGTCTACACCAGAAATAAACCAGGACTAAATGTAGGGCTAAACTTTAGACTAAACGAGCATTAAACCAGGACTTAACCAGGACTAAACAAAGCAAAAAAAAAAACAAAAAAACAAAAACCAACCAAACAAACAAACAAACAAAAAAAAAAAAACATACTAAACCAGAAGTAAACCAGGACTAAACTATTGGCTAAACCAAGACTAAATCAGGACTAAACCAGGACTTAACCAAGCAAAAAAAACCTGGTTAGACCTGGTTTAGACATACGAAACCAGGTCTAAACCAGGGACTATAATATGATCCAATTAGTGTGGAACATGGGAATATTGGAAGTATACTGGGGACTAAACCAGGTCTATACCAGGACTAAACCTTGGCTTAAACCAGGACTATAGATCAAATAAGTACATAAATAAATAAAGATAAAACAAGCTTGCCACATATTCTTTACAATAAGGTATGATGTTAGAATTTCTAGTGGATATACAAAATTATGAAGACTGAGATTTTATTTTTTGTCTGTAACACTCACCTGTACCTTTAATTAAATGTCACTCCATATTAACCCATCACAGACTTTCTGACCTCAAAGGCTCATGGGAAACAGAGTCTAGACCTGGTTTGAATCCTAATTAGAACTGTGAGTGAGTAGAGTTCAGGGACCGTGAGGCGTTTAGGGTCCACCTGAGACTCTGTAATCCAGAGCACTTTACAGTATTAACAACACAGTTAAAGGGTTATGCAATGTTAGTACTAATGTTAGGACTAAACCAGGACTAAACCAGGACTAAACTAGGACCTTATCACTTCTAAGCCATAACTACAAAGGCAACACTAGAATGGAATAAGGACTAAACCAGAATTTAACCAGGACTAAATTAGGGACTATATGTAGGACCTAATCAGTGTGGAACCTGGGAATATATTGGGGTCCAAACCAGGTCTACCAAGACTAAACCAGAGAGTAAACTAGGGAGTAAACTAGGGAGTAAACTAGAGAGTAAACTAGAGAGTAAACTAGAGAGTAAACTAGAGAGTAAACCAGGACTGAATGAGACTGAACGAGGACTGGACCAGGACTAAACCAGGATTAAACTCACACTGACCGAGGACTAAACCAGGATTAAATCAGGATTAAACTCACACTGAACGAGGACTAAACCAGGATTAAATCAGGATTAAACTCACACTGAACAAGGACTAAACCAGGACTAAACTCCTCCACACACTGCCTCCTGCAGGTCTGTACTGGACACGTTTGACTCAGGCTGTTGGCCCAGATTTAGTCGGGTCTAATTTAAACTGCACAGATCACTTCCTCCTCCTGCTGCTCCTCCTCCTCTTCTGCCTCTTCCTCTTCTTCTTCCTCTTCTTCCTCACTTCTGGGTGCAGCTCTGGCCCTGTGTGTGTGTGTGTGTGTCTCTCTCTTTGTCTGTCTCTCTCTGTTTCTTTCTGTGTCTGTCTTTCCCTCTCTCTGTCTCTCAGTCTCTCTCCGTCTGTCTCCCTCCGTCTGTCTCCCTTTCCCTCTATTTCTCTCTCTCTCTCTCTCTGTCTCTCTCTCTCCATCTCTCTCCCTTTCTCTTTGTCTCTCTCTCTCTCTCTGTCCATCTGTCTTTCTCTCTTTCTCTCACTTGAAACAGTCACAGTGTGCAGAATCCTCTGTCTCTCTCTCTCTCTCTGTCTCTCTCTCTCCATCTCTCTCCCTTTCTCTCTGTCTTTGTCTCTCTCTCTTTCTCTTTGTCTCTCTCTCTCTCTGTCTGTCTTTCTCTGTCTCTCTTTCTCTCACTTGAAACAGTCACAGTGTGCGGAATCCTCTGTCTCGCTCTCTCTCTTTTGGTCTCTCTGTCTCTCTCTCTCCGTCTGTCTCTCTTTCTCTCTCTCTCTCTGTTTCTCTCTCTGTTTCTCTCTCTGTCTCACTTGAAACAGTCACAGTGTGTGGAATCCTCTGTCTCTCTGTTTCTCTCTCTGTCTCTCTCTGTTTCTCTCTTTCTTCACTTGAAACAGTGTGTGAAATCCTCAGTCACTGTCTCTCTCCGTCTGTCTCTCTCTCTCTCTCTCTCTCTCTCTGTTTCTCTCTCTCTGTTTCACTTGAAACAGTCACAGTGTGTGAAATCCTCTGTCTCTCTGTCTCTCTGTGTGTGCCTCTCTCTCTCTCTGTTTCTCTCTCTGTTTCTCTCTCTGTTTCTCTCTCTGTTTCTCTGTCTCTGTCTCACTTGAAACAGTCACAGTGTGTGGAATCCAGCCTGGGGGGGGCGCTGCAGGGGGTTGCAGACGTGTCACTGCAGACTGGAGCTCCCACAATGCACTGGGAATGATAAACACCCAGCGCATTCATTCCAAGTCAGTTTTAGTCCTGGTTTAGTCCTGGAAGTTTGAACTAGTCTGACCTGTCTGTGTTACCTGATATGAAGTTAAAGGTGCACTATGTAACTTTTTAGTTTGGGGTCCTTCACCTTCATGTTTCTATGAATATGTCACTGCTCTGCCTGGAATGTTCCACAGTGTGACATTAAACAGCTCTACTTTACATTTATTCAATTACAGGTGGTTTTACAGCTCAAAAATACCTAAAAAAACAAACATTCTGACTGTGAGCGGGGTCGCCTCTCCACAGATCTGACTTGGAACTTGGTCTGGTTTGGTCTCCATGAAGATAGAAAGGTTTAATGCCAGACTGTAAAACATTCCAGACAAAGCAGTAACATCTCCATAGAGAAAAGCATTTGACGGATGCTCCACCAGAAAAGTTACACAATGCAGCTTTAAGTAACTTAATGCCATTTTCATACACAAAATAATAATACTTTCTGATCTTTGTCTTATAGTTGTTCTGATCAAGTTCAAAATCAGACTAAAACTGATCAGGAAAGCTCAGATTTTGTCCTGTTAATGTGATTTTTTTTGCAGTATCGGTATTTGCTCAAATGATATAGTTTCGATATTAGTTTCAGTATCGATTAGAATCTGATTTTTGATATTTTTACAACCCTACTTCATCCTGTATACACTGCCTTAAAGGTTTTATTTCTATACCAGAAATAAACAAGGACTAATGCAGGACTAAAGCAGGACTAAAGCAGGACTAAAGCAGGACTTAAGCAGGACTTAAGCAGGACTTAAGCAGGACTTAAGCAGGACTAAAACCAGGACTAAAACCAGGACTAAACTAAGACTAAACTAAGACTAAACTAAGACTAAACTAAGACTAAACCAAGACTAAACCAAGACTAAACGAGGGAGTACAGGACCTAATCAGTGGAACCTGGGAATATATTGAGGTCAAAGCCAGGACTAAATCAAGACTAAACCAGGACTAAACCTTGGCCAAAATCAAAACTAAACCAGGTCTATACCAGGACTAAACCAGGACTAAACCAGGACTAAACCAGGAAGTATTGGGCTTAGTCAGTGTGGAACCTGGGAATATATTAAGATCAAAACCAGGTCTATACCAGGACTAAACCAGGACACATTCACAAAGACTTCACTAGTGTCTTGCCTAAGGACACAGCGGCAGAACTTGGTCTGAGCAGGTATCGATCCTCTGACCTTCACACTGGGGGACCACGGCTCTAACCTACAGTATATAGTTTCGATATGAGTTTCAGTATCGATTAGTATCTGATTTTCGATATTTTGACCAGCCTAAATACACTGCCTGAAAGGTTTGATTCCCATTTTTTTCAGGACTAAACCAGGGCTAAACCAAGACTAAACCCAGGGCTAGACCAGGACTAAACCAGGACTGAACCAGGACTGAACCAGGGCTACACCTGGACCAAACCAGGGCTCAACCCAGGGCTCAACCCAGGGCTCAACCCAGGGCTCGACCAGGACTAGACCAGGACTAGACCAGGACTAGACCAGGACTAGACCAGGGAGTATAGGACTTGAATCAGTGTGGAACCTGGGAATATATTGGGGTCCAAGTCGGGACTAAACCTGGACTAAACCTTGGCTTAAACCAAAACTAAGCTAGAGACTAAACAGGACTGAATCAAGACTGGATCAGGACTAAACCACGACTAAACTCAGGGCTAAATTAGGACTAAACCAGAAACTAAACAAGGATTTAACCAGGACTTAACCAAGATTAAACCCAGCGCTAAACCAGGACTAAACCAGGACTAAACCAGAAACTAAAGCAGGAACTAAACCCAGGACTAAACCAGGGTTAAACCAGGAACTGAACCAGGAATTGAACCAAGACTGGACCAAGACTAAATCATAACTAAACCATGACTAAACCAAGACTAAACCAGTACTAAACCATGAACTAATCCACAACGAAACTCAGATTAAACCAGGAACTAAAGCAGGACCTAAACCAGGACAAAACCCAAGGCTAAACCAGGAACTGAACCAGGACTGGACCAAGACTAAACCAGGAACTGAACAAGGAACTGAACAAGGAACTGAACCAGGAACTGAACCAGGACTAAACCAGGACTAAACCAGAACTAAACCAAGCAAAAAAAAAAAAAAAGCAATTCCTCATGCACCCCTCTCTGCCATTTTATCTTAATAGTCTTAGACGGTCCTGCAAAATCCAATATTAAGAGACTGTACAGTATGGCAATATGAAACTTTAAAAATTCTTTCTTTTTGGTCCAAAGCAAAACGAGTTTCTGGAATAAATTATAAATGAAGTGTCTGAAGAGTCTGAAGTGTGGTCCAGTGACTCTGCTCTGAGCCAGATGTTTCACAGATTATTCTCTCTCCATCTTTAATCTGTGCACATCATCCAGGGATTAAAGCGGAACTGAACCGGAACTGAACCGGGACTGAGACAGGACTGAACTGGGACTCAACTAGGGCTGAACCAGGACTAAAGCAGGACTAAGCCAGGACTGAACTGGGACTCAACTAGGGCTGAACCAGGACTAAAGCAGGACTAAGCCAGGACTGAACTGGGACTCAACCAGGGCTGAACCAGGACTAAAGCAGGACTGAGCCAAGACTTGAGCAGGACTGAGCCAGGACTGAACTGGGACTCAACCAGGGCTGAACCAGGACTAAACTGGGACTGAACCAGTACTAAAGCAGGACTAAAGCAGGACTGAGCCAGGACTAAAGCAGGACTGAGTTGGGACTGAGCCGGGACTGAGCGGGGACTGAGCGGGGACTGAGCTGGGACTGAGCTGGGACTGAGCTGGGACTGAACCAGTGCTGAACCAGGACTAAAGCAGGACTGAACCAGGACTAAAGCAGGACTGGGCCGAGACTAAACAAGGATTGGACCAAGACTGGACCAAGGCTGAACCAGGACTAAACCAGAACTGCACTAGGACTGAACCAGGACTGAATAAGGACTCAACAGGGACTGTGCACGGACTTAACCAGGACTAAACAAAGACTGAATGAAAACTCAGCCAGCACTGAACCTGCATTGATCCAGGAATCAACCAAGACTAAATCAGAACTAAACCAGAACTAGACTTGGACTACAGCAGGGCTAAACCATCAGAATTGAACCAGGACGAAACCAGGACGAAACCAGGACGAAACCAGGACTAAACTTGGTCTACAGCAGGGCTAAACTATCAGAATTGAACTATGACTGAACCACGACGAAACCAGGACATAACTAGGACATAACTAGGACATAACCAGGACTAAACCAGGACTAAACCAGGACTAAACCAAGGTTAGACCAGTTCACGTTGGTGTACCTTTGGTCTTTGCAGCCTCTGGGTCTCATCTGTGAGTCTGGACCAGAATAGAGCAGCTTTACGGAGCACTCTGAATTATTTACTCTGCTGCTGAGGAAAGATGCACACAGGAACTTTAGAGATGAGAAGCTGGTTCGGCTACAGACCCAAAATCTGTTACAAAATCAGTCAGGAATCAGAATCAGTCAAGAAAAAAGACGCCATGTCACATTGAATACCTGAATCTGATTTGTCAACAGCAGAACAAGCTGAAATATCTAAAACAGAACATATTAGATCACCATTTTCCCTTTTATTGTTTTGAAAATGCTCTGTATATTCACAAAAAAACCCCAAAAACAGCGTATTAACATGTTCAGGTTCTGGTTCAGTTCTGCCAAGACCGGGTTTAGTCCTGCAGTCAGTCCGGTCAATCACAGAGCAGCACTGGGTAAAGGTAAAGCGTCCAAACAAACCAAAACACACTGCAACATTTTAGTGGAAATGTGGATTTTTTTGTTTGTGAAAGTCGCGCCGAGGGAAGAGCTTTGTGCTTTTGTGGACAGGGAAGATGTCTGGACTTGAAGAGAAGGTTTTAGGCAAATTTCTACCATGATTTAATGTTGTTCCTTCATCAGAAACTTGCCTGAAGAGGTCCAGGTCCAGGTCGCTGTCCCTTTGTCTCAGCAGATTTTCACGAGTTTTTGAATTCTTCTTACTGACCAGGTTATACTCCATCTTTTAATGCTTTTTGTTATATTAAGGACAATAGAATAAATCATTAAACAACACAAAAAACAAACATAAAACAACACACACAAATAAATAGAAATAAAAATAATGTATCTCTGTATATTTGGGCCTATTTTTATCATTTTAATTTCCTTTTCTTTTCCCCCAATTCTAAATAAACACTTAACCCTATAATGCCATTTGTATCATATTTGATACACAACATTCTGCCCCACCCACATAATCAATATTTTTCCTGAAAAACCTGTTGTATATGATTAAATACTTGTCAGCTGCCCCCTAGTGGGCTTTCCATGGTATTCAGTAAATAAGAGTCTCAGAGCAGCCATTTTCAAAATGGAGGAACAACTTTGTCAATTTTGAAAAGGTTAGGCCAAATATTGCCTAAATATTATTACTGATTTTTCAATATGAACATTTACTTTCTTAGATTAACCTGTGAAGTCTTCATATTTTACATCATGTTGTGGTAAAGTCGTGTATGTATCAAACTGGCTACAGCAGGTGTGTTTGATATGTACCTCATCCATCACTATATTGTATTTTATGATGCAATCTGCGTAATTCATGCAATTCAATGCAAATTTAACACCACACAATTTTTACTATTTCATAACTAAGGTGTCACCTTAAAAAATATGTTTAATTTATTGCATAATGGTGGAATTTTGATCTTTACATGACTTGTATATAAATGAAAGGTGCGATCTCTTCAATTTTCACATACAAAATAACTAATCATCTATATTTTACTGATTCAGAGGATATAGAGGATTTTTACATATATTTTCAGATGTCAAAACACTCCAGTGTTCAGGATGTCATCAGCATGCTCTTGGATGGAAATTCTAGTGACTTTGAACAGCGAGGAGAAAGTGAGGATGATGATGAGGAGTGGACTCCACCCATGAAACCTTTAGAAGAAAGTTCAGAAAGTGACAGTGATGAGGACGACTTCCCAGATGCACTGCACTGGGAATCATTTCACACGTGCACTGTGGGAAATGTAATGTACGTCTGTGCTTTGCCTATTACATGGCAAAATAAAAAGCATCCTGTTCAGACATTTAAAAACAATCATAAAAGGAAATGTTCAGAAAAGTTTCTCTGAGTTCTAAATGCATCAAAGAGAATTTTGTTTGGTCCTAAAATAAACCTGGTTGGGTTCTAAAAAATGGCCATGAAGGCCCAACGTATCAAATATGAAACATTTTTTATTTATAAAATGGTCAAAGATATTATTGTTTTTTGTTTACATTTTGTTGAAAGGTCCAAAAAAAAAGAGTTAAATGGACAGAAAATTCTGATTCTGTGATATTTCATGTGTCAGGCTTTATAGGGCTTAAAGTCACTAATATTATTTTCACCGTCACTTTTTCCTTTCATCATCTTTTCACTATGATCTTAAAGGTGCACTGTGTAGCTTGTTTCTATGGATACGTCATTGCTTTGTCTGGAATGTTCCACAGTGTGACATTAAACGGCTCTACCTTACGTTTATTCAAATACAGGTGGTTTTATAACTCAAAAATACCTAGATCTGACCTGTAACTCAGTCTGGTTTGGTCTCCATGAAGAGAAAAGTTTAATACCACACTGTGAAACATTCCTCCTCCACTAGAAAGGTTACACAATGCACCTTTAAAGCATAATACGTTTTTTTCTTTCGCTCTGGTTGTTAATGGACAAACAAACCCCCGTCTCTCCCCTCTGACCCTTTAAATGCCCCACAGCCACTGGCCCAGAACGCACTCCCCTCTCTGGACTAAATGTCACCGGAAAGTCCACAGGTCCAGAGATCCACCAGTTTGGGTTTTTCAGGTCTGTGGAGTTTAAAAACACAGTGGAGCTCTTCCTGTATTACCACATGACATCATAAGTTTGAATGTCGGCGTGTTTTCAGTTTGAGAGAAGAACTCAAAGCCTAAATCTGCAGGGTTTGTGCGTTAAACATGTGTGAATGAAACAAAACACAACTCCTGGTGTGTTTGTGATGAAGAAACGACATTAGAACAGAAAACAGTCTGATATTCGGCCTTTAAAGCTCACAAGACTCAGTGAAGTGACCCAAATCCGATTTTTTCGCCCCTATGCGACCTGTATCTGATCTTTTAATGACAGTCTGAACGACACAGATCGATTTTTTTCAAATGCGACCCAGGAAACTTGGATATGTGGTCCTAAAATGGATAAAAATCTGATCTTTTGACATGCGACTTCAGTCTGAACGGCCAGGTCGCGTTCATCCGACCTACACGTGTACAAGTACGTGCTCACAAACGTACACGATCGTTCTTCTCGTCATAGGAAAATTGTGTATGAACTCCGTGTCAGTGAAACAGCGAAGCCCGTAGCAGTCCCACCACTCGGCATCGACTCGGCATCCACGCGTTCTTTTCTGCGGACAAAACGCCATGGCCAGAAACCTTGTCCTTCCACATCTTAATCTTCTCCTTAAAACAAATAAGCTGTGCATGTTCTGGCTCCAGTACGACAGTGACTTTTGCGTGTGACGTCGTCATCGTGTCTTTTGGGGCGTTTAAAGTTCACACTGGAGATCACGTACAAGTCGCCTTTTAATTGGAAATGTGAACGACCTCGCAAAAAAAAAAAAAAACGGATTTCACAAAAAAATCCGAATCGGGCATTGAGCCGTGCAGTTTGAACGTAGCCACGGGCCTTTAAAAACATTATTCTGAGTGTAAAGAAGACTGATATATTCCTCCCACTTTCAGATCTGCTCCTCCAACCGTACAGTGCACCCCTGATACAGGAAACCTTGAATAATAAGCCCAGCAGCTGTCTAGATCTCTCTCCTCTCTCTGTCTATCTCTCTCTCTCTCCTCTCTCTGTCTATCTCTCTCTCTCCTCTCTCTGTCTATCTCTCCTCTCTGTCTATATCTCTCTCCTTTCTCTACCTCTCTCCTTTCTCTCTCTCTCTCTCTCTCTCTCTATACTCTCGCTGTCTATCTCCCTCTCTCTCCTCTCTATCTCTGTCTATCTCTCTCTCCTCTCTCTATCTCTCTCTCTCCTCTCTCTCTCTCTCTTCTCTCTGTCTATCTCTCTCTCTTCTCTCTGTCCCGCTCTCCTCTCACTTTGTCTATCTCTCTCGCCTCTCTATCTCTTTCCTCTCTCATCTCTCCCTCTCTCTCCTTTCACAGTGTCTTTTTCCACCTCTGTCGTCATCCTCTCTTCATTTCACCGTCTCTCTCCTCTTTTCTCTCTCTCCCCTCTCTCTCCTCTCTCTCTATCTTCTGTTCATCTAGTTTGCACCTCCTTTTCCCATCCTCCTTCCATCCTCCATTCTTCACTTCTCTTTCTCTCCTCTCTCCCCCTGTAGACTCTATCCTGTGCTCTGTTTTCGCAGGATTTGCATAAAAAAAGATGGAAAGTGTTTGCTACAGTAAAAATATGTTTAGGCTTCAAAACTTATTCAGTCTTCATCCGTCTGCATCATTTTCTCACAACATGAACATGTTTCATGTTCTGAATGTGCATATTTATCTTTTTTATGGTTTTATTTTGTATTAAACAGACTCAAACACACAGCGCAGGTACAGTGAAAAACAGAACTTTTCCAGTGAAGAGGCTCTGGTCTGTGCCTGTGGAAACAGGAATAACATGATTACATAATGATTATCTACTTTGTGTTGTTTAAATACAGCTGAAGCACTTATTATTCTCTAATACGATAATGGACCAGAACAGAACCACAGTGAACATTAGAATTGTACCAGCAGAAACACTCTCCATGTGCTGCTTTTCTTCCTCACAGTAACAGGTAGGGCATCTGGTATAAAGTCCTCCTAGTGCCACATCACCCTGGAAGTTTATGTTGAAAATATATAATTCTGTTATAGTAATGTTAGCTGGTTTACTTACTTTGTTCATCTGTGGTCTGTGTTTTGTTGGTTCTCAAACATCTTCCTTTGTTCTGAAACATACTGAGATTTTTATTTTAACTTTTAACTTCACTTTCAGAATGGTGCGAAAAACTACTAACATCAACTCTAACGTTCATGAACTGACCCACAGCTGCAGCAGAACTCTGGATTTCACTGTTTGTTTGTAGACGACTCTGGAAGAAGCACATTCAGGTCTTAGTCCAACTGTCAGACTCTTGTAGATGGACAGAGATGGAAACGGTCCTTTTGAAGTAAAACAACAAACGTGTTTACAATAACTGCGTTCTAGTCCAGAGAAAGTGAGAAGTCTTACCTCCAGATCAGCTGTAGAAGCTCCTGTAAATGTCCTTTGTCCTGCTACGTTTGAACTTCTCAGAGTCTCGTTTCCTCAGCCTGAAACGTGCAAGTCAAACATCAGCCTGAAGCAAAACTGCCTTTGTAAAACTTGAACATGTTTGACAGAGTCTTAAAGAACTCATGTTATTGTTGCCGCTCTCAAACCATTTTTCTGTGCAGAAGAGGAGAGCAGAGCCACTCGTTTAAACACTCCTCCCTCGCTCTTTCTCTCCTCCCTCCCTTCTCTCTCTCCCTCTCCTTTCTCTCCTCTCTCTCTTCTTGTGGAGTGGGTCGTGTTGTGTTTTAGTTTTTGTTTTTCCTCGAGTGATGCAGAAAAGAGGGAGCCACTGTCTGTGTGAATGTTCATGTATGTTCTCCTCCTCTCCTCTCTCCCTCTTTCTCTCCTCTCCCTCTCTCTTTCTCTCCTCTCTCCCTCCTCTCCTCTCTGTCTCCTCTCTCCCTCTTTCTCTCCCTCCGTAGACTCTATCCTGTGCTCTGTTTTCCGTCAGAGGAGAGCAGAGTCACTCGTTTAATCACACTTCTCTCGTTTTCTTCTCTCCCTCTCTCTTTCTCTCCCTCCTCTCCTCTCTTACTCTCATCTCTCCCTCTCCTCTCTGTCTCCTCTCTCCCTCTTTCTCTCCCTCCGTAGACTCTATCCTGTGCTCTGTTTTCCGTCAGAGGAGAGCAGAGTCACTCGTTTAATCACACTTCTCTCGTTTTCTTCTCTCCCTCTCTCTTTCTCTCCCTCCTCTCCTCTCTTACTCTCATCTCTCCCTCTCCTTTCTGTCTCCTCTCTCCCTCTTTCTCTCCCTCCGTAGACTCTATCCTGTGCTGTTTTCCGTCAGAAGAGGAGGAGAGAGTCACTCGTTTAAACACTTCTTCCATTTCCTGTTTTAAACATTATATTACAGTCTCCCATAAAGTCTCCATTAGGCCCGGACACAGATCTGCTGGCTCAGGGTTATTCGAGGTATTCTGTTCCTCTCCTCTTTCTCTTTCTCTCTTTCTCCTCTCTATCTCTTCTTACTGTCTCGTTTATCCTCGCTCTCTCCATCCTGCTCTCCTCTTCTTTCGTCTTCTTTCCTCTTTCCTCTTTATCTTCTGTTTGTCTAGTTTGTCCCGTCATTTTCCGTCATCCTCTCTTCATTTTGCCATCTCTCTCTTCCCTCTCTCCTCTATCCATCTTCTCTTCATCTAGTTTGTCCATCCTTTTTCTGCCCTTCTCTCTTCATTTCACCAACTCTCTCCTCTCTCTCTCTGTCACTCTCCTTTCTTTCCCTTAGTCTCTCTCTTCTCTCTCTCTTCTGTTCATCCTAGTTTGCCCCTCCTTTTTCCATCCTCCTCTCTTCATTATACCATTTCTCTCCTCTCTCTCCCGTATCTCTCTCCCTCTCATCTTGCCTCTCTCTCTTTCTCCTCTCCCCTCTTTCTCTCCTCTCTGTCTCTCTATCCTCTCCTCTTTCTCTTTCCTATTCCTCTCGACCACTCCCTAAACCTCCTCTCCCTCACCCTCTCTCCTCTCTAGGGCTGAACGATTTTAAGAAAAAATTGAATTGCGATTTTTCTGGCAGATATCGCGATTTCACGATTTTTTTCGATGCACATGAACATTCGCAAGCATCACAGAAACTTGCATCACACCATTCAAACAGTAAATTCCATAACTGTAATGCAAGAATGAAAACTAAAGTCAAGAATTTATTTCAAATGGCCTATTTATTAAAAAGAAACATGCTGTACACGGTACATTGAGCTTGAGCAACAGCAGTTTTTATCTGAAGAACCAAAAGAGCCTCTGTGGCTCAACTTAAGTAGAGCAAAGAAATACGGCTCAGTCGTTCTGCTTGACCACAGATCAGTAGTTGTGGCATAAAACTCCACATTTTCCAGCTCTTTCACCACCTTTTCTTTACATTCTGCGTACAGAATGGATTTTTATTTCCTACGAGGAGGACTCAAATAATAATGTGTTTAATGCAGCTTTGCGCACATTTGTTTACGTTTTACAGAAGTGAAACTTAAAACCACATGGCTCATTTGCATAAACTAGAAGCGCTGAAAAAACAGCTGCTCCTTGTGCCGCTGATGCGGTCAGCTTCTGTCGGACTAAAGGGCAGGACTCAGTGGAATATGCGTGTTCTTTCTGTGACTGAGGGATGTTCTGCCTATGGTGAGTCTGTTCTGTGCTTCTATCGCGTTGGAGATGTTCATGTTAAACTTTTCAGAGATTATACGTGTGCAGGTCGTACGTGTGCAGCGCAGTTCTTTATTTCACTCATGCACTTTATTTATGTTGCTACTGTTGTGATGAAAAGACTGAAAGGTGTAAATAATTCTCTTCAGACTCGCTCTTATGAGCTGTAGTGGAGGATGGTGCTTGTTGTAGTCTGTGTTCTGGGAGTTGTAGTTTTGCCTGTAGTTCCTCTGGTTAGCGCTGGTTTAGAGTCAAAAGGGTTTTGTGGCTCCGGGTGTTTTCTTTTCTGTGGGAGACGGTCCGAATGGCTCTTTGAGTATTTAAGGTTGCTGACTCCTGCACTAGATGTTTCACTGGACTTTCTCGTCGTGCACTCGTCATGCAAATGCGCGTATGGCGGTATAAATTGGTCGTGTTTCCACTGGATGTGGCAACTTTAGCACGACATGTTTTGCACAGCACCTGTTTCTGATGTTCGTCTGCCTCAAACCCGAAATACTGAAAAATGACCGACGTGCTGTTTTTCTTTGGGTTCAAAACCCCAGACTCCGCTTCTGGTCCTGCTGAAGCCATTTCTGAAACTGATGACCAGCTACACTGATTGGAGTCGAGAACACGTGACCTGTGCTGCTGCTTCTGATTGGTGAGCTGGAGTCGAGAACACGTGACCTGTGCTGCCGCTTCTGATTGGTGAGCTGGAGTCGAGAACACGTGACCTGTGCTGCTGCTTCTGATTGGTGAGCTGGAGTTGAACACGTGACCTGTGCTGCCGCTTCTGATTGGTGAGCTCAGCAGCGCGGCAGGGAGGCGACGTACATGTGTGAAATAGTTGACGAAACAAAACCTGGGTCAGTTAAAATCGTGTTGTCTGAGATCGCGATTTTCGGTCTAAAACGATAGATCGTTCAGCCCTAACCTCTCTCTCTTCTCTCTCTCTCTTTTCCCCTCTCTCCTCCCTCTTTCCTTCCCTCCCTCGCTCATCCACTCAAACTAAATGAAAGTGTGTAGTGTTTGGATGGTGTTCGTGTAAATGCATGTGGTCCAGTCTCGTCCTCTCTCCTCCACTTCCTCCTCTCTTTCTCCTCTCCCTCACCCCTCTCTCCTCTCTCTCTTTTCCCCTCTCTGCTCTCTCTTTTCCTCTCCCTCCCTCTCCTCCACTCAAACTAAGTGTGTTTGGATAATGTAAGTGTAAATACATGTGGTCTAGTCTCGTCCTCTCTCCTCCACTTCCTCCTCTCTTTCTCCTCTCCCTCACCCCTCTCATCTCTCTCTCTTTTCCCCTCTCTGCTCTCACTCTTTTCCTCTCCCTCCCTCTTTCATCGACTCAAACCAAATTAAAGCTTGTAGTGATTTGATGGTGTAAGTGCATGTGGTCTATCTTCTCCTCTCTCCCTCTCTCCTCTCTCTCTTTTCCGCTCCCTCCCTCTTTCCTCTCTCCTCCTTCTCTCTCTCCCTCCCTCCCTCTCTCTCTCTCTCTTCCACTCAGACTAAATGAAAGTGTGTAGTGTTTGGATGCTTTAAGTGCCCGTGCTCCGTCTCTTCGTGTTTTATTGATACAGGAGGAGTTTTCTGCATCATTTACACAGATGGAGGACACTACATGGACTTCTATGACTTTTTAAACATCATCTAATGATTTTCTGTCATCGTTCCTCAAAGCCGGATTTTTGTCATTCATACATATTTGAATATATCTGAATGTGAAGTGGTAGTCTTTTCTTTTTCCCTTTCTCTCTTCTCTCACTCTTTCTCTCTCCCTCTCTTCTACCTCTCTCTCTCTCTCTCTCTCTTCTGCTCTCTTCTCTCTCCCTCTCTTCTTTCTTTCACTCTCTTCTTTCTCTCTTCCTCTCTTCCTCTCTCTTCTCACCCTCTCCTCTCTTCTATTTTTGTCTCTCCTTCTCTCTTCTCTCGCCCCCTCTTCCTCTCTCTTCTCTCTCCCTCTTACTCCCCTCTTTCTCTTCTTTCTTTTCTCTCCCTCTTTCTTCCTCTCTCTCTCTCACTTTCTCCCTCTCTCCCTTCTATTCCTTTCTTCTCTCCCTCTTTCTCCCTCTCTTCTCGCTTCCTCTCTCCCTCTCTCTTCTCTCATCCTCTGTCTCTTCTCTCTCCCTCTTTGTCCCTCTCTCTCCTCTCTCCCTTCTCTTCCCCTCTCTTCTCTCTCCCTCTTTCTCCCTCTGTCTCTTCTCTATCCCTTCTCTCTCTTCTCTCGTCCTGTCTCTTCTCTCTTCCTCTCTCGTCCTCTCTCTTCTCTCTCCCTCTTTCTCCCTCTGTCTCTTCTCTCTTCCTCTCTCGTCCTCTGTCTCTTCTCTCTCCATCTTTCTCCCTCTCTCTCCTCTCTCCCTTCTCTTCCCCTCTCTTCTCTCTTCCTTAAATCAACATACACGTTAAATTCTCAGTCTCTTGTCTCTTTTTCTCCGCTGCACAAATGTGAAATTCTGAATATTTTCTGTAATTAGATTTTAGATTTTTCTTTCATTGTAGCTCAAGGTTTTTACTTTCATACCTCATTGTTTCCATATGTATTTTTAATTACGAGATTTAGTATTAGTTCTATAAGTTCAAATTAGGAGAATTTTCAGTACGTATTTAAATGGGGCTGTAAATATCACAATGAAATGGAAATTTGAGTTCAACTTTCTTTCTCTCCTCCCCAATCTTCTGTTCATCTCGTTTTAGTTTTTTCCATCCTCTTTTTATATCACCATCTTTCCCCTTTCTTTCTCTCTCTTCTCTTTCTTCTCTCTCTCTCCTCTTTCTCTCCTCTTCCTCTCTCCTATTGCTCTCTCTCTACTTTCTCTACTTTCTCTTGTATTCGTCTTGTTTACTTTCACTATGTCTCTCCTGTTTCTTTCTTCTCTCTCTCTCTTCTTCTCTCTCTCCACTCTTTCCTTTCTCTCTCTCACTCTCCTCTCGCTCTCTCTCTACTTTCTCTCGTATTTGTCTCGTTTACTTTCACCATGTCTCTCCTCTGTTTCTTTCTTCTCTCTCTCTCCTCTTCTTCTCTCTCTCTCCACTCTTTCCTTTCTCTCTCTCACTCTCCTCTCGTCTTCCTCTCTCCTATTGCTCTCTCTACTTTCTCTTGTATTCGTCTCGTTTACTTTCACCATGTCTCTCCTGTTTCTTTCTTCTCTCTCTCCACTCTCTTCCCTTTCTCTCTCTCTCTCCTTTCTCTCCTCTCCCTCTCTATCACTCTCTCTCTCTCTCTCTCTCTCTCTATTTTCTCTTGTATTCGTCTAGTTTGTCTCTTGTCTGTAATCCTACTTCTTCTCTTACTTTCACCATGTCTCTCCTTTGTTTTTCTTTCTTCTCTCTCCTCTTTCTCTTGCATTAATCTAGTCTGTCCCTCATCTCTAATCCTACTTTCTCTCCGCTCTTACTTTTACCTTCACTCTGTCTCTTTTTCTCTCTTTCTCTCCTAGATTTTTCTTTCATTGTAGCTCAAGGTGTTTCGTTCGTGGCTCATAGTTTCCATGTATATTTTTAATTAAAATCTTCAGTATGAGTTGTTTTGTTACATAAATTCATATTCGTCTGTATCTATACTTCTGAAATGCCTGGGATTCTTCTGTTAGTTTAGTGTTTCTATCCATCCAGCCATCCATTCATCCATCCATCCATTCATCCATCCATTCATCCATCCATTCATCCGTCTATCCAAGGCAATAATAAATCCCAATTCTTTTTCCCCCCTGCCCCAATTTCTAAATTAATATATTAGGACAATTTTCAAGATTATGGTGTAATCTGAACCCATCTTCTCTTTCCCTCCCTTGCTCTCTTCTCTCTTCCCCTCTCTCTCTTTTCCTCTCTTCTCTCCCTTTTCTTTCTGCCTCTTTTCTCTCTCTTCTGTCTCTGCCGCTCTCTCCTCTCTCCCGCCCTCTCTTCCTGCACTTTTCTCTCCCTCCCTTTCTCTTCTCTTTCCCTCTCTCTTCTCCCTCCACTGCTTCTCTCTCCCCCTCTCGTCTCTTCCCTCTTTTTTCTCCCTCCCTCTCTTCTTTCTCTTCTCTCTTCTCTCCCTGTCTCTTCTCTCTTCCTCTCTCTTCTTTCTTTCCCTAGCTTTTCTCTCCTTCCATTTTTTTCTCCCTCTCTCCCTCCCTCTTTTTATCTCCCTCTCTTTGTCCCTCCTCTTCTCTCTCCCTCCCTCTCTCTTCTCCCTCTCTTCTATCTCTTGTCTCTCTCTTCCATCTCTTCTCCCTCCTTCTCTATTCCTCCCTCCTTCTCTCCTCTCGTCTGTAACTGATAGACTTTGACAAACGCCGTGTTTGGCGGCGGCAGCGGCGGTGGTGGCGGCGGGGTCGGGCGGTGGTGTTGCTCGGTTCACGCGGTGGACCACCCACACTCAGACACTCAGACACTTCCTCTGCCTGTTCAGACCTGACAGATTCTTCAGACTCTTTGTCTTTAGGAGATAATCATCAGACCTGGAGATGTTCCACTAATGAGAGCTTTGATCCACAAGTGACTTTCCACTGTTTCCCAGGAAGGTCCAGAGGAGCAGAGACACACAGACACAAGGGACAAATCACAGGACAAAGGGGACAAATCACAGGACAGATTACAGGACAAATTACGGGGCAAACCATGGGAGAAGTGGACGATTGTTTGAATTTGGTAAAAAGGAAGTTTCTCAGCTCTCAGTTCTCGCTTTGATCCACAAATGTCTTTTTCGCAGTTTCCCAAATCTCAGGACAAATCACGTGACAAATCACAGAAAAATATCACAGGACAAATCACACATCACTGGACAAATCACGGGACAAATCACGGGACAAATAATGGAACAAATCAGAAATCATGAGACAAATCGCAAATCACGGGACGAATCAGAAATCATGAGACAAATCACAAATCACGGGACAAATCAGAAATCATGAGACAAATCGCAAATCACGGGACTAGACAAATCACGCAACAAATCACAGAAAAATATCACAGGACAAATCACACATCACTGGACAAATCATGGGACAAATCACGGGACAAAGCACAGGACAATATCACAGGACAAATTACTGAAAAATGTCACAGCACAAATCAAAGGACAAGTGGACAATATTCTGAGTTCTCTGTTTACTTTATAATGACTACTCCTTAATTAAACATCATATATATAAGTTTAATGCCACTGTCCATACAAGTCAGTCATAGAACTAACATCTCCATGGAGACAAGCAGCTGGCTGACCCCTCACTGGAAAAGTTACGTAGCGTACCTTTAAGTTGACTTCTCCAGTCCTTTAGCCTGCGTGAGCTCTGGTGTGGTCCCCGTGAACACACTGTAAACATTGATTTTACGTCGTCTCATTGTCCAAGTGTTGTAAACTCGGTACGATTAGCGCTGAAGGCCATTTGTCACATCCAGGGGCCTAAAGAGGGACTTAGGGGCCAATGCAGAGCTGCAGTTTTAAATTCACAGCGGGGCCAAAGCTTTCTTTAGCGTGAAAATGTCAAACGCACTGTCTGAATACACAAGTGCCCTAATTCAGACGGGGCAGTTTGTGTACATTCTCTTTGTTACTTTATTAGCTAAAGAAACCGGCCTTCCGTTCGCCTTTCCATAGAGTTAACATGTAAATCGTTCGTCTTTGCTCTCACGCTCCTTTCTATCCTTTCTCTTTCTCTCATTTCTCTCTCCTCTTTCACTATCCCTCTGTCCTCTCTCTCGTATTCATCCAGTTTGTCCCTCATCTCTAATCCTACTTTCTCTCCTAGATTTTATTTTTTTCTTTCGAATCTTTTCTTCAAGGTTTTTGCTTTCGTTCCTCATCATTTCCATATACGTTTTTTTAATTAAAGTCTTTAGTATGGTTTGTTTTGTTGCATAAATTCATATTAGGGGAATTTTTGCAGTTGTTTGTATCTGTTGTTAAGATCTCTATAAACATGTTCTGAAATGCACGAGATTCTTCTATTCGTTTATTCTTTCCATCCTTCTATCCATTTAAATTCCTAAAGTAATATCTTGAGGCAATTTTCAGGATTTTGCTGTAATCTGAACCCATCTTCTCTCTCCATCCCTCTCCTCTCTCTTTTCTCTCTCCCTCTCTCTCCCTCACTCTTCTCTCCCACTCTCGCTCTCTCTCTCTTCCCCTCCCTCTCCTCACTCCCTTCCTCTCTTCTCTCTCTCTCCCTCTCTTCTCTCTTCCCCTGTCTCTCCCTCTTCTCTCCCTGTCTCTCTTCTCTCTGTCTTTTCTCTCTCCTCACTCCCTTTCTTCTCTCTCCCCCTCTCTCGCTTCCCCTCTCTTATCTCTTCCCCTCTCTCTCCCTCACTCTTCTCTCCCTCTTTCTCTTCTCTCTCTTCTCTCTCCCTCTCTTCTCTCACTCTTTTCTCCCTCTTTCCCTCTCAGACTTCTCTCCCTCTCTCTTCTCTCTTTTCTCTCTCCCTCTCTTTCTCTCTTCTCTTTCTTTTCTCTCTTCCCCTGTCTATCCCTCTCACTCTTCTCTCTCTCCTCACTCCCTCCCTCTCTTCTCTCTCTTCTCTCTCTCTCCCTCCCTCTCTTCTCTCTCTGACGTATAAATCAGACTCAGTGTGACCGTGGCATAAAGTGTTCACATTTTCTCTTTCCTCCTACATATTAGTGTCACAAATAAAAAATACAAGATAAATAAATGCTATAAATACAATATAATGTACATTTCAACACAATAATAGCGTAACTTTTCAGTTGGGGGTCCGTCACCTGCTTGTTTCTATGGAGACGTCATTGCTCTGCCTGGAATGTTCCACAGTGTGACATTAAACAGCTCTACTTTACATTTATTCAGTTACAGGTGGTTTTAGAGCTCAAAAATACCTAGAAAAACAGACAGAAAACATTCTGACTGTGAGCGGGGTCGCCTCTCCACAGATCTGACCTGTAACTTGGTCTGGTTTGGTCTCCATGAAGATAGAAAGGTTTAATGCCACACTGTGAAACATTCCAGACAAAGCAATAACATCTCCATTCATCTCCACTTTTGCTTTAAGGCAAAGAGTTTGAATGAATGGCTCAGTGTGTGAAGTTTTTCTACTCCAAACTGCAGTATTTGTAGTAGCTCGTAGTAATAGTAGCAGTATAATGACAGTTTGTTTGTGTTGTTCTTAATAGTATTTGTAGTGTTGTATTTCCCAGGGTTATAGCAGCAGCTGTGAGCACTTTTGTTGACAGCTGTTGTAGTGAGCGCGAGAGAGAGTTTAGTGTTGTTTACTTTTAACACCACGGCGACAGAAAGGGGCGGGTTTGTTTGGTCACATGTTCAGCTAAAACAGGAAATGCCAAGAACTACTGTTTGGAAAGGCCTGCGTCCCATGTATTTGTATTTCCTGAATGAAAACAGTATTTTTTTTACACCTTAATCTGGTTGTACAAAAAAAAAAAAAAAAAAAAAAGAACAGATCTCTCTCCATATTCTTTTTGACATTTTATTTTACATCTAGGAATTTGGCAGTTTCACCACTCCACAGGAAATTAAATTGGACGAATATTTCATTTTGTTTTCTGTGTAAGGATAAATACAGCAGTAGGTACCAAAAAGTATAGCTCAGGTACTTTTTCCCCCAACCAGGTCAAGTACCAGTCATAAACTAGTACCAAAAACTAGTATCAAAAATAGTACCAAAATATTACTAAAAACTAGTACCAAAAAGTAGTACCAAAAACTACTCCCAAAAAAGTAGTGCTGGAAACTAGTACAAAAAAGTAGTACAAAAAATTTAAACAAAAAACTAGTACCCAGAACTAGTACCAAAAAGTAGTACCAAAAACTACCGAAAACTATTAGCAAAAACTAGTACCGAAAGCTAGTATAAAAAACTAGTACCTGGAACTAATGCTAGAAAGTAGTAGCGTAAACTAGTACCAAAAATCAGTGCCAAAAACTCGTACTGTAAACACGTAGAGAAAATGTAAAGGTACCCGACCCTAAAGACTGGTAATACCCCAGATTGTTTCCATTTCGTTTCCATGGTAACCCCTTTATTCTGCTGTACTCTGTGCTTTCTCCTCTCCGTGTTTTACGGTATGTGACAGGACAAGTTGGAACTGGCCTTGCAGGTTCCCGTGGGCTCCTCCAGCTTCAGCCTGCACCGGGGTTTCTTTGGTTTTCTCTTTGTTTGGCTCCTGCACGGTGACTTCTGCTGACTCCAGTTCTCCAGGAGTCTGAATCCGCCGAGCCACAGTCCCACTGATGAATTATGTTTGGCTCAAAGGCACGAAACAACAAAAGCAGCACTAAAAAGAGATAAAAAGAGAACGCTGGAGGAAACTTTGGTTCAAACTGGCAATTCAGTATGTACTTAGGTAGTAGTAGTAGTAGTGGTAGTAGTAGTAGAAAATACTGCAAGTCCGCTGTGTGCTATCTGCATCTAATTAGAAATAATTTTATTATTTTTATATAGTCAGGAAGTGCACTGTTAGCCTGCTGGCTCAAAGGCATTAAACAACAAAACAGATTTAACAAGACAGGAAGGAAGGAAACTATGGTCCAAACTGGCAATTCAGTAAGTACTTAGTAGTAGTAGTAGTAGAAATAAGTCTAGTATCATGAACTAGTACCAAAAAGTAGTACCAAAAACTAGTACCAAAAGTAGAATCAAAAACTAGTACCCAAAAATAGTATTGAAAGTACTGAAAACTAGTATCTAAAGCTAGTACTGAAAACTAGGACCCAGAACTGGGTCTACCAAAAAGTAATACCAAAAACTAGTAATGAAAACTAGTAGCAATAACCAGTACCAAAAACTACTTCCAAAAACTGGTACCAAATACTAGTACCAAAACGTAGTACCAAAAGTATTGAAGTCTAGTAAATAAAATTATTACCAAAACTAGTTTCAAAACTAGTATCAAAAATTTGTACCAAAAAGTAATACCAAAAACTAGTACAGAAAACTGCTACCAAAAACTAGTACCAAAAACTACTTCCAAAAAGTAGTACCAAAACTACTGAAATCTAGTAAATTAAACTATTACCAAAAAAATAGTTTCAAAATGAGTATCAAAAATTAGTACCAAAAACTAGTACAGAAAACTAAAGTCAAAAACTAGTACCCAAAAAATAGCATTGAAACTAGTACTGCAAACTAGTACCAAAATGTAGTACCTAAAACTACTGAAAACTAGTAATGAAAACTAGTAGGAAAAACTAGTACCCAGAACTAGTACCAGAATCTGACAAAATCACAGGCAAAATGAAAACTTGACTCCATAAGGTCCAAAAGAGAAACTAAACCCAAGTTCACCGTCAGAAACATGTCGTAACCACGTCTAAACCAGATTAAAACCTCATTTGACCCGGTTTAAAATTACAACTCACCATTGACCCAAACACTTTATTTTTATCAGGATCCGTACACCATCTTGAGAACCTCTACACTATCGACGCTGTCTACTCCACTCTCAAACCCACTCACTTCAAATAGATTTCTGAATCATCCCTTCCTCTCCCCGTCTCAGCACCTGCCTCAGCACCTGTCTGTGCACCTGCATCTGCTCCTGATCAATACCCAGACAATCGATCAAACCCCTGAGCTCCGGTCGATACAAACTCGACCTTGAACCAGAGTCAGATCAGAGCTCCAGACGTTACTGCTGTGTAGTACTGCTGTGTAGTACTGCTGTGTAGTACTGCTTTATAGTACTGTACAACAGGACCCAGTATGATGACGAGTATCCTTAAAGTACAAGTACACCATCTTTTTTTTCTGTGTACTTTAGCTCAAATCTGTCTTGGCCCAGTCCAAAATAAGGTCCGCTGTGTTCTGTTTGTATCTAATTAGAAAGCATTTATTTGTCCGATAGTCAGGAAGTGTGCTGTTGGCATGCTAGTTGTGAAAAAATTTTCATAGCTTAGTTTTTTATGTTTGGAAGCCTATTAATTACTAAAACAAAAGTAGTAGTAGTAGTTGTAGTTGTTGTAGAAGATGTAGTAGAAGTAGTTGTTGTAGTAGCAGTGGTAGCAGCAGTAGCAGTAGTACTATAAAATAAGTCTGCTGTGTGCTGTTTGCATCTTATTAGAAACCATTTTATTGTCCTGTAGTCAGGAAGTGCCCTGTTATCATGCTAGTTGTCGTTAGCTTTACAGTGAATAATGAAGACGCTCTGAAAGCAAAAGGAAAGTGTGGAAGAACTTTGGACCACTGCAACTGTTCAAAAAGGAACTAAATCTCATTTTCACATGTTTAAGAGTGTAGATCAGGTACAGCCAGCATGCTAACAGCGCACTTCCTGACTATTGGACAATAAAATGCTTTTTATAATAATAGAAATTCTCAAAGGGTGATAGGACAGTGTGGTGAAACAGTCACATTTCATCTCTTGTATTGATCAAAATAATTTTTTATTCAATTTGACTTTGTCCAAATGAGCTTTAAATATTTATTTTGTGAACTTTTTTCCATTGACATTTTCACAATCATAATATTTCAATGACATTTCGCACAAAACTAGTCAAATTTATTCCTCCAAAAGTCTGAATTCTCTCTACAATTTGAATAATGGCCCATGCATACCAGGAAACCAACGAGGAATATTGGGCTAATTTGTTTTTTTGTATTTGCTAAGACTTCTGGGTAATTGCTGCGTGCGTGACTGAGAAAAAACACAAATTTCCACTCAGTATGTCACTATTAAAGCTGCACTGTGTAACTTTTCTGGTGGAGGGTCCGTCAAATGCTTTTCTTGATGGAGTTATGGTTATTGCTTTGGCTGGAATGTTTCACAGTGTGGCATTAAAGCTTTCTATCGTCATGGAGACCAAACCAGACTAAGTTACAGGTCAGATCTGTGGAGAGGCGACCCCGCTCATAGTCAGAATGTCTGTTTTTCTAGGTATTTTTGAGCTCTAAAACCACCTGTAATTGAATAAATGTAAAGTGGAGCTGTTTAATGTCACACTGTGGAACATTCCAGGCAGAGCAGTGACGTATCCATGGAAACAGACGAGAAACAGGAGACGAGAGAGTTACATTGTGCGCCTTTTAAGTAATTTTTTTTGTAAGTACATTTTACCTTTAATTCACTACATTTCAGAGCAGGTATCTACATTTTTGAACTGGACAGTAAAGTAAAAGTATTTTGTATTGTAGTTTGAGACCTGCTGAAAAGGCTGAGGGTTTATTTTTAACACATTTGTTTAAGGAAAAAAAAGAAAAAGAAAAAACTAATAAACAAATAAAAACACTAAGAAAAATTATATATTCTTTTTTTTTTTTTTTTTTTTTTTTTTTTTAAACAAAATTTAGCACAAATCTGCATCAAAATCATAGGTAGGTTCCACAGTGGTCCGTCTCTCTCCGTCCTCTCTCCCATGATGCTTTGCGCTCACATGAACAGACATAATGACAGACTGAGAGCTGCGATGGGGCTCTTTTATTTCCACACCTGTTTGTGGAAGCGCAGTGGGATCCAGGTGTGTCTGTGGGAAACATAATTCTACGTTTAGAGCCAAAATGGAGTCTTCTTTTTACTGTGGAACATGAACGTTCCCACGTCTCGTCTTGTTCTTTTTACGACTCACTGGAAATGATTTTTTTCAAGTCTTTTATTTTGCTAAAAGACTTTTTTTACAGTTTTAACGCTCCATGACGTCGCTCTGTGGTAATCTGAGTAATCCAAGTCCAACTAGTGAAGTAGTAGCAGTAGCAGTAGCAGCAACAACAAAAGTAGCAGTCTAGTAGCATCAGTTGTATTTAGTATTTTTCTACCAGTTGACATTGTTTGGTGGTAATCCAAGGTGCTCCTGTGTTTTTAAAGTTCTGATCCTTGTACTCAGTGCCTTTTACTTTCACAGTAACACAACATCGCTTAGTTTTACAGTTTGTAGCAGTAGTAGTTGAAGTAGTATCAGAAGTGCTAGTAAAAGGAATAGTACAATGGTATAACACAGTATTTCGAGTTGAACTATGATTCCAACGATCTGCCATCTCCTGTATCTTCTGTATCTCCTGTGTCTCCTGTGTCTCCTGTATCTACCGTATCTACTGTATCTACTGTATCTTCTGTATCTACTGTATCTACTGTATCTTCTGTATCTACTGTATCTTCGTGAACCCCGCTCAGACCCCATTGTGCTCAGATTACAGATTCTCTTTGACGCAGACGAACAAAGAGGAGCCGGTGAGTGAGCCGTGGCCACGAGGCTCCGCACGTTCAAAACCAAACCTCTTTTAATGAAACCGTGAACACATCTCAGCTCTGAATCACACCGTCTCCTCCGGGCCCATCTCCTCTGGACCGGCCTCTGATGTGAGATGATGGAGAAAGCTCAGAAGATCAGGTCCTTTCAAACGTACGCCCGTTTTAGAATCAAATCTGAAGACAAACGCCAGAAGAGATAAATTAAAGTTCTGGTTTAGTGACTGGAAGTTTTGAGATACAGTAGGTCTTATAGGTGATATGGACTGGAGAAGGGAGGAGACGATTTGGGACGATCTGGGGGAAGCTAGGGGATGATTTGGGGGATGATTTGGGAGAAGCTAGGGGATGATTTGGGAGAAGCTAGGGGATGATTTGGGAAAAGCTAGGGGATGATTTGGGAGAAGCTGGGGGATGATTTGGGAGAAGCTAGGGGATGATTTGGGAGATGATTTGGGGGATGATTTGGGAGATGATTTGGGGGATGATTTGGGAGATGATTTGGGAGAAGCTCGGCGATGATTTGGGGAAAATATCTGATTGTGATTTTTCTGACAAGCACTGAGATTAAACTGCGTAACTTGTCCACTGGAGGGTCCGTCACCTGCTTGTCTCCATGGAGATGTGCTTAAAATGTTCCACAGTATAACCATAAACTTAAGAATTTCCATGGAGACTTGCAAGCCAAATTACAGGTTAGAGCTGTGGAGAGACGACCCCACAAATGAATGACAGAACTGAGTAATAATTAGCCATAGATGTGATTTATTCCACTCTGTACAGCTCAAATCTTACTTTTTTCTTTTTTTTTTTTTTTACATTGAACCCCAAATATTTACTGTTTCAGCTTTTACATATTAAACGATAAGTCAATATTGTAATTATCATGACAGGACTAGTCATATGCGAACAGTAAAGTTCTAATTGTGCCCCAGTATCTGTCAGTCCTGCTCTGAACATGAGAGTTTTTATATCAGAAACAGAACCGCCTGAGCTGTGAGTGTGAACATATGTATTATAAATGTACAGAATCCGAATGAAAGATTAATGCAGACAAATGAAGATCTGCTCTCAAAGCCTCTCCTTCATTAAGCCATCTGCCCGTGAGGAACACAGTACTCTGAGAAAGAACGAGTACTACGAGCGTGTACAGATCTTCATACATCTGTATCCAGTATCATTATCGCCCTTTTTATTACTTGGAACTGGTCAGAAAATCCAAAAATTATCAAAACGAATACAATTTTTGCCCTTTCCTGACTTTTCCTAGTTTTAGAATGTTCTTCTTCTATGTCAGACTTGTTTAAAGCCACAATATGTAACTTTATAGCTAAAAAATAAACTAAAATAAAAGCGTGTTCTTTCATTTTGGTTGTTTTTATTGCAAAAAAAAGAGAAAATTATAAGAAATAAACATTGTAGAAGAAAAAAATCGTTTAATAAATGAATACAGTAAAGCGTGTTCTTACTGTGAATGTGCTCGCATCTCCACAGACCTGACCTCCTCCTGCTTGGAATGTTTCACAGTATGGTAATAAACCTTTCTATCTTCATGGAGACCAAACCAGACCAAGTTACAGGTCAGATCTGTGGAGAGGCGACCCCACTCACAGTCAGAATGTTTGTTTTTCTAGGTATTTTTGAGCGATAAAACCACCTGTAATTGAATAAATGTAAAGTAGAGCTGTTTAATGTCACACTGTGGAACATTCCAGGCACAGCAGTGACGTCTCCATAGAAACAAGCAGGTGACGGACCCTCAAATAGAAAGTTACACAATGCACCTTTAATATTCTCCACTTACTATGGAGAATGTTCCAGAGTGTGGTTTTAACTCTCTCTCTCTCTGTGGAATCGTACAGGTGACAGGCCATCTCCAAAAAGTTACATACTGTAGCTTTAAGACCACATGGTAACAGTCAAGAAAGTATTGTCTTTTACTGTCATTGTTGTATTAGAATTCAAAATCAAAAAGAAGTCAAAATCAGCAAAACTGACTCTTTAAACGTTGTTGCCTTTTCGAAAACAGACCTGGAGTTGTTTATTATTAGTCTGTCGACATCTCCAAAGCTCCAAACGCTCTGTTCCACCTTGTGATGTCATGAAGTGGTAGTTTTCAAGTGAACAGCTCCTTTTACCTTTAGTTCAGTCGAGATTGGCAATTCCAGAGCTCAAACTATCCAAATGATTCTAGTGAAGGTGTGTGGAGTTTAAAAACCATAACGGAGCACTTCCTGTATCACCATGTGACATCACAAGGTGGAACAGAGTGTTTTCAGCTTGAGAGAAGAACTAAATATGTAGGATTTCTGTGTGTTAAACATGTGTGAATGAAACAAAACACAACTCCAGGTCTGTGTGTGATGAGGAAACTACATTAAAACATAGATCAAAAAACGGAATACTCGGAATACTATAGCCCCTTTAAACTTCCCTGTTTCTCCTTTGAATTATGTCCTCACCGGGTTGCCGTACCCGCCGTAAACATCGACAAAACGCCGTCTACACTTTCATGGCTTCATATTCTCTCCATCTTGCCTGCAAATTGACACTATAAAAAGAAAAAAATCGGATCCCATTTCTAGCCCTCTTTTTGGTCCGTGGCGTATTCCGCACATCACAACATTTCTGTCCTCTTTAGATTTTCTCTTCTTGTTTTTTTTTTTTTTTTTTTCCATCTCATAAAAAGTCGAGCTCATTTTGATGCGTAGTTCAAACCCTGACGCGGAGTTTCAGAGAGAAGACCAGACTGTGGGAGAGAGCATATGAGGTTAGCACAGTGGAACTCAGAATACATGTACTTTTAATACTGTTATATATGAGTAAGTGTTGGAAATAACATCCTGTCTTCATGGAATCCAAACCAGACCAAGTTACAGGTCAGATCTGTGGAGAGGCGACCCCGCTCACAGTCAGAATGTCTGTTTTTCGAGGTATTTTTGAGCTCTAAAACCACCTGTAATTGAATAAATGTAAAGTAGAGCTGTTTAATGTCACACTGTGGAACATTCCAGGCAGAGTGATGACGTATCCATAGAAACAAGCACATGAAGGACCCCCAACTAAAAGGTTACATAATGCACCTTTAAATTTGAGTGACCAGTGAAAGTGGAGACTACAATATAAAGGAGGGTTGTCAAAAGTATCGAAAATGTGATTCGAATCGATACTGAAACTGGTATCGATACCAAAAAAAAGTCCCATTGCCAGGACAGAAATGTTCCTGAATGGTTTTAGAATGATCTCGAGGTGTATTAGAACAAGTATAAGAGCACATGGACTCGTATACGCCCATGGACCTGGTTTAGACCTGGTTTAGACCTGGTTTAGACCTGGTTTAGGCCTGGACCACTATGGAACCTGGACCACTGAGGGATTACACAGATATAAGGACACATGGAAATAGAAAAGAAACTACTATGATTTAATGTTGAAAATCACATTCTATTGTCTAAATAGTGTTTTTTTTTTATTATCATTGTGGTATCGGAATCAGTATTGAGTATCGAGTCTTTTCCTTAGTATCGAGATCGAGTTTGAAGTTGAAGTTTTAGTATTGTAACTACACTAATATGAAACTTTGTGTACAAGAATCATATGACCTGCTGACCTATTACAGTATTCTTATAGAGACATTAAAGCTGCATTATGTAACTTTTTTGGTTGAGGTCCGTCACCTGCTTCACCTGTTTCTATGGATACATCATTGCTCTGCCTGGAATGTTCCACAGTATGACTTTAAACAGCTCTACTTTACATTTATTCAATCACAGGTGGTTTTAAAGCTCAAAAATACCTAGAAAAACAGACATTCTGGCTGTGAGCGGGGTCACCTCTCCACAGATCTGACCTGTAACGTGGTCTGGTTTGGTCTCCATGAAGATAGAAAGGTTTAATGCCACACTGTGGAACATTCCAGACAAAGCAAATAATAATAAGAATAAGAATAAGAAGAAAATAAATAATAAATAAAAAGAAAATAAGACGAAAATAAATAGAAAAATCGAAATTAAAACTGTAGTGATCCTGACCACCTGCGTTTTATGTCTGTCTGTGTTTTCGAAAAAATGGAAGAAGATCGAATCGAAAATCGAGATCGATCAGTACGGGAAAAATAAATCATGATTCTTTTTTTTCCCTTATTGCCCAGCCGTACAATAACATCTCCATGAAGTAAAGCATTTGACCGACCCTCCGCCAGAAAAGTTACACAGTGCACCTTTAAACGAACAGATTAAAGCGGCATTCCTTTAAAAGTCTCTCATCAAACCTCTCATCTCGTTGTAAATCAGCTCGCGTTATGTGAGCCGTGTAACCTGACCCTGAAACATGCGCTGGTGCAGTGTGGAGACAGACAGCTCAGGCCCTGCGCTCTGATTGGCCCGTCCAGGTCACGTGACCGAATTCACCAAATACCAGAGCGGGACAGAAGTGAACAGAACCCGGCTCAGTGAGAGAAGAGGGTTTAGACCTGGAACAAAGGACCCGTCTGTCAATAAGACCGGGGTTTTAAGAAAGGGTCCAGATTACGCCGTTTTCTGATCTGTTCTAATGTCGTTTCCTCATCGCAAACAGACCTGGAGTTGTGTTTTGTTTCATATTAAGGTAAAAGGTAGATGTTAACAACCTCTTCATGACATCACAAGGTGGAACAGAGCGTTTGGAGCTTTGGAGATGTAGACAGACTAATAATAAAGAGTTACTCAAACATGTGAATGAAAAAAAACACAACTCCAGGTGTGTTTTTGAAGATTTAACATTATAACACGATTTAAAGCTCACAAGAGACAGTTTTCTGTAAGATAGGATCTTTAAAAGTCCAAAGAAAAAAAATCCTGGTTTGGTCTTGGTTCAGCCCTGGTTTAGTCCTGATTTGATCCTGCGTTAGACCTGGTTTAGTTCTGGTTTGTTCTTAGTTTAGTCCATTAAAGAGGGGTATGATGGAATTTTAACTAACTGCAACTTTTCCCTCCTTAAAAACCTGCCTGAAGACGTTTTAGAGTCATCCATGCATGTTTGAGTAATCTAGCGATCTCTCCTGGACACTATTCAAACCCTCCTCATGGTTAGCAGTACGAGCCGGTACAAGACTCCGCCCACATGCCTACGTCACTCACGCTCCCGCACGACAACTCTCCGTAAATACACAAAAACATGGTACAAAACTGAACGCAGCGACTGATTGTGTTGCGACGGCGCTCTGGAGGGGGAGTGACTTAGCAAAGAGAGCGAAGAGACTCAGAGCTTCAGAAACGAAACTGAAACTTGATAAACGCGCATACGTTGTTTTCAAATACACCATTTTCAAAAGAATAAAAGGGAACACGGTGATGTGAATGTTGTAAGCAGAAGTGTAATACCCCCCCTTAACGACGTCATTTATTTAAAACAGGTAGAGTTCCTTTAAATATTCATGAATTATAATTGTGATGTCACCGGTTCACACATTTACACCCGGTTCACACATTCACACATTTACACATGCCCCATGTCCATTTAAATTCTGAGTTCTTCTGATAATTGGCCCCAAGACCCTCGGCACTTTAAACATGCGCAGAGTTAAGACTTTATTATTACACTATTATTACACTGTTATGCACCACACTTAGTCCTGGTTTAGTCCTGGTTCAGTCCTGGTTTAGTCCTGGTTTAGTCCTGACGTAGTCCTGGTTTAGTCCTGACGTAGTCCTGATTTAGTCCCGATGTAGTCCTGACATAGTCCCGACGTAGTCCTGATGTAGTCCTGATGTAGTCCTGATGTAGTCCTGACGTAGTCCTGGATTAGTCCTGGATTAGTCATGATTTACTCTTGTTTTAGTCCTGGTTTAGTCCTGATGTAGTCCTGATGTAGTCCTGGTTTAGTCCTGGTTTAGTCCTGGTTTAGTCCTGATGTAGTCCCGAAGTTGTCCTGACGTAGTCCTGGTTTAGTCATGATTTACTCTTGTTTTAGTCCTGGTTTTGTCCTGATGTAGTCCTGGTTTAGTCCCGATGTAGTCCTGACATAGTCCCGATGTAGTCCCGATGTAGACCTGATGTAGACCTGATGTAGTCCTGATGTAGTCCTGGATTAGTCCTGGATTAGTCATGATTTACTCTTGTTTTAGTCCTGGTTTAGTCCTGACTTAGTCCTGGTTTAGTCCTGGTTTAGTCCTGATGTAGTCCCGAAGTTGTCCTGATGTAGTCCTGGTTTAGTCCTGATTTAGCCCAGCTCTGGTTCAGTCCTGGTTCAGTCCTGGTTCAGCCCCGCTCTTGTTCTGTGTGTTTCTCATTTTAAGGCGCTCTTAGTGCCGCCGCTGGTTTTGTGTGTTTGCCAAACGTCTCATTAGCGCAGCGTTTGACACATGAAAGATGAAAACCTCTCTGCGTTTTTGAGACGTGATTCGAGGAAACACATCCAACATGGCAACCGCTCAACTCTTCTCCCCCAGGCACGATTCATCAAAGACTCTTCCTACTTACATGTCATTTTCAAGTCTTTTCCATTTTACTTTTAGTCACAGTGTCTTTAGAACGCACTAGACTCCAGCGAGTGTGTGTCAGGATATTTTAAAGACACGATTGTCTGATTTATGTTCTAATATGTTGTTGTGTTTTTGTTTCTTTCACACATGTTTAACACACAAACCCTGCACATTTAGGCTTTGAGTTCTTCTCTCAAACTGAAAACACTCTGTTCCACCTTGTGATGTCACTAGAACGAGATGTCCTTTTGTGTTAAAAAGTACTTTAATATTGTGGATGTCACTTAATTAAGTTGCTTATAAATGTAGCTGCAGCAGATTCTACGTTAAGTTGGAATCGTTAATGTTTTTTTGTGTGAAAAGGGGCAGATATTATCAGTCTGTACTTCTTTCTGCTCCTTTTCATTAAAATTAATGTATGAAACATAATTATTTTATATTCATTCTCTACTGAACTAACGGTGAAAGGAGCTGTGAAAACTTAAAAACTACCGCTTCATAACATCACAAGGTGGAACAGAGCGTTTTGAGCTTTGGAGATGTAGACAGACTAATAATAAAGTGTTACTCAAACATGTGAATGAAACAAAACACAACTCCAGGTTTTTTCATGTTTTTGATGAGGTAACAACATTATAACGACTAAAACTCACAAGAGTCAGTTTTTTTTTTTAAAATATAGGATCTTTAAAACATAAATCGCACGTATAATCGTAACCGCAGTTCATGCCAGAAAAGTCGTAATTAGCGATAAAGAATACAAATGATTCTTTTACGTTGGCTGTTCATGTTGAAATAGTTTTTTTTTTTTGCTGTAACACTGGTAAACAAAGACACGCACATCCAGTAAACGTGGCGACTGCCTGCGGGGTCCAAAGACAAAAACTGCAAAAGAAAAAACAGATCCGGACTGCACGAGAAGAGCTTGACCGTTTACCTGCGCATGACTGTCCTGGTTCTGAGTCTTGTCCCGGTTCTGAGTCTTGTCCCGGTTCTGAGTCTTGTCCCGGTTCTGAGTCTTGTCCCGGTTCTGAGTCTTGTCCCGGTTCTGAGTCTTGTCCCGGTTCTGAGTCTTATCCCGGTTCTGAGTCTTATCCCGGTTCTGACAGTATTCTGGATGTGGTGTTCACCTGCGCTCAGAGAAACCAGGATTTTATATCTCTGTATCCTGGATATTTAATGTCTTTGCTTTGGTAACTATGGCACAAATATGGCAAGGAGCTAAACGTGTAGGAACTTTGCCAATTTAAGGCTTTTTAACGGGTTTCTAATAACAAAATAGAAGACACACATTTAAGTCAGAACATGAGACTGTGGAGCTCTGTCACAGCTTCAGGAAAAGTCGTTTTTAACAGTTGAAAAATAAAACACAGCGTCACAGAGTCAGTTTAGTTCAAGAGCGACACAAACTAACACAGAGATAAGCCTGGGGTTAAAATGTGGTTAAAATGTTTTTAAATGTCCTGGTAGGAGTTTGAGTCGTATCTGCTCCTACTGTTTCTGTTACTTGAGTTCGCACATGCTCAGTACAGCTCCAGTTTAGAGAAATCAGGATCCTGCGTCTACAGGCCACAGAATCCTGGAGACTCTGAGAAAATCCCAGTGATTCTCTTGGTTTCTCATAATCGGGATGCAGGCACATCCAGGAGACTGAAATCAGGATCCTGCGTCTACAGGCCACAGTATCCGAGATACTCTGAAAAAAGGCTTGGCCAAGATTTAAGATGTAAACACTTAAATCTATCAGAAAATGACTTAAAAGTAGTGAAAATTTCTGTCCATGCAACAAGATCATTTTACTTAAAATAAACTACCTCTAGACTAGAATTAATCCAATTTAGAAGTAAGTAGATAATAAATCTCAAAACGAGATGAATAACCTGATAGAAGTTTTAAAATCTTGGCCAGATCGGACAAATTTGCAGTGTACTCTGAGAAAAAACCAAGTGATTCTCCTGGTTTCTCATCACCGGGACACGGGCACATCCAGGAGACTGAAATCAGGACACTGCGTCGACACGGACACTCCCAAAACCAGGATACTCAAAAAACCCGATCAGAACCGGGACACTCGAGCGCATGTAAACGCACTCATACGTGTCATTAAACTAAAAAAATTGAGAGCTCCAAAGAACTGCAGTGAGGATCTGTTTAATACAGTAGTTTATGGCAACAATGAAAATATTTATCCAGGTTTGGGACTGGCTCAAACCTTAGCTCCACTGTCGTCTTCTTTCTGGCCTCTTGTGAATAGACCAAGTTAAAACACACAGAATCCTTGTCCGATACAAATATTCCGGACGCGAAATCAATGCGACCGCCGAGTTATCGTAAATCCCAGAGGAGACGAGCTCTGCACTCTCACTTCCTGTACATCTGTGCTGATCGATGCCAGAAACCAGAGCCAACGCCAACGCCGGAGCTGAAACATGAACTTGAACCTGGAGTGGGAGGTTTATCCTGGTTAAAGAAGACCTGCTACGTGACTTTTATAGCTTTTATGTTGTGTTATAAATTATGACGGGGTTCTGCTCCTGCGTAATGACGATGGCGTAGTCAGAAGGATGTTTTTGATGATTTAATATCAAAAAGTTTGAAGAGTGCTGTATGCAAGACAGTGAAACATAAAGGTATTTACAACGTGTGCACACAACAGCAGAAATATGCTTCATAAAATCATAAACTCTATAGGTTGTTACCTTCTGTGTACAAATCCTGGTCCAGACTGACTGAGGAGGGAGAGTGGCCCTTTTTTATCCACCAAGGCTCCTCCCCCAAGCCAATTAATACAAAAATAAAACCTGAATTAACAGTAAAAACAAAAAAATATAGAAAAATACTCGAAAATACACTGTGCAACATGGCCACGTCTCTGCGCCTGTAGCAGAACCAGGAAAAATAATATGGATAATTTAGTGCAGGAAATTATATTTTTGTGATGACGTCACTATGTCGTCAAACGCCGATGTCCCGCGTGTGATGACGGAAACAGGAAGTGTGTGAGGCGCTCGGTTTGACAGTGCGGCTCGTGAACGGGAGATGGACCCCGGTTTGGAGTTTATTGGAAAACAGAATTATGGACATGAATGGTTTAACAGTGACTCGTGTGCACCCGAGACGACTGCGGTGGTGAACGGACGGGAAATATAGCGAAGAACGGAGCGGACGGACGGGGAGCGGGACACGGAGCGGGAAATGGAGCAGAATGAAAGAAACCAGGTAAGTGGATAGTGCGGGCGTGTTTGGGCTACTTAGGTTAGCGCGGTTTTGACAGGGCTACTCCGTCACATAAATGTTTTCCCTTTCGTTTACCCACTTGAAGTTGTATTTCGACGGATTTAATCATTGAATCATTGCGTAATCCTGTATTAATCCTGTACTGAAAACGCAGTTGGTTTGATCCACCTTCTGTTTTCGCCTTACCTGACCGTCCAGAACCACACGCTTCGATGAAACTTTACAAAAACGTGTGGATCTGGAGCTGTGTCCTGTGTCCGTGATTTCAGAGGTCGTGATTGACGGGTGGAATAACCAATCAGAGAGACAAAAACAAAAACAAACATGCCGGTTTACTCGTATTTATCTCCGGTAAAAGAAGTTTTAAATGTTTTCCACATTTGAGAGACATGTAATTCAGATTAAAGGCTGTGGTTGGATCATCTCAAGTTTGGACAGAGGTTTTTCTCGCTCTGTGGTCCAGTTTCAGTTCGTTCTGGATTCAAACAGAATCAGTTCAGGTTGTTGCTCTGAACTTCCGTCTTTCTCCAATTTTATTTTCTTAATCGATGATACACGCAGGATTTGAATGAGTCTTGAGTTTTGGTCTTGGTTAGGTCTTTTGTCTGACCTGGTTGAGTCCTGGTTTAACCTTTTGTTGGACCTAGTTTAGGACAGGTTTTGTTTTGTTCCTGATCCTGGTTTAGTCCTGGTTTTGTCATGGTTTAGTCTGATTTTGACCCTGGTTTAGTCTTGTTTTAGTCCTGGCTTAGTCTTCTAGTCCAGGACAGGTCTTGTTTTGCTCCCATCCTGATTTAGTCCTGGTTTAGTCTGATTTTGACCCTGGTTTAGTCCAGTTTAGTCTGTGTTTTAGTTCTAATTTAGACTTATTTTAGTCCTGGTTTAGGCTTCTAGTCCAGGACAGGTCTTGTTTTGTTACCATCCTGGTTTAGTCCTGGTTTAGTCTGGTTTTGACCCTGGTTTAGTCCAGTTTAGTCTGTGTTTTAGTCCTAGTTTAGTCTTGTATTAGTTCTGGTTTAGTCTTTTAGTCCCGGTTGTCTTTTAGTCCAGGTTGTCCAGGTTCTCATCCTGGTTTAGTCTGGTTTTGATCCTGTTTTTGTTCTGGTCTAGTCCTGGTTTAGTCCTAGTTTAGTCTTGTTTTAGTCCTGGTCTTGCTTTTCTGGACCTCATCAACACATTTTTTAACCTTCTCTCAACCTTCAAAACGTCTCTTCTAAAATAAATCTTCATCCAAACGCCGCTGTGCTTTGTGCTGACTGTGGACAGCAGCTTG
Organism: Taenioides sp. WSHXM2023; assembly: GCA_029959045.1. NCBI lineage: Eukaryota > Metazoa > Chordata > Actinopteri > Gobiiformes > Gobiidae > Taenioides > Taenioides sp. WSHXM2023. Next base: position 32,548,577 of record CM057089.1, read on the forward strand.
AGAGAAGTTTTCACAGATCTGGGTTACACCTGAGATGAAGCAGCACTTCCGCTTTTGGAACACAATAAAACCTGACTTTGTTTGAATCCAATATGGGGAATTCACAGATCTGTTTCCATCCCAGCGTGACATGGTTCATAAGTGTTGCTTTGTTGTAAATCTGGTTTAGTCCTGCGTGAGTCCTGTTTTGGTCTTGGTTAGGTCTGGTGTCTGACCTGGTTTAGTCGTGGTTTAGTCTGTTTTGACCCGAATTTAGTCCTGGTTTGGTCCTGTTTTGACCCTAGTTTAGTCCTGGTTTAGTCCGGTTTTGACTCTAGTCCTGGTTTAGTCTGGTTTTGACCCTAGTTTAGTCCGGGTTTAGTCTTGTTTTAGTCCTGGTTTAGTCTTCTAGTCCAGGACAAGTCTTGTTTTGTTCTTATCCTGGTTTAGTCCTGGTTTAGTCCTGGTTTAGCCTGATTTTGACCCTGGTTTAGGGTCACAGATCTGTTTCCATCCCAGCGTGCCTCTTCTGTATTAAAGCTGCTGCTGTGTTCTTTGTGTGAATCTTTCTTTAATTGCCGTAATTGCCATAATGCTGTTGTTTATGTAGGTTAACACCCAGAGGCTCTTCTGCACACACTTATACCATCCGACATCAGCAGTATTAGTTTTAGCATTAGCCTTGTTCAAGTTGTCTTTAAGTTATTTTTTCAGACCTGATTTTCGACTGCTCCCTGCGGTCTTCCTCAGAGTCACGTGAGGTTTCTGTAACGTGTCCGCTCAGCTGATTTAAACAGGTTTAGGCACTGTCTTCCTACCGGTGGAGGCAGGAGGACAGCGCCATCTGCAGTCCGACTTCCTCAGGACAGTATCCCAGGTGTGTGAGAGTAAAAAAGCCCCCTCGTCTCGATTTATCGTCCCGTGGGCATGTTTCCTTATTCGATTGCCTCTTTAATCCCATGACGATGTTTGTCCCAGTGATGTTTGTTCGTCCCAGTCCATAATGCACTTCTCTCTTTTACAGTGGTCACAAACGGCCGATTTGAGTTGTTCCTGTTCTGCTTTGTGTTTTGTTGCTTGTGTGCACGTCTTCGTTGTTTCCTTCTCGGATTTTTTCATGTACTGAACGCCCTCCCCTGTTTCCTGATTTATTGCAGGACATGCAGGATATTTCGTATATGACTTTACATTTATGCTCCGGTTCTGTTTAATCTTTTGTTTGGACGAGCCTTGTTCAGTGTTTGGAAGTCTTGGAACCAGCCAAAATAAATTAAAGATGCACCAGGTAACATTTCAGGTGTGGGATCTGCCATCTGTTCCATGTTTGAACAACTTTTATGTAATTGTATTTTGTTATAAGTGAAAACAACTACGATCTAGCGGAGGTCATGATGGATAAGTAGCTTTTTTCTACACATTTTGGTGATTTATGATTATTCTCTTTGTTGCCGATTATCACGATTATGTAAAACGACCCACAAACGATTATTGACGACCCTTTTTATCACGATAAACGATATTATTGTTAATTGTCCCATCTGCTGCCACTCCATAGTGTTAGTATTTCATTTCATTTACATTTCATTAAGTTATAGTTGAATTTAATCCTTTATTTAAACTTATATTTTCTAATTTTGGGTGCACACATTTTAGTTCATATAAGTCTGAATTATTACTTACACTTGTTTTTTTGATGCCGAACAAAGGGGGGGAGCACTATTTAGTTAATTTTGCTAAGTTAGTTTGTTTGGTTACTTTATTATCGCTTGTTTTCTGTATTATAAGTATTTGCCTTTTTGTTACTTTAAGTTCGTAGCTTTAGTTCATTATTTAATGTAATTTCCCCCTCTCTTGTGCTCAGTTTAGTCGCCCTCGTCTATTTAAACGCACCTGTTCTCTGTCTGCCGTTGGATTTAAGTTTCCCCAGTTGGGCCTGACTTTTTATTAATGATTTACTTAATTTGAGCCTTTGTTAAATTACATTTTTATTTGACTTTATTAAATTTAAACATAATTTTTATACCTTGTCTTTGCCTTTTTTTTTTGTTACTACAGATTATTGCTTTCCACTTACACTTATCTGTATACAGCACACTGAAACAAGCAGGAGACACTACCAAACCAAGATACAGGTCAGATCTGTGGAGAGGCATGCCTGCTCACAGTAAAAAGAAAGATATTTTTAGCCACGAAAACTTGTAATTGAATGAATGCAAGATAAAGCGTAGGAATGGGCGATGTATCAGTTCCAGTATCGGCATCAGTCGATATTGAGTTTCAAGATATCGGTATTAGTTGATACGGAAAATCAGTATCGATAGTATTGATATATTTTCAGTGCTGCCCCAGTTTGCCCGTGTGTCATTCCCAGACTCTCCTCACTGCGTCAGATTTGTCTTTTTGAACCGACTAATGAATAAAAATGGATTTTTTTTTTTACACAAACATGTAATCGACTATTTTATATCCCAGATAAATACATTTTACTATTTATATTTTTACAAAAGTTATTAAAATACCTGACTCAAAGATGGACTTGGTGTATTGTGCAGTACTTCAGAGCGTCTGTTGCAGGCCACAGGAGCTCCACTGATGAATCCATATTTAGTGGATTATTTGCATGGTTTGGAAACAGCTGCTGAGGCGCCACTCTCAACACCGCAGCTCTATTTTAACTGAAGCACGTAACACAATCTGAAGTGACATGACCATCACAGCTTTTACTATCAGCCCGCTACTATGGGCCAGAGGCGGGGACGGGGGGACTTCTAGCAAATATCGTGTTATAAAACAAGATTACACGCAAGTTAAAATGACTTAAATTAAGAACATTTCACTTTATTTGAGTAGATTCAACCTGACGAGTGAAATGATACCAGTGGAATATGTGTGTTTTTCTTAATTCAAGCAACATTACGTTTCTTATTTTAAGTCCAAAGAGTTGTGTTTTTCTTATCTTAAGTGTACAAAGATGTATTTTCATATTTTAACTACAGAAAGTCTTGTTTCATTGGTCCATCATTTTAATTATCAAGTCAAATTTACTCAAATCATGATAAAACTTTATTAATTCAAGTCATATTACCTTAATTTTTTTATAGTAGTAATAGTAGTAAGAGTTAGTAGTATTTGAACAGAACCGTCTTTTTAAAGCTACACTATGTAACTTTTTGTTTGGGGGTCCGTCACCTACTTGTTTCTATGGATACGTCACTGCTTTGCCTGAAATGTTCCACAGTGTGACATTAAACAGCTCTACTTTACATTTATTCAATCACAGGTGGATTTAGAGCTCAAAAATACCTAGAAAAACAGACATTCTGACTGTGAGCGGGGTCGCCTCTCCGCAGATCTGACCTGTAACTTGGTCTGGTTTGGTCTCCATGTAGATAGAAAGGTTTAAAGCCATACTGTGGAACATTCCAGACAAAGCAATGACAAATCCATAGAAACAAGCAGGTGACGGATCTTCCAACAAAAAGTTACACAGAAGTTAAATAGAAGTAAAATCGGCATAAATAGTGAATTGTGAATTGTTCAGAGCAGCTCCCATCATGCATCTGTCCTTATTACGCCCTCTGTTTGTGTTGTTTTGGCCTGTCCCTGTGAGCTGCAGCCAACATTAGACTGTGGACTGGCCCATATTCACTGTTACTTTACTATTCCTGGAGCTTTATCCTCTTCAGACCCACGCCTTCTGTACACTCTGCTTTAAAAAGGCTTTAAAGCTCCACTCAGTAACATTTTCAGGTTTTCAGATGCTAGACTGAAATACTAAAAAAAAACAAAAAACATTTTTGCTCTCCCCCATCTCTATGAAATATTATTGCCCTATAGAATTTTTAAAGATCACCTGAACTATAGACTTGGTTTAATGTAAATTTAGTGTAATATAGAACTTTTAAATGTCCAATATTACACAAAATGGACTCTTGTGAGCTTTAAGTCGTGTTCTAATGTTGTTTCCTCCTCAAAAACAGACCTGGAGTTGTGTTTTGTTTCATTCACATGTTTGAATAACTCTTTATTATTAGTCTGTCTACATCTCCAAAGTTTGAAATGCTCTGTTTCAGCTTGTGATGTCATGAAGCGGTAGTTTTTGTATTAACAGCTCCTTTTACCTTTAGGGATTTCAGGGCATCATCCAAATGAATCTAGTGAAGGTGTATGGAGTTTAAAAACACACTAGAGTTGGACTAAACCAGGACTAAACCAGGACTAAACCAGGACTAAACCAGGACTAAACCAGGACTAACCTAAGAGAAGTGGTAGTTTTCAAGTTATCAGATACCTTTTACCTTTAGTTTAGTAAAGATCGGCAATTCCACGGTTTAAATGATCCAAATGATTCTAGTGAAGGTGTGTGGAGTTTAAAAACACAGTGGAGCACTTCCTGTATTACCACATGGCATCACAAGGTGGAACATTTGAGAGTGTTTTCAGTTTGAGAGAAGAACTCGGCCTAAATCTGCAGGGCTTGTGTGTTAAACATGTGTTAGAACAGATCAGAAAATAATGTAATATGGGCCCTTTAAATACTAGTCGTAGTATAGTATCTGGGATTTTTTAATAGTATAAAATCAGGAGAGATTCGATTTTTATTTATTTTTTATTCATACATAATTTCAGATTTTCCAAGTTGTCCTGACCAAAAATACAAACAGTATAAGAAAATCCAGTATTTCCTTTGTCCTGAAAAGTCTTTTTGAGCTGTTGTCTCCACATAAATCGTGTTGTTTTGTCTATAATCCTCCTCTCTGGGCGCTGCGAGGGGGAGCCAGCAGGGGGCGCTACACTGGGGGATTCTGATGAAAAGATCTGACCTTTGGAGCCCTGTGATCGGATGAAGCCAAATAATCTGCTGTCAATCATCTGTAACACCAGCAGAGTCAGTGTTGTATCTCCAAAGTAGACTCGCAAAAGGAAAATACTCTGTTCCACCTTGTGATGTCATGTGGTAATACAGGAAGTGCTCTGGTTTAGGTTTAGTTCTGGTTTAGTCCCGGTCTAGTGCAGTTCTTGTAGGATATTCCACGTCTGCAGTAATCATCCAGCTTTTGGTCTTTCAGGCCTGCTTTAGACTTGGTTTAGACCTGGTTTAGTCCTGGTTTAGTCCTGGTTTAGACCTGGTTTAGACCTGGTTTAGTCCTGGTTTAGTGTCTTTATTGAGATCTGAATTCCCACCTTGTTACCTCTAAACCTGTACATTTGACAGGTGATCGTGATGTAATGCTTGATCGGTGCGTGGCTTGTGGACTAGCATGCTAATGAAACACATCCCCACCTACAACACGCCGATCCGGCTAAAGTGCCTTTGAATTACGCAGCGTGAGCCTGTCAATCAGACTCTTATTGGATTTCTCACCCCATTGTAAAACCCCACGAGGCCCATCCCTGTCTGTTATCAGCTCCACAGAGGCTCCTTCACATCCCGGCTAATCTTGGCTGACAGGTCCGCTCCTGTCTCCTCCCCAATAATGTGCACAGAGCTATACACAGATATTACTACAGTGGCGGCCATTTTGGGTCTTTATTTTGGTTTTTTTTCATTGATTTTATTGCATATATACATACAAATTATTCTAAACATGCGTACAAGAAAACATTTAAACAATATACACAAAGATTACAAGACACGGGGTTGTTCAGTTATTCAGATTTTTCATTTAAGTTCTTTATAAATTGCCATTTTGGATCCGGTTTTGCGGTTTCACAGTTTCACAAGCTCTACCTGCCTTTTACGGTTTTAAATGTGAAAAACAGAAGTAGTTTGGTTTAAATTACTGTTAGCGGTCCAAATGACTATAATAGACTTTTGCCATCACAGTAATGGTAACAACATTCAGCATGCTAACAGCGCACTTTAATATGCTTTATAATTACATGGAGGTGGCATACAGCTCTGTCATTTTCATCCTAAGAAATGCTTTTAAAGAATCTGTGTAATGGGGCAAAACTTGACCGAGCCAGTGCCTCGGGGTTTGAAAATTGCCTCGATTTTAAGTGACTGGATCAGTGGTGCGTGTCGCTAGTTTAGCCTTTAGCAGCTCACTGACCGAGCACAACAGGGGGACAGTTACGCAAAACTGAACTGAGATCCAAAAGGCTCAGTTCAGTTTGGACAGGAAGCTCTGTGTACTTCCTGTCCAATTTTATTTCTATGTGGTTTTTGCATGGATCTATAATAAAAACTGGATAAGGCGTTCCCCCTCTGTCCCGCTCCAGATCGACTAGTGGTCGCTTCAGGTACTGCAGCTCAATGCATTTTGGGAAACTGCCCGTGTTCTGACACAGGACGGATTTTGTAGGATTCTTTTCTATTTTCACAACATTAACTTTTTAAAATGTTTAAATCCTCAAAGTGCCTCGCTCCGCTCTAGCAGCTCTCGCTCTGATTGGTCCAAACCCCTAGACCGTTTTTATGAATGGACATAGTTAACGCACTCGCCGCCGCGTTCCAATTAGGAAATTCGCCAGGAGGCTCTTCCAGTTGTGTTTTGTTTCATTCATGTTTGAGTAACCCTTTAATATTCTGTCTGTCTACGTCTTCAAAGTTCAAAACGCTCTGTTCCACCTTGTGATGTCATGAAGAGGTAGAGTTCAAGTTAACAGCTACGTTTCACCTTTAGTTCAGTTGAGATTGGCAATCCTAGGTCTGAAATGATTCGAAAGAGAAGTGTGTGGAGTTTAAAAACACAGTGGAGCACTTCCTGTATTACCACATGACATCACAAGGTGGAACGGAGTGTTTTCTATTTAAGAGAAGAACTGAGCCTAAATCTGCAGAGTTTGTGTGTTAAAACGTGTGAATGAAACAAAACATAACTCCAGGTCTGTTTGTGATGAGGAAACGACATTAGAACAAATCAGAAAACAGCATAAAATGGAGTCCTGGTTTAGACCTGGTTTAGATTTGGTTTAGTCCTGGTTTAGAACTGCTTTAGACCTAGTTTAGTCCTGGTTTAGTCTTGGTTTAGTCTTAGTTTAGGAAATTACTTTACACCAAATCATATATAGGGTAAAATGAACCCTTAAAATGGACAGATGAAGCCAAACGGATTTGCTTTAAAAATACATCAAATTAAAATAAAACTCCTGATCTGTCGTCCGAGAGAGGGCACTTTCTATCGGTAGAACGTTCTACAGTGATTTTACTTTCTTTCTTTCTTTCTTTCTTTCTTTCTTTCTTTCTTTCTTTCTTTTTATTTAAAAGGGACAATGCATATTCATGAACAAATACTTGTAAATACACCAGAATTAGCCTGAAGGTTACAAGCAACATAAGACAATTTCACACAATAGACAAACAGTCAATGACAATTCACAGGACAAACATGATAGAAACAACACAATAAGACACAATCATGACATACAACAGTGACATTTACACAGAAGCAGAACATTAGTGATCACACATCTTCAGGTTGGTTTTAAATGTTCTGAATGTGGTGGAGTCTCTTATTGCTAACCACTCTCGATACTATTCTTGATAAAGCAATCACAGGATTTTAATCACAGAATTTCTCCCCTAATTTGGAAGATTTAATGACAGCATTTTTCATCAGCTCTTTTGACAGCGTTTTAATTGCTCTCTCAAACGAATGACTTGAGATTCCAAAATAGCAAACCTTCAAATCAGCACTTTATCTCAGTGGAGCCTCTTTCATGCTCGCTTGGCTTCGTGTACAAAGAGCTGTGGATGGAGAGGAGGTTCTTGGCACATTACAGATACAGTAGTGTTTTGCTCTGAGCCCTGAGGCGTGCGAAACCAGCGCAGGCTAACTTTTTTATGGGCAGATGCTAATAAAGCTGTCAATACGTCGTCCACACGCCACAAATGACAAGCTACAAATAAAAGCGGAGTTGAATTAGCTGGAGAAAAGCGTTAGGGCCAAGAAGTAGTTTAGTATAAATGTAGGTGGCTGTTTTATTGAGTTTTAGCTTTGCAACATTTATAAAAACAGTAGTTTGACTCTGGAAATAAAAAAGTCAAAAAAGATGTTTGTGTCTCAGTGCTAATGCTCATGCTAACGTTGAAGCTTACTAAACAAATAAACAAAATATTTGGGTAGTCTTGTTGTTTATTTTATGTTTTACAATTTTAATGAAAGTGAGCTAGCATGCTTTTGTGCACAGAGCCTATTGACTTGAATTAGCTGGAGAAAAATGTGGCCAAGAAATAGTTTGCTTTTTTATCGAATTTTAGCTTTGCAACATTTATAGACGGTAGCTTGACTCCGGAAATAAAGTTAAAAAAGATGTTTGTGTCTCAGTGCTAATGCTCATGCTAACGTTGAGGCTTAATAAACAAACTGAAGTATTCTACATTTAAAAATATTTGGGTAATCTTGTTGTTTATTTTGTGTTTTGCAATTTTAATGAAAGTGAGCTAGCATGCTTTTGTGCACAGAGCCTATTGAGTTGAATTAGCTGGAGGAAAACGTGGCCAAGAAATAGTTTGCTATTTCAGTGAATTTTACAACATTTATAGAGACGGTAGTTTGACTTTGGAAATAAAAAAATGTGATGTTTGTGTCTCAGTGCTAATGCTTATGCTAACGTTGAGGCTAATCAGAGCGAGAGGAGCTAAAACGAAGTAGAATGGAGCCGGAGCGAACGATTAAAAAGCTGTTTTTGTCCCGTCTGTTTGTTTGATAAGTTTGTCCTGTTTTTTGTTTTGCTTTTTTAATTATCGTTATATTTTTTCTCCTTTTTGGTCGGTATGGCTAATTCTTTGGTTGTAATTTTTGTTAAATATTATTATTGTTTATATTTGTGTTATTATTTAATTTGTTGTGTTGATGTCTGTCTGTTGTTATAGCACAGACTATGAATAAAAAAAGAGCTGTTTCTAAGACAACTGAAGGATTTTGAGCTGAGAAGAAGTTTATGATCTAAAAATAGGTAAAAATCGTCACAAAATCCGACATTTTTGAAAACTGTAGGTGCCCTGTCAGCCCCTGTCAGTCCCTGTCAGCCGAACAAGAGCAGTTTGTGATTACATTGCACTCTATGGGAAAAATCCTTTCTGGGCAGGAGGGATTTTTTTCGCTGAAGTTCCAGAGTGTCCAGTACGCCCACTCGAGACAGCTCCAAGCAGAAATACCCTATCCAGTTATTTTAATAGATCCGTAATAATTACAACAGTGCCACAAACAAAAGTATTCTAAATTTCAAAATAATTGGATAATCTTTATTTTCATTAATAAGAATTTTAGCAGGTTGCTGTTGTTTTTTTCTGATTTTAATAAAAGTGACTGTTTGCTTTGAGAAACTGTGAGTTATCTACTGTGCACAGAACCTATTGAATTTGAATTTGAAAACGTTATGGGCCAAGAAATTATTTAATATAAATTTAGGCGGCCATTTTATTGAATTTTAGCTTTCCAACATTTATAGAGACAGTAGTGCGACTTTGGAAATAAAATCAAAGGTAACTTTTCACCCACATAGTTTTCTGCTTGGCTTTTACAAGGTTTAAGTTAAAGCTGCACTGTGTAACTTTCCTGGAGAGGGTCCACATGTTTGTCTCCATGGAGATGTTACTGCGTTGGTTTAAACTGTCCACAGTACGGCATTAAACTAATGTGTTGCATTTATTCAACTACAGGTGTTATTTATTGCTCAAAAATGTCTTAAAAAACATGAATTCTTACTGTGAGTGGGTCGCCTCTCCACAGATCTAACCTGTAATTTGGCTAGCGAGTCTCCATGGAGATTCTGGGCAACAGTAGCTCAGTTGGTAGAGCGTTGTCCATTGATCTGAAGGTTGGCAGTTCAAAACCTGCTTTCGACTTAAAAAAAAACATCATTCTTAGACCCACTGACGCACAAGTTGACGGTTTGATTCCAACTTCCACAGATGAATGTTGCCGTTGTGTTCTTGGGCAAGACACTGAACTTGCCCCCAGTGACTATATACATTGCTGTTCTTGTTGTAAAGCGCTTTGAGAGCCTTGAAGGTGGAAAAGCGCTGTATAAAAACGCTGATTGACCATTGTTATTGTAAATTTATGGCCATGCTGTGGAACATTCTTGGCACATTTCCTTGAAGATTAATTCTAGTGTATTTATGTATTTTGGTTTTAAGAAAGGTGCAAGCTCAATGCCATACTGTGGAACATTCCAGACAAAGCAATAACATAACGATGGAGAGAAGCTTTTGACGGACCCTCCTCTAGAAAAGTTACACAATGCACCTTTAAGTTTATGTGGTAGAGTAGTGTGCGAATTTTTTCTCAGCAACATTCACATCTTTATGAAATGTGACAGTCAAATTCAAAGTGGAGCAAATTTGAGTGTAGCTATAGCATTCTAGATCCCTAAATGAAAACAGTTTGTATCCACGTTAGTACATACCTTTGTTAAAATGCCGATACTGGAATGAATTCTAGTGTATTTATGTATTTCGCTTGTAAGAAATGTTACAAAAATCCATAACTTTGTCTTTGAGAAGGAGGCGCTCTCAGGTCAAACTTTCTCGCTCCACACAGGTCAAGTTACAGGTCAGATCTGTGGAGAGGCACAGTCAGAATTCCTGTTTTTCAAAGTATTTTTGAGCTATAAAACCACCTGCAATTGAATAAATGCAAGCTAATCTGTTTAACGTCATACTGTGGAACATTGCAGTCGAAGAAATAACATCTCCATGGAGAAAAGCATTTGACGGACCCTCCACAAGTTTTTCTGGCAGAATAGTGGGCGAATTTTTTCTTAGCAACATCACGTCTTTACGAAATGTGTCAGTCAAAATGTCAAGCAAATTCAAAATTGAGAAAATGTGAGTGTAGCTCCAACATTCTAGACCCCTGAATGTATCAGGGTTAGTATATATCGTTGTTAAAATGTAGATATCGGGATGACTTTTAATGTATATTTTGGTTTTAAGAACTGTTTTAAAAGTCCATAACTTTGTCTTTGAGAAGGATACGCTCTCAGATCAAACTTTCTCGCTCCACACTGTACTCCCCTATCTCCTGCATTAGTATTCAGCTCCAGCAACAGATGAAAAATTAACCAGAGCAGCCTCAGCCAACGCGCCAGAAAAGTGTGAAATGTGCTGGTAAAAGGAATTGCGCCTCAGGTTTGGCTCGTACCTGAATACGCAAACACCTGATTTAGATGCACTGTTGACACAATGAATGGAAGTCAATGGGGAAGGCGGTTGCTTATATTGAAATCGACTGTTGAAGTTGGTGTAAGATCAGATCAGTCGCCTCGAGCCAAAACACATAGAAATGGAAAGAGTTCTGTTTTTCAGAAAACTGAAATGTGCTGCAGTCTGAATTGAGTTTTACACGTTGTCAGGCTGGGACGGCTCTCGCTGAAAGATTGGAAGAAGAGGACCACCATGACGAACATTTGAGTCTGATTGGCAGAAGCTTCGCAAGAACGGAATAAACTGAAAAATCAAACTTTAGTTACATCCAATTGTTGAGAGAGAAGCAGAGACATCTTCCCTGTCCACAAATGCACAAAGTGTTTACCTTCTGATTGACAATCCTTCTTTGAACAGAAATGGAGGGCACAGACGTCATCTCTCTGCTGTTTACATCCTATTTCCAGCCTCAGACATAAATCAAAACAAAGAAAAAAAATGGTGATAACCTGTATACTCAGACGTGTGAAAGCACCCGTCAGCTCTGAATGATTCTGCTAATGACTCAGGCACTGTCCCCACTTAGTGCAGTTCAATAGACCGAGCTAACAAACAGAAACTGTAAACAAGAGTCGTTTCAGTGTAGTTAGCGCCCCCTTCAGGCAGATATAAGGCAGTGTCCACCAGCGTCTGACCACAACTGAAGAAGCAGCTTGGATGAGTTGTGAAATGTATTTGATCAAAAAACTTTTGAATTTCTCCCTTTGCTTCATCTGAAATGTTTCACCTTTCTACCTTCATGGAGACCAAACCAGACCAAGTTCCAGGTCAGATCTGTGGAGAGGCGTCCCCGCTCACAGTCAGATTGCCTGTTTTTCTAGGTATTTTCGAGCAATAAAACCACCCGTGATTGAATAAATGTAAGGTAGAGCTGTTTAATGTCATACTATGGAATATTTGAAGCAGAACAATGACAGTTCCGTAGAAACGGGACAGTGACAGACCCCCAACCGAAAAAAAAAGATTTCTTCCTCCTCTGTCCAAACTCAGTTCCAGAAAACAGAATTTTCCTGACAGAGGACTGGCTGTAGAGCTCTCAACTACAAAGACCCAAACTGATCACTGAATAGAAATGACTGAATTGTGATTAAAATTTGCATAATTGAACAACCTTACAGCAAAATAAATCTTGATCTTTGGTAATACTGCTTCAATATTGCAAAAGGCTGAATCAGTTCTGTTGGTGTAAATGTTATTATAGATTTTGTTTTTTTTTTTACTGTTATATAACATATGTAAATGTGCTGTCTTGGTTTGTTAAAGAGACATTATGTAACATTTCTGGTGGAGAGTTTGCCACCTCCCACCTGTTTGTCACCATGTGTTATTTTTGCTTTCCTGGAATGTTCCACAGTAGGGCATTAAAATTAAATAGAACTAATTTCCTCTACCGTACATTACAGCTGTTTTTATTGCTTTGACAAACATGCATTCGTACTGTGAGTGGGCTCGCCTCTCCACAGATCTGGCCTGTAACTGCCATGAACAAGGCAAAGAAATAAAGATTAGTAGAGGTGCACCTGCTGGCCACCACGGAGATGTTACAGCGTTGCCTGGAATGTTCCGCACTATGGCATTAACATATGAACACTGTAAAACCACCGTCGGGACTCTTTTGCGTGACCCAGTTTGCCGGCGGTTGCTGTGTGGGCGGAGCTTCCCGGTTTAATTTAAACAGCAGCCGGATAATGTTTCTCCAAGATGGCGTCACTGTCACCACAGACGGAGCAGACGCAAAGGTCAGAGGGCAACAGGAAGTCAGGTTTCAGATTAACCCAAGACGCGGAGTGGTGACACATTCCCCGAGACGAGACAGGTCTTTAAACAATAAATAACTTCTCCGTGATATTTCATCCATGTAACTGAACCGTATGTGTAAAGTTATAAGTCTGACACAAAACTGGGACTGTTGCCATGGTAATTAACAAATATATCTTTTGAATATTATAGAAAACTGAAATGCATGAAAATAAACAAGTAAAAACACATCGTCATACAAAATGCCAATGTTTAAAGGTCCTGTATCGCGCTAAATTGACTCTTTGAGCTTTAAGAAATGTTATAATGTTGTTTCCTCCTCAAAAACAGACCTGGAGTTGTGTTTTGTTTCATTCTCACATGTTTGAGTAATTTATTTTTAGTCTGTCACATCTCCAAAGCTCAAAATGCTCTGTTCCACCTTGTGATGTCATGAAGTTTTAGTTTTCAAGTTAAGTACTTTTTGCCTTTCATTCAGTAGAGATCGGCAGTTCCAGGGCTGAAATTATCCAAATGATTCCAGTGAAGGTTTGTGGAGTTTAAAAACACAGTGGAGCACTTCCTGTATTACCGCATGACATCACAAGGTGGAACAGTGTGTTTTCCGTTTTTGAGGAGGAAACATTAAAACAGATCAGAAAATGGCAAAATATGAGCCCTTTAAGTCTTGGAAGTTGTGGGTTAGACTCCTGATCTGAGAAGAGTGTAGTTTGTAGTTTGTCTGTGGCAGAGTGGTTAGCCTGTCTCCCCCTCTCAGTGTTTAAGAGGGATGCACCGATACAATACTGGTATCAGAATTGGAAAAATTTGTAAAAAAAGATCTGCTTCCAAATATCGGTTCATTCGATAATCTGAGTGGCCATATACAGTGATGTAATAAGACTGTTTACTGGTCATAGATCAGAAAGTCTCAATGTTTGAACTTTTATTTATACAAAGTTGTTCTGTAGTTACTCGACAGATAAATAACAGCTACGTCACATTTTTGTTGACTGGTTGAGTCCTGGTTGAGTCCTGGTCTCTTGTCTCTTTGCAGTCCTGGTTGAGTCCTGGTTGAGTCCTGGTTGAGTCCTGGTTGACTCCTGGTTGAGTCCTGGTTGAGTCCTGGTTGAGTCCTGGTCTCTTGTCTCTTTGTAGTCCTGGTTGAGTCCTGGTCTTATCTCTTTGCAGTCCTGGTTGAGTCCTGGTTGAGGACTACTACTACCACTACTACAGTTTTGCCTTATCTGATTTGTGTTTTAAAGGAAATAAATGCTGTTTTCAGTCTCTACACTGGCATCTGTTGATATTGGTATTGGCAGATATTTACAGATTTAGTATCAGAATTGGCAGAGTAGAAGATGGGGGGGACAAAGGGGTTTGTTGTCCCGGGCCCCAGGGTTTTAGGGGTCCAGGATTGGACCTTCTTCCTGTTAATTTATTTTAGAGGAGGGCCCATGTGAGTTTTCTTGCCTCGGGTGCCCACATTTCTGTCGACGGGCCTGGGAATCGGTATCGGAACTGAAAAAGCTGGTGCATCTCTAGTGATTAGGTTCTCTCTGAGTGGAGTTTGTTCCTGTGGCAGAGTGGTTAACCTATCTCCTCCTCTCAAATAAGACGGCGTACAGAGTGGCCATACCAAAGACCAGATTTATGGATATTATGAAGTTCTCTGGCGGTGGTATCGGAGGATGCAGAGGGACTTTAGCATGAATCTAAAAAGTTCACTTCCCTTGCTAAATGCCCCTGAAGGCTAAATCCAGTGTAAATCACAGGAAGGCCCCAGACACAGGAGAAGCTCTGATTTACAGGCACCAAACTGTCCTCTATCTCGCCATAACTCTGCGTGTCTGAGCTGTGTCTGTGCCTGATGAAAATGGCCGCCTTTACGGCACTTTCGGGGACAAATGTGGAGCAGACGGCGCGTTTTTTAGCGTTTTTACAGGAAGTCCCAGCGGTCTTTAGTCAAATCCATTATTCACCCTCTTGTTTCGGGATGGGGAGTTTTTACAGGCTTCGGTTTCATTCACAGATGATTTGTAGTACATAAATTTATATTGTAAAACTTTTCTGTTTGAGGGTCCGTCACAATCTTGTTTCCATGGTGATATTATTGCTTTGGCTGAAAGATTTCACAGTGTGGCACTAAACTTATCTATGTTGTATTTGTTGAATTACAGGTTTTAATGCTCAAAAATACTACAGAAATCATGCATTCCTGCAGTGAATGAGCTCGCCTCTCCACAGATTTGTCCTGTAACCTGGAGCTTGGAGGCACTGCGGGCTTGTATCCGTGGAAATAGATGATTTTAATGGCATACAGGGAATCATTTCAGGCAATAATAGCAATAATATCACCATGGAAACAAGCTTGTGATGGACCCCCTACCAGATAATACTCCCTACAACTGTACAACAACTCACCCTTATGTAACAGATAATACTCCCTACAACTGTACAACAACTCACTCTTATGTAACAGATAATACTCCCTACAACTGTACAACAACTCACTCTTATGTAACAGATAATACTCCCTACAACTGTACAACAACTCACCCTTATGTAACAGATAATACTCCTTACAACTGTACAACTCACCCTTATGTAACAGGTAATACTCCCTACAACTGTAAAACAACTCACCCTTATGTAACAGATAATGCTCCCTACAACTGCACAACAACTCTACTAGTATAGCTTGAGACACTTTTCCATAGAATACAGTTACAGGTCAGCTCTGTGGAGAGGCGACCCCCGCTCACAGTTTTTCTGGGTATTTTTGAGCAATAAAATCACCTGTAATTGAATAAATGTAAAGTAGAGCTGTTTAATGTCACACTGTGGAACATTCCAGACAGAGCAATGACGTATCCATAGAAACAAGTAGGTGATGGACCCACCCCATCAGAAAAGTTACACAGTGCACTTTTAAAATGACTCATACTTGTATTGCCTCACATAACTCTTCTTTTCCCACACGTTGTGAAAGATATTATGCGAAATGGACTTTTAAGAGCTTTTTAACTTCTAATGGTTCTCCCTCGTCATAAGATTGCAATAAATTGTTGTTTTTGGAGTGATTCATGCATGTTTGAGTAATTTCCCATTTTTCTCCTCCATTTTTCCCTGAAGCTTGAATCTTAAAGAAGTTTTGATCTCATGGCTCTGTTCTTACTTTGACAAAAAAGGTTAAACAGAACATGAAAAGTCCAGTGATTTTTCAAGCAACAACAAAAAAAAAAACAAAAAACAAAAAAAAAAAACACCCGTTCTATGGGAGTTGGTCCAGAAGTGTGGTCCAGAGTTCAGATTCGGATTGAGATTCAGATTCGGATCCATATTGTGATTTGGATTCAGATTCGGATTGTGATTCAGATTCAGATTGTGATTCGGATTGTGATTCAGATTCAGACAACTTTATTAATCCCACTAGGGGCAATTATTTTGAGCAGTATAAAAACACATAGTGACACACAAATATTCAACACATTACAGTTCAGATCTGTGGAGAGGCGAGCTCACTCATTGTAGGAGTGCATGTTTTCCGTAGTATTTTTGAAGAGTAAAACACCTGGGATTAAATAAATGCAACATCAGATGAGTTTAATGCCATACTGTGACACCTTTCAGGCAAGCAATAATATCACTATGGAAACAAACTTGTGATGGACCCCCTACCAGAAAAGTTACACATTGCACCTTTAAATAAAGTTCTGGAAAAAAAAAAAAGTTTGAGTTTCTTGGGGAAAGCAGAGCACCTAGAGGTAACCCACGGATACAAGAAGTACACGCCAACTCCACACAGGGCGGCCATGTTTCGTCTGGAACTCGAACCCAGTACCTCGTTGCTATGGGATACACACAAAACCGTGGGACATTTTCAGTTTCCCCTCGTCCCCGTCCCCCGTCCTCGCCATCTGTCCTGCGTCCTTGTTTTAAATACACCAGTGTTTTGAGTTGCTGACAGCGTCCTTCAGAGGAGTCGGCTCATTTGCATATAATCACTGCAGTTTCACACCGCCGCGTTAAAGGCCCCGCAATTAAAGATGGCCGCCGTGAATACATTAGAATCTGTTCAAGTTAAAGTTCATTCAGCAGAACAGTCCGGAACACAGCTGTGACCTCCACAAGTGCACTCATTAACAGCAGTGTTTAAATACAGGAAGTTTTAAGTTTTAATTTGAAGTCCTTCGTTAATATAGGTTAGTTTTGATACTTGGTGCACCTTTAATCTTTTTGGTTCTGGGTCCGTCGCCTTCTTGTTTCTATGGATACGTCATTGCTCTGCCTGGAATGTTCCGCAGTGTGACATTAAACAGCTCTACTTTACATTTATTCAATTACAGGTGGTTTTAGAGCTCAAAAATACCTTGAAAAACAGACATTAATGTTAAAGGGTTAATGTTAAAGGGCCCATATGACGCTATTTTCTGATCTGTTCTAATGTCGTTTCCTCATCACAAACAGACCTGGCGCTGTGTTTTGTTTTGTCTCATTCACACATTTTTAACACACAAACCCTGCAGATTTAGGCTGAGTTCTTCTCTCAAACTGAAAACACTCCGTTCCACCTCGTGATGTCACGTGGTAGTACAGGAAGTGCTTCAGTGTGTTTCTAAACTCCACACACCTTCACTAGAATCATTTGGATCATTTCAGCCCTGGAATTTCTCTACTAAAACTAAAGGTAAAAGGAGCTGTTCACTTGAAAACTCCCACTTCATGACATCACAAGGTGGAACAGAGCGTTTGGAGCTTTGTAGATGTAAACAGACTAATAATAAAGTGTTACTCAAACATGTGAATGAAACAAAACACAACTCCAGGTGTTTTTGAGGAGGAAACTACATTATAACATAGATCATAGACTAGTGTAATATGGGCCCTTTAAACACTTGCTCCGTACTATAATAATCCCTTTCAAACCCTCGTGTCCATGTCCCTGTTTGATTTTCCCGTCACGTCCACAGCCACAGTGGAAAGTAATGGGTTGGGAGCGCAGCGGCGGAAGTTGACCTGCAGGGGTCAGTCCATTTAGGCGCGCGTCTCTCGGGAGGAGCCCAATCCCAAACCTCTACACCCAAACTCCGCGGGGGTGCCGGCGACCTTTGACCCCGGCGGAGGGAGGCTAACAAGGAGAGGGAGTGACGAGAGGCGCCCGGTCGCAGACGTGGATCGGAGTGGAGCTGCTGGTGTGACGGAAACACACTCGCAATTAAAAAAAAAAACTACAGAAGATCATTTGTCCCATCAGATTTTGAATTTTAAATCCCGCTGAATTTTTTTTAATTCTAGTTGCTGAAATTTTAAGTATATTTTTTCAAATTCAGAATCAAATTTGCACCTTTTAAATATTCAGCACAAATATTTTCAAGCCCTCGAATTTAACAGTCAAAATTCAAAGTGTAAAATTCAGAGTGTAAAAAGTAGAGCTGTTTTAATGTCACACTGTGGAACATTCCAGGCAGAGCAATGACGTATCCATAGAAACAAGCAGGTGACGGACCCCCAAACCAAAAAGTTACACAATGCAGCTTTGAAATATAAAAAATACACCTTTGTTACACTAAAAATAAGAAAAACAAAATCGAATGTTGCTTGAATTAATAAACATGTATTCCATTGGTAGATCATTTTACTTTCACTTTACTCAAGTTGAATCTGCTCAGAAAGTCAAATGTTTTTAATTTAAATCATTTTAATTTATAAATATTGTTTTTTTAAGGTGTGATATTCACAGTTGAATCGAGATTTGAATTGTAATTTGAATGATTTTTCGTAGTTATCAAATCTGGAGTTATTTTGATTATAAATAATACAAAGATCTTGTAGCTGTAGTTTCAACTTCTACAAACATGTTCTGAAATGTCCCTGTGTGTCAGATGCCCTTCCCCTGTCGTCAGATGCCCTCCCTGTGTCACCATAGGGTCTTATTCTGTGTAAAAGCTGCTATCCCTATAGTTTCCACCTCTCCGAAAATGTCCCTGTGTGTCAGATGCCCTCCCAGTGTGTCAGATGCCCTCCCTGGTGTGTCAGATGCCCTCCCAGTGTGTCAGATGCCCTCCCCAGTGTGTCAGATGCCCTCCCCAGTGTGTCAGATGCCCTCCCAGTGTGTCAGATGCCCTCCCCAGTGTGTCAGATGCCCTCCCAGTGTGTCAGATGCCCTCCCCGGTGTGTCAGATGCCCTCCCAGTGTGTCAGATGCCCTCCCCGGTGTGTCAGATGCCCTCCCACTGTACCAGATGCCCTCCCTGTGTCTCCAAAGCTGCTCTCCCTGTAGTTTCCACCGCTCTGAACATGTTCTGAAATGTACCAGTGTGTCAGATGCCCTTCCCCTGTCGTCAGATGCCCTTCCTCTGTGTCAGGTGCCCTCCCGGTGTGTCAGATGCCCTTCCCAGTATGTCAGATGCCCTCCCTGTGTCTCCATGGGGTCTTATTCTGTGTAAAAGCTGCTAACCTTGTAGTTTCAGCCTCTACAAACATGTTCTGAAATGTACATATGTGTCAGATGCCCTCCCCAGTGTGTCAGATGCCCTCCCCATTGTGTCAGCTGCCCTTCCATTGTACCAGATGCCTTCCCTGTGTCTCCAAAGCTGCTCTCCCTGTAGTTTCCACCTCTACAAACATGTTCTGAAATGCGTGGGATTCTTGTACTAAAGTTTATGAGTTCAGATGTCAGTCTTCGCTCAAATGTGAACGCTCCTGGAATGTGAACAGAATTATACCTTTCAAACAGACCAAATCTTCTCAGAAAAATACAAAAATAATGGATTTCTTTACCCAAAATTTCATTTGCATTTGTTTCTTGCAGTCCTTTAGCATATCATAATTTTATTTCCTCTCAATTGTGAATCCTGGAAAACTCAGGCCAGACATTTTAATCAATATTTGGTCCTTTGACTCTATAGATTTTGTGTAACTGCAGCTGTTGAAAGTCTATAGGAAAAAAGAAAGGAAAATTAAATGATAAATAGGCCAAAATATAAATATAAGGGTAGGAGTGGGGAGCTTTGGTATTGTTTTATGTTTTTGTGTCTTGTTTTTATGTTTATTAGTATTAGTAGTATTTGTTTAACGTTATATTCTACTGTCTTTAAGAAAAAAAAAAGTCTATAGGAAATCTGGAAATCAGTATTGACAGAGATGTTTGTGTTTTTAAAAGTAAAAATAAGTCTGAATCAAAAATCGTGGTTGACAAATGACACATGACAAAATATACAAAAATATCTACTCTATACAGTATTTCCCAGCCGTATCAAAAAATAATTGTGTGAAAATAGAATTGAAATCACAAACATTTTCCGGAAAAATAATGATTTCTTTATTTTTATTTTTTTTCTCATAGTCTGGAGTAAACAGTTTGTGCCTGTGCCACCTGTCGTACACACAGCTGTCAGGAGCAGCTCCGGCTGTCGCTGTGGAGATTGACAGGAGCTCTGAGTGCATCAAACCTGTTACGGATTTTTACTTTAGCTTCGTTCATTTTTCAAACCAAAATAATAACGTTAGTTCCATTTAAAGGTCCTTTATTACACAAAATGGACTCTTGTGCAGCTTTAAATCATGTTATAATGTTCCTCCTCAAAAACAGACCTGAAGTTGTGTTTTGTTTCATTCACATGTTTGATTAATCTTTTATTAGTCTGTCTACATCTCCAAAGCCTCAAAATGCACTGTTCCACCTTGTGATGTCATGAAGTGGTAGTTTTCACATTTTGAACAGCTCCTTTTACCTTTAGTTCAGTCGAGATCGGCAATTCCACGCCTGAAATCATCCAAATGAATCTAGTGAAGGTGTGTGGAGTTTAAAAACACAGTGGAGCACTTCCTGTATCACCACATGACATCACAAGGTGGAACAGAGCGTTTTTCAGTTTGAGAGAAGAACTCCAGGTCTGTTTGTGATGCGGAAACTACATTAGAACACAGATCAGAAAATGGTGTAATATGGTCCTTTAAACTCATTTCTCATCTTTCATATTTGCGATCCATCACAAACTGTTTATATTTTATCGTTAATTACTGACCAACCTGAAGATCCGCAGTTTCATACGACCACTGCGTTCTGTTGTTGTGTCCTTGGGCAAGACACTCCACCCACTTTGTCTTTGTGTGTGATGTGTGCGCGATCGTGGTGGGCGGGGTCGATGCCGTAGACGAGCTGTAGATTCTCCAGTGTGCAGGGAATGAATCACTGATAATTTGCAGTGACATTGCGCTGGGGGGTGTTTTACATGTATTTCTACGGTGCAGTGTTCAGCAGTTACCAGTCACGATGGAGACAGAATGCACACATTAGCAAAAACTGTCAGGAAAAGTTTTAAAATGGTGTGAAAACTCAAAAAATAATACAAAATGGATTTAAACCGCACATTTTCAGGAGTGTTTTAGACCATGTTTAGTACTACTTTATTCCTGATTTGTTTCGTGATTTGTTGTGTCCTTTTAAAGTACAACTAGCGGTCCATCATTGTACCTTGGTGGAGGGTCTTGGTGAAGTTCTTGAATGTTCCACAGTATGGCATTAAACTTCTCTATGGAGACAAGCGGAAAGTCGAACTCTCCACCAGAAAAGTGAGACATCAAAAAATAATACAAAATGGATTTAAAGAGCACATTTTCGGGAGCCTGTGATTGATACGAGCGTTCATGGTCGTGTTAAGGTTTAATTTTCGACAAAAAGATGAGAGTGAAAAAAAAAGATGAGAGTGACTATCTGAAAAACTGTTGGCTAACGCTCGCTCGCTTGTAACTGTAATTTTATTTGTGAGAGATTTGTTTACGACTTGTTGTAGCTCCAGTGAAATCAGTTCTTTCAATGTCAGATTAAAGTCTAATTTGACTAACAGAGCTTCAGACAGAGCAGTGCCTACAGTTAGCATCACACCCCAAGAGAATGCTTTTATTTTATTGTCAGTAAAGGATCACAAAAAACGAAACGCACAAGATTTTGTCGAGTCATGATCCCGCAAAAGTGCAAATTAAACAAAGTGAATAAACGCCGTTGGAAACCATTTAAACACAATCTATAAACTCATAATGACGGTGACTCATTTTGATCCTCATTCCCCTCTCCACATGCGCCCCTGCCGGTGCTGCCCCCTGCCAGTCCTGCCCCCTGCCTCCTGCCCCTTGCCCCCTGCAGTCCTGCCCCCTGCTGGTCCTGCCTGTGCTGCTCAGATTTATGCAGACCGTCGTGATGAATGGAGCAGGAGACTCACTGGATATCGATTTGCTTTTCGCTCGGAGCCGATCGTAAAAGATTGTCATCCAAACCTATGATTAGTATTGATGGACTTGAGCAGAAAAACCTCCACGTCTGCTCCAAATACATCTACATCTCCACTGGTCAGAAGGTTCTGGATTAAACATGGCTTTTGCTGAGTGTTGAGTTAGAACTAATTAAGTCTGGGTTTAGACTAGTGTTGATCCGCTACTACACAACTTTTTTGGAGCTTTTCTGAATAGTTTTAGAAGAACCTCTTGTAATATTATTAAAAATACTCAATACTGATTTTTATTTTCAATGATCATTCAAATAGCTAATAGTATTTGTTTATATTATTACCCTAGTTCTGATTAAACTCAAAGTAAAGGAAAGGTCCAGTTTTATCCAGTCCATGAGTATCTAAATCCAAACCAGTTTTAGTATCGGTTAGTACCGGACTTTCAATTAGTATTTTCCGATACCATTTTTTTGGGGTCCGATCCGATACTGATTCTTAGCCTTGGTGCACTCGCCAATACCGATACTAGTCCGATACCATAGTATGTAGAAGTATATTTAGGCTACTGAATTTTGTTGAGAATTGAGTTCGAACTAGTTAGGTCCTGGTGTAGACTAGTGTTATTCCGATACCATTTTTGGGGGGATCCGATACTGATACTTGGCCTTAGTGTACTTGCCGATACTGATACCAGTCCGATACCATAGTGTGAAGAAGTACAGTTAGGCTGCTTAATTTTGTAACATACAAGAGGATCTGGATTAGTCATGACTGAGTGTTGAGTTTGAACTAGTTCTAGGTCCTGGTTTGATTAGTGTTGTTCCGATACCATTTTTGGGGGGATCCGATCCAATACCGATACTTGGCCTTAGTGTACTCACTGATACCAATACGAGTACGATACCGTAGTGTGAAGAAATACACTTAGGCTCCTTCATTTTGTAACATACAAGAACAAAAAATAAATCTTCTAGAAGCCTATTTTTAAAGAAATGCAAGGATAAATAAGATTTTGAGGACTAAAACTTGACCATAAGTAGAGCTGATTTAAGCTTATTTAAGCTGATTTAAGCTGATTTAAGCACTTTCACTTTTTACCACAGTGCCGATGAAAACAACAGTGAGGCCTGTAAAAAGACGCTCATCCTCGAGGCACATGGCTAATTACGCAGAGTAATTAAACAAAGTCTGTATTAGCGCTGTTGCTGTTGCTGTTGCTGTTGCCGCTGTTATTTTACCAAGTTGAGCGTCCACACCAGAGGATAAATGGACGTATCAAAGACACACAAACGTCTTTTCTGTTATTAGTGTTTTAAATGTTTACAGAGCTTCCACAGTCTGTGTTTAACCTGCTCTGGGTGTTAGCGGTAGCATTATCCACCAAGGTAAACGGCTGCGACTCGCATCTACGGGTCCACATTCAGGAAAACGGTATGTAAAATGGTATTGGTGATTTAGTCTGAGTACTCGCCGATACAGATACCTGAAAAACGTGTGGTATCTGAGCTTTTGCTGATACCGGTATCGATATCGGAACAACCCTAGTTTAGACCTAGGTTTGTCTGGGGTTAGTCCTTGCTAAGTCCTAGTCCTGGTTCTGGTTCAGTCTCGTATGGTCCTGCTTGAGTCTTGGTTCGGTCCCTGGTCCATTCTTGACATGAGTTTGAATTTGTTTTGGTTTGTTCCTGGTTCAGCGCTGGTTTTGTTCAGTTTGGTTGAGGCTTGTTTAAAAGTTGCACTGTGTAACTTTTCTGGTGGAGCGTCCGCCACTTATATTACTGTTTTGCACCTTGTGATGTCATGTGGTAGTACGGGAAGTGCTCCACTGTGTTTTTAAACTCCATACACTTCACTTCTAGAATAATTTGGATGATTTCAGCTCTAAAATTTCCAATCTCTGAACAAAATTGAAACAGTAAAAGGAGCGTTTAACTTGAAAACTACCACTTCATGACATCACAAGGTTGAACAGAGCGTTTTGAGCTTTGGACATTAGACAAACTGATAATAACAGATTACTGAAACGTGTGTGAATGAAACAAAACACAACTCCAGGTCTGTTTTTGAGGAGGAAACGGCATTAGAAAGTTCAGAAGAGTCATTAAATAGTCTTTAAATATAATGTTTTGCTTGTTTTAAATGAAAGAATGAATCCATTATACTTACGTACTTGTTTTTGCTGTGTTTTCAGAGTAATTCTTCGTGGCGAGCGGGGCCGTGTGTGGAGTGCAGTTGCCATGGCGACGTGGCGCTCTGTACAAACACTGTGTGCCCGAACCCGCAGTGCGACTTCCAGAGGGTGAGACTCACGTTCGTGTTCTTTTTGTGACGATCGGACGACACGGCGGTCACTGCTTTGACTCTTAAGGTCACTGCACCAGCCGCAGCCGCACGCTTCCTCTGTCTGAAGTGGTGCTAACGCGCTCTACCGGATTTTTACGGTTTTAATAACGTGAAAAACAAAACTAGATCATTTTGTCAACGATTTGCAGTGGTCCAAAGTTACTCCTCACTTACTTCAAATTATTCACCACAATGAATTTATAAGAGTTTTTCCACAACTTTCAGAAACCAACGTTGACTTCTACTGTGACGGTAAAGCTAACAACAGGTAGCATGCTAACACACACTTCCTGATTACTGGACAATAAAAACGCTTTTTAAAGGTGCATTGCGTGACTGTTTTCGTCGAAGGCCCACCAGTCGCTTGACTCCGTGTAGATGTTATTGTTTTTTCCTAGAATGTTCTACAGTATGGCATTTAATTTAACTATCTCCATGGAGACAAGCAGACCACATCACAAGGCCGAGTTACAGGTCATATCTGTGGAGAGGTGGGCCTGCTCACAGCAATAATGCACGTTTTTGTAGTAGTTGAGAAATAAAAAAAAAAACACCCGTAATTGAATTAATACAAGATATATTTGTTAAATGCCATACTGTGGGACAAAGCAATAACGTCACCATGGAAACAAGCAGATGGCGTACCCTCCATTAGAAAAGTTACACAGTGCACCTTTAAGTAGATGCAGACAACAAAGAACTAGGCCGTGTCCGAATGTCCACACTATTCCCTACTCAGGGCACTATTTAGGAGTCATGCCGTTTTCAGGGGCGTCCGAATGTCCAGTTGGTGAAAAAGTAGTGCACTCAAAATTTCCCACAATGCACCTTGAAAAGTCGTGGTCATCGGTGTCACTAGAGCGGGAAATATAGACCACAATGCACTGGGAGAGTCGGGAAAACAACGGCTACAGCGACAGGAGTTTAACTGAACACAACCGACTGAATGAAGCAGAGAAAAGTACTACAAATACTACTACTGTTATACTCATGTACTACTACTATAGTACTATTACTCACCCGACTGAATGAAGCAGAGAAAAGTACTACAAATACTACTACTGTTATACTCATGTACTACTACTATAGTACTATTACTCACCCGACTGAATGAAGC
Organism: Taenioides sp. WSHXM2023; assembly: GCA_029959045.1. Lineage (NCBI taxonomy): Eukaryota > Metazoa > Chordata > Actinopteri > Gobiiformes > Gobiidae > Taenioides > Taenioides sp. WSHXM2023. The sequence continues at coordinate 32,574,140 of CM057089.1, forward strand.
AGAGAAAAGTACTACAAATACTACTACTGTTATACTCATGTACTACTACTATAGTACTATTACTCACCCGACTGAATGAAGCAGAGAAAAGTACTACAAATACTACTACTGTTATACTCATGTACTACTACTATAGTACTATTACTCACCCGACTGAATGAAGCAGAGAAAAGTACTACAAATACTACTACTGCTATACTCATGTACTACTACTATAGTACTATTACTCACATGACTGAATGAAGCAGAGAAAAGTACTACAAATACTACTACTGTTATACTCATGTACTACTACTATAGTACTATTACTCACCCGACTGAATGAAGCAGAGAAAAGTACTACAAATACTACTACTGTTATACTCATGTACTACTACTATAGTACTATTACTCACCCGACTGAATGAAGCAGAGAAAAGTACTACAAATACTACTACTGTTATACTCATGTACTACTACTATAGTACTATTACTCACCCGACTGAATGAAGCAGAGAAAAGTACTACAAATACTACTACTGTTATACTCATGTACTACTACTTAGGGCTGAACGATCTATCGTTTTAGACCGAAAATCGCGATCTCAGACAACACGATTTTGGGATCGTTAAAGCCACGGTTTTTTGCAGCGCTCCTAACTGACCCAGGTTTTGTTTCCTCAACTATTTCACACATGTACGTCGCCTCCCTGCCGCGCTGCTCAGCTCACCAATCAGAAGCGGCAGCACAAATCACGTGTTCTCGACTCCAGCTCACCAATCAGAAGCGGCAGCACAAATCACGTGTTCTCGACTCCAGCTCACCAATCAGAAGCGGCAGCACAAATCACGTGTTCTCGACTCCAATCAGTGTAGCTGGTCATCAGTTTCAGAAATGGCTTTAGCGGGACCAGAATTGGAGTCTGGGGTTTTGAACCCAAAGAAAAACAGCACGTAGGTCATTTTTCTGTATTTCGGGTTTGAGGCTGCAGACGAACATCAGAAACAGGTGCTGTGCAAAACATGTCGTGCTAAAGTTGCACATCCAGTGGAAACACGACCAATTTATACCGCCATACGCGCATTTGCATGACGAGTGCACGGCGAGAAAGTCCAGTGAAACGTCTAGTGCAGGGGTCGGCAACTCCACTACAGCTCTTAACGCGAGTCTTAAGAGAATTATTTACACCTTTCAGTCTTTTCATCACAACAGTAGCAACATAAATAAAGTGCATGAGTGAAATAAAGAACCGCGCTGCACATGTACGACCTGCACACGTATAATCTCTGAAAAGTTATCTCCAACACGATAGAAGCACAGAACAGACTCACCATAGGCAGAACATCCCTCAGTCACAGAAAGAACACGCATATTCCACTGAGTCCTGCCCTTTAGTCCGACAGAAGCGGCACAAGGAGCTTCTAGTTTATGCAAATTAGCCATGTGGTTTTAAGTTTCGCTTCTGTATAATGTAAACAAATGTGCGCAAAGCTGCATTAAACACATTATTATTTGAGTCCTCCTCGTAGGAAATAAAAAGCCAAACTAATTATCCACCCGCAGCGAACCAAAAATGCGTCTGCTTCTGTGTTCCGTCATCATTTTATCGTGTGTACATTGTGTACCAGTCTCGGCTTTGACGCACGTTTTGAGCGACAAAAATATTAAAAACGTTTTATTTAAATGTTGCAAGATTACCATTATCTACAATTTTAGATTTACATTTAAAAACGAACAAACTAAAATAAAAATACAATGTAATTAAATACTCATTATTATTTTCCAAAGTCACAGGGAGCCACGACAGAACGATGAAAGAGCCACATGCGTTTTCATTCTTGCATTACAGTTATGGAATTTAGTGTTTGAATGGTATGATGTAAGTTTCTCTGATGCTTGCGAATGTTCATGTGCACTGAAAAAAATCGTGGATAAAATCGAAATCGCAATTTTTGCCAGAAAAATCGCAATTCAATTTTTTCTTAAAATCGTTCAGCCCTACTACTACTATAGTACTATTACTCACCCGACTGAATGAAGCAGAGAAAAGTACTACAAATACTACTACTGTTATACTCATGTACTACTACTATAGTACTATTACTCACCCGACTGAATGAAGCAGAGAAAAGTACTACAAATACTACTACTGTTATACTCATGTACTACTACTATAGTACTATTACTCACCCGACTGAATGAAGCAGAGAAAAGTACTACAAATACTACTACTGTTATACTCATGTACTACTACTATAGTACTATTACTCACCCGACTGAATGAAGCAGAGAAAAGTACTACAAATACTACTACTGTTATACTCATGTACTACTACTATAGTACTATTACTCACCCGACTGAATGAAGCAGAGAAAAGTACTACAAATACTACTACTGTTATACTCATGTACTACTACTATAGTACTATTACTCACCCGACTGAATGAAGCAGAGAAAAGTACTACAAATACTACTACTGTTATACTCATGTACTACTACTATAGTACTATTACTCACCCGACTGAATGAAGCAGAGAAAAGTACTACAAATACTACTACTGTTATACTCATGTACTACTACTATAGTACTATTACTCACCCGACTGAATGAAGCAGAGAAAAGCGCTGGTTTATGGAGCTGTAGATCCTGATTCTGAATAAAACACGACTAAATAAACCGTTCTTACCTTAGCTCCAGCTGTTTAAAGAGCGATAATTTTCATATTTCAGACAAAAAACAAATAATCCAGTTCGTTTACGTGAAATTCCAGCGTGACAAAAACTCGTATGGCAAAAGGATAAATTCAATTTGTCAACTGGACAAAAGTTTATAAACTTATTCGACCAAATAAACTTTTGTCCAGTTGACAAATTGAATTTCTCCTTTTGCTGTGGATTCTTCCTGGACGACTGAGGGATTCTACAAACATAAACTCGTCTGATTATTATTAGTCCATAAAACTCGTGTGTCAGTCTGATCTGATCTTTCTTTATGACAGAAATCGAGTTTTATCAGAGTTTAGAGAACTTTTTTCCACCCAGACGCCAAAGTCACGTGACCTGAATCTCTCTGTGAATGAGTGCACTGTAGGGGGCGCTAAAGAGTGCAGGACTGTGTAGTGAATGAGGGGTTACGGGCTAGGGGGGACATTCGGACACAGCCATTGTCTTATTACAGCAATATGTCCGAGCTTGATATCGAATGAACCGATATTTGGAGACCGATACTCGATCCCGCACATTCTTACCGGTTTGGGATCGGTGCATCTCAACGTCGTCAGATTTCTTCACATTGATTGATCCTAATTTTCAGTTCAGTTAATGTTTGTTTTTTTTTTTAAATCAATTTGTTTTTATTGTTTTCCAATTCTCAGATGTATTCATACACGTATATACAACTGGAAGATAAAAACTCACAGATTCAGACTCACATTTCTGCAGAGCTGGAAAAAAACAAACAAAAAAACATCCACCAGAACAGGTCCACGTGAGAAATGGCAGGTGCAAAAAATAATAGTACAATAGAACAAAAAAATACAAAAATCAAGAAAACAATGAACAAAGCGTAAAACAAAACCCACAAAAAACCAAACAAAAGCACACCCACCCTGTCACCGCATGGGAAGAATATTTACACTTTATTTATTCACATGCAACTGTGTCGCAGTCTTTTCTTTTTAGAGTTAGACAAACTTTACTGATCCACAACGGAAATTATTTGGACACAGCAGCTCACACATCAAAATAAAATAAAATAAAATAAAAAAGAGTAAAAAATATAAATGGTAATAATAAATTCACAAAAATTGCAAGAGACAGGTGTCAAATAATAAATATATAAATGTATCTGTACTGTACAAGTCAAAATAAAATAGAAAAATAGTGATTAAAAAAAAAAATGCTGAATACAAATGTAGGAAAAGGCCCCATGTTTAATCAAATTCACTGATATTTTTTCAGTAAAATCCAATAAGTGATTATTTAAATTATTGTACTTTATATTATATTTTGCCTATAGACTCCATCAAAATTATGCTCAGAAAAAAAATTAAATTAAAACCTGTAATATAAAGTAATTTAAAATAAAGAAATTCAAATCAGTAATATAGAACTGCTAAATGAATGTGATAACAAAAAATAAGAGTTATTTTAAATAATTAAATTTAAACCAATAATATTAAATGTGATAAATGAATGTGATAATGAAAAAGAAGGAAAGACATAAAAGTTAATGCACCAAAGAATAAAAAGGGGGCCAAGAAATTAAAGTTAAAATAAAATATTCTCAGAAAGAAAACTATAATTATATATATATATATATGGACATGAAAAAAATTGTATGAATAAAGTTATTTTGTAATTATGATTTATATTGGGTCACCTTAAATAGAAAATAAAAAAGAAAATTACCAAAAAAAAAAAAAGCCAAAGTATTTTTTTCTAGCACTAAAACGTACATGATCCACCAAAACACCAAAAAGCGCCAAAGTTCCAACCTAATACTGAATACCTGTGTTAAAAATGGTTAGTCCAGTTAAATATTGAATAAAAATCTGATAAACTGAACTTTCAATCTCTTTTAATCCCACAGACACAGACTTCTAATTAGAGCCATAATCACATAAAAGACTCTTACTTTTCTTCATCCAAAGTCCGAACTCTTCTCCAAACCATTTCGACTGTGGAGCTCTTTATTAAGACGATCACTGACCATTTCAAAGGTCTGGGCCTCCATTTGATTAGAGTTTGATCCATTGCACAGAATCTGGATAAGGAGCGAAACACCAGGTTGTGATTTTCTTTACTCCCATTTGACGGTTTATTCCATCAAAGCCCTGATCAGCAAAGTCCACAACCTCACCGGAACTGTACGTTTAAAAGGAACCGTCTGTTGAACCTCAAACGCCAAAATCAAAAGATCGATAGATTGTGACAGTACCGTAGCGCCCCGTTACACACGGCGCGTACGGCAACAAGTGTGCACGGGGGCGCCACGTGAATCCTCGCGCAGCATTCGACGGGACTTTCAGGATCTCTGGAATCTCCGTCCCTCCGGTCTTCAGTTTTCGCCGCCAGGGAATCTCACCCCCCCCCCCATGGATGGCTAGCGACGGCTCAAGATTGCGACTTCTACTTCGGTCGATCTCGATGATGAGGCGAATGCATTTTTCTCGACAGGTCAACAGCCAATCGTGTGGCAGAAAGAGACGTGGAGCTGACGAGGATTTACACTTTTGTTCAGGAGAAAGAACTGAGCCACAGAGCGTCCCTTTGTCTCCAAATGTGTCACAAGATTTGACTTAAATCTGCACAATTTCACTAAAGTCCAGTGTGTCTGTCTCTGTGTGTGTGTGTGTGTGTGTGTGTGTGCGCGTCTGTCTCTGTGTGCGTCTGTCTGTGTGTGTTTGTGTGCGTCTGTGTGTGCGTCTGCAGTTTTACACATACAGACAGTTCCTTTTTAAAGCTCGTGTATTTTTCAGTATGTCAGATTGACAAATATAAAAATAAAGTTTCTGGTGTTGTGTTACTGTAAATCGTTCTTTAATGAGCCGCACACGCCTCGCTCTGCGCACACAAACATAAAGAACACACTCTGACACGTCGCACACTGTGGAGGAGAGGCCTGCTGTGTAAGGTGAGAGCTTTTCCACGGTATTTATGACGCAACAACATCCATCGAAAACGCGAGCTGTATCCCCGCGACAGGCCGACAGCCCCGCGCCGTTACCCACAATGCCTCAGGGCTGGAGCCTCAGTCCTGTTTGTGCTTTTGTCTTTTTAAACTCCACCGCACTTCACACTGACACTGCTGGAGACGGTTTCGAGAAGCTTTTCTCCCGTCTGGTCCAGAGCGGAGACTAATTAAGACAGTTGTGTGGAGGATGGCCCCAAGTGCTCAAGGAAGAGGCAGAAAAACAACGAAAAAGTGACTTTACCCAGAATAAATTTATTAAAAACTGATTTTGGATGTGAACGCAAAAATATATTAATAACAAATAAACTGTTTATGCAACTAAACAGAAAATAAATGAGATTTAGGACATAATAAGAACATTTATCCATGGAGATGTTATTGCTTTGTCTGGAATGTTCCACAGTATGGCATTAAACCTTTCTATCTTCATGGACACCAAACCAGACAAAGTTACAGGTCAGATCTGTGGAGAGGCGACCCCGCTCACAGTCCTTTTTGAGCTCTAAAACCACCTGTAATTGAATAAATGTAAAGTAGAGCTGTTTAATGTCACACTGCGGAACATTCCAGACAATGACATGCCCACCTGCGCAGACAGAAGCAGGAGGAGATGTGCCTCGCTGAAACTGATCCAAAGTTTCTCCAGAGTTTTTCAAACAGGCCTATGTGTTCCAAGCACTTTTTTTTCAATTCCAGCTCTGGAACTGTCACCGCAGACTGTGAAGGTCGGACTGAGGTCGGACTGAGGTCGGACTGAGGTCGGTCTGAGGTCGGTCTGAGGTCGGTCTGAGGTGGGACTGAGGTCGGACTGAGGTCGGACTGAGGTCGGTCTGAGGTCGGTCTGAGGTCGGACTGAGGTCGGCCCGAGGGCGGACTGAGGTCGGACTGAGGTCGGTCTGAGGTCGGTCTGAGGTCGGTCTGAGGTGGGACTGAGGTGGGGCTGAGGTCGGACTGAGGTGGGACTGAGGTCAGACTGAGGTGGGACTGAGGTCGGACTGAGGTGGGACTGAGGTGGGACTGAGGTCGGACTGAGGTGGGACTGAGGTCGGTCTGAGGTCGGACTGAGGTCGGACTGAGGTCGGACTGAGGTCAGTCTGAGGTGGGACTGAGGTCGGACTGAGGTCGGTCTGAGGTGGGACTGAGGTCGGACTGAGGTCGGTCTGAGGTGGGACTGAGGTCGGTCTGAGATGGGACTGAGGTCGGTCTGAGGTCGGTCTGAGGTCGGTCTGAGGTGGGACTGAGGTCGGTCTGAGGTCGGTCTGAGGTGGGACTGAGGTCGGTCTGAGGTCGGTCTGAGGTGGGACTGAGGTCGGTCTGAGGTCGGTCTGAGGTGGGACTGAGGTCGGTCTGAGGTGGGACTGAGGTCGGACTGAGGTCCGTCTGAGGTCGGTCTGAGGTCGGTCTGAGGTGGGACTGAGGTGGGGCTGAGGTCGGTCTGAGGTCGGTCTGAGGTGGGACTGAGGTCGGACTGAGGGTGGGACTGAGGTCGGTCTGAGGTGGGACTGAGGTCGGACTGAGGGTGGGACTGAGGTCGGTCTGAGGTGGGACTGAGGTCGGACTGAGGGTGGGACTGAGGTCGGTCTGAGGTCGGTCTGAGGTTGGTCTGAGGTCGGTCTGAGGTCGGTCTGAGGTGGGACTGAGGTGGGACTGAGGTGGGACTGAGGTGGGGCTGAGGTGGGACTGAGGTGGGACTGAGGTGGGACTGAGGTCGGTCTGAGGTCGGTCTGAGGTCGGTCTGAGGTCGGTCTGAGGTGGGACTGAGGTCGGACTGAGGTCGGACTGAGGTGGGACTGAGGTGGGACTGAGGTGGGACTGAGGTCGGACTGAGGTGGGACTGAGGTCGGACTGAGGTGGGACTGAGGTGGGACTGAGGTCAGACTGAGGTGGGACTGAGGTCGGCCCGAGGTCGGTCTGAGGTGGGACTGAGGTCGGTCTGAGGTCGGTCTGAGGTCGGTCGTGTTCACATCTCACTCGCTCCGCTCCAGACTGAGTGGAGACCTCTTGTTTGAAGCTCTCGCAGCTTTTAATGAGAATCTGAATGAGTCTGTTGTGTTCACTCAGACCCAAGCAGCTCTCAGACCCAGTTTTGTTTTTTTACGTCGAGTTATGAGTCTGGGATGGCTCTCTGTGAAAAGTGGAAGTACTTTTCACTCTTTTTTCACTCCTCATTTTTAACCGACACAAGAGTCCAGATTTTCACTGAAAAGGCTGGAGCACATCTGCCAGTGGTTCCATGTTTGTTCTGGTTCTTTCTTCACCTTTGTCTTCTGCACAAGGTCACTTTGTTCATCTAAAATCAGTCCTTTATTTCAGTATTTTTTGTTGTTGTTTTTTTTTTCAGGGTGAGCGTTTGAGAATTCCTGCCAACAAGTGCTGTCCTGAATGCATCTCCTCCCAGGGCTCGTGTCAGTACGAGGGCCTCACCTACGGGGTCAGTGAAGAGGACTTCCAACCACAGAACTCCTGTTTAGATCTAAATACGCACAAGTCAGAGGAGCTCCCTGTGGCTTGGTTTAGTCTTTTTATTCTTTTTGCTGTTTTTATCTCGGTTTAATCCTGACGTACTTCCCCGTGTGTCTGTTCTCCAGGCGGGGTCCACGTGGCAGCCCTCTCCCTGCTCTCAGTGCCTCTGTTCTGGGCTTGGCGTCTCGTGTTCGGCCCGGTCCTGTCCCCCTCTGGACTGTCCCCTGAATCACAGAGAATACACCCCCGAGGGAGAGTGCTGCCCCCAGTGTGTGCGAGACGGAGGTGAGGCCAAAAAAACAACTCAAACTTTTATATTCTCCAGATTTAGACGGCTGCAAACACTGTACTGACTCTTAAAAAAGGAACTGTAAATAAAATAAAGTATTGTGAACAACATTATATTATTATTATTTTATATTATGACGATATTTTGTGGAGCATAACAAATAATGTGAATATGCAACTTTTTCCTTTTAAATTGCTTTGACAAGACTTTTCTTTGTCATTACCCAAAGTGCTTATATAATTTAAAGGATTTTTAATTTTTGAGATTCTTTATTAAAGTTTAAAAACATGATGTAATGATTGACAGGACACAGGGTTGCTGTACAGTTGTAGGGAGTATTATCTGTCACATAAGGGTGAGTTGTTGTACAGTTGTAGGGAGTATTATCTGTTACATAAGGGTGAGTTATACAGTTGTAAGGAGTATTATCTGTTACATAAGGGTGAGTTGTACAGTTGTAGGGAGTATTATCTGTTACATAAGGCTGAGTTGTTTTACAATTGTAGGGAGTATTGTCTGTGCTTGTTTCTATGGATACGTCATTGCTCTGTCTGGAATGTTCCACAGTGTGACTTTAAACAGCTCTACTTTACATTTATTCAGTTGCAGGTGGTTTTAGAGCTCAAAAATACCTAGAAAAACAGACATTCTGACTGTGAGCGGGGTCGCCTCTCCACAGATCTGACCTGTAACTTGGTCTGGTTTGGTCTCCATGAAGATAGAAAGGTTTAATGCCATACTGTGGAACATTCCAGACAAAGCAATAACATCTCCAACAGTAAAGTTACACAGTGCAGCTTTAACAGCTCCTTTTACCTTTTGTTCAGGTAAAATCGGTAAATCCATGGCTCAGATTATCCAGATGATTCTAGTGAAGGTGTTTGGAGTTTGAGAGAAGATCTCAGCCTCAATCTGCAGGAGTTTGTGTGAATGAAACAAAACACAATTCCAGGTCTGAACAACATTAGAACAGAGATTTAAAAAAAAAAAAAAGTGTGATATGGGCCCTTTAAAGTGTGAATCGTCACTTTTTGAAAACCAGACTAATCCTCTTTGCCGATTAAGATCCTGCCTCAGATCTGAACGGTCCCGGGCAGTGCTCAGTCCTTGCGCCCCCTGCTGAGATCAAGACTCAGTTCCGTGTTTTTCCACAGATAAATGTGGGCCCTGAAATGCAAAATACCAATGAGAAAGTTTCCAAAGTACAAGATTTAAATCAAACATTACTTATTTAAGAAGGCGTAATGTGCTTTTTCTGGGTATTTAGAATAAAACTGTAATAGAAGTACATTTACATTTTGTTCATTACTAACAGAAAACTGCAATATTCGTCTAAAATGTTTCATAATTTAAACTGAAACTGAAATTACTGCGACATGAATCAGTGAATTCTACAAGCATCATCATCATCAAACTTTTATTACAGACTCTTGGTCCAGAGTTAAAAACAAAAACAAACTCAATATTCAGAGCAAACGGCTGTACCCGCGTCTCCACAGATCAGACTGGTACCTCGTGTCACTGAGTTTGTGTTGGTCGTCATGGCGACAGATGAACCTGTGCATAAAAAAATAAACACGTTTGCCTGAAAAGTTCTGATCCTCGCTCACACAAACGCACGACTTCCACTTTCAGTAAAAACGCCGTCACTAAACGCCACAGCGAGTTTGCGTTTGCTGCTCGTGCTTTTGTCGTTTGTCCGCAGTTCGGTACGCTTTAAAAACGACTTTTTCACTTCCACTGTACAACACCAAACCTGCGCGTGAACATGTGAGCCTTAAATGCATCATGCGACACTGTCTGAACATGTCGTCATCATCTGAAATATCATCTGTGATAAAATGTCCCAAATATTTGTCCTTCTTACATAGTCAAACCATTACCGCACGATACAAACTCTGGAAACTTCACGTATTTATCATCTTTACGTCTACACACCATTATTACACTTTTACTGGTGTTTTATTTTACATCAAACGCCACACACACTTGGAACAAACACAAACGTTCAGTATGAAACACAACAGGATCATCACATACGAGTTCAATATTTTTACAATAAATTCAAACAAACGCAGGAGTGAGAAGAGACGTGAAAACTGTTTTAATAAAAGTATTAAACTCTCTGTTTAAAAATGTAATTTAATAGTAAAAAGTAAAAGTATTTCGTGCAGATTTTGAGATCTAATAAAAAAAAAAAAAAAAACTTCAAAAGTAGAAATGTTAATTTGATTCATGCTGAATTTTGTTCAGTGGAAACAATTGAATCAATTTGTTTTTTGTATCTGTTTTTTTTCCTATATGTTTTTGTTTGAGTTGTTGTACAGTTGTAGGGAGTATTATCTGTCACATAAGGGTGAGTTGTACAGTTGTAGGGAGTATTATCTGTCACATAAGGGTGAGTTGTTACCATTAACAAGACTGAAAAACTGTATTCAGGGTCTTTTATCGAGGATTTAAAGTGCGTTTGACTCTTTGCTTTTTTGACATTTCTCTAAATTCTACTGAAGTTGGTTCACGTTGTAAATTTAAATTAGAGTTTTACACTTGAAACGAACAGTTTGCCCAAAAAATGTTTTTGTTTGCCCAAAAAATGTCCTTAATTAAAGCGCAGGTACATCAGTTTCTTACTTAAATACTGTACTTAAGTTCAGAAATATCTCTTTATCTATAAACTTATTTGAAAGATTTAAACATAAGCAGCATTTAGTCAAATATGAAGATAGGGGGTAGGTGAAAACAGACATTTTCTGTGCTCTCAAGCTTCATATGCAGGACAAACATGCAAAAATCAACTGAAATCTAAGAAAGTGATAATGAGGGAACAACATTATTACAAGGTTGAATTTTGAGGATTTTTGATTTGACACAACACCTCCCGTTTACCTTTTACACAGCAGTTTACTTTTGTGAGCGTGAATATTTGTGCGGACTACACACACGTCATCGGCCGTCTTGTGTTTCCTCCGTGTCGACTAAAATGGTGAAATGAGTCGTCTTGTTTTGTCTCTAATGAAGGCTGGGAGCAGTTCTGACACAGGCAGACGTTAGCCGCTAATTAGCACCCGACTAAATGAGCAAACACCACTTCTGTTGTTTATCTTTGCTATAAACATTTCACTCGCTCCTGCCAGAAAACCTATTTTTATACCTGGACTAAAAGACGAGCTGTTCCCTCGTGTCGCTGAAAAGATTTAAATGTGACGTTGGTTTTATCGTTGGAGGAGGAGCAGCTGTCGAAGGTTTGACTTTATTTGGAGGCACGAGGTTTGAGGCTTAATTGAATTTTTACTTTGAGTTGGAAAGTGTTGAGTGAAGTACTGGGCTCTGGTACTACTACTACTACTACTACTACTACTACTACTACTACTACTACTACTACTACTACTACTACTGCTGCTACTACTGCTACTACTACTGCTACGTCTACTACGAAACCTAGACAAAATGGGACTAAATCAGAACTGAGCCAGGACTAAGCCAGGACTAAACCTGAACTAAACCCAGACTAAACCAGGACTAAACCCGGACTAAACCAGGATTAAACCCGGACTACATCAGGACTAAACCCGGACTACATCAGGACTAAACCCGGACTAAACCCGGACTACATCAGGAGTAAACGAAACTACACAAATTCCAGGTCAAACCTTGTGTTAAAGACCCTAAATCAGACCTGAGACTTGAGTGCTCCTCCACCTGTGTCCCTCAGACCTCCACCTGTGTCCCTCAGACCTCCACCTCCACACATTTCTCTTGTTGTGTTTCCTGTTTTAGTTTCACTTTCTCTTTGTTTTGCTCCAGCCTCGTGTCTCTGGGAGGAGCGCCGGTATCGCGACGGGGAGCAGTTCCAGTCCGGACTCTGCTCCAGGTGCCTGTGCTCAGACGGAGAGGTCCAGTGTTCTGTGGCCGAGTGCCCCTCTGTCTCCTGCAAAACGGTACACAAGCTAGACTACTGTAAACCTTTATGGTGGAGGGTCCTTCACCTTCATGTTTCTATGAATATGTCACTGCTCTGCCTGGAATGTTCCACAGTGTGACATTAAACAGCTCTACTTTACATTTATTCAATTACAGGTGGTTTTACAGCTCAAAAATACCTAGAAAAACAGACATTCTGACTGTGAGCGGGGTCGCCTCTCCACAGATCTGACCTGTAACTTGGTCTGGTTTGGTCTCCATGAAGGTAGAAAGGTTTAATGCCATACTGTGAGACATTCCAGACGAATTGATAACATCTCCATGAGGAAAAGCGTTGAGCGGACCGTCCACACAATGCTCCTTTAAAGTAAAAGTATCACATAAAAAAGGTATTTAGGTAAAAGTATTAAAGTACCTGTTGAAAATGTACTTTAAGAGTAAAAAGTAAAAGTATTTCATGCAGATTTCGAGGTCTAAGGAAACTTCAAATTTGTTGATACAGGTTTGTGCTGAATTTTGTTCAATAGAAACAGTTGAATCAGTAGGTTTTTTTTGGAGCTGTTTTTGTTTGTACACAAGTTTTAGTACTATTACTACTACAGTACTGCAATGGTGAAAAAAGTACTTCATTTTGATACTTAAAGGGCCCATTTTACGTTGTTTTCTGATCTTTGTTCTAATGTCGTTTCCTTGTTACAAACAGACCTGGAGTTGTGTTTTGTTTCATTCACATGTTTAACACACAAACCCTGCAGATTTAGGCTTCTTAGTTCTTCTCTCAAACAGAAAACACTCTGTTCCACCTTGTGATGTCATGTGGTGATACAGGAAGTGCTCCACTGTGTTTTTAAACTCCACACACCTTCACTAGAATCATTTGGATCATTTCAGCTCTGGAATTGCCAATCTCTACTGAACTAAAGGTAAAAAAAGGAGATGTTCACTTGAAAACTACCACTTCATGACATCACAAGGTGGAACAGAGCGTTTTGAGCTTTGGAGACGCAGACACGAATAATAAAGAGTTACTCAAACATGTGAATGAAACAAAACACAACTCTGGGTCTGTTTTTGAGGAGGAAACAAGTGTTCTTGTTCTGAGGAGGCGGGTACGGGCCATTGTAGTTTTTCTTAATTAATTTCTGTTTGTCCAGATTCTGATAAAAGTGAACGCTCAAACTCATGGAAAAAACATTAATGGAAATCTGTAACACTTATTTTCAGTCAAATCAGTCGTTCTGAGAAGAGTCTGGACAGTTTGTAGGCTACTCCAAACCCATAAATACAAAAATAAACACCCCCAATAATACATATATATGAATAGGACTTTTATATGAATTCTAACTGGACTTTTTGCCTAATTACAAGTCACTAAATCTCATGTTTAGTGAAATCTGCTTCAGCTTTGACCCAACAAAAGCTCAGTCTGCTTCTCTCAGACCATCCCCAGGGACACCAGTTCTACCTGTTCTTATATTTACCCCAAAAAATGTAAGAAGAATTTGAAACCCGACGTTCTTCTGTGTCGAGCTTGTTCCACTTATAATGAGAGTACAGAGACAGTTAGAGGAGAACAGAGGCCAAAACTCCAGAGTTTCAGCTTCACAAAGACTCCAAAGGTTCAGGAACAGCTTCAGTTTGAATTGAGCGTCGTCTTAGTCAGATATTTTAGGAGAAATGAGCTCACAGGAGTTCGTTTTGTGTAATCTAAAACCTTTAACATGTTTGTGTGTTTTGTCCCAACAGAATGAGAACCTGGTGATTCTCCCGGGGCGGTGCTGTCCCGAGTGTGTGACCAACCCCTGCCTCTCTGCGGGGAAACAGTACCAGGTACACGTAAGGCGCTGTAGTACTTTGTCTCTATAGAGGTGTCTGCCTAAAATGTTCCTCAGTGTGGCATTAAACTAGCTTAAATGTGTTCCGTTTTATTTAATTTTTTCTTTTAAAATATCTCAAAATACATGTATTCTTGCTGTGAGTGGGGTTCCCTTTACACAGATCAGACCTGCAGCTTGGCCTAGTGAAGTTGCCTGCTTGTCTCCATGGAAACAGATACCTTTAATGCCACTGATTGTTTTAAAATATAGCTAAAACTGGAGTAAAAAAGCTGCAGACAGAGCGGTGCCTACAGTTAGCATCACACCCCGAGACGATTTTGATGACATCAGCTGCTTTTCTCAAATGCTTTTCTCCATGGAGATGTTATCACTTTGTCAGGAATGTTTCACAGTATGGCATTAAACCTTTCTATCTTCATGGAGACCAAACCAGACCAAGTTACAGGTCAGATCTGTGGAGAGGTGACCCCACTCACAGTCAGAATGTCTGTTTTTCTAGGTATTTTTGAGCTCTAAAACCACCTGTGATTGAATAAATGTAAAGTAGAGCTGTTTAATGTCACACTGTGGAACATTTATACTACTACTACTACTACTACTGCTGCTACTACTAAACTACTAAACCTAGACAAAACCCAGACAAAATCAGGAAGTGAACCAGGACTAAACCAGGACTAAACCAGGACTTAATCAGAACTAAACCACAGGTAAGTTTTTTCAGTGCCTCAGCTCTGTTCCTCAGACGTCCCTGAAATCGGCGTCTTTTTGAAACGTCATTAAAGTTGACTTTGGTTTGTACGATGCAAATGGAGCACGTTATCCCAGCGCTGAGGGGACATTTTTCACCGCCGCACCCCTGTCGTTTATTACACAGATTTGTCAAGCCCAATCTACCTTTTTACGTCCACATAAATTTAAGGGAAGGTTCTCTGGAGGAGCAGAGACTCGTGTGGAGCTGTGGTGTAGTGGGCTGTAGTTCACGGTTCTTTACTGTCACCTCGGCTCACCTCTCTGCTCTGTAAGCCCCGTTATCACTGTGGGTTTATGTCACCTGATTTATGTGTTATCGTTTAATATATTCTAGGAAATAATATCAGAACTTTATATATTTTAACTGAACCGTTTGTATTCACCATAAGTTACTTAGTTCACTGCAAAAACTAAAGTCCAGCCAAGATAAGTTGACTTGAATTAAGTTTTTATCATGATTTGAGTCAATTTCACTTGACAAGTAAAATATCTGCCAATGAAACAAGACTTTTTGTACTGTATGAAAATACATCTTTGCTGCACTTACGCCTGGTGTACGCTGACTGCAGGTGCGGTGCGGTTTGGGACACTTGTGGGTAAAATCAGTAGCACCCTGCCATACCTGACCTCTGACCTCTGCCACACTGACCTCAGTGCGGTGCGGGCGCGGCGCCGGCCTGCGGGAAGAATCCGCTGCAGTGTTCTCTGGAAATCAAACGCGCAGAACTGACAGATCTGGAGTATTTTCCCTGCACACTTCTTCGTAAATGTGCTTGCTCGGTGTAGATAGCTACGGTATCCAAAAGCTCGAGAAAGCGGTATCCAGAAGCTCGAGAAAGCGGTACCTAAAAGCACAAGAAAGCGGTACCCAAAAGCACGAGAAAGCGGTATCCAAAAGCTCAAGAAAGCGGTATCCAAAAGCACGAGAAAGTGGTATCCAGAGACACGAGAAAGTGGTCGTATTGTGAAATGCCGCTGTTGTTTCCCTAAAGGCTTCATGTCAGGCTAATCTTATGGCGTGAACTCCCAATCAGAGCGTGAATCCTCGTGAACACGTTGTCTCGGGAGCAGTTTCCACACTCTGCCGCAGTAAAACCGCACTGAACCCAAACCGCACCTGCAGTCAGTGTACACCGGGGGTTATGAGAAAAACACAACTCTTTGCACTTAAAATAAGAAACAAAACTGAATGTTGCTTGAATTAAGAAAAACGCACGAATTCCATTGGTGGATCATTTCACTCGTCAAGTTGAATCTACTCAAATAAAGTCTAATAAAATCTTAATTTAAGTCATTTTAACTTACCTAGATATGGCTTTTTGCAGTGTTAGTAGAGCAGATCTTTAACTCTTCACCAAATATTCGTCTTTCCAACTAGAAACTACTGTAGGTCTGGGGCTTGGATCAGTAAAATGATGTGCCTGAAATGTTCCGTAGTATGGTATTAAACTAAAATCTTTCTCAGTAGAGTTCAGTTTTTTGTAAGGAAAAATGATCCCGTTCACTGTTACAAAGCATGTTTTTCATTATATTTTCTCTTTCTTCTTGATATGATAAAGACCCCTGTAAGTGATAGATGGAAAGGTTTAATGCCGTACCGTGGAACATTCCAGGTAGAGCAAAACCATCTCCATGGAGACGAGTTCTACTGTAGTTACGTGGTTGTACTATGGACTCTAATGTGCAATTTCATATTTGACACCCGCAAACTTTGGGTTCATGACAGCATTTAGTTGTTTGTTGTCACAGTAACCAAACAGCATTTTTGTTGTGTCTCTGAGCAAGACACTTCACCCACATGGTCTACTCCAGTTACATTCCACAGGGGAACATGACTAAACATTCATGTATGCTTCACTCTGTGTGTTTTTCAGCACGGAGAGCAGTGGCAGAAGGACCCCTGTACCACCTGCGTGTGTGACAGGGGACAGTCCAGGTGCCACAGCCGCACCTGCCGTCCCCTCACCTGTCAGAAGGTACGTGAACTGGAGCTTTAAAGGGTCCATAGTAGAATATTTTCAGATCTCGGTTCAAATGTTGTTTCCTCAACACAAACTGACCTGGATTTGTGTTTTATTTCATTCACACACGAGTTCTTCTTCCCGTTCCACCTTGTGATGTCATGTGGTGTTACAGGAAGTGCTCCAATGTGTTTTTAAACTCCACACACCTTCACTAGAATCATTTGGATCATTTCGGCCCTGGAATTTCCAATCTCCACTGAACTAAAGGTAAAAGGAGCTGTTCACTTGAAAACTACCGCTTTGTGACATCACAAGGTGGAACAGAGCGTTTTGAACTTTGGAGATATAAACAGATGCATTTTGGATGTAAATTCTCAACTATAACAATATTTGCAACAATTTATTTTGCAACTGAGCCATTCGATTTAATAAAAAAAAAAAAACAAAAAAAAAACAGCAACAACAGCTTCTCATTTAATCAGCATGTGAACTAGCCTGGCCAGCCGCTCTGTCTTCGTATCCCAAAATCCAGTCTGATGTTGCTTTGTAGACGTTTGCCAGACCGATCACAGAGGCAGCAGCTTCAGAATGTGTTCCACCAAAAAACATCTGATCTGGAGCTTTTCCTACTGAACTTGAAGGACAATATCAAACACAGCTGCCTCTCTGTTCTCCAGTCCGTGCGCCCCCTACAGGCCACAGTTGTGTTTTGTGTCTGAAGTTGTATTAGTGCTGAAGCAGTCACCACAAAACCATATCTGAAACTTGATTAGACAGTATAAAAGAAAATGCTCCATACTCACTCCCATAATCAATACTGAAACGATAATGATAATAACGAACTTTTGTACACTTATATCTATAGACAGTAGAGTGTCAAAAGTATCGAAAGTCAGATACTAATCGATACTAAAACTGGTATCGATTTAGATACTCATAGACTGGATAAAACTAGACCTTTTCTGTAGAGATCCTGAGTTTAAGACCACCTGTGTGTAATAAACAAATATTAGCTTGGGTCTTGTAAAACTATTCAGAAAAGATCCAAAAAAGTTGTGTACAGTTTCACTATTTCACTATTTTCTGATCTGTTGTGTGTTCTAATGTCGTTTCCTCATCACAAACAGACCTGGAGTTGTGTTTTGTTTCATTCACACATGTTTAATACACAAACCTGCAGATTTAGACTGAGTTCTTCTCTCAAACGGGTTGTTCCACCTTGTGATGTCATGTGGTGATACAGGAAGTGCTCCACTGTCTTTTTGAACTCCACACACCTTCAGCAGAATCATTTGGATCATTTCACAACCTGGAATTGCCAAAAATCTAAAGGTAAAAGGAGCTGTTCACTTGAAAACTACCACTTCATGACATCACAAGGTGGAACAGAGCGTTTTGAGCTTTGGAGATGTAGACACGAATAATAAAGAGTTACTCAAATGAAACAAAACACAACTCCAGGTCTGTTTTTGAGGAGGAAACCACATTAGAGCACGACTTTAATCTCACAAGAGTCAGTTTTGTGTAATATAAGACCTTTTATATCCCGAAATGAGTATTGTTAGTTTTTTTTTTTTTCTATTTTTTAATTTTTTATTTCATTTTTTTTTACATCCTTAGGGAGAACGGCTTTCCCTACACCCAGTTTTTCTAGCGTACGAAATATAAAACATTGTATGTGAAGCCAAGTGTTGAAAAGTACTTACAAAACCTGAATAATACATAAAACATGATATAGGACCCTTAAAAGATTTCTCAAACCTAAATCACAAAAGCAGGACACATTACTGCTCGAAAATCTATAATAACTGCGCGTACCAGGCCTGAGCTCTTCCTCCGCTGCATGCGAATGAGGGTTTCTCGTGTAAAAAACGCGTTCCTCGGCCGGTTCGGTGGACGGGATCAGAACTCGGTCTTATTCAAAGTGAAGATTCCTCGACTCTCTGGACATCACACGGTCCTCAGAACGGGAAGTGCTGACAGGCCCTCGCGTTGGAAGGCTACAGCCGCTAATGGAGACAGAAAACGGAAAACGCACACACAGGAGGAGGATCAGGTCCGTGCACGGTTCAAAGGCACCGGTGTGAAGATGGAGGAACTCGAAGATCTGAACGGAGTCACTTAGACGACGGATCGAGCCGAAAATGAGTCAGAACCAGTGCCAAAACTGAAAATTCAACACTTTTCCCCCAGTTTGGAAACTTTTTTTTATTTTTTAGGTTTAAATTTTGACTTCCTGATTGGAAATTATAACATCGCACTAGGGAATTCTCTGTTACCTAGCAACCATGGTGAAAAATGGGCCAAAAATCTTCTAATACACACAGAGATTATTTTTCACAAATAAAAAGATGAGAAAAAAAACGAAGTAATGTTTTAAGTATTGGAAAAAAAAAATCTAACCGAACTCATGGATCGACTTCTCCCAGCGCGACATGTTTAGAATAATAATAAAGCCTTACTCTGGTACATTCACTCCAACCACCAACACTCACGAACACGCCACATTCATACTAGGCAATGCAAGGAAGTGTCTTGCTTAAGGACACGACGACAGAACTCGGTCCGAGCGGGAATCGAGGGAGAAGAAGTGTTGAAGACTCTGGATGTCTGAGGCAGGAGAAGTTTATTTACCAGGACTAAATCAGGACTAAGACGGGACTAAACCAGGACTAAGATGGGACTAAACCAGGACTAAGACAGGGTTAAACCAGGGCTAAACCAGGACTAAGACAGGACTAAGACAGGACTAAGACAGGACTAAGACAGGGCTAAGACAGGACTAAGACAGGGCTAAGACAGGGCTAAGACAGGACTAAGACAGGACTAAGACAGGACTAAGACAGGACTAAAACAGGGCTAAGACAGGACTAAGACAGGACTAAGACAGGGCTAAGACAGGGCTAAGACAGGACTAAGACAGGACTAAGACAGGGCTAAGACAGGACTAAGACAGGACTAAGACAGGACTAAGACAGGGCTAAGACAGGGCTAAGACAGGGCTAAGACAGGACTAAGACAGGACTAAAACAGGACTAAGACAGGACTAAGACAGGACTAAGACAGGACTAAGACAGGGCTAAGACAGGGCTAAGACAGGACTAAGACAGGGCTAAGACAGGGCTAAGACAGGGCTAAGACAGGACTAAGACAGGGCTAAGACCGGGCTAAGACCGGACTAAGACAGGGCTAAGACAGGGCTAAGACAGGGCTAAGACAGGGCTAAGACAGGACTAAGACAGGGCTAAACCTGGACTAAACCAGGACTAAGACGGGACTAAACTAGGACTAAACCAGGACCAAGACAGGACTAAACTAGGACTAAATTAGGACTAAACCAGGACAAAGACAGGACTAAACCAGGACTAAACCAGGACTAAACCAAATCGAGTATGAACCAAGTACCAATAATTAAAGTGGAAATGAACACAAAACATAACCACAGCCAGACAGGTTATAAAGAACTAAACCAGGACTAAAATAGGCCTAAACTAGCTTCAGGTGACGAGGACTCGGGCTATGTCAGGGCTAAATCAGGACTAAACCGGATTAGGTCAAACCAGGACTAAACCAGCCCATTTAAATGCCTGTGTGAATGCTGGAGTCTGGAGAAGCTGCTGGTGCAGATAAGCAGCAGGTCCCTGACTGCCAGAGCATCTGCGGATAGAGGGAAAAGTGCTATAGAAATCCAATTTATTACTAGAATTATTAAATGAAGGCTACACTAACAAAGATCGGAGCTAAACCAGGACTAAACCAGGACTAAACCAGGACTAAACCAGGACTAAACCAGGACTAAATCAGGTTTTAAAGATCCTATATTGCACAAAATTGACTCTCCTGAGCTTTAAATCATGTTTTAATGTTGTTTCCTCCTCAAAAACAGACCTGGAGTTGTGTTTTGTTTCATTCACATGTTTGAGTAACTCTTTATTATCAGTCTGTCTACATCTCCAAAGCTCAAAGTTCTACCTTGTGATGTCATCAAGTGGTCGTTTTTAAGTGAACAGCTGCTTTAGTTCAGTAGAAAATAGTGTAATATAGGATCTTTAATTGAAATCATACGGGAGGAAACAGGAAGTGTTTTTGGCGTTATTTAAACAGGAAGAACTCAAATGCTTTGTCATAATTGTGGTAAACTCATAGTTGTAAAAAAGCGGCCCCCCTCTCCACAGACCTGAGCTTTCGTTTCATCACCTCATCATTTATCCCTCCATCAGAAACAACTGCTACAGCCAACAGACCTGAGAGTGCAGAGCTCAGGGCAGGGATAGAAGAGAGGGACAGAGGAGAGAGAGACAGAAGAGAGGAAGATGGAAGAGAGAGAGACAGAAGAGAGGAAGATGGAAAAGAGAGGGACAGAAGAGAGGAAGATGGAAGAGAGAGAGACAGAAGAGAGGAAGATGGAAAAGAGAGGGACAGAAGAGAGGAAGATGGAAGAGAGAGAGACAGAGGAGAGATGGATAGAAGAGAGGGACAGACGAGATAGAGAGGAAGATGTATAGAAGAAAGGGATAGAGGAGAAAGAGAGAGACAGAAGAGAGAGAGGAAGATGGATAGAAGAAAGGGACAGAGGAGAGAGAGAAAGGGAGAGAGGAAGATGGAAAAGAGAAGGACAGATACAGAAGAAGGAGAGGAAGATAGAAGAGAGGGGCAGAGGAGAGAGAGAGAAATGAAGATGAGAGAGGAAGATGGAAGAGAGAGAGAGAGGAAGATGGAAGAGAGGGACAGAGGAGAGAGAGAGAGACAGAGGAGAGAGCGAGAGAAAGGAAGATGGAAGAGAGGGACAGAGGAGAGACAGAAGAGAGAGAGAGAGCGAAAGATGAAAGGAAGAGAGGAAGACTGAAGAGAGACATGGAGACAGGAGATGGAGAGAGGTGGATGGAAGAGAGGGATGGGAGAGTGAGGGACAGAGAGAGAGAGAGAGAGAGAGAGAGAGAGAGAGAGAGAGAGAGAGAGAGAGAGAGAAAGACCCAGAAGGACAGAGGAGAGAGGGAGAAAAAGCGAGAGAGAGGGGGCAGAGAAGGACAGAGTAGAGAGAGAGAAAGAGAGGGACAAATGAGAGCGAACGAGAGTTAGAGAAAGACAGAGGGGAGAGAGAGGGAGGGAGAGAGGGACAAATGAGAGAGAAAAAGAGAGAAAACGAAATAGAGAGACAGGACAGAGGAGAGAGAGGAGGACAGAGAGGGAGAGAGGGGGCAGAAAGGGACAGAGGAGAGAGAGAGACAGACAAAGAGAGGGACAAATGTGAGAGAAAGAGAGAGACAGACGGAGAGATTAATTTTCGACACAGTAATATTGCTTTCTTTACGTTGCCATGGTTACGTGATCTTAAAACTGGTCCTGATGAGCTTAAGACCTTTTCAAAACTGCTAAGGAAAGGTCAAATTTTGTCCTTTTTTTTTTGCATCATTACTTGATCAAAAGAGTTTCTGGTTTTAGCATCAATTAAAGGGCCTCATTTCACACGTATTAGTAAAAAAAAATGAGTAAAATATTATATAAGCAGCTCTTGAGGTCAGATTATCACAGAGCATTTACTGTCCGATAATCAGGAAGTGCGTGTTGGCAGGCTAGTTATCGTCAGCTTTATAAACTCACTGCGGTGAATAATTACGATGGCTGGCATTTCGTATATTTTATATATTTTTATATCGTTCATATAATTCATATAATTCAGGAAAGTGATGAATAACTGGATCACTGCAAAATGTTTGAAACCGAATACTTCTGTTTTTCACATTTTATAAGACGATAAAAAACAGGTACAGCGTCTTTAAAGGGTAAAAAATGTGGTTTTCTTCATCGCAAACAGACCTGGAGTTGTGTTTTGTTTCATTCACATGTTTAACACTGAAAACACTCGGTTCCACCTTGTGATGTCATGCAGTAATACAGGAAGTACAAACAAAAACACACACACAAAAAAAAAAACTTTCTTTCTCGCTCGAAGTTACAGTAATTATTTGAACTTAATTCTCTGATTCATAGATACGTCACTGTCTTTAAACATGCTATGAATGTGATGTTTTCGTTCATGTTTTAAGTTCTTCTCCCAAACTGAAAACACCTTGTTCCACCTTGTGATGTCATGCGGTGATACAGGAAGTGCTCCACTGTGTTTTTAAACTCAACACACCTTCACTAGAATCATTTGGATCATTTCAGCCTTGGAATCACCAATCTCGACTGAACTAAAGGTAAAAGGAGATGTTCACTTGAAAACTGCCACTTCATGACATCACAAGGTGGAACAGAGCGTTTTGAGCTTTGGAGATGTAGACAGACTAATAATAAAGTGTTACTCAAACGTGTGAATGAAACAAACACAACTCCAGGTCTGTTTTTGAGGAGGAAACAACATTAGAACACGACTTAAACCTCAAAAGAGTCCATTTCGTCCAGTGAGGTTCAAACAAATAAACAACAAAGCGTCAAGGAATTCCGGAAATTAGAACAACTGGAATCGAAAAGGGCACGTTTCCGTAACCATCTCCGATTCAGTCTGCGTCGCCGGCGTGAGGGAATTATACCACCCAGCCTGGACCTCAAGAATCCCAACCCTGAAACATCTGAGCCGGTTTGAGTTCACGGACGATGAGCTGATGTATATAGAGCTCCTTAAGTTTCGTATTTAAAGCTTCAGGCGGTGCTTTGGTGAGACGCTCCTCCCGTTTCACTGCGCGGCCCCCGGTCTAACAGTCCAACGCTCCCATTTATTTCACTGATTGTGCTGCCACAGAGGATCATACCAGCCCAGGGACGCTTTATTCACAGCAGTTTATGGAGAAACTTTGAATTATAACTTGGACAAACTGAAGCAAACACCAAATGAGTTCAGGCATTGGTCCAGACAAGGAAACGGAATGTTTTTGGACATTCGGAAATCATCTGTTTTATCAGAAAAGTTCATAACACTTTAGACAAAGACACATGAATCTGTACAGAAAGGACAGGACAGAGGAGAGAGAGAGACAAACAGAGAGACAGATGAGAGAGAGAGAGGGGGACAAAGAGAGGGACAGAGGAGAGAGAGACAGGGGGACAAAGAGAGGGACAGATGAGAGAGGGAGAAGGACAAACAGAGGAGAGAGAGAGAGGGGGACAAAGAGAGGGACAGAGGAGAGAGGGGGACAAAGAGAGGAGAGAGAGGAGAGAGAGAGGGGGACAAAGAGAGGGACAGAGGAGAGAGAGAGAGAGGGGGACAAAGAGAGGGACAGAGGAGAGAGAGGGAGGGACAAACAGGGACAGAGGAGAGAGAGAGGGACAAACAGAGGGACAGAGGAGAGAGAGAGAGGGGGACAAAGAGAGGGACAGAGGAGAGAGAGGGAGGGGCAAACAGAGAGACAGAGGAGAGAGAGAGAGGGGGACAAAGAGAGGGACAGAGGAGAGAGAGAGACAAATGAGAGAGAAAAAGAGTGAGAGAGAGAAGAACGGGGGAGAGAGCGAGGGACAGAAGAGAGAGAGAGATGGGCAGAAAGGGACAGAGGAGAGAGAGAGAGAGACAAAGAGAGGGACAGAGGAGAGAGAGAGGGACAAATGAGAGAAAAAGAGAGAGGAGTGAGGGGGGGTGCAGAGGAGAGGGAAAAAGAGGGACAAATTAGAGAGAAGAGAGCAAGGGACAGAAGAGAGAGAGAGGGACAGAGGAGAGAGAGAAATGAGAGAGAAAAAGAGTGAGAGAGAGAAGAACGGGGGAGAGAGTGACGGACAGAAGCGAGAGAGAGGAGCAGAGGGACAGAGGAGAGAGAGGGGGAAAAGAGAGACAGGAGAGGGAACGAGAGAGGTGGACAAAGAGAGGGACAGAGGAGATAGAGAGGTGGACAAAGAGGGACAGAGAGAGAGAAGAACAGGGGAGAGAGCGAGGGACAGAAAAGAGAGAGAGACGGGCAGAAAGGGACAGAGGAGAGAGAGAGAGAGACAAAGAGGGACAGAGGAGAGAGAGAGAGGGAGAAATGAGAGAGAGAGAGACAGAGGAGAGAGGGGAGTGCAGAGGAGAGGGAAAAAGAGAGGGACAAATTAGAGAGAAGAGAGCAAAGGACAGAAGAGAGAGAGGGAAAAGAGAGACAGGAGAGAGAACTAGAGAGAGAGAAAGAAAGAGAGGGACAGAGGAGAGAGAAAAAGAGTGAGACAGAGAAGGACAGAGGGGAGGGAGCGAGGGACAGGAGAGAGAGAGAGATCATCTGTTTTGTGTTGTGTTTTGTTTCATTCACACATGTCTGACACACAAAATCTGCATATTTAGACTGAGTTCTTCTCTCAAACTGAAAACACTCCGTTCCACCTTGTGATGTCATGTGGTAATACAGGAAGTACAAAACAAAAACAATAAAGACTTCTCAAAAAGCCGTCTTTAACTCTACCTCGACGTTACAGTCATTATTTTAACTTAATTCTCTCGTTCGTTGTCCTTAAACGTGTCGTGAATCTGTTTTCTTACAGGGTCAGACCGGAGTACGACGCCCGGGTCAGTGCTGCGAGGAGTGTGTCTGGCCCAAAGGCAGCTGCCTGTACGAGGGGACCGTGCGTTACCATGGTGACATGTGGAACGGCACGACGGTAAAACAAAAAATATATATATTTACCTCACATTTGGGACGTACAGATGACTTTTTAGGTCCGTTTTAGTTTAGATTTGAGCTGGGTACTGCTAAAAAGTACCTCTGTAGTATCTAAAAAAGTACTTTTGGTGGAGAAAAAAGGTACAGAAAACACGTACTTGGACTTAGATTTTAGCTTGGAGCTTTCTTATTGACTCCAAGTACAAATCTTGGTTAAATAATCTTCTTTGAAAAGTCCTATATTATGAAAAATGGAAAAATTGTGAGCTTTAAGTCGTGTTCTAATGTTGTTTCCTCCTCAAAAACAGACCTGGAGTTGTGTTTGTTTCATTCACATGTTTGAGGAACTCTTTATTATTAGTCTGTTTACATCTCCAAAGCTCAAAACGCTCTGTTCCACCTTGTGATGTCATTAAGAGGTAGTTTCAAGTGAATCTCGACTGAACTAAAGATAAAAGAAGCCCTTTTATCTTTAGTTCAGTCGAGATTTTTGCCAATTCCAGACTTGAAATGATCCAAATGATTCTAGTGAAGGTGTGCGGAGTTTAAAAACACAGTGGAGCACTTCCTGTATTACCTCATGACATCACAAGGTGGAACAAGGTGTTTTCAGTTTGAGAGAAGAACTCAGCCTAAATCTGCAGGTTTGTGCGTTAAACATGTGAATGAAACAAAAACAAAACTCCAGGTCTGTTTGTGACGAGAAAACGACATTAGAACAAATCAGAAAATAGCGTAAAATGGACCCTTTAATGGAATTTGTTGCATTTTTTATGATTTTAGTTATCAGTACTGTAAATAAAGTACTATTTAAGGAAAAATTCTGAAAAAATGAACAGCACGCAGCCCTAGTTTAGTCCTACTTTTGCCTAGTATGAAATCTGACAGACGAATACAATGTCAGGCTTCATAAAAACTCTACGATGTGATTTTCCATAATTATTTCGTCCTTTTCTAAAATTCAATCATGAAACTTTTACTACATTAGAATTGGCTCTCAAATATAATGACTTGCGTGGTGATCGATGGCTCTCCCAAGTGTAATACTGTTGTTGGCGGGTTCTTTTCCAGACCCGCTCCACCTCGTCTCCGGGTTCGGGCTGTGAGTTCTGCTCCTGTAACAGAGGCCAGGTGCTGTGCCAGAGAGCGGAGTGTGAGCAGGTCCACTGTCCGCAGGTAAAAAACAAAACCCAAACAAAAGGACGATTCACACGCCACTAAAGAGGCGTTATGATTAAAGGTGGGACGAGGCACGAGATTTTGAAATAATTTACAATAATGGGATCAGTTTAGACTTAGACAAAGTTTATTGATCCACAAGGGAAATGATTTGGACACAGCAGCTCAAACATCACAATATAAAATAATAACAGAGAGGAACAAAAACAGATGGTGTAGCAAAAAGAGCAAGAGACACGTGTCAAATGAGACAGAATTATAAAAATAAATGTAAATGTACAAGTCAAAATAAAATAGAAAAATAAGTAATAAAATATAAAATAAACTATAAAATCACAGCTATAAACAAGAGACAAGAACGACAGTGTAAATACTCTGCTGATTGACAGGGCATAAGGT
This sequence comes from Taenioides sp. WSHXM2023, assembly GCA_029959045.1. Classification (NCBI taxonomy): domain Eukaryota; kingdom Metazoa; phylum Chordata; class Actinopteri; order Gobiiformes; family Gobiidae; genus Taenioides; species Taenioides sp. WSHXM2023. The sequence goes on from CM057089.1 coordinate 32,601,177, forward strand.
TATCTGTTACTGAAGATTGAGTTGTTGTACAGATGTAGGGAGTATTATCTGTTACTTAAGATTAAGTTGTACAGTTGTAGGGAGTATTATCTGTTACATAAGGGTGAGTTGTTGTACAGTTGTAGGGAGTATTATCTGTTACTTAAGATTGAGTTGTACAGTTGTAGGGAGTATTATCTGTTACTTAAGATTAAGTTGTACAGTTGTAGGGAGTATTATCTGTTACTTAAGATTAAGTTGTTGTACAGATGTAGGGAGTATTATCTGTTACATAAGGGTGAGTTGTTGTACAGTTGTAGGGAGTATTATCTGTTACTTAAGATTGAGTTGTTGTACAGTTGTAGGGAGTATTATCTCCTCTGTCCCTCTATAGTCTGGTGCAGTGGGTGAGTTGTTGTACAGTTGTAGGGAGTATTATCTGTTACTTAAGATTGAGTTGTTGTACAGTTGTAGGGAGTATTATCTGTTACTTAAGATTGAGTTGTTGTACAGTTGTAGGGAGTATTATCTGTTACATAAGATTGAGTTGTGCAGTTGTAGGGAGTATTATCTGTTACTTAAGATTGAGTTGTTGTGCAGTTGTAGGGAGTATTATCTCCTCTGTCCCTCTATAGTCTGGTGCAGTGGGTGAGTTGTTGTACAGTTGTAGGGAGTATTATCTGTTACTTAAGATTGAGTTGTACAGTTGTAGGGAGTATTATCTGTTACATAAGATTGAGTTGTTGTGCAGTTGTAGGGAGTATTATCTCCTCTGTCCCTCTATAGTCTGGTGCAGTGGGTGAGTTGTTGTACAGTTGTAGGGAGTATTATCTCCTCTGTCCCTCTATAGTCTGGTGCAGTGGGTGAGTTGTTGTACAGTTGTAGGGAGTATTATCTCCTCTGTCCCTCTATAGTCTGGTGTTGTAGGGAGTATTATCTGTCCCTCTATAGTCTGGTGCAGTGGGTGAGTTGTTGTACAGTTGTAGGGAGTATTATAGTATGAATGTAGTCCTGTATCTCTCACTATTTGAGTGGAGCATTCTTAAAACGTCCGTATTAACCCGCTCTACGTGATCCTGGTGTTTTTATTTCGCTATTTTGTCCGTGAATAAATTCCTGTTCCTAATATGGTCCTTCGATCCTGTAACCGTTGGCCTCTGTGAGCTTCATTTGACTGGAGCCAAACGCTATGGGTGACGTCACGCTCACTTCTTTATGTCCCCCCTAACCCCTCATTCACTACATAATTTCCGACTCTCCCTGATGGTCATTCGGACACTGAAAATGGCGTGTGCCCTAAACAGTGCCCTGAGTAGAGAACAGTGTGGACATTCAGACCTGTGATTGTGATGGTCTTTTTTATGTGTCTCATCTTTTGTCCATCCTCTTCTCTCACACAGCAGACATGCATAAACCTCCTCTTTTGTCTTTTTTTCCCAATCTGAACGCATCATCTCACTTTAATTATAGAAAAAACAAAAAAATAAACAACTTATGTAGCTGGAAAAATGAGAACGAACAATTGCAGATCGATGAAGAAGTTGCAGAAGTTACAGTAATTACGTAAAGCTGCGTTGTGTCACTTTTCTGGTGGTGGGTCCGTCAAACGCTTTCCTCCATGGAGATGTTAGTGCATTAAACCTTTCTATTTTCACGGAGACCAAACCAGACCAAGTTACAGGTCAGATCTGTGGAGGCGACCCCGCTCACAATCAGAATGTCTGTTTTTCTAAGTATTTCTGAGCTCTAAAACCACCTGTAATTGAATAAATGTAAAGTAGAGCTGTTTAATGTCATACTGTGGAACATTCCAGGCAGAGCAATGACATATCCATAGAAACAAGCAGGTGACGGACCCCTCACTAGAAAAGTTCCACAATGCACCTTTAAATTTGACTACTTTATTAACTAAAATGTACTATATGGACAAATTCAAAACGTTTTTGAAGTGAAATATCCATAAGTTCCATTTACAACTGTCATGATTATTTCATTTTTTCTGTTTTGTTCTCGTGAAGACGTACTGGGCCATAATATAATTCGTAAATCTTAATAAATCACAATATCGAATCGTGACGGGCATATCGTGATACGTCTCATATCACCCGATTCATACAAACCCCTAATATAAATATCAACAGTACTCTTACTTAGGTAGATTAAATAAAACTCTAGTATCTCTGGATTATTTCGTCAAAGAAAGTCCTGGTTTAGACACGGCTAAGGTCTTGTCTAGTCCTGGTCTTGTTTTGTTCGTCTTTTATAAAGTCATGTAGTCATAAATGAACTGAACTATTGATTTATCATCCAGTTGGGATTGTAAGCGATTTTCTGCACCACAGTCGACAGGAGAAGACAAGGAGCAGTGGGATGGAGATTTGGAGATTAACTGTGAATAAATTTAGCCTTTTTACAAACAAATATGTGATTTACTAGTTTTGTTGTCACGGTACTAAAATACTAAGGAAAAGACTCGATACTCAATACCGATTCCTTTACCACAGTGATAATAAAAACACTCTTATAGAGGCTTTGCACCGTCATGTGACCCCCATAGCAACGGTAACTACGCCGCCATGACACCGGGCATGCAACATCAAACATGGCTGCTAAACAGAACGAGCGTGTTCCATCTCTCCCGAAATATCTGGAATCTCTAACCTCAGATGAGCGAAAAAGGTTTATAAAAGTCTAGAGGTGAACCAGTATTTTGTTGCTGGGTGGGTCAGATGTTTTTATGTAGGAAAAGATCACAGTAACGTCAAGGTTTCTATCGGAAAGGTAAGTGTTTTCCAACTCACATCGAACGATCAACAACGATGTCTTCTAGAATTAATCGTTTTTTGCGAGCAGACCTTTCTAACGTTCACGAGTATCTTTTTATGGCCGATTCTTTCGTAGTTTGACTCTTCGACTCGTGCCCCTTATTGATCGTAGGAGCCCAGTCTGGGTTCGTTGGATCATAAACTGGTGCAGGTTTTCCTGGATAAATGAATGAAATTTTAGTTCAGTAAGTTTGCTTCTTTCATTAAATAAACTATGAAACAATCTGAAGAGCAAATACCTCGATGAAAGTGACGTGAGCAAACTTCAGGTGTCATGACGGTACCATTCCAAATCTCTTTGCGGTTTATGTTTGCAAACCATAATTCCCGTCTTTTTTCGATAATTCTCTTGTTTGAGCTCCTGATGAGTCATTTCCAGAGGAACAGTGAAGAAACGAATCGTTTTATTCCTTTCAGAACGGCTCGACCAGCAAATACACAACAAAACCTGCCCATGTTCCTCTGATGCTACTGAACTGAAGTCAATCACGTACCCGGTGTCATGGCGGCGTAGTTACCGTTGCTATGGGGTCACGTGACGGTGCAAAGCCTCTATTTAGACAATAGAATGTGACTTTCAACCTTCAATCGTAGTACTTTCTTTTCTATTCCCATGTGTCCTTATCTCTGTGTAATCTCTCTGTAGTGGTACATGGGCGTATACTTATATTTTTAGTACTTTTTAGTATTTTTTAGTATCAATACCTGCTCAAATGAGGATCTAGTTTTGATAATAGTTTTAGTATTGATTAGGATCTAATATTTGGTACTTTTGACAACCCTATTTCGTAGTACTTTTCTTGTCTTGTCGGTACGCTTTGAGCAAAATCACTCTGGACCTTTGAAATATGAGTTTTGAGAGATTTTTTCTTTATTTCTAACTATTTAACCCGGGAAAATCTTCGGTGACAGTATTTTTTTTTCCATTTTCTCTTACCACTTTTCTATTAGGAGCTGAGAATCTGAACTTTAACACAAACTTGAGTCCAGTTTCCGAACACGGCTCGTCTTTGAGGAGTTGGACTTTGAAATCTAGTCCCCAGGAGAAGGAGCAGGAGGCGGCGCAGTCACCCCCAGATATTCCTCCACTGTTTTTGATTCCGTTTTATTTTCTGAGCTGTGTTGAGGTGGGATTTGGGGAGCAGACACTGCCCGCCTCGGCCAAAGTTCAGATACAACAGACGGAGAAAAATAAGAAAGGAGAAAATGCTGTTGTGTGGTAGTGATAAGATAAAAGCTGAACGAAATACTACTGCAAAGACTGTTCTGAGGAAAAGTAATTATAGTGTACTGTGCTTCTGTTGTACTGAGTGGTCCTGGTTTGGTCCTGGTTTGGTCCTGGTTTAGTCCTGGTTTAGTCCTGGTTTAGTCCTGGTTTAGTACCAGTCCTTTTAAATCCTAGTTTAGTCCTGGTCCGTACAGTCCAGATACAGTTAGACCCAGTATGAGCCAGTCCTGATAAAATCCTGGTTTAGTCCTGGTTTAGTACCAGTCCTTTTAAATCCTAGTTTAGTCCTAGCTTAATACCAGTGTTGTTAAAGTCCAGGTTTAGTCCTAGTTCAGTATCAGTCTTGTTTCAGTCCTGGTTTAGTGCTAGTTTAGTATCAGTCTTGTTAAAGTCCTGGTTTAGTCCTGGTTTGATACCAGTTTTGTTTCTGACTTGATTTAGTCCTAGTTTAGTATCAGTCCTGGTTTAGTCCTGGTTAAGTCCTGATTTAGTCCTGGTTTAGTCCTACTTTAGTCCTGGTTTATTTCTGGTTTAGTCCTAGTTTAGTCCTGCTTTAGTCCTGGTTTAGTCCCAGTTTAGTCCTGCTTTAGTCCTGGTTTAGTCCTGCTTTAGTCCCGGTTTAGTCCCAGTTTAGTCCTGCTTTAGTCCCAGTTTAGTCCTGCTTTAGTCCTGGTTTAGTCCCAGTTTAGTCCTGCTTTAGTCCTGCTTTAGTCCTGGTTTAATCCCAGTTTAGTCCTGCTTTAGTCCTGCTTTAGTCCTGGTTTAGTCCTGGTTTAGTCCCAGTTTAGTTCTGCTTTAGTTCTGGTTTAGTCCTGATTTAGTCCTGGTTTAGTCCTGGTTTAGTCCTGGTTTAGTCCTGGTTTAGTTCTGGTTTAGTCCTGCTTTAGTCCTGGTTTAGCCCTGGTTTATTCCTGGTCTAGTCCTGGTTTAGTCCCAGTCCGTACCGTACAGTCAGACCCAGGGCACAGTGACCTTGGCCTGAATCCTGGACTAGATCCAGACCTGAGACTCTTAATGACTCTGATCTGATTATCCACAGCACTGATGCATGAGCCCATTAAACCTGCCCTGGAATGTGCTTATACTGGAGAAAGTCCTGCTCTAGACCTGCTTCTCAACTGGTCTAACCCTGGTTTGGTCCTCGGTTAGTCCTGGTTTAGTTCTAGTCCAGTCTGCATAACTAGATTACTTATGTATTTTTGTGTTTTTGTTAATGATGTCTTACTTATTTGGTTTAGGTGGATCTGAGGTGTAGTCCTGGTTAAGTTATTGTTTAGTCCTGTTTTAGTTGTTTAGTCCTGTTTTAGTCATGGTCTAGACCTAGTCCTGGTTTAGTCCCTGGATTTATTTATTTTTTGTCCTGGTTTATTTCATCTCAGTTTACTCTGTGGATTTCATATTCTTTAGTCTTGGTTTACTTAATTCTGGTTTAATCCCTGGATTTAAAATTGTTTAGTCCTGGTTTAATCCCTGGATTTTATATTGTTTAGTCCTGGTATAGTCCTGGTTTAGTCCTGATTTAGTCCCTGGATTTTATATAGTTTAGTCCCTGATTTTATATTGTTTAGTCCTGGTTTAGGCCCTGGATTTTATATCGTTTAGTCCTGGTTTAGTCCCTGGATTTCATATTGTTTCTCATTGTTGGTTTGTTTAATTTTGGTTTAGTCCTGGATTAGTTTGTTCTTTTGTTTAGTTCTAGTTTATGTAATCTTGGTTTGATCCTGGTTTAGTCCCTGGATTTCATATTCTTTAGTCCTAGTTTACTTAATCCTAGTTTAGTCCCTGGATTTCATATTCCTTCCTGGTTTAGTCCGGGTTTAGTCCAGGTTTAGTCTCTTTTTTTACCCTATAGTGTAAGTTCTACGTAGGTCAGTGCTGTGTAATCCGGGCGTCGCTATGGAAACGCTCTGGACCTGAACTAATCCCTTTGTGATCCTGGTCCTTTTCTCTGGGGCTGGACTTTCCTCGGGAGACGTCCGCCTCTGCTCTGACCCTCACACATTTACACAAAAACTAGAAAAACTCGAAAACTACATAGAGTTTAAACAATTTCAAAAGGGACAAGATTTTTGACATTGTTTAAAAAAATATGAAATAAAGAAATTAAAAAATCTGAGGCTAAAATTAGAAGCTGAATCGTGAAATTTATATATTAGGAATTCGTTAAAATCTCGTATCTCAAATTGTGTCTCGTCCCATCCCTATTAGAAAATCTCATGACACTTTAAAGAGCCATACTTTTAACTCGGATGCCCTCCCTAACACATATCTGGGTTCTGTATTACACAAAATCGACTTTTGTGAGCTTTAAGTCGTGTTCTAATGTTGTTAAATCCTCAAAAACAGACCTGGAATTGTGTTTTGTTTCATTCACACCTGTTTCAGTAATCCTGCGTTCCACCTTGTGATGTCATGAAGTGGTAGTTTTCAATTTAACAGCTCCTTTCACCTTTAGTTCAGTAGAGATCGGCAATTCAAGAGTTGAAATTATCCAGATGATTCTACTGAAAGTGTGTGGAGTAAAAAAAACAAAAAAAACCCACTGGAGCACTTCCTGTATCACCACTTCGTGACATCACAAGGTGGAACAGAGCGTTTTGAGCTTTGGAGATGTAGACGGACTAATAATAAAGAGTTACTCAAACATGTGAATGAAACAAAACACAACTCCAGGTCTGTTTTTGAGGAGGAAACAACACGACTAAAGTTGAAGTGTTGTTTTTGTGATTTGTGTTTTTGTGTTTTGTGTTTTTGTGTTTTGTGTTTTGTGTTTTGTGTTTTGTGTTTTGTGTTTTGTGTTTTGTGTTTTTGTGTTTTGTGTTTTTGTGATTTGTGTTTTTGTGTTTTCTCTTTTTGTGATTTGTGTTTTTGTGATTTGTGTTTTTGTGATTTGTGTTTTTGTGATTTGTGTTCTTGTGTTTTCTGTTTTTGTGATTTGTGTTTTTGTGATTTGTGTTTTTGTGTTTTGTGTTCTTGTGATTTGTGTTCTTGTGATCTCAGGGCTCTTTGGTGTTTGAGGAAGGGAAGTGCTGCCCTGTGTGTTCCTCTGAGAAACCTGGATGTGTGCACCACGGCAAGAACTACAAGGTACTACTACTACTACTACTACTACTACTACTACTACTACTACTACTACTACTACTATTACTATTACTATTACTACTACTGTTGCTCCTCTGACACTTTCCCTTTTGTCAGTCCACTTCCCTTTAAAGGATCAGTCTTAAGACGAGTGAAAGTACAAAGAACTTTCTGGAGCAGGACTCTCCCTTTACTCTGGGACGTAACAGGAGCTCATCTCTATTCCTCCTCCACTCCTCTCTCTCTCCCTTTGTCTCTCTCTCCCTTTGTCTCTCTGTCTCTGTGTCTCTCTGCAGACCCTGTACATGTCTTCACTCGTCTTTCTCTCTCTCTCTCTCTCCAGGCCCTGTCCCGCTGGTCTGAGGGGGCGTGTCGTGAGTGTGCATGTGAAGATGGTCATGTGACCTGTTACGTGCGCTCCTGCCCCACGTGCACGCCCGGGCTCCTGTCTGTGACTCAGGACGGGCAGTGCTGCCCCCGGTGCCAACAGGGTAACTCGCACTCACCCGTCTCTTCAGGACATAGACTTACACAACACACGGTTTGTAGCCATAGCCGCCCTGGGGCAGAGTGACTGACGTGTGGCTGCCAGTCTGCACGTCCCACCAACACACTGGAACATTCTAGTGTTTTTATCATAGAAACTGAGACTACTGAGGCTGACCTGGGCTAAAACGGGACTGAAACAGGACTGAAACAGGACTGAAACAGGACTGAAACAGGACTGAAACAGGACTGAAACAGGACTGAAACAGGACTGAAACAGGTCTAAACTAGGTCTAAACCAGGTCTAAACCAGGTCTAAACCAGGTCTAAACCAGGGCAAGAGTGTCAGTTTTGTTTAATATAGGACCTTGAACTTCCGAGCTCTCCTGGCCACAACTCAGCAATAATTTAGCGAATGTCCCTCCCCACTCTTCACCTCCTGTCACACCTACATCTGTTCTGTTTAATAAAGGAAAAACAAACAAACCATGACACAAGATGTTAGCGTGTTTACAAGTTGGAGTAGTGACGTGAGAGGTTAAAAATAGTGTGTGTGTGTGTGTGTGTGTGTGTGTGTGTGTGTGCGTGCGTGTGCGTGTGCGTGTGTGATGTGAGGATGAATAATGCAGAGTTTGTGGCACATGTTCACTTTAATAAAACACCACATACACCACACAAACCCTGCAGCCTGAGTCCTGCATTATACATGGACCATACTGAACCAAACTGTACTGTGCAAGTGGGCAAATACTGTACTGAGGCTGATCCAGGTTAAACCAGGGCTAAACCAGGTCTAAACCAGGTCTAAACCGGGTCTAACACAGGTCTAAATGGGGTCTAAATCAATTCTGTGGCAGTGCTTTAGTGGTGTAACTGAATCGAACATGAATCTTATCTGAAGCCGATACATCACTGTGCCTGTGGCCCTCAGCGCTGACCTCTGATTGGCTGATTCTGGGCATGCTTGCGTCTGATTGGCTGATTCTGGCCGTGCTTGCGCTGCATTCACGTCCTGTGGGAAAACAGCGTATTGTAAACAGAGCACACTCTCACCAGGGTTAAATGAGAAAGGGAATACTGGAGTGTAATTGTAATAATGTAGTGTTCAAAATTTACTGTGTGTGGGACTTAAAGGTGTATGGTGTAATTTTTCTGGTGGAGGGTCCGTCACCTGCTTGTTTCTGTGGAGATGTCATTGCCCTGCCTGGAATGTTCCACAGTATGACTTTAAACAGCTCTACTTTACATTTATTCAATTACAGGTGGTTTTAGAGCTCAAAAATCCGTAGAAAAACAGACATTCTGACTGTGAGCGGGGTCGCCTCGCCACAGATCTGACCTGTAACTTAGTCTGGTTTGGTCTCCATGATATGTCATACTGTGGAACATTCCAGGCAGAGCAATGGCATATCCATAGAAACAAGAAGGTGACGGACCCCCAACCGAAAAGTTACACAGTGTAGCTTCATACGGACCTGACCTTCTTCTTCTTCTTCTTCTTCTTCTTCTTCTTCTTCTTCTTCTTCTTCTTCTACTTCTACTTCTTCTTCTTCTTCTTCTACTTCTTCTCCTTCTCGTACTTCTTCTTCTTCTCCTTCTCCTCCTCCTCCTCCTCCTCCTTCTTCTCCTTCTCCTCCTCCTCCTTCTTCTTCTTCTTCTCCTCCTCCTCCTCTCTCAGTGCGATGTCACTCGGAGTGCTCCACCTGCTCTGGAAGTCCTGACCACTGTGACAGCTGCTCTGACCCAAACGCGGTGCTCCATCTGGGACGCTGCCTGCCCCACTGCCCCCCCGGCTTCTACCAGGACCAGCAAGTCTGTAAAGGTGGGAAATAAACTTTTACCATTTCTCTCTATATATTTATTTATTAGTTTGGGCTTTGTTTGTGATATTATTTGGTTTCTTCCACGTTAAAAGGTTCATATTATGCTATTTTCTGATCTATGTTCCAATGTTGTTTCCTCATCACAAACAGACATGACATCATAAGGTGGAACTGAACATTTTGAGGTTTGGAGATGTAGCATTGCTCAAACATGTGAATGAAAAAAAACACAACTCCAGGTCTGTTTTTGAGGAGGAAACAACATTAGAACACGACTTAAAGCTCAAAAACAACACAATATCCTGTCGTATTCTGTATAAAAACTGCTTCCTCTGTAGTTTTAGGACTTAGAATCTTATTAAAACATAAATCGCTAATTGTCTCAGTTGTTTAAATGCATAATAAAAAACACTTATAATTGAATAAATGTAAAGTAGAGCTGTTTAATGTCACACTGCGGAACACAATGCACTTAATATCGAAACCAACTGCGATCGATGATTTGAAGCGCCTCTCGTTACATAATATTTCCAGTCTGAAATATTTCTCGTTGCTCAGGAAAGTTTCGAAATCGTCCTCCAAATCTCTCTGTACTTTGTTAGAACATCTCAGCCTAGTTTGGAACTGGCACTGAGTAAACTTTTCGAGGTTTTGAAAATACAGACTGCCAGGAACTCAGTGGGACTCATTATCCGCTATGAAAAGTGCTGAGATGCGTACGGGTCAATATTTCAAATAGAAGACAATAGAAACAGGTCTGTGTGGACTTGTTAACTTAGATGAAAGCTTTTGTACTGCGATTTACAAATTGGAGCAACAGGAAATCAATCAGAAGCGCTCCTCTGCCACCTATTCTCTCAACTGGGGTCGCAAAGTAATGGTTTTCCAGTGGATCAAATGTTCCTTTAAAAATTCTAAATCCGGTCACTGAAGAAGAAGAAGAAAAAGAAAAGGCAGTACGGCTGACGCAAAAACGCTACTCAGCTGGGAACTTTTTAAAGGTCTTTTCTCGGTTTGGACCTGGTTTAGTCCTGAAGAAGTCGTCCTTGTAGTTTTGGTGTAAAGAAATAGTAGGAATAGGAATTTGTTTATGGATAAAACAGCTAAATAAAAACACCAGGATCATCCAGAGCGGGTTAATCCGAAGATTTTAAGAGGGTCACAGCAGTAGTTATAGAGAGAGGGGCGACTATTTTCCAATGTAAAGTCAGTTTGAAACAGAGTCTGTGGAGCCGGGAGTGTGACGTCACCCACAGCGTTCAGCTCCACACAAATGAAGCTCACTGAGGCTAGCAGTTATAGGGGTGAATTTGGAGCCAGGTCCATAATATCGAAAAACAAACAAACAAAAAAACACCAGGATCATCTAGAGTGGGTTAATACGCAGAGTTTAAGACCAAATGACGAGGCTCAGTTACAGAGACAATTTTTCACTGTAAAGTCGTTTGGAGCCAGAGTCGATGGAGCCAGAAGCGCCCCCGTGCTCACTTCCTGTTTGGAACGTGGCGGCTAGTGGGTTAGCTATGTCCATTTATATAAACAGCCTATGTTTGGTTAGTTTTAGACTTGATTTTAAAGCTGCGCCGTGCAGAGGTGGATGAACTACTCAATTTTGTTACTTAAAGATGCACTGTGTAACTTTTCTGGAGGAGGTCCACCACAGACTTGTTTCCATGGAGATATTACTGCTTTGCTTGAAAGGTTTTACACAATGGCATTAAACTAATCTATGTTAAATTTATTCAATTACCTAAAAAAAAAAACATGCATTCCTACATTGTGTGTGCTCGCCTCTCCACAGATCTGACCTGTAACTTGGCCTTTAAGCATTGTGGGCTTGTCTCCATGGAAATAGATAAGCTTAATGCCATACTGTGGGACATTCTAGACAAACAATAATATTTCCATGAAGACAAATAGATGGTGCCTTTTTAAAAATAAATGTACTTTAAGAGTAAAAAGTAAAAGTATTTTGCAGAGATTTTTAGAACAATTAAAGCATCAAATGTGGTGATTTTGATGAAGAATTCAGCTGATTTTAAGTGATGCAACTGATTTCTTTTATTTTCCAGCTGTTTTTGTGTTTGGTTTGCTCAAAGTCGGGACAGAAACTCAAATTAAATGAGCTAAATGTAAGTCTCAGCTTTTTCAGCAGGTCTCAGATTGTAAAGAAAAGTACTTTTTACTTAATATAGTGGAGTAAAAAGTACAGATACCTGCTCTCAAATGTAGTGAATTAAAAGTAAAAAGTATTTGACGGACACTCCGCTGAAAAAGTTCCACAGTGCACCTTAAGTTTTGCGTTTCCACACTCACTTCGCCTGTTCCCTCTCTTCTTCTCCTCCTCCAGCCTGCGCTCCGTCCTGCCTCTCCTGCTCAGGCCCGTCTCAGTGTGACTCGTGTGGACCACAGGGGGCGCTGCTGAGCCCAGACCGACTCCAGTGTGTGTCTGTGTGTCCGTCTGGATCCTACCAACACGACCACATGCACTGCAAAGGTAACGCAACACAGTACGCTGGCAAATATTTAAGGATTCTAGAAAACGTGGTTCATTTCCATCTTCAGTTCCTCGGCAGGTTGATGATAAAACTTCTATAGGACAGGGAAAAGTACAACAACAATCACACAAAAGTACATAACACCAGCACACGCACTATACACTATACACTATACACTATACACACAATTCATTTCCGAGAGTTCATTTGACGTTAAAAGGCAAAAGTTAAACCAACAACCTCTCAATATAAAAATGTTATTTAGTTAAAGGTTTTATGGAGGATTTTTTTTTGTTTCAAATTGTCAATGAAAGTTCAAAATGACATTATAGAGACGCAGCAGCCTTGGAATTATGATGACCAAAAAAAAAAAAAAAGAATGAAAATCCATCACCTGTGGACGTGGTGGGGCCTGATAAACATTAGAGCCTCTTTATCTATTGGCTGTTTGGTCGTCAATCAAACTCCCTGCGTTTCTATAGTAACTGACTCTCCGGCGCGCTGGGATCACGTGGTTTACGTTCGCCTCTCACACATTCCACAGACGCAAGACGCCGTTTACTCGACCAACGCAGCGGTTCTTAGCGGCTTTTTCCAACTGTCGCTTCCTCACAGTTTGTACAAAGTTTGTCGCGATGGCGGACGAGAATCCACGACCAGTTAGACGCAAAAGAAAGTCCGTTTATGAGGTCGCTGAAAGAAGAAGAGAAGGGGAAAAGGAGCGAAGCCAAACTAAGGTGATTCTTGGAGATTCCTTCCAGCGATGGCGTCACTGAAGCAGACGAAGGGTCTAAAGACTGACGCGTTGGTCGATAAATTACTTCTGAACAGGAAACTTCTGCTTATCATTTGAAAACGTACAGTAGAGTTACAGCAGCAACAGCGATTCTGAACGAGCCCCGGCTGTAAACAAACAGGATTTCTAGAGTCTCGAGGAGGTGGAGGAGGAGTTTCTACTTATGGAGCTGTGGAGGAGGGGTTTGGTTTCACACATGGGCAACATTTGAAAAAGGACAAACAGTCACTGTATTTCTCTTGTCTTGGAAAATCCTCTATAAAACCTTTAAGGATAGTGACATCTTTGACCATTGAAGATCCAGTGTTTTAAAGCTTTAGAAAATGCTGCAGTGTTGAGCTCTCGTGTGTGGGCTGCGCTCTGTTCCATCTCTGTGTTTATCCTCGCAAAGTTGGTTCTTTGTCACTGTATTGGATTATAGTTTATATTTTCTCCATTGCTGGTCCAATCCTGCATATTTTATTGTCTTCTGTTTCAGCTCAAATTACATTACGCATTTTCTAAGTATTGGGAATCACAAAAGCCTGATTGAGTTGCCAGTTTCGAGCAGAATCTTGAGTCAGAATAAGTCCACTGTGTATTGTCTACATTTAAAGCTTTTTTATTGTCAGATGATCAGGAAGTGCACATTGGCATGCCAAGTGGTCTGTGAGAGTTGTGAAAAGTGCTTATAAACTCTTGGTGAATAATTGGGATGACACTTTTTAAAAAATTTAAGTAAAGTTTATTTGTTTTGTTGAACATCAAGTGAAAAGTTTGGACACACCACATCATTCAATGTTTTTTTTTTTTTTTTTTTACTACTTTCTACATTGTATACTCTTACGGAAAACATCACATATATGAAGTAAGATGTATATATGTTCTAATGTTGTTTCCTCATCACAAACAGACCTGGAGTTGTGTTTTGTTTCATTCGCACATGTTTAATTAACACAAACCCTGCGGATTTAGGCTTTTAGAGTTCTTCTCTCAAACTGAAAACACTCTGTTCCACCTTGTGATGTCATGAGGTAATACAGGAAGTGCTCCATTGTATTTTTAAACTCCACACAGCTTCACCAGAATCATTTGGATGATTTCAGCTCTGTTAACTTAAAAAATACCACTATATGGCATCACAAGGTGGAAGGTCTACATCTCCAAAGCTCAAAATGATTTGGAGATGTAGACAGACTAATAATAAAGTGTTACTCAAACATTTCAATGAAACAAAACACAACTCCAGGTCTGTTTTTGAGGAGGAAACAACATTATAACATGTCTTACAGCTCACGAGAATCCATTTTGCAAAATATAGGACCTTTAAATAACTTAACTATTTATATTTAATTAAATCCTCAACGTATCCACCCTTTGCTTTGTTGTCAGCTCTGCAAACCCTTGGCCTTCTCAGTGAGCTTCATGATAAAGTCTAATGAAACGGTTTTCACTTCACAGCTGTGCCAGGTCAGGGTCAAGAAATGACAAAAATGCAAATCACGGTTCAAAGCAAAGGGACTATTTTAACAATTTTTTTTTTTAATTTTTTAATCTATAACAAATTTTACATTCATTCATAATTTTGGTGCAGCCAGTGAGAATCTACGGTGGAAATAATCATAGAAATAAAGAAGAAATGTGTCCAAAAGTTTGACTGGTTTGGTACAAATGAAAGAAATGATGTCAGGAGGAGGAAAGGGAAAAAAACAGATCAATAGAAACGGGATGTAGTGAGGTTGGATTGTCGTGTGTGTGTGTTTGTATATTTGTGTGTCAGTGTATTGGTAAATGGCAACTACAATCAGTTCAGTACAAAATCCTACATAGAACTGAGGCACAGGGCAGCTGACGAAGAGGACAAAGTTTTCTGTTGGACACGCCCAGGGTTTTAGGGGCTCAAAATTGGACCCTCTTCATATTCATTCATATTAGAGCGGGTCCCATGAGAGGCTTCTTGCCCCGGGCCTCTTAATTTCTGTCGACGGCCCTGCTGAAGTGGGCTTTTCCAACACTGGCCCTCACTGCACACACAAACACAAACAGACCCTCATCTCCATGCACACTGGCCCTCGCACAGGTACAAACAGCCCGGGGGTCTGGAGGGAGCGCTCACAAACGCTCTGTCTCAGCACAAGTCTCTCCAGCACTGGCATTACGAGGTGAACTTTCCTGTTTGAAAATCCCAAAACACAATCACTACTTCCTACTAATAGCTCTGAAGGACTATACGTTTAAATTAGAAAGACAAAACAGAAATCTCCATAACCAGAGGGTCTATTAAAGCAGATTTATTTTGCAAAATGGACTTTTCAAAGCTTTTAACCCGTGTTGTAGCTGTTCCCCAATCTTTAAAGGTCTTATATTACACAAAAATGGACTCTTGTGAGCTTTTAGCCATGTTAGAATGCTGTTACCTCCTCAAAAACCTGGAGGATCCCACATTTTTGAGTAATTCTAATCTTCAAACCTAAAAACACCACCTTTTGTTGTTATGAAGTGGTAGTTTTCAAGTTGGCAGCTCCTTTTACCTTTAGTTCAGTAGGGATCGGCAATTCCAGGGCTGAGATCATCCAGATGATTCTAATGAAGATGTATGGAGTTTAAAAACACAGTGGAGCACTTCCTGTTTTACTGAGTGTTTTCCGTTGAGAGAAGAACTCAGCCTAAATATGCAGAATTTGTGTGTTAAACAAAACACAACTCCAGGTCTGTTTGTGATGAGGAAACAACATTAGAACACGGATCAGAAGATGGTGTCATATAATTAATACAGTGTAATTTCCTTTTCCATTTATTTTCAAGATGATTTTGTGATCAGCTCCTTTTGTTTGATATGGAAAGAGAAAGAGGGAGAGAAAGAGAGGGATGAATAGAAACTGATTTACAGGAAGTAGACGTGTGTACTGTATATGTGTGACAGGTGGAATCAGTCATTTTTATCACTGCTTATAGTCCTGGTTTTGTCTTGGTTTCATCCTAGTTTAGTCCTGCTTTAGTCCTGCTTTAGTCCTGCTTTAGTTGTAGTTTCATCCTGTTTAGTCCTGGTTTAGTCCTGGTTTTGTCCTAGTTTAGTCCTGCTTTAGTCCTGGTTTCATCCTGTTTGGTCCTGGTTTAGTTCTAGTTTAGTCCTGGTTTCGTCCTGCTTTAGTCCTGCTTTAGTCCTGGTTTAGTCCTATTTTCATCCTGGTTTTGTCCTAGTTTAGTCCTGCTTTAGTCCTGTTTAGTCCTGTTTAGTCCTGGTTTAGTCCTGGTTTAGTCCTATTTTCATCCTGGTTTCGTCCTGGTTTCGTCCTAGTTTAGGCCTGCTTTAGTCCTGGTTTCATCCTGTTTGGTCCTGGTCTAGTTCTAGTTTAGTCCTGGTTTCGTCCTGCTTTAGTCCTGCTTTAGTCCTGGTTTAGTCCTATTTTCATCCTGGTTTCGTCCTGGTTTCATCCTGGTTTAGTCCTGGTTCACGCCCACTGCTCTGTCGTTACTTCGTTCTCCAATTTTATTTTATTCTCTGAATTAGTGATACGGATAAGATTCGACAGCGTCATAATAATTTTGGAAAAAAAAAAAAAAAAAAAAATGCAGCTATCCATAGTATATATAGGAGGTGCTGACAATTTCACACCTCTTTGTTGTCACATTTGTGGAATTTTTAAGTTGTTTTAAATTAATATTGGGATTTAAAACGTCCAAATTATAACATGAGGAGTTATAACAGATCATACAAACCTGTAAATCGGACACAGAGACACAGTCACCCCATTATAACAACATGGGAAACCTTTGTGTTACAGAAAGAGCCCGTTCCCCTCCTTCCACCTCCCTAATCCCTACTTTTTTCGCTACCTGTTTTCTGTGTAATTTTCGATAAAAAAATGTCTTCAAAAGGAATTTGAAAAAGTATCAGTGAATGTCAGAAAGAGAAAAACCCAAAACAAATAAAACAAATGTGCGGTTTGTTCTATACTGTGCTCTACGTGATCTTTCCCCCAACAATGCACCCACTTCCCGTTCGAGAACCAGTAACAATTTATGACATTCGGGAGCGACTGAGCGACTTTTCGCCCTCTTTCAGTCGACCCGTTAAAAGTTTACGTAATGGAGGCAGCTGGAGGCAGAAGTGAAGCGAAACGTAATGCAATTTCAACGGGGGAATTGGGATTAACCAGAAAATGAGGAATCAAGGAGGGATTGGCAGATACATGTGAGTGATATCAGAGCCTGGTTTAAAGACGTTTACAGTTGTGTTTTAAATGAAATAAGTTTGAATAAAATTAATGAAAGTAAAGTTGGATTCCCGTTTGGCCCCATATGCGTTTTATGGACAAATGACTGAGAATTCTATGCGTGGGTTTGGGGGAGTGGGACATTATTTCTGTTTTAGCAGGTGATTCGCTGGAGACACAGAGCTCATTTTGAGTTTAATATGACGCTGACAAATTGGGGAAGTTTTCTATTTACAAATGCAGCTCTAATTCCCTGCCAATTTGTCACAAGCTGTTAGTTTGTGGAGGCGATTTGTGCTTGAGAATGCAATTTTTTGATAGCTTTTTCTAAATGGTCTAATAATTGTAAACAGAAATGCATAAACCCCTGTAAGGTTATATTGCTGTGTTCCTCATCGTTTCAGGATTTTTCGTTCCAATTTTTACGACACTGTGACACTGTATGTGCCTATAGCAGCGCTTTTAATGGTGCATTGTGTAACTTTTCTGGTGGAGGGTCCGTCACCTGCTTGTTTCTATGGATACGTCATTGCTCTACCTGGAAAGTTCCGCAGTATGACATTAAACAGCTCTACTTTAAATTTATTCAATTACAGGTGTTTTTTTTAGCTTGAAAATCCCTAGAAAAACAGACATAAAGCTACACAGTGCAGCTTTAACAGACTCAGACACAGAAGGTTTTGGGTCCAACAGAAGGTTTTTGGGTCCTGAGACCGAACAGGGCCGAGCTGAAACAAAAGACCTGGACTCATACTGTCCAGATAATGTCCCCATAACAGTGAGAAAAAGATTTAGTGGTTTGGTCCTGGTTTAGTCCTGATTCCGTCCTAGTTCTGTCCTGGTTTAGTCCTGGTTTAATCCTGGTTCCGTCCTAGTTCTATCCTGGTTTAGTCCTGGTTCTGTCCTGGTTTAGTCGTGCCTTAGACCTGCTTTAGTCCTGGTTTAGTCCTGATTTAGTCTTGGTTTCGTCTTGGTTTCGTCCTGTTTCGTCTTAGTTTAGTCCTGGTTTCGACCTGGTTTAGTCCTAGTTTAGTCCTGGTTTAGTCCTGGTTCTGTCCTGGTTTAGTCCTGGTTCCATCCTGGTTTAGTCCTGGTTTAGTCCTGGTTCTGTCCTGGTTTAGTCCTGCTTTAGACCTGGTTCCGTCCTGGTTTCGTCCTGTTTCGTTTTGGTTTAGCCCTGGTTTAGTCCTGCTTTAGTCCTGCCTTAGTCCTGCCTTAGACCTGCTTCTGTCCTGCTTCCATCCTGGTTTAGTCCTGGTTTAGTCCTGGTTTGATGAGGATCTGGCTCCAGGTCTAAACTGCAGTAAATCCAGATGAAACTTTACGTAGACTTTTCTGGGACTCTGTAAACGTTTTTCAAATGAATTAAAATGGATTTTGTGTAAATAGTCTGTTTGTTTGGACTTGTTAGTGTCACTCAGCGCAGACTCAAAGACTGAAGAAACATAAAAACAAACAAGAAACAAAGCTCCAGCCTCTTTATCGGCCTGTCACCTCTCATCCACCTCTCTCCTCTCCCTCTCTCCTCTCCCTCTCCCTCTCTCCTCTCCCTCTCTCTCTGATCCACCCTTCAAGAATGAAACGAGGAGGGCCACAGAAGTGATTTAAGGATGTAGTCTGATCAGAGAGAGGGAGAGAAAATACAAGAAAGAAAGAGACAGGGGTGGAAAAGGGGAAGTAGAGAGACGGAGAGACGGTGAAGAAGAAAAGAATGAGAGGTGAGTGGAGAAAGGGACGTAGATAGAGAAGGAGAGAGAGAGAGAAGCAGAGAAAGGGAAAGAGAGAGAGAGGGAGACACAGAGAGAGGGGTGGAAAAGGGGAAGTAGAGAGAGAGAGAATGAAGAAGAAAAGAATGAGAGATGGGTGGAGAAAGGGACATAGAGAAGGAGGGAGAGAGAGAAGAAAAGAGAAAGGCAGAGAAAGGAAAAGAGACAGAGAGAGGAAGAGAGAGACATAGAGAGAGAGGGTGGAGAAAGGAAAGTAGAGGGGGGAGAAAAGATGTGGGACGAGAGAGGGAGAGATGGATAGAAACAGATTTACAGGCAGTAAACGTGTGTACTGTCTGTGTATGACAGGTGCAATCAGTCATTTTTATTACTGCTTATAGTCCTGGTTTAGTCCTGGTTTAGTACTAGTTTAGTCCTGCTTATAATCCTGGTTTAGTCCTGGTTTAGTACTAGTTTTGTCCTGGTTTAGCCCTGGTTTCATCCTGGTTTCATTCGGGTTTCGTCCTGCTTTAGTTCTGGCATAGTCCTGGTTTAGTCTTGATTTTGTCTTGGTTTCTTCCTGGTTTTGCCCTGGTTTCGTCCTCGTTTAGTACTAGTTTTGTCCTGGTTTTGTCCTGGTTTTGTCCTGCTTTAGTCCTGCTTTAGTCCTGGTTTCGTCCTGGTTGAGTCCTGGTTTAGTTTTGGTTTGGTCTTGGTTTGGTCTTGGTTTAGTCCTGGTTTAGTTTTGGTTTAGTCTTGGTTTCGTCTTGGTTTAGTCCTGGTTTAGTTCTGGTTTAGTCTTGGTTTCGTCTTGGTTTAGTCCTGGTTTAGTCCTGGTTTAGTCTTAGTTTCGTCTTGGTTTAGTCCTGGTTTAGTTTTGGTTTTGTCCTGGTTTCATTCTAGTTTTGTCCTGTTTTATTTCTGGTTTTGTCCTGTTTTAGTCCTGCTTTAGTTCTGGATTCATCCTGATTTCATTCTGGTTTAGTCCTGCTTTAGTCCTGGTTTAGTCCTGGTTTAGTCCAGGTTTAGTCCTGTTTTCGTCCTCTATAAACGTATCAAATGAATTAAAACAGATTTTGTAAATAATTTGTTTGGACTCACATACGGATGTTTGTGACGACTTTAAAAAAACACAATATAACACAGAGACGTTATTATAAAAGCAAATGCCGTTAAGTATTGAATACAGAAAATTAGTCTGGAGGAAAATGCTCGTCTGAACAATTCTGAAGGATGTTGGAATAAAATCAAAATGCAGCTGTAAATAAAGTCTAGACGTTACAAAACCACATCTAAGCCAGTTCTACACCAGAACTGAACCAGAACTAAGACAAGTTCTGTACAGTATTATGTAACTTAATGGGATAATCCTGTTTACTTTTGGTTATTATTGGTACTAAATGTGGATTAAACCAGAACTCAAGTCTTAAAGGGCCCATATTACGCTCTTTTCTGATCTGTTATAATTATTGCCAGATTATCGCTCTTTGTAGTGAACTCGTTTTTTCATAAACTGTGGCCACGGCGAGTGGAAAAACTACAGGATCCGGCTGTAAACTGGAAGGAAAACAATTTGTATGAAAGAAGAAGAAGTAGTCCCGGTTGGATTAATTTGCGATTAATTGCGAGTTTACTATGACATTCATGAGATTAATCGTGATTACGTATTTTAATCGATTGACAGCTTTAGTTATAATGTCGTTTCCTCATCACAAACAGACCTGGAGTTGTGTTTTCAGCAACGCTACAGGAACAGCCGATAAAACAGAGCGTCAGGGGCAGAGATTAATGACGGACACAGAGACTCAAGATACAAACTCAGGAAATATCAAAATAATTATTTGTCACCTCTCGTAAAGTTGTAAATTTAAACCGCAGCGTCTCATCCACATTATCCATAGAATTTATCCTCTGTAAATAATGACCCCAGTCCACAAACCCGCTCTGTGAATCCAGTTTTCTGCGTTCTTTAAAAGTCAAAAGTCCAGAGTCGTTCCTCACGTGTGTCTGTTACATCCACAGCGACGGATCGAGGTGAAGCTGCAGATTAGAGACAGTGACTCTACTTCCTGTGGACTTTATCTTTTATGCTTTAAAAATCCTCTGTCTGTTTAAGTTTTGCACCACATTTCACCAATAATAATCACACAGTTTGGACTTGTGTCTAAACTAAAGTGCAGAGCTCTGATCTTTGAACACTTCAGAGTCTCAGAGCGACTCGTTTTACTGTCGACGGGAAACGGCAGACGGGATCGAGCTCTCGATCCTTGGGGACGGTCCTAAAGTCCCACTGTGAGTCCGTCCTAAAAATCAGATCCTCCTCGTGTCTGTGGTGTGCGCTTTTGTCGCACGTTTAAATGTTTAAGACTGAAAATTCTGTTGTGTGTGTGTGTGTACGTGTACGTGTACGTGTACGTGTACGTGTACGTGTGTGTGTGTGTGTATATATATGTGTGTGTGTGTGTGTGTGTGTATATGTGTGTGTGTGTGTGTGTGTGTGTGGTCCTGGCACAGAGCCTTTTATCGCTCCGTCACTTCTTATCCACGTCTACTCTCTCTCTCTTTCTCCTTTCTCTTCTCTCTCTCTTTTGTCTCTCTCCTCTTTCTCTGTCTCTCTTGCCCTTTTACCTTTCTCTCTCTCTCTCTTTGTCTTTCTGTTGTCTCTCCCTTTCTTCTCCCTCTCTTCTCTGTGTCTTTTCTTTCTCCCGCTCTTTGTCTCTTTTGTGTTTCTTCTCAGCCCTTCAAGAATTAAGCAGGACAAATGGGCCGGACCACAGCAGGACAAATGGGCCGGACCACAGCAGTGATTTAAGGATGCAGCGGAGAGCGCGAGATACGGAGAAAGAGACGGATAGAGCGTCTGGGAGATAGAGAGAGGAAGAGGGAAAGAGAGGGGGAGAGGGTGAAAAAGGAGGAGAGAGAACAGATAGAGAAGAAGAATCTTATGTTGTTTCATATTGTGTAGTTTACAGGCAGAGTATGTCCAAGGAAATGTGATACACGGAATGCAAAGCTCCAACCTCTTTATCTCCCTGTCACCTCTCATCTTCTCGCTCTCTTCTTCTCCCTCTCTTTTTCTCCTCTCTCTGTTCTTCTCTCTCTCTCTCTCTCTTCTTCTCCCTCTCTTCTTCTCTCTCTGTTCTTCTCCCTCTCTTTTTCTTCTCTCTCTTTTCTTCTCTCTCTCTCTCTCTCTTCTTCTCCCTCTCTTCTTCTCTCTCTGTTCTTCTCTCTCTTTCTCTCTGATCAGCCCTTCAGGAATAAAAAGGACTGGACCAGAGTTGTGATTTAAGGATGTACAAGTCCGATCAAAGAAACAGAGGGAGAGAAACGGAGAAAGAAGGGAAGAGAGAGAGAGAGAGACACAGAAAGAAAGAAAAATGAGGAAAAAGAGAGAAGGAGGGGTGACGAAAGGAAAGTAGAGAGAAAGAGGGAGAGAGATGAACAGATTGAAAGTGTTTTTGTTGCTTCATATTGTGCAGATTTACAGGCCTGTGTCCTGTATGTGACAGGTGGAAGCTATTTTTGATCACTGCTTATAGTCCTGCTTTAGTCCTGGTTTAGTCCTGTTTTAGTCCTAGTTTTGTCCTGGTTTAGTCCTGGTTTAGTCCTAGTTTTGTCCTGGTGTAGTCCTGCTTTAGTCCTGGTTTAGTCCTGCTTTAGCCCTGGTTTAGTCCTGGTTTAGTCCTGGTTTAGTCCTGCTTTAGCCCTGGTTTAGTCCTGGTTTAGTCCTGGTTTAGTCCTAGTTTTGTCCTGGTGTAGTCCTGCTTTAGTCCTGGTTTAGTCCTGCTTTAGTCCTGGTTTAGTCCTGGTTTAGTCCTAGTTTTGTCCTGGTGTAGTCCTGCTTTAGTCCTGGTTTAGTCCTGCTTTAGCCCTGTTTTAGCCCTGTTTTAGTCCTGGTTTAGTCCTGGTTTTGTCCTGGTTTTGTCCTGGTTTTGTCCTGCTTTAGTCCAGCTTTAGCCCTGGTTTAGTCTTTTTATAGTCCTGGTGTAGTCCTGTTTTAGTCCTGTTTTAGTCCTGTTTTAGTCCTAGTTTTGTCCTGGTGTAGTCCTGCTTTAGTCCTGTTTTAGTCCTGCTTTAGCCCTGGTTTAGTCCTGGTTTAGTCCTGGTTTAGTCCTGGTTTAGTCCTGGTGTAGTCCTGTTTTAGTCCTGGTTTAGTCCTGGTTTTGTCCTGGTTTTGTCCTGGTGTAGTCCTGCTTTAGTCCAGCTTTAGCCCTGGTTTAGTCTTTTTATAGTCCTGGTGTAGTCCTGTTTTAGTCCTGTTTTAGTCCTGTTTTAGTCCTAGTTTTGACCTGGTTTCGTCCTGGTGCAGTCCTTCTTTAGTCCTGGTTTCATCCTGGTTTAGTCTTGATTTAGTCTTGTTTTAGTCTTTTTATAGTCCTGTTGTAGTCCTGGTTTAGTCCTGGTTTTGTCTTGTTTTAGTCTTGTTTTAGTCTTTTTTTTAGTCCTGGTGTAGTCCTGGTTTAGTCCTGGTTTAGTTATGTTTTAGTCTTTTTATAGTCCTGTTGTAGTCCTGTTGTAGTCCTGATTTTGTCTTGTTTTAGTCATGTTGTAGTCTTTTTTTAGTCCTGGTTTAGTCCTGGTTTAGTCCCGTTTTAGTCTAGCTTTAGTCCTGGATTTGTTAGTATGAGGCTGATCTTGGGTTTTTTTTGTTTAAAGGTCCATTTTCTGATCCATGTTTTATTGTTGTTTGCTCATCACAAACAGACCTGGAGTTGTGTTTTGTTTCTTTCACACAACACTATAACACTCTGTTCCACCTTGTGATGTCATGTGGTGATACAGGAAGTGCTCCACTGTGTTTTTAATCATTTGGATCATTTCAGCCTTGGAATTTCTAATCGATATTGAACAAAACGTAAAAGGAGCTGTTGACTTGAAAACTCCCACTTCATGACATCACAAGGTGGAACAGAGCGTTTTGAGCTTTGGAGATGTAGACAGACTAGTAATAAAGAGTTACTCAAACATGAATGAAACAAACACAACTCCAGGTCTGTTTTTGAGGCGGTAACAACATTATAACCCGACATAAAGCTCATAAGAGTCCATTTTGTGTGATATAAAACGTTTAATCCCAGAATGCCTTTGTTTTCATCTTGTTTACTCCTCATTTACGTCTTGAATTATGTCTGTATTATTTGTATTTTCTGTGCACGTTTGAAACAATAAACTATAATTGGGAAGCAAAACATTTCCGTCCCGCTCTGGTTTTCTTTTTAATTTGGCATTTTGTGGTGTTTTTAGCGTCTCAGTAATAATAATCCAGCCTTTGAATCATTTGTATTCTGGGAGTTTCAACGAGACAAGCCTCCTCCATTCATCAAAATATGACTCGACTTTCTCTCTTTTACAAAACGTTTCTTTCTTTTTATGACTTGGATTATTTAGGTTTGTTGAAGCTAATGTCTCCAGACTTAGTCCCAGTTTATATTTTGTTTAGGTCTATAGTTTAGTCCTGGTTTAGTCTCTTGGGTCCCTGTTTCTTCTTTGCTTGGTCTTCAGTTCTGTTTTAGTCCTGATTTAGCCCTGGTCTAGTCTAAGGTCGGTCATAGTCCAGTCCTGGTTTAGTCCTGGTTGAGTCTTACTTTAGACCTGGTTTAGTCCTGGTTTATTCCTTCTCTATTTTTACCCCAGTCCTGGTTTAGTCCTGGTTTAGTCCTTCTCTAGCTTTACCCCAGTCCTGGTTTAGTCCTGGTTTAGTCCTTCTCTAGCTTTAGCCCAGTCCTGGTTTAGTCCTGGTTTATTCCGTCTCTAGCTTTACCCCAGTCCTGGTTTAGTCCTGGTTTAGTCCTCTTCCTTCTCTACCTGTACCCCAGTCCAGTTTTATCTCTCTCCAGTTTTGTCCTTTACTTCTTCCTGTTGTCCCCCTCCGTTGCTTCAGGTTTATTTGTTCGTCTCATTCTCTCTCTTCACAAACACCTCTACGTCTTTACGCAGGATTTGTTTTTTTTGGCCCGGTGCCCGTTAGGATTACATCTGCTGATAACTGCACGCTCGGGGCCGCCATAAAAAGAAATTGCTTCGGTTCCAGGGCCAAGGTAAAGGAGGGCGTTGAATCCTCTCGTTGCATATTAGCAGAAGCGAGTGAGTGTACGGCGTCTATAAGAGGAAGATAAACTCCACACTGGACGCTCCACTGGTCTGACTGCCGGGGACTTCTGTGGTGTTTTCACTGGAAACGGTCTGGCCTGGTTTGGCTCCATGGCAGAGGGTTAGGACCTTCTCCACAAAACAAGAAGGTCCCAGGTTAGGTAGTTAGTCTAGACCTGGTTTACTTCCTCGTTTAGTCCTGATTTAGTCACGATTTAGTCCTGACCTAGTATTAGTTTACTCCAGGTTTAGCCCTGGTTTAGCCCTGGTTTAGCCCTGCCCCTAGTGAGTTAGTCTAGTCTTGGTTTAGTCCTAGTTTAGTTCAGGTTTATTCTTAGTTCAGACCTGGTTTAGCCCTGGTCGAGTTTCTAGTTTAATTTTTGGTTTAGTCCTGGTTTAGTTCTGCTCTAGTTCTGCTCAAGTATTAGTCCAGTCCTGGTTTAGTCCTGGTTTAGTCTTGCCTTAGCCCTGGTTTATTCCTCGTTCAGTCCTGGTCTAGACCTGGTTTAACCGTGGTTTAGTCCTACTTTAGTCTTGCTTTAGTGCTGCTTTAGTCCTGGTTTAATCCTGGTCTAGCCCTGGTTTAGTCCTGGTTCAGTCCTGGTTCAGTCCTGGTCTAGTCATAGTACACTCCTGGTTTAGATCTGGTCTAGCCCTGGTTTAGTCGTCCTGGTTTAGTCCTGCTTTAGTCCTGCTTTAGTGCGGCTTTAGTGCTGGTTTAGTCCCTGCTTTAGTCCTGATTTAGTCCTGCTTTAGTCCTGGTCTAGCCCTGGTTCAGTCCTGGTTCAGTCCTGGTTCAGTCCTGGTCTAGCCCTGGTTTAGTCCTGCTTTAGTCCTGCTTTAGTGCGGCTTTAGTGCTGGTTTAGTCCCTGCTTTAGTCCTGGTTTAGTCCTGGTTTAGACCTGGTTTAGCTGCTCTAGTCTTACTTTAATCTCAGCCCAGTCCCATATTTTCCTGACGCTGAGGTTTCCCATTTAAACAGCACAGTAAAAGTCTCTGAGCTCAGCTGCTTCTTCAGACCCAGTCCCCCTGCACCTGTTCAGAATCCACACAATAACTGTGTGTACTTTTAAAAATACTCACTGTACTACACTTGTTTTGTAAATCAGTATTGACTTCTTTTACTGTACAGACCCAGCGCCTCTTGTAAAACTCTGAAATCATCCAAATGTTTCTACTGAAGATGTGTGGAGCACTTCCTGTATTACCACATGACATCACAAGGTGGAACAGAGTGCAGGGTTTGTGTGTTAAACATGTGCAAATGAAACAAAACACAACTCCAGGTCTGTTTGTGAGGAGGGAACCATATTATAGATCAGAAAATAGCGAAATATGGGCCTTTAATGAAAGTACAGCTCCAAAAAGTCTGTCTTTTTAATTTTGTATTGATTAAAGTTATCAAAACAAAACTTAAAATGTCTTTACCACAAAACATCACCAAGAACTTCCACTGTTTTTATACAGATATATGTTTTGTGTTTAGTCCTGGTTTAGTCTTGGTTTAGTTCTGGATTAGTCCTGGTTTAGTCCTAGTGTATTCCTGGTTTAGTTCTGGTTTAGTCCTGGTTTAGTCCTGGTTTTGTCCTGGTTTAATCCTGGTTTAGCCCTGGTCTGGCCCTGGTCTAGTTATGGTACACTTCCGGTTTAGCCCTGGTCTAATCCTGGTTTAGTCCTGGTTTAGTACTGCTTTAGCAACTGGTCTAATCCTGGTTTAGTCCTGGTGGTTTAGTCTTAGTTTAGCCCTGGTTTAGCCCTTGTCTAGTCCTGGTTTAGTCCTGGTTTAGTCCAAGGACCTCCAGCGTTTTCATACAGATGCGTTTTGTATCAGAACATTTTGCAGGACTTTTTTAGAAGAGCCCCCAGCCTCTTCCTCTCCTCTTCCTCTCCTCCTCTCTTCTCCTCTTCCTCTCTTCCTCTTCCTCTCCTCCTCTTCCTCTCTTCCTCTCCCCCTCCTCCTCTCTTCCTCTTCTCCTCTCCTCCTCTCCCCCTCTTCCTCTCCTCCTCTCTTCTCCTCTCTCTGTCATCTCCAGTGCCTCTGCCTCTTCTGTCCTGCACACCTCTGCATTATACATCCACTCTGTGTTTGAGTTTGAGGGACAGACTCCGAAACTTCCACTGGTTCAGACTCTGGACCTGTGAGACTGTGGGACAGAGGACGGGGACGAGGACGGGGACGAGAACAGGGACGAGGACGGGGACGAGGACGGGGACGAGGACGGGGACGAGGACAGGGCAGAGGACAGGGCAGAGGACGGGGACGAGGACAGGGCAGAGGACGGGGACGAGAACAGGGACGAGGACGGGGACGAGGACGGGGACGAGGACGGGGACGAGAACAGGGACGAGGACGGGGACGAGGACGGGGACGAGGACAGGGCAGAGGACGGGGACGAGGACGGGGACGAGAACAGGGACGAGGACAGGGCAGAGGACGGGGCAGAGGACAGGGCAGAGGACGGGGACGAGGACGGGGACGAGGACGGGGACGAGGACGGGGACGAGGACGGGACAGAGGACGGGGACGAGAACAGGGACGAGGACGGGGCAGAGGACGGGGACGAGGACAAGGACGGTGCAGAGGATGGGGCAGAAGACGGTGCAGAGGACGAGGACGGGGCAGAGGACGGGGACGAGGACGGGGACGAGGACGGTGCAGAGGACGGGGACGAGGACGGGGACGAGGACAAGGACGGTGCAAAGGATGGGGCAGAAGACGGTGCAGAGGACGAGGACGGTGCAGAGGACGGGGACGAGGACGGTGCAGAGGACGGGGACGAGGACGGTGCAGAGGACGGGGACGAGGACGGGGACGAGGACGGTGCAGAGGACGGGGACGAGGACGGGGACGAGGACGGGGCAGAGGACGGGGACGAGGTGCCAGGCTGAGGCACTGGGCCCCAGCACTGGAAATGGAGAAGAAATGAACAGATGTGAACTTTGGACATTTCGGGATAATATTTGTTCGTGTTAGTGTTACTGTTAGTGTTAGTGTTTGTATTTGTGTTACTGTTTGTGTTTGTGTCAGTGTTTGTGTTACTGTTTGTGTTAGTTTTAGGGAGGATGCCGCCTGGTGTGGATCTCTTGTGGATCTGTGTCTCTTCTGTGTGAATTTGTGTTTGTATTTGTGTTTGTGTTTGTATTTGTGTTACTGTTTGTGTTTGTGTTTGTGTTTGTGTCAGTGTTTGTGTTACTGTTGTGTTAGTTTTAGGGAGGATGCCGCCTGGTGTGGATCTCTTGTGGATCTGTGTCTCTTCTGTGTGAATTTCCCGAGGCCAAAACCTGCTCCAAATCCTCGGCTCCAAACACTTGTGACTTTGTCTTTGTGACATTTACAATTTTGTTGAAAACACCTCATCAGCCGGTGTCAGTCTCACCTCTGAACCAAATCGACCGAAGGAATAAACACGTCATGTGAAAGAGGGAAATGTACTGTGTGTGTCCCACCTTCATTTGAGAAAAGAGGCACACACACACACACACACACACACACACCAAAAAGTGACATAGTGTACCTTTAAATGTTGATTAGGAATAGTGGAAATTGAAATTGTATAAAGTAAAATGTGTACTCTGTAGAAGTGTGATGTGTGTGTGTTTTTGTGTGTTTGTGTACAGAGTGCCACAGCTCCTGCTCCGAGTGCCGGGGCCCGTCTGAAGCCCAGTGTGTGTCCTGCTCCCGCCTGACCCCCTTCCTCCACCAGGGGCGCTGTGTCTCCCACTGTGGGCCTGGGTACTACACACAAGAGAGCCAGTGCTATGGTAAATACACATGGACTAAACTAAGACTAAACCAGGGCTAAACCGGGACTAAACCGGGGCTGAACCAGGGCTAAACTAGGGCTAAATATGGACTAAACCAGGACTAAACCTGGCCTAAAAGCCGGACTAAACTAGACTTTTCAAGACACTACCCAGGCCCTGCCGTTGTGCTCACTGTGGATTCTCCGTTTGTGTAATCCCGTGTAATCTGAGCCTCGGCGTACACAGCGTTTGTAAATCGGGCTCAGAGAGGACGGCTCTAATTAGCGGCTCCTTCGTTTGTGTGAGAATATTAATGCGGATGTGAATAATGCAGATGAATTATGGATGTAGTGTGCACAGAGGCCTGGAATAGAAGGCTCTCCCTCAGGAAATAAACACTCCAACTCATATTTTTGAATTAAGTCGTCTCCTCCTCGTCAACGTGAGGTCTAGTCCTGGTCTAGTCCTGGTTTAGTCCTGGTCTAGTCCCTGGTTTAGTCCTGGTTCAGTTCATAATCCTCATTTTTATTCCTGTAAATTAGTATCTACAGACACAGTGCCCATGTGGTTTAGTCAAAGTTAAGACCTTGTTTCATTCTATATGTTAGAATACTTTCCCATTTGCCTTTAGTCCTGGTTTAGTCCTGGTTTAGTCCCATTTTAGTCCTGGTTAAATCCTGGGTAGATCTTGGGTAAATCCTAGGTGAGTCCTGGTCTAGTCCTGGTTTAGTCCTAGTTTAGTCTTAGTTTTGTCCCATTTTAGTCCTGGTTAAATCCTGAGTAGATCTTGGGTAAAGCCTGGGTAAATCCTAGGTAAGTCCTGGTCTAGTCCTGGTCTAGTCCTGGTTTTATCCTGGTTTAGTCCTGGTTTGGTCCTGGTTTAGTCCTGGTTTGGTCCTGGTCTAGTCCTGGTTTAGTCCTGGTCTAGTCCTGGTTTAGTGGTTTAGTCCTGGTTTAGTCCTGGTTTGATCCTGGTCTAGTTCTGAGTTGGACCTGGTTTCTTGTTTTGTCATCTGGTAGTATGTCTTGGAGCTCCTCTGTGTTTTTAAAGTCCATACCTTGGAGTCATGATCAGTTCAACTCTGCCTAAACCAGGACTAAACCAGGACTAAACCAGGACTAAACCAGGACTAAACCAGGACTAAACCAGGACTAAAACAGGACTAAACCAGGACTATAGGAGGACTGAACTTGGACTAAACCACCTGGGAACTGTATCTTTATATACAGATTTGCAGGGACTAAACTAGGACTAATGCAGGACTAAACCGGGACTAAACAGGGACTAAAGTAGGTCTAAATCAGGTCTAAACCAGGACTTAGACTTGCTCCATTGCCCCTTGTTAAACTTAAACTCATAAAACCTCTTAATGTTGAACCTGGTGAACCGTGAGCCGGAGCTAAAGGGCACACTCGTATTTAAATGTGTCCGATGGGAAATGTCACTGAAGCATTTGGCTGTGGCCCCGGGAGCCTGTGAGAACACCAGGTTTTTGTCCCCTCCGGCGCACCGTAGGAGGAGCTGCTGTGGGATTAGCTCAGGCTGAAGAGAAGGGCCGGTTCAGACATGTTTGTAGTTCAATAAGAATCACAAAGTCTGGGTTTAGTGTGAGCTTAACATGTAGGTCTGGTTTAGTGCCAGAGTGGACTAAAGCGGGTCTAAAGCGGGACTAAAACAGGACTAAAGCGGGTCTAAAGCGGGACTAAAACAAGACTAAAGCGGGACTAAAGCAGGACTAAAGCGGGACTAAAACAAGACTAAAGTGGGTCTAAAGCGGGACTAAAATAGGACTAAAGTGGGTCTAAAACAGGTCTAAAAGAGGACTGAAGTGGGTCTAAAGCGGGACTAAAACAGGACTAAAGCGGGACTAAAACAAGACTAAAGTGGGTCTAAAGCGGGACTAAAATAGGACTAAAGTGGGTCTAAAACAGGTCTAAAAGAGGACTAAAGCGGGTCTAAAGCGGGTCTAAAACAGGACTAAAGCGGGACTAAAACAAGACTAAAGCGGGACTAAAGCAGGACTAAAGCGGGACTAAAACAAGACTAAAGTGGGTCTAAAGCGGGACTAAAATAGGACTAAAGTGGGTCTAAAGCGGGACTAAAACAGGACTAAAGCAGGACTAAAGCGGGACTAAAACAAGACTAAAGTGGGTCTAAAGCGGGACTAAAATAGGACTAAAGTGGGTCTAAAACAGGTCTAAAAGAGGACTAAAGTGGGTCTAAAGCGGGACTAAAACAGGACTAAAGCAGGACTAAAGCGGGACTAAAACAAGACTAAAGTGGGTCTAAAGCGGGACTAAAATAGGACTAAAGTGGGTCTAAAACAGGTCTAAAAGAGGACTAAAGTGGGTCTAAAGCGGGACTAAAACAGGACTAAAGTGGGACTAAAACAGGACTAAAACGGGTCTAAAACAGGACTAAAACAGGACTAAAACGGGTCTAAAACAGGACTAAAACAGGACTAAAACAGGACTAAACCAGGAATAAACCAGGACTAAACCAGGACTAAACCAGGACTAAACCAGGACTAAACTAGGACTAAACCAGGACTAAACTAGGACTGAACTACAACTATGCCTCCATATGCAAATGTACAGGGATTAAACCAGAACTAAACCAGGACTAAAAGAGGACTGAACTTGGACTAAACCACTTGGGATCTGTATGTCTATATACAGATTTACAGGGACTAAACCAGGACTGAAATAGGACCAAATCAGGGAAGTGCTGCGTCTCCAAATGTGGGATTATGCTAATGTACGAGTTCAATAAGAAAGTCTGGGTTTAGTGCCATAGTGGTTAGTGCTCACACCCTTTAGCACGACGGTACACGGTTTGATATGCAGAAAATGTGGTCTTCAGAGAGATTAAGTTCTCATTGTGTCTGAGTTTGTTTCCTCGGGTTACACAAACTCATCCATCAATAGAAATAATTAAAGACGTCATCGTTAGCGCCGTAACGAACGCAATGAATCAAAACAGACTGAGGCATTAATCATCAGACGGTCAGATCCAGAACGCGCTCCGTTTGGACCAAAAACACACAGGAGTTTGGCTGGAGGCTTTACCTGATGAAAACACTGTGCTCAGGTGTTAGCGGGGTTATATTCAGACCCGAGCCCCGACAGGGCGTAAGGGCCAACTGCGTTCACTACGATGAGCGCCCGTCATCCATCAGTGACCGCACGGTGACGTGGGGAAGGTCGAGGGATTTCAGTGAAAACTAAATAATTTCTTAAACTCTCTGCCCTAAAGCTACTTAACGTGAAAAAAATGAATTTGGAGCATTAGCGCCTCCTACAGATTGAAACAAAATTTTATATGGGAGAAATAAATTTAGTTTTTTTCAAAAATTCAAAAAAATAAAAAATTTCAGAAATTTTGCACAAAATGCAGTTTTGCCATCCCAATCCAAAAAGTCAATGACGCCCATGTCATATTTTTTACAGCGTTGCCATAGCGATGACATAAACTGTGATTTTAATGGTAAAATCGACAAATCTCAAACTTTGGCCGATTTCACTCAAACTTGAATCGTGGATTCACCTTGGCCCTGAACAGACTGATGTAAGAAAATACAAAAAAATTTAAATTTGAATCACTAATGCCTGATCTCGGCCTGAATATAATCCGCGATAAAGCAAATGAAAAGTGAACACTATAGCGCCCCCTACCACAGACATGAAACGTCAACATTATCAGCTTTGTACTAAATTTGGGAACTGAATTCTGATTAGAAGGAAAAATATATTTACATTTACATTTTTATATTATATTTTTGACAGTTGGCCAGCAGGGGCGCAAAGACTCTCTTTTGGTGTGCACATTTGTGACATGGTCATGATTAAAAAACTCAGTGACGCCCACACCTCATCTACATTGTGTTGCCATGGCGACAAGCCAAAAATCTGTTTTTGCCAATAGGCTGTCCTGGCGTAGCCAAACCAAATTTGGTAGCCAGATGCATCGTGGCAATAGGAACAAAAATTTATATTGTGACCACACCCCTTTACAAACCGGAAGTCCGCCATCTTAGATTTTTTTTAAAATAAAGGGTTAGGTTAGGAGTTAGGGTAAGGGCTAGTGTTAGGGTTGGGGTTAGAGTCGTGGTTGGCGTTTACGGTTATTAGGATTAGTGTGGGGCGCGGTGTTTGTGGGGAGCAGTGTTGGTGGGGTGCGCCGTAGGTGCATGCGAGGGCCGATCATTGCCGCTTGTGGCTATATTTACTGTTATTAATTGACTATTATTGACTATTATTTACTCTTACTTTAAAGTCCATCAGTCCTAATGTGGAGGAGGTCAGGTCACTCACCAGATATTTCACCAAACTGTTGGAGAACACCAGAACACTCCATTAGAGCCTGTTACACCCACAAGCGGCAGTGAAGGGCCTTCTACGCCGATAAGGTCGGGCTTTATTTGTTCACGTAGGTAAATTTGTTTTGCAGATTTGAGCGGCTGGTTTCACATTTTATTTTATTCATTCACACTTTACACAACAGACACACATAAAAAACACAATAAAGTGTTACAGTCCTCGAGTGCAGAATGTTTTTGTTCCATAAATAATTAATTAATTCATCAGGCTTGGCTAAAAATCACAATATTAAATATATAAAAAACACTTTCCAAACAGGCTAATAAATAAATGGATTACAGTTTATTCATTAGTGCAACAGCAGCTGGAACGAAGCTGCTTTTAAAACAATTAGTTTTAGGTCCTGTGGTTTGGTCATGTGCACAAACCTGAAACACATGGGCCCACAAATAAATATGAAATACAATTTGTGACTTAAATTATAGCCAGTTGGGCATTTTTAAGTTTATTTAGATTTGTGAAATAATTAAATAAGTTTTTCTTTTTTTTATGCTTCAAAATTAAAATTATGATATGATTAATCACATTTCAAGTGTGATTTGTCAGATTTTTTCATTGTTCGACAGCACATTTAAATTGCTGATTAAATTGTGTATTATGTAACGGTGTAACTTACATTATTTTCACTACTTTTCTCTCTAAATACGTAAAATCCTTGTCTCCATGGTAACGCTGTTTTGGCTATGCTATAATATCCCACAGTATGGCATAAAACTTATAAAACTTTGACCTCGTAAGTGCAGGTTTTGTTGTGTTGACTCTGTTTTCCGTGCAGCCTGTGACTCGTCCTGTGAGTCCTGTTTTCCGGATAAACCCCTCTGCACCAGCTGCCCCCCGGGAGCCGCACTGCATCATGGGAAGTGTATTTCTGAGTGTCCGCCGCAGCACTACAAGGACAGCCACAGCAGATGCAGAGGTGGGTCCGGATCGATTCTCCTCCGTCAGCAGATAGAAAGTGGAAAAGTCTCGTGTTTTTTCTGGGCCTGTCCACGGGAAACATCGGCCTCAGTATTTTGTCATTATAGTTTCCCAAAGTGTGAATTTGTAGGATTTATTCACATTTTTCCCCGCTGACAATTTAGTGAAGGTTTAAGTGTGATAAAGTGAGTTTTTGACATATTACAGAATAAAAAGTACTCATCATTTATGTATTTTCGTGTCCTTGGACGTTTCTTTGAAAGAAGTGACTCGCCCAGAGGGAAATATATGTAGAGCTCTGGAAGTTGTCCTTCATTTGAAATTTTGACATTATTGTTCATATTGATCTGTCCTTCTGTTCCTGCTCTCTCCATCTCTCTGCCCCTCTCCTCTGTCTCTCTCTCTATCTGCCACTCCCTTTTCTCTATCACACTTTCTCTCCCTCTCTCACACACACACACTCTGTCTCTTTGCCCCTTCTCTCTCTCTGTCTGTCTCTATCTGACCCCCCCTTTTTCTCTCTCTCACACACTCTCTCTCTCTGCCCCTCTTCTCTCTATTTGCCATCCCCTTCTCTCTCTCTCTCTCTCTCTCTCTCTCTCTCTCTCTATCTCTATCAATCTGCCACTCCCTTTTCTCTCTCTCTGTCTCCCTGCTCCCCTTCATTTTCTCTCTTTCTCTATCTCCCTCTCCACCTCCTTCTCTCTCCCTCTTCACCGTCTCTCCACCCCTTTCTGTCTGTTCCTTCATTTCTACCCCTCTTCTATCCCTCTCTCTCTCTTTTCTCTGTCCGTTCCTGTCTGCTCTCGCTCACTCTCCCTACCCACCTTCTCTCTGTCTCTCTCCCTCTTTATGTCCTTCTCTCTTTCTACCTCTCTCTCCCCCTCCCTCTCTCTCTCCCTCTCTCTCCCTCTTTCTCCCTGTTACTCTCCCTCCCTCTCTCTCTCCCTCTGTCTCCTTCCCCTTCTCCCTCCCTCTTTCCTCTCCCTGCCTCTCTCCTCTCCCTGTCTCCTCTCCCTCTCTATTTCTCCCTCTTGTTCCCCTTATCCATTCCTCCCTCCCTCTCTCCCTCCCTTCCGCTCTTTCTCTCCCTCTTTCTTCCTCCCTCTCTCTCCCTCCCTCTCCTTCTCCTCCCTCTCTCCTCCCTCTCTCGCTCTCTCCCTCTCTCTCCCTCCCTCTCTCCCTCTCTCTCTCTCTCCCTCTCTCTCCTTCCCCTTCTCCTCCCTCTCTCCTCCCTCTCTCTCTCCCTCCCTCTCTCCAGATTGCCACAGTTCTTGCGCCTCCTGCTGGGGTCCCTCTGTGTCTCAGTGCTCGGTGTGTCCCAGTGGACTTCTGCTCCATCAGGGACAGTGTGTGGACACGTGTGGAGAGGGCATGTACCCCCACGAGCAAACCTGCCACAGTAAGCACTACTAGTACTACTACTACTGCTACTGCTACTACTACTACTACTACAAAAGCTCAGTACATATTGTTTACTGATGCCAATATATCAATACAAAGATGCATTTGTATCACATTAAAAGGCCTGTAGCTGATTTTTCTCATGTATTTGAACCAAATGTACAGGGGCGGCACCAGGGGGGGCTTCAGGGGCACTACCCTCCCCTAGAACGGCCACTTCACCCCCATAGCGCCACCAAACATTTCTGTCCCATTTTCACAGAACATTCAACTTTGACTAAAAATGTTCAAATGGCATTTACAGGGGGTTCAAAATGGGACTACAGTAAAATTATAATTCCATATTCAGTTTTTTAAATCATTAGAGAGGCCAACTCACATGCAGAAAAGGCTTTAAATTAACATGTTAAGTGAGGACCCCCTTTGAAGACCTCAGCCCCCCCAAAGCTCACCCAAACAAAGAAGTCTGGCACCGCCCCTGCAGATGTATGAGGAGCTCTTCAGGTCAAAATACGTCAGCTGTGTTCTGTCTGAAAGTTGTGAAAAGCGCTTTTAAACTTGGTGAATATTAAAGATGTTTGAAATGCATAAAGTAAGTGAGGAATAACTTTAGACCACTGCAAACCGTTTTAAACAGTGGTGGAAGAAGTGCTCAACTGTATTTCTTAAGTTAAAATACAGATACCGGAGCAAAAGACAAGTAAAGGTTAAAGTCTAACATGAAAAAATCTACTTAAGTAAAAGTATTAAAGTACCTGTTTAAAAATGGACTTTTTGAGGTCTTATAACACTTCAAATGTGGTGATTTTGATACAGATTTGTGCTGAATTTTGTTCAGTAGAAAGAAAATAAAAGAAATGTAATCAATCACTTTTTTTTCCTAGCTGTTTTTCTTTGTATATTTTTGTTTGCTCAAATTACAGACGTGATAAAAATAAACCCTCAGCCTTTTCAGCAGGTTTCAAATGATAATAACAAACTTTTACTTACTTTCCAGTCATGTTCAAACATGTAGTGGAGTAGAAAGTACAAATACTGGTCTCAAATGTACGTCGTGAAGTTAAGGTAAAAAGTATCCACAAATCTACTTAAGTAAAGTACAAATCCCTAAAATGTGTACTTAAGAACAGTACTTTACTACTTTTACTTCATCTCTTTCCACCACTGCTTTTAAAATAGTAAAAATCAGGTACAGCGCCTTAAATCTGAGCCTTGAGTGTCTTTGTAAATCCGGTAAACGTCATTTAAACTTCTGCACCAATAACCATCTCTGCAAATGTGATAAAGTTTCATTCAGTTGGTTTCTATGGAGATTCTGTGGCACTTCCTGTTTGTGGGGTTTGGTGGAGCGTGACCAGAACTCCCCGAGCTCTACAGAAGGAGAGGGGAGGGCAGTGGATGGATTATTTGTGCGTGCATTAAACACAAAAACACTGAATCACCATACACACATTTCCATCACTATAATGTTTGTGTGGAACTCACTCAACACAAAGTCAACTTTTTTGTGATTAAAGGTCCAATATGACACAAAACTGACTCTTGCTGAGCTTAAAGTCGTGTTATAATGTTGTTTCCTCCTCAAAAACAGACCTGGAGTTGTGTTTTGTTTCGTTCATGTCTGATTAATCTTTTATTATTAGTCGGTCTACATCTCTAAAGCTCCAAACGCTCTGTTCCACCTTGTGATGTCATCAAGTGGTAGTTTTCAAGTGAACAGCTCCTTTTACCTTTAGTTCAGTAGAGATCGGCAATTCCAGGTCTGAAATGATCCAAATGATTCTAGTGAAGGTGTGTGGAGTTTAAAAACACAGTGGAGCACTTCCTGTATCACCACATGACATCACAAGGTGGAACAGAGTGGTTTCAGTTTGAGAGAAGAACTCAGCGTAAATCTGCAGCGTTTGTGATGAGGAAACAACATTAGAACAGAGATCAAAAAATAATAATATGAGCCCTTTAAATGATGTATGTAGTGAAAATTGGAGCTTTGTGTTCAAAAACAGTCAAAACCTGAGTATTTGCTGTCTCCATTGGCCATTGCTGTTTTAAGTACTATGTGACATCACTCAAGACTGCCCTGATTACAGACAGGTGTTTCTGATACAAACACCTGGCTGGAGTTTGGGCGGAGTTTGAAGTGTGGATACCTGTTTGACCAATTACACTGTTCCTTATACCTCCAGACCAGACCCCTCCTCCACCCTCACTCTCCCCTTTAGTCCTCCAGACCCCGCCCCTCCGTCACTCTCCCCTTTAGTCCTCCAGACCCTGCCCCTCCGTCACTCTCCCCTTTAGTCCTCCAGACCAGACCCCTCCTCCACCCTCATTCTCCCCTTTAGTCCTCCAGACCCCGCCTCTCCGTCACTCTTCCCTTTAGTCCTCCAGACCCCGCCTCTCCATCACTCTTCCCTTTAGTCCTCCAGACCCCGCCTCTCCGTCACTCTCCCCTTTAGTCCTCCAGACCCCGCCCCTCCGTCACTCTCCCCTTTAGTCCTCCAGACCCCGCCCCTCCGTCACTCTCCCCTTTAGTCCTCCAGACCCCGCCCCTCCGTCACTCTCCCCTTTAGTCCTCCAGACCCCGCCCCTCCGTCACTCTCCCCTTTAGTCCTCCAGGTATCGCCCAGTTTAGCAGCTCTATTTGAAATGTGTTTGTGGGTGGAGTTTAGCTGTCCACTCCTACTTTACCTGTCTTTGCCCATGTCTACCTGTCTTTACCCGTCTTTACCTGCCTTTACCCGTCTCTACCCGTCTTTACCCGTCTTTACCCGTCTTTACGTGCGGTGCTGAGTTTGGCGGGTTTGTGTTCCAGATTGCCACCCTTCGTGCCGTTCGTGTGTGGGACCCCTGGCCTCGGACTGCGTGTTTTGTCTCAAACCTGAGCTGGTCCTGGTTCCTCAGTATCCCAGTTCCCGACATGGAGTCTGCGGCGCCAAGTGTCCCAAGTACAGCTACACGGACCCCCACAACGTGTGCAGAGGTGAGAGGACCAGTCACACACTCACGCTCTGTTTATTCTGTTGTGTATCATACGTGAACTACAAGAGCCAAGAGATGAAAATGAAGTAGATGTTTGTTTGACCTGGACAACAGGAGGGATGCACCGAGACGCACTGATATGGAACGTTTTAGTTGGATCGGATATCGCTCCCAAAGATATCGGATCAGTCGATATCCCACTTTGGTGTATAAATGGTTGTAATAAGACGACTTGGCCCAAAACACGTTGTAATATTGAACTCAAAGCTGTTCTGTAGGTACTTTACTCAAAACATTTGGATTATTTTTTACTAGATCCCATTTGTGTTTAAAGAAAATGAATCATATTTTCAGTCTCTGCCCTGGTATCGATTCGTATTGGGTATCGGTTGGTATTGGGTATTGGCAGACACTTCAAAAACGGAGTATCGAGATCGGTATTGGTAGATAATACGCTGAATCGGTGCATCCTTAACCAAAAGTCTCTCTACTCACACTTCAGAAAAGGACGTGAAGACACAGTGAGACATTGGCAGGAAAGTGGCTGAGTGTCTGGAAAAAGGTTTTGGGTTCAACTCCTCACTGCCCTGGTCTTTCTGTGTGGAGTTTGCACGTTCTCCCTGTGTCTGGGTTGGTTTGAAAGATAAATTTGCAGATACATTTCCCAATGGAGACAGACAATAAAGGCTAAACTTAACTTTAATTTAACCTTTAATTTAACCTTTAATTTAACCGATAAATTCCCACATCAGTAAATTCCAGAATATAATCTCTGTTGATATTTTTGCTATAAAGTAATGGGTAAAAATCTTCCTCAACTATTTAAAACCAGAACTTGACTTGAGTAACTTTTCCCCTTATTTCTCCTACTACTTAAATTTATACATACAATAAATACATATATTTTTTTAAGCAGAAGTTTCCCAAAATACTTTTATTTTACTCTTACTCCCACTGAAGTAACACTACTGTTATTCTCCACACACTTTCACTAGAATCATTTAGATAATTTTAGCCCTGAAATTGCCGATCTCTACTGAACTAAAGGTAAAAGGAGCTGTTAACTTGAAAACTACCACCTAAGGTGGAACAGAGCATTTTGAGCTTTAATATAGGACCTTTAATCCCAGAGCCAAACTAAACCGTGTTCAAACTCTTGTGCTTTTTACACGGTCATAACTTTTACACTTTTTATTCATCTAAATGTAATCTTTCCATATTTGGAATTCTGACTGAGTATCATATCGATGGAGCCGGAAGCGCACCCATGCTCACTTCCTGTTTGGAACGTGGCGGCTAGCGAATCGGCTTTGTCCAGTTATATAAACAGTCAAAGTACAAGGATCAAGTCAGTTTTGTTTTATTTTATTTTATTTTTTTAACAAAACTTGAATGCAAATTATACTTTTGTATCATGTACTATTACATTTCAGTGGTCTAAGTGTAATTTGCATGAACTTGTCCATCTTTTCATGATATTTTCTTGAATAAAAACCAATATTTTCACACTTTTTGATAACTTAAAGGCTCCGTATTACACTGTTCTATGTTCTAATGTGATTCCCTCGTCACAAACAGACCTGCAGTTGTGTTTTTTTTGTTTCATTCACATGTTTAACGCACAAACCCTGCAGATTTAGGCTGAGTTCTTCTCTCAGGCTCAAAACACTCTGTTCCACCTTGTGATGTCACGTGTTAATAATACAGGAAGTGCTCCACTGTGTTTTTAAACTCCACACACCGTCACTAGAATCATTTGGATGATTTCAGCTCTTGAATTGCCCAATCTCTACTGAACGAAAGGTAAAAGCAGCTGTTAGCGTATGTTTTTGAGGAGGAAACAACATTCTAACACGACTTGAAGCTCACAAGAGTCCGTTTCGCGTAAGATATAATTAAAAATCCGCTCTAATTAAACCTGGACATTAGTCGTCACCTGTCTGTCAATAGTCAAATTGAAAACAACTTGGTTTTTTTCACTTCCTTCTGTACTTCACCCGCTGCTCCAGTGAAATACAGGCTAATGTTTCATCAGGGCTAATTTGACACGTGTAATTACGGACAGCTAGCATGATGGCGCCGTGGCGGAATCGTGCGCAGAGTGCCGTCTTCGCAATTACTTCCTGGAAATGAGAAAGTCTTTGAAATGCAGCCATCCAGGAGCTCGTCTGTCTCATTACCGATGCGAAGGCCGTCGAGTGTTCAAATTATTCTTTCTTTGAAGCCAGAATCAGGTTTTTACCCCTTTTTCCCAACTGTTTTTGTAAATAAACAAATCGAAATGCTGGAATTAAATGTTGGTTAGAATACTACGACGACTACTACTACTACTACTACTACTACTACTACTACTACTACTACTACGACTACTACTATTACTACTACTACTACTACTGTTACTACTACTGCTAC
Source organism: Taenioides sp. WSHXM2023 (assembly GCA_029959045.1). NCBI lineage: Eukaryota > Metazoa > Chordata > Actinopteri > Gobiiformes > Gobiidae > Taenioides > Taenioides sp. WSHXM2023. Next base: position 32,641,722 of record CM057089.1, read on the forward strand.
TACTATGAATACTACAAATATTCCTCTCCTGTCCCCATTCCCGTCTGTCCGGGCTGTTTACTGGACAGATTTGCGCTCAAACATGGCTGTGTGTTGTGAGCTGTGTGTGGAGACAGATGATAGGGCTGCTGGGTAAATTGTGCGTGTAATCGTCTCATTTTGAAGTTCAGGGGGAGGCGGCGGCGGGGGGGTCCCTGTCAGGTAAAAAGTAATTATGTCCTGGCGCTAAAACATACTCTCTGTGTGGTCCTCGTGGTCCTCGTGCTGTGGAGACGTCTGCAGAGGAGAGGAGGGCTTTAGAAAGGAAGTACTTTATACTCCTGTTTAATACTGCTAATACTACTGCTACTACTACTACTACTACTGCTGCTACTACTACTACTACTACTACTACTACTACTACTACTACTACTACTACAGTGCTGTGAAAAAGTATTTACATCCTTCCTGATTTCTTACTTTTTTGCCTGTGTCACACTTCATCAACTTGACTTCATCAAACAAATGAATTGAATATCAAACAAAGATAATATTAACCCGAGTAAACACAAAATGCAGTTTTAAAGGCTGATTTTATTTATTACGGGAAAAAATCCATCTGAACCTAAATGGCCCATGTGAAAAACGAATTACCACTAAACTTCATAACTGGCTGAACTTTAGCAGCAACAACTGCAGTCAAGCGTTTGCGATAACTGGAAATGAGTCTTTCACGTCACTCTGGAGGAATTTTGGCCCACTCTTCTTTGGAAAATTGTTTTAAATCAGCCTCATTGGAGGATTTCCGAGCATGAACCGCCTTTTTAAGGTCATGCCACGGAATCTCAACTGGGTTCAGGTCTGGACTTCGACTTGGCCACTCCAAAACCCTCATTTTGTTTTGTTTAATCCATTCAGAAGTGGAGTTGCTCGTGTGCTTTGGATCATTGTCCTGCTGCTGAACCCAAGTGCGCTTCAGGTTGAGGTCATGAACTGATGGCCGGACATTCTCCTTCAGGATTTGTTGGTCGAGAGCAGAGTTCACGGTTCCTTCAATCACAGCGAGTCGTCCATGTCCTAAAGCAGCAAAGTAGCCCCAAACCATGACACTCCCACCATCATGTTTCACTGTTGGCATGAGGTTCTTTTTATCAAATGCTGTGTTCATTTTACACCAGATGTAACGGGATGCACTCCTTCCAAAAAGCTCAACTTTTGTTTCATCAGTCCACAGAATATTTGGGGATCATCAAGATGTTTTTTGGCAAAAGTGAGACGAGCCTTTATGTTCTTTTTTGTCAGCAGTGGCTTTCACCTTGGAACTCTGCCATGCATGCCATTTTTGTCTCTTTCTTCTTTTGAGTCATGAACACTGACCTTTACTGAGTCCTGCAGTTGTTTCGATGTTCTTCTGGGTTCCTTTGTGACCTCTTGGATCAGTCTTCGCTCTGCTCTTGGGGTCATTTCTGTAGCCACTCCTGGAAGGTTCACCACTGTACCACACTTTCTCCATTTGTGGATAACGGCTCTCACTGTGGTTCGCTGGAGTCCCAAAGATTTAGAAATGGTTTTGTATCCTGAATTTCTTTGAATCGCGGCACGACTTCACCTTGTCAGACGGGTTCTATTTAAGTGAACTCTTGATTTAAAAGGTCTGGCAGCAACAGGCCTGGGTATGAAGATGGAAATGAACTCAGCTTTTCACAATAATATGATTAATCACAGTTACCTCAACATTTAATGAGGGGGACTATGACTTTTTCACACAGGACCATGTAGGTTTGGAGAGTATTTTTCTCTTAACAAATAAAATCATCACAGAAATGTTTACTTTGGTTATCTTTGTTTAATATTTGCATTTGTTTGAAGAAATCAGGAAGGATGCTTTTTCACAGCGCTGTACTAACGCTGCTACTAATACTTCTACTACGACTAAAGTGCAGGGAAGTATTTTAACACTGCAGTACTGCAAATTCAACTGCCTCTATGGCTACTGAATACTATTGTTGGTACTATTAATGAAAAAAATAAATAAAATCAAAAACTGGACTGAAAAACTCGCAAGAATGTCCCAAAGTACGGTTTTAACTTTCTGTTTCCATGACATCGTGTAGGTGATGTGCCATCTTTAAAAAGTTCCATGTTGTATCTTTAAGTTGAATAGAAAAGTATGGTGTGAAAAAAATACATACTTGTACATCCAGTACATATTTCTACTTTACTTTAGGTATTTTATTTTTCTACACAAGCTTTAGTTTTGAATTTCCCCTCGTTTTTTTTTTCAGACTGTCTAAAGTCGTGTTTGCAAATGTGTGCAGTGCGTCTCCGTGGCAACTGCTGACCATTCCGTCATAGATCCACATGTAGAGCCCTGTAAAGTATCGACGCTCGCCTCATGCCTGACGTCCACCGCTTTTCTTCTCTCGTTTTTCTTTCGCCCTGGTGTGAAATCGGATAATTGAAAGTGGTTTGGCCTCACACCTGTTGTCGCTCACTGTATTTGGACCGTAATCCCTTTAGCTGTGCCCGTGTGTGTGTGTTTGTGTGTGTTTGTGTGTGTTTTTGTGCGTTTGTGTGTGTGTGGGAGGACACTGACAGACCATACACAAATACAGGGTCTGAGATGGAGCCAGAGAAATGGAGTGACTGCTGTTGTGTCCCCTGCGGTCTTTCCTCTAACCTGGAGAAAAACACGACTATTTCAGACTCAGGACTCGCGTCTCCTGCACCGCCAACTCATTTAAAGCTGTGCTCTGTAACTTTTTGGTTGCAGGGTCCGTCACCTGCTTGTTTCTATGGAGACGTCGTCGTTCTGCCGACCAGGAAGTCACATTTTAAACCTGAAAAAAATCGCCAAACTGGGCAATTTTTATGATTTCTTTTGGTAAAATCTTAAATACTGTATAATGAACTTGTGTTTTAGTAAAGTGAGTAATACAACCTGAGGACTAAAACTACAAAACAAATACTTCACTACTAATACTACTAAAACTATCAAAAGTACTACTGCTACTAGTACATACTACTTTTACTTCTAAATATCCACAGAGTTTTATTCTAGCGCCTCACTTCAAATTAAAATGTTTTAAATATAAAACTAAAAACACATATTACTACTACTACAGCTACTACTACAGCTACTACTACTACTACTACTACTACTACTACTACTACTACTACTACTACTACTGCTGACAGGACTGACAGGATTTTTCATAGGATTTTAATGTTTATTTTGACCGTGTTTGTGGTAACATCCTGTACTTTTACTTTAGTAGATTTTTAAATTTGATACTTTTACTTGAGTAACTTTTTGACGACCAGAATTATTTTTAAGAAGAATAAACGTTTACATGATCGAACAATAATAATAATAATAATGCATCAGTTTTATATAGCGCTTTTCAGGACACTCAAAGACGCTTTACAGGGCATTATTCATTCATTCCACACTTGGTGATGGTGAACTACTACTGTAGCCACAGCTGCCCTGGGGCAGACTGACGGAAGCGAGGCTGCCAATCTGCGCCATCGGCCCCTCCGACCACCACCATCACTCACGCACACACCACTTTCATACTAGGCAATGTGGGTGAAGTGCCTTGCCTAAGAACACAACAACAGCTTTTTTGACTGGCGCCCCACTGTGGCACCTGATTTTCCCAGTGTTTCCCATCCAAGTACTAACCAGGCCCGGCCTTGCTTAGCTTCTGAGATCTGACGGGATCAGGCTTTGACAAGCCGGTATGGCCACATACCAGCTTAAATGAATTCGGCTTTAAAATCGGAATAAACCACCTACTTACTTCGGAATTCAGTTTAATTCCGAATAATCATTTTCATTAGGAAGTGTTTACATGGTCTTTTTAAACCTGAATTAATTTTTATTCAGAATTAATTGATTTTTATTCAGAATTAAAGCTCTCATGTAAACGTTGCAGTTGTGGAACATTTTAGGCAACGCAATGACGTATCCATAGAAACAAGCACCAAAAAGTTACACAGTGCAGCTTTTAAGTAAAAAGAACTGAGTACTTGAGCCGTTTTTGTTCTTGTGTTTCCATTACAGAAGCGTCACATAATAATACATATTTAGCCTGTATAGACCCCCGGCGTGTACTCTCCCAGAGCAGGTGCTTGGGTTGCCAATGGTGTCGTCATAGCAACCGTTGTTTACGCAGGTTACACGGTGCTTCAAAGAGCGTGATTATTCTGTATTCAGATACTTCACACTCCATTAGCATTTGGGTGGAAATAGGGCTGTATGTGATTCGTACTATATGTTACACAGATTTTATTATTATTATTTTTATCAAAAAGCACAAAGCTGCTGACGTGCCCTTGAGCCAGACTCTCCGTGTGTCCATTATCCGTGTGCTCTGGTGTACGAGAGCTTAAAGGGCCCGTTTTACGCTGTTTTCTGATCCGTGTTCTGATGTCGTTTTCTCGTCACAAACAGACCTGGAGTTGTGTTTGTTTTGTTTGGTTCACACATTTTAACACACAAATCTGCAGATTTAGGCTGAGCTCTTCTCTCAAACTGAAAACGCTCTGTTCCACCTTGTGATGTCATGTGGTAATGTAATAGAGGAAGGGCTCCACTGTGTTTCTAAACTCCACACACCTTCACTGGAATCATTGGGATCATTTCAGCCCTGGAATTGCCGATCTCTGCTGAACTAAAGGTAAAAGGAGCTGTTCACTTAAACTACCACTTCGTGACATCACAAGGTGGAACAGAGCGTTTTGAGCTTTGTAGATGTAGACAGACTAATAATAAAGAGTTACTCAAACATGTGAATGAAACAAAACACAACTACTTTTATATATACTTTATACTAACAGCAGCCCAAACTTGCTTTTTTATTTAATTAATATTTTTAAAAAAGTACACATTTTTTAACTTTCAAAACGTACTGCAGCTTTTTCTCTGGGTTTATTATTACAAAAGCACCAAAGTCCAAACCGATCTGTGCGCGTGTGGTTTTATTAGCGCCGTTTTTCTGGTTTGTTTTGAGGCGCGGGACAGGTATTGATTCCTTAAGGTCCTCATCACACAAAATGGCCGCTCATAATTTGGACTGAGTTTAGATTTAGAGACAGACCCGCCTCAGAGCAGAACTCACAGCAGAGACTGTGATATGGAAACTGGTACAGGCTGATACTCACTGTGCTTCCTCTGCATCATCTGTCCCTCCTCTGCACCATCTGTGTCTCCTCTGCACCATCTGTCCCTCCTCTGCACCATCTGTCCCTCCTCTGTACCATCTGTCCCTCCTCTGCATCATCTGTCCCTCCTCTGCATCATCTGTCCCTCCTCTGCATCATCTGTCCCTCCTCTGCACCATCTGTCCCTCCTCTGTACCATCTGTCCCTCCTCTGCACCATCTGTCCCTCCTCTGCATCATCTGTCCCTCCTCTGCACCATCTGTCCCTCCTCTGCACCACATACTCTCTGTCCCTCCTCTGCACCATCTGTCCCTCCTCTGCACCATATGTCCCTCCTCTGCACCATCTGTGTCTCCTCTGTACCATCTGTCCCTCCTCTGCATCATCTGTCCCTCCTCTGCATCATCTGTCCCTCCTCTGCATCATCTGTCCCTCCTCTGCACCATCTGTCCCTCCTCTGTACCATCTGTCCCTCCTCTGTACCATCTGTCCCTCCTCTGCATCATCTGTCCCTCCTCTGCATCATCTGTCCCTCCTCTGCACCATCTGTCCCTCCTCTGTACCATATGTCCCTCCTCTGCACCATATGTCCCTCCTCTGCACCATCTGTGTCTCCTCTGTACCATCTGTCCCTCCTCTGCACCATCTGTCCCTCCTCTGCACCACATACTCTCTGTCCCTCCTCTGCACCATCTGTCCCTCCTCTGCACCATATGTCCCTCCTCTGCACCATCTGTGTCTCCTCTGTACCATCTGTCCCTCCTCTGCACCATCTGTCCCTCCTCTGCACCACATACTCCCTGTCCCTCCTCTGCACCATCTGTCCCTCCTCTGCACCATCTGTCCCTCCTCTGTACCACATACTCCCTGTCCCTCCTCTGCACCATATGTCCCTCCTCTGCACCATCTGTCCCTCCTCTGCACCATCTGTCCCTCCTCTCCACCATCTGTCCCTCCTCTGTACCACATACTCCCTGTCCCTCCTCTGCACCATCTGTCCCTCCTCTGCACCATATACTCCCTGTCCCTCCTCTGTACCTTATGTCCCTCCTCTGCACCATCTGTCCCTCCTCTCCACCATATGTCCCTCCTCTGTACCACATACTCCCTGTCCCTCCTCTGCACCATCTGTCCCTCCTCTGCACCATATACTCCCTGTCCCTCCTCTGTACCTTATGTCCCTCCTCTGCACCACACATTCACCCTCTCTTGTGTGTATTTTTCAGAGTGTGACTCGTCCTGTCTTCAGTGCACCGGGCCGTCCGCTGACTCCTGCGTGTCCTGCCCGTCTCTCAGCTCTCTGCTCCAGGGCCGCTGTGTGCCGCAGTGTCCAGCAGGGGGCTACAGCGAGGAGGGCGTCTGCCGAGGTACGCAAGAGCAGCTAAAATACTAATACACACAGCAGGGACGTAAGTACTTAATCACAAAGAGAATGAAACAAGGAAAAAGTAGAACGAGAACGGCAATTTAGTCCAAGTTAATCAGTGTTAAAACTTTAAAGGTCCGATATTAGACAAAATTTACTCTTGAGTCGTGTTCTAATGCTGTTCCCTCCTCAAAAACAGACCCGGAGTTATGTTTTGTTTCATTCACGTTTTATTATTAGTTTGTCTACATCTCCAAACACTCTGTTCCACCTTGTGATGTCATCAAGTGGTAGTTTTGAAGTGAACAGCTCCTTTTACCTTTAGTTCAGTTGAGATTGGCAAATTCCAGAGCTGAAATGATCCAAATGATTCTAGTGAAAACAGCAGAGGCCATCCTTACTAGGGACGCACCGATGCAGGTTTTTCAGTTCCGATACCAATATCTGCACTGTCATTAAGTATCTGCCGTGTTTCGATATTAACCGATACCAGTGTAGAGATTGAAAATGGCATTTATTTCTCTCTTATTCCAAAATGGATTCGATTCTGTTATGTAACTGTTACGTATCCTGAAAGTAACTGAACAGCTTTATATGAATTAAAGTTCAAACATCATGAGGTCAGTCAGTCAAGAATCCAATCAGGATATCGACTGAACCGATATCATGCAACCGATACCCAATAATGCATTTTTTTTTCATGGATCGGCACTGATACCAGTATCAGTATTAGTGCATCTCTAAACATTACATTGAGTCTTTCCATGGGTAAAACTCGTGTTTGTCTTTGTACCACTGTGACAGTCGGTGGATTCTCATTTATCCAGATAAATAACACTCATTTTTGTGCCAGAAATAATAATTTAGCCGACAGTTTCAATTCTCTTTTGTCTGATAATTTGTTTAAAGGTGGCAGCCCCAACAGAAACTGATACATGCTTTTGTTTAAACCTGATGCCCTGACCCCAGTGCTGGTGTGTTGCAGACTGTCACCCCTCGTGCCTCTCGTGCTCGGGCCCCTCTCAGGCCGACTGCTCCTCGTGTCCCCCCGGGGCCGCTCTGCTCAACGGCTTCTGCAGGACCAGCTGTGGAGAGGGGCAGTACCTCAGCCCCACCACCGGGGGCTGTACCAGTGAGTCGCACACACTGTACCGCACACGGGCCGCGTCTCATTCCTCTTTCCTCGCTTCCTTCTCCTTGATTCCTCGATTCTGCAGGAAATGGGCGAGGAGAGAGGATCTAAACTCCTCACTGAGACCGATAAAGTTTGATTCTTTTCTTTGGCGTCTGCTCCTGAAGCCTCCCTCATTTTTATTCCTTCATTCCGTGGTTTTCTTTGGGACGTCGTGTAATTTAACACACTTGATTGACAGCTGCAAAATGGAGGAATCAAGGAGAAGAAAGTGAGGAAAGAGAAATGAGATGCGGCCACAGTCTGTATAAAGAAGTGGACTAAGAGAGTGTGACGTCGCCTATTGCGTTCGGGTCCAGTCTAAAGAAGCTCACTGAGGCTAGCAGTTATAGAACCGAATCTGGAGCCGTTCCATATTAGGAATAAAAATGGTTTTACAAACAAAATAGCGAAAACCATCAGAATCATGTAGAGGGGGGTTAAGACGAACATTAAAAGACCAAAATGAGGGGCCACGTTTGGTCAATACAAACTGAATTGGGGCCAGAGTCTATGGAGCCAAAACTAAAAACTTATTTTACAAATTACAGACATATGGAGGATTTGCACAGGTATCCTCCACAATTATTACTTATCACCAATGGTCCACAAGTAGCGTATTTTCCGGATTATAAGTCGCTCCAGAGTATAAGTCACACCAGCCAAAAAATGCATCATCAGAAGAAAATAAACATGTATAAGTCGCACTGGACAGTCGCATTTTTTGGAGGAAATATATTTTATAAAATCAGAGCCCAAGAACAGACATTTCATCTTGAAAGGCAAGTTATAGTAAAACCAATAGAACAGAGAACAAGTGAATATGTGTCTGGTTTGTGAACGTAACATATGAAAAGTTATTCAGATAAATATAACATAAACAACAGAACGAGTTTACCAAACTCTGGATCTCACTCCAAATCACTAAATCCATTGAATTCTTCATCCTCGGTGTCACTTCTGACCAACACTGCCAACTCCAGCTAAATCTACTGTAGCTTTTGTCCCGCGATGAGCTTTTTTTTGTTTTCTTCATTTCAGTTCGAGGATCCTCCACTTTTCCTCAGTCCCTCACAAGTTTCTCGCTCACTCCAAACTTTCTTTCCGCTGCTCGATTACTGTTTTCGGCTGAATATTTCACCACTTGCAACTTGTAATCTGCAGAATATGATGAACAGTTTATCGTCATGTGATAAAATAAGTTCTGATGCTAAATGAACATTGGTGAGTGGAACACGTCTTAATGACCCGTATGTGTTAAATGCAGGTGAGTGCGTAAATGACAAGAACAAATGTCTCAGACTTCAGTAGCCGAACATCCACTCATACCTGAGCGATACACCTATCCCCGCCCCCCAGGACATCCACTCATACCTGATCGATACACCTATCCCCACCCCCAGGACATCCACTCACACCTGATCGATACACCTATCCCCGCCCCCAGGACATCCACTCATACCTGATCGATACACCTATCCCCGCCCCCAGGACATCCACTCACACCTGATCGATACACCTATCCCCGCCCCCAGGACATCCACTCATACCTGATCGATACACCTATCCCCACCCCCAGGACATCCACTCACACCTGATCGATACACCTATCCCCGCCCCCAGGACATCCACTCATACCTGATCGATACACCTATCCCCACCCCCAGGACATCCACTCACACCTGATCGATACACCTATCCCCGCCCCCAGGACATCCACTCATACCTGATCGATACACCTATCCCCACCCCCAGGACATCCACTCACACCTGATCGATACACCTATCCCCACCCCCAGGACATCCACTCACACCTGATCGATACACCTATCCCCGCCCCCAGGACATCCACTCACACCTGATCGATACACCTATCCCCACCCCCAGGACATCCACTCACACCTGATCGATACACTTATCCCCGCCCCCAAGACATCCACTCATACCTGATCGATACACCTATCCCCGCCCCCAGGACATCCACTCACACCTGATCGATACACCTATCCCCGCCCCCAGGACATCCACTCACACCTGATCGATACACCTATCCCCGCCCCCAGGACATCCACTCATACCTGACCGATACACCTAGCCCCGCCCCCAGGACATCCACTCACACCTGATCGATACACTTATCCCCGCCCCCAAGACATCCACTCATACCTGATCGATACACCTAGCCCCGCCCCCAGGAGAGCCTGAAATCTGCTGAAATCCTACGACATGATCCCAGACCGGACAGCGGCTCTTTCTGCAGGAGACAGGAGCAGTAGAGCGCAAAGTAACAGTGGTACAGGAGGAATAGCGTGATAGGAGTAGCAGATACTGGCACACAAGCCTAGAGCGCCCTCTAGCGGCTGTCAGTGTGAAAATAACGAACATGTGAAATTATATATTGTAATATACAAGTTGCACCTGAGTATAAGTCGCAGGACCCAAACCATGAAAAAAAGTGCGACTTATAGTCCAAAAAATACAGTAATACTAATCCTGTGCGAATAGGGCTTATGATACCACATTAAATGACATTAAACAACATCATATAATTTGAATGTCGACATACGGTTTAAGCCAGATGCCTTGTATGTATTAAACAGGCAGTTTCATACTACGCTGCAAATGATATGCACGTTCTATGGGGAGTTGAACCAGCAGCTTTCCCATGATGAGAGCCATCCATCCGCTACACATTAAACATGCAGCGGAGCTTAATTTAGCCCAGCGTTAGTTAGAATATGTTTCTGCAGAAGGCTCCGTGGGGCTTTATACAGTAGGACACGCCCCAAGAGAAACACGAGCTCAGGTGAACTGGGGATACACTTTTCCACAGAGAAACGACGGAGGTGTGACGTGGCACAAACACATCGGCCGTCTGGGTGCACTGTGCATTTTTTTCACTTTTAAATAGCTGTTCCTTGCATTTGCACCTCTGCAAGAACTTTGGTGTGCGTTTTTTTTTTTTGTTTCATTTGGTGACACAAATACAAACAGACTTTTTTTGCTTGTGGAGTCACTTCTGTAGGCCGCAGATTCTTATAATTTCGGGTCCTTGTGTTGTTATTTGACCTTATGCTGTTTCTGAGATGGAACAAGTGCATTGTGTAACTTTTCTGGTGGTGGGTCCATCATCATCTTGTTTCTATGGAGACGTCATTGCGCTGCCTGGAATGTTCCACAGTGTGACATTAAACAGCTCTACTTTACATTTATTCAATCACAGGTGGTTTTAGAGCTCAAAAATACCTAGAAAAACAAAAAAACAGACATTCTGACTGTGAGCGGGGTCGCCTCTCCACAGATCTGACCTGTAACTTGGTCTGGTTTGGTCTCCATGAAGATAGAAAGGTTTAATGCCATACTGTGAAACATTCCAGACAAAGCAATAACATCTCCATGGAGACAAACATTGGACGGACCCTCCCCCAGAAAAGTTACACAGTGCAGCTTTAAAGGAGCTGTATGTACACTGCGCTCTTACATTTTTAAAAAGATTCTAAATCCAGGGCTGTAACTAATGATTATTGTAGTATTTGAACCATCTGTGATATTTTAGATTTTTTTTTTTAAAGATTTCCACCAGTCAAATGATACTTTGATAAACTGAAATTTTGAAACACATTTTTAACCAAATATAGGACAAAATATAATAATAATAAAAATATAATAATAATAATAATAATAATAATAATAATAATAATAAAATCAAATCACTTAACAAGCTCAATGCCATATCTTCTGTTGGACAAAAAAATAAAAATAAAATAAATAAATAAATAAATAAATAAATAATAATAATAATAATAATAATAATAATAATAATAATAATAATAATAATAATAATAAAATCACTTAACAAGCTCAATGCCATATCTTCTGTTGGACAAAAAAATAAATAAAATAAATAAATAAATAAATAAATTAATAATAATAATAATAATAATAATAATAATAATAATAATAATACATTAGTCTTACACTTTTAGCTGCTTGTGTAGTCACTTCTGTAGCCGAGAGACTGGCTGTCTGTTTGCTCTTTAAATCCTCACCGCCAGCAATCGCTCACACACCACATTCATACGAGGCAAGGTGAGTAAAATGTCTTGCCTAAGAGCACAACCACAGTACGTACGAGAGTCGCTGCTGCTCCACTGTGGCCCCTGATGTTCTCAGTGGTCCTCCATCCGAGTCCTAACCCGACCCAGGACTGCTTAGGTTCAGAAATCAGGCATGGATGGAAGTGTGGCCACAGAAAAATAAAAAATAAAACATGCTTTATACAAAATACACTTAAAGAGTTGTTTTGCACGCACACACACACAGACAGACAGACAGACACACACACACACACACACACACACCTACACACACACACACACACACACACACACACACACGCTGCTGTAGGTTTACTTTAGGGTCACGGCTGGATTTTGAAGATACTGTGTCCAATTCTACTGACACTCTGCTGTTTGGGTGTAAGCTCATTTAGAAAGAGAAGAGAAGGAGTGATGAGGAAGACGGAGAGAGGAGAGAGAAATGTAAAGAGGTACGAGGGAGAGGGAGAGAGACAACAAGAGGAAAACAGAGAGAGAGAAAGGGGTAAGAGAGAGACAGAAAGGGGTAAGAGGAAGAGAGGGAGAAAGAGGTAAGGGGGAGAGAGCGACAGAAAGAGATATGAGGGAGAAAGAGAGACAGAGAGTGGAGAGAGAGATGGAAACGCATATGAGGGAGAAGAGAGAGACAGAGAAAAAGAGGAGAGTGGGAGAAAGACAGAAAGAGGTAAGAGAGAGAGACAGAACGATGAGAGACAGAAAGAGCAAGAGAGGAAGAGAGTGAAGAGCGAGAGATGGAAACACGTACGAGGGATAAGAGAGAGACAGAAAGAGAGGAGAAATCTAGAGAAAAACAGAAATAGGAGAGAGAGAACAGAGAGACAGAAAGCGATAAAAGGCAGAGAGGAGAGGTACAGAAAAAGAGAGATAAAGAGACAGAAAGAGGTAAGAGGAAGACAGATAGAAAGAGGCAAGAGGGAGAAAAAGAGAGAGAGACAAAAAGCAAAAGAGACAGAGTGGAGAGAGAGATAGAACACGCAAGAGGGAGAAAGAGAGAGACAGAGATAAGAGAGAAACAGACTAAAAGAGGTAGAGAGAGAGAGAGAGAGAAAAGATATGAGGGAGGAAGAGAGAGACAGAAAAAGGAGAGAGAGATGTATACAGAGATAGTGAAGAGAGAAAGAGGGAAATATGTACAAGGGAGAAAGAGACAGAAAGAGGAGAGAGAGGGGGAGACAGAAAGAGGAAAGAGAGAGAGAGAGGGCGAAAAGAGACAGAAAGATATGAGGGAGAAAGAGACAGACAGAAAGTGGAGATAGACAAGAGAGTGGAGAGAGAGATGAAAACATGTACAAGGGAGAAAGAGAGAAACAGAGAAAGGAGAGTGAGACACAGAAAGAAGGGAGAGAGAGAGACAGAGGGATAGAGACAGAAAGAGGAGAGAGACAGAGGGATAGAGACAGACAGAAAGAGGAGAGAGAGACAGAGGGATAGAGACAGAAAGAGGAAAGAGAGGGACAGAGGGATAGAGACAGACAGAAAGAGAAGAGAGAGACAGGGATAGAGATAGAATGAGGAGAGAGAGGGACAGAGGGATAGAGACAGAAAGAGGAGAGAGAGACAGAGGGATAGAGGCAGACAGAAAGAGGAGAGAGAGACAGAGGGATAGAGACAGAAAGAGGAAAGAGAGACAGAGGGATAGAGACAGAATGAGGAGAGAGAGGGACAGAGGGATAGAGGCAGACAGAAAGAGGAGAGAGAGAGAGGTATAGAGACAGAAAGAGGAGAGAGAAACAGGGATAGAGACAGAAAGAGGAGAGAAAACAGAGGGATAGAGACAGACAGAAAGAGGAGAGGGATAGAGGTATACAGACAGAAAGAGGAGAGAGAGAGAGACAGAGGGATAGAGGCAGACAGAAAGAGGAGAGAGAGAGACAGGGATAGAGACAGACAGAAAGAGGAGAGAGACAGAGGGATAGAGACAGAAAGAGGAGCGAGAAACAGGGATAGAGACAGAAAGAGGAGAGAAAAACAGAGGGATAGAGACAGACAGAGGAGAGGGATAGAGGTATAGAGACAGAAAGAGGAGAAAGAGACAGAGGGATAGAGACAGAGAGATAGAGCCAGAAAGAGGAGAGAGAGACAGAGGGATAGAGACAGAGGGATAGAGACAGAGGGATAGAGACAGAGAGATGGAGCCAGAAAGAGGAGAGAGAGACAGAGGGATAGAGACAGAAAGAGGAGAGAGAGACAGAGGAATAGAGACAGAGGGATCAAGACAGAGGGATAGAGACAGAGAGATGGAGCCAGAAAGAGGAGAGAGAGACAGAGGGATAGAGACAGAAAGAGGAGAGAGAGACAGAGGAATAGAGACAGAGGGATCAAGACAGAGGGATGGAGACAGAGGGATAGAGACGGAGGGATAGAGACAGAGGGATAGAGACAGAGGGATAGAGACAGACAGCCGCTGGGTCCCACACTCGCTGGAGTTTTCATGTATTTATAACATTATGTAAAAAAAGCGCAGTGACGGGGCAGATCCTAACGAGGGCGCCGTGTTCAGATTTCGCTGACGAGACAAAACCCACACAGGAACTGGAGCGTGTTCAGACACAAAGAAGACAAAGAAATACATGGAATACTCCCCATAATACACATTTATATGTGACTTAGAGTAGAGGGTCGAGAAGGAGAAGGAGAGAGACGGAAGGAGGGAGAAAGAGAGAGACAGAAGGAGGGAGGAAGAAAGAGACAGAAGGAGGGAGAAAGAGAGAGACAGAAGGAGGGAGGAAGAAAGAGACAGAAGGAGGGAGGAAGAAAGAGACAGAAGGAGGGAGGGAGGAAGAGAGAGACAGAAGGAGGGAGGAAGAAAGAGACAGAAGGAGGGAGGAAGAAAGAGACAGAAGGAGGGAGGAAGAAAGAGATAGAAATGGAGGGGGCAGAAAGAGGAGAGAGACAGAAAGATCTGAGGGAGAAAGAGACACAGAACTAGGAGACAGACAGAAACAGCAGAAGAGACAGAGTGGAGAGAGAGATAGAAACATATATTAGGGAATAAGAGAGAGACAGAAAGAGGTGAGAGAGAGAGGTAGAAAGAGATTTGGAGGAGAAAGAGACACAAAGAGGAGAGAGACAGAAATAGCAAGAGAGACAGTGGAGAGAGGGATAAAAACATGAAGGAGAAAGAAAGACAAAAAGAGGAGACAGGGAGAGGATAGAGACAGAAAGAGCAAATGACAGTGGAGAGAGAGATGGAAACACATATTACACAGAAAGAGGTAAGAGAGAGAGGGAGAGAGAAAGATCTGAGGGAGAAAGATGGAAAGATCTGAGGGAGCAAGAGAGAGAGTGGAGAGAGAAAGAAAACACATGAGGGAGAAAGAGGAAGACAGAAAGGGGAGAGAGAGAGAGTGGGAGAGAGAGCTTTGGGAAAGAAAGAGAGAGAGAACAAGGGGGAAGGAGAGAGACGGAGAAAGATCTGAGGGAGAAAGACAGAAAGAGAAGAGAGACAGAGTAGAGAAAGAGAGATGGAAACATATTTGAGGGAGAAAGAGAGAAAGAGAGATGGAAACATATTTGAGGGAGAAAGAGAGAGTACAGGTTTGAGTTCTTATATCTCTGCAGTGAGGAGGTTGTGGGTTAAACTCCTGATCTGTTCTAATGTCGTTTCCTCATCACAGATCTGGAGTTGTGTTTTGTTTCATTCACACGTTTAACACACAAACCTGCAGATTTAGCACGAGTTCTTCTCTCAAACTGAAAACACTCTGTTCCACCTTGTGATGTCATGCGGTGATACAGGAAGTGCTCCACTGTATTTTAAAACTACATACAACTTCACTAGAAACATTTGGATCATTTCAGCCCTGGAATTGCCGATCTCCACTGAACTAAAGTTAAAAGGTAGATAATTGTACAACTTCATGACATCACAAGGTGGAACAGAGCGTTTTGAGCTTTGGAGATGTAGACAGACTAATAATAAAGAGTTACTCAAACATGTGAATGAAACACAACTTTAGGTCTGTTTTTGAGGAGGAAACAACATTAGAACACGACTTAAAGCTCAAGAGTCCATTTTGCGTAATACAAAACCTTTAAGGAGGTTGCGGGTTAGACTCCCATTCTTCTCTCTTAACATCTCATTACATTTCCAAGTTTTATTGGACTGGAGCCTTATGCCCATGTTATAAATAATTCATCCTAAAACTCTCCCTCCTCTTATACCAGACGTGTACATCTGGGCTGCTATTTTTACCCCTGTACCAAAATGACCCGAGCAAGTGTTTCTTAAAGATCCCTCAGCCTTTTTTTTGTTTGTTTTTTTGTATTTGCAGCGTCTGGCGTCATTTTGGGGCACTGGTTGTTGCTAAGTTACCGGGAAAACACAAATCAGGCGCGAATAGATTTGGTAACGTACAATTTGGCCTGAAGGGAGTTGAGTGAAGTGCTTTGTGTGAACTTCAAGTGGTTCTCAAGCTGTACACTTCTATTAATACAAGTTCTATGTTTATACTCGGAGCACTTTTAGAACCCGCCTTATCTTGTTTAGCCCTGGAACGGAGTGCCTGGAGTTATAATTTCGTGTCCTTGTGCTGTTTTTTGACCTCACGGACGTACGTAGAATGCCATTTCCGAGAGCGCTCAAAAAAACAGGTACCAAATAAGTGTGTTTTTCAAGGTGCGTTGCGTAACTTTTCTCGTGGAGCGTCCGTCATCTTCTTGTTTCTGCGGATATGCCATTCCTCTAATAGAAACTACCATCTCCAAGAAAAGTTACGCAGTGCAACTTTAAATATCAAAATTGACAAAAAAAGCCCTGATCTGTACCTTGGCCTGCTTGTTTCCATGGAGATAGATAGGTTTAATGCCATATTGTGAAACATTCCCAGCTGAACAGTTAAGTACGTTTACATGGAAACTAGTACATCGAGTACACTCCCCAAGAAAAGTTCCACAGTGCAACTTTAAATACCAAACAACTGATCTGTACCTTGGCCTGCTTGTTTCCATGGAGATATATACGTTTAATGCCATACTGTGGAACATTCAAGGCTGAACAGTTAGCACATCATGGAAACTAGAGAGTTGCGTACCGTCCCCAAGAAAAGTTACAGGGTGCAACTTTAAATATCAAAATTGATTTTTAAAAAAAATGTAAAAAAATAAATAAAAATAGACTGATCTGCCTGCTTGTTTCCATGGAGATAGATAGGGTTAATGCCGTACTGTGAAACATTCCCAGCTGAACAGTTAAATACGTCTACATGGAAACTAGTACGTTGAGTACACTCACCAAGAAAAGTTCCACAGTGCAACTTTTAAATATCAAAATTGACCAAAAAAATGTAAAAAATAAATAAAAATAGACTCATCTGTACCTTGGCATGGAGATATATACGTTTAATGCCATACTGTGCAACATCCAGGCTGAACAGTTAAGTACATCATGGAAACTAGAATGTGGCGAACCCTCCCCAAGAAAAGTCATCAAAATTGTCAAAAAACAGAAACGAAAAGAAAAAAGAACTTGTGTTTTTAGTAAAGTTGCACTGATTCAAGTCTGGCCCACGCGTTTTTTTTGTCTCTCGCGAGTAGGAGTCGAATCAGAGCTGGAGATCGGGTTCAAGTATTGTGTGTTTTTAGCGTTCGCGCTCGAGGCTAACGCTGGCACCACTTCTCTCCGCATCTTCTGAGCCTCCAAACCGGCCCTGAGTGTGTGGGAAACATCCAGCTCTGAACACAAAGCCCCCTGATCAGATAGTGAGAGGAACACGAGTGTGGCTCCAGTATCAGAGGCAGCAGCAGGACGGGCACGAGGCGGAGGGAGAGATACGGCTCCTCTGCTGCTTTTGTTCTTCTTCTCCTACGGTCGTGTACCAGCTGAAAATATTGATATGCAAATGTGCGTTAAAAGGCTTGGATAGAAGAGGCGTGCGTGTGCTTTGAAATTTCTTAAAAACGCCACTTTCTTGTCGGCGTGATGTTTTTCTGCCTGGAATGTCCCACAGTATGGCATTAAACATCTTGCTTTTAGTCAATTACAGGTGTTTTCAGTGCTCAAAAATACCTTGAAACACTTGATTTTTTACTGGTAACAAGATTGCCTGTGCACGGATCTGACATGTAACTTTGTACCGTCACTTGCTTGTCTCATGATGTTCATGCTTTGCCTGAAATGTTCCACAGTATGGCATTAAACATCTTGCATTTAGTCAATTACAGGTGTTTTGATTGGTCAAAAATGCCTTGAAAAACATGAATTTTTACTGTTGACAAGATTGCCTGTCCACAGATCTGACTTGTAGCTTTTTGGTGACACCTGCTTGTCTCCATGATGTTAATGCTTTGCCTGGAATGTCCCACAGTATGGCATTAAACTTCTCCATCTTGCATTTACTCAATTACAGATGTTTTTATAGCTCAAAAATACATAGATAAATATGCAATCTTACTGTAAGCGGGGTCACCTTTCCACAGATCTGACCTGTAACTTGGCTTCATGGCATCACCTGCTTTTCTCCATTCAAGCAAAACAACTACAACTCAACAAAGACAAGCCGTTGCTATATCTTTAATTTAACAGATTTGCTTCTTGTTTTGACACTCCGTTTGGATCTGGTGGAATTTTACGACTGATTTATGGAAAAAAAAAATGGAAATCTGATTTTGTCTTTGTCATATCAAGAAATGAGATGAGATGTTTGAGTATTCACACACAGGACTGACCCAGGGCATCTGCAGTCAGGTTTATGCTGGAGGTGTAGTCTCAGAGTCATAAATATTCCATAACACACCGAAGCTTTGAAGCGAGACAGGAAATAGCCGGTCAAACAACGTTTATTATTTAGTAACTTGTATTGATTTTTAAAGGGCCCATATTACACTGAATTCTGACCCGTGTTCTAATCCACCTCACAAACACCTGGAGTTGTGTTTTGTTTCATTCACATGTTTAACACACAAACAAACCCTGCAGATTTAGGCTGAGTTCTTCTCTCAAACTGAAAACACTCTGTTTCACCTTGTGATGTCATGTGGTAATACAGGAAGTGCTCCACTGTGTTTCTAAACTCCACAAACCTTCATTAGAATCATATGGATAATTTCACAACCTGGAATTGCCAATTTCTACTGAACTAAAGGTAAAAGGAGCTGTTCACTTGAAAACTACCACTTCATGACATCACAAGATGGAACAGAGCATTTTGAGCTTTGGAGATGTAGACAGACTAATAATAAAGAGTTACTCAAACATTTTAATGAAACTAAACACAACTTCAGGTCTGTTTTTGATGAGGTAATAACATTAAAACACGACTTAAAGCTGCATTGTGTACTTTTTCTGGTGCTTTTCTCCATGGAGATGTTATTGCTTTGTCTGGAATGTTCCACAGTATGGCATTAAACCTTTCTATCTTTATGGAGAACAAATCAGACCAGACTAAGTTATAGGTCAGATCTGTGGAGAGGCGACCTCGCTCACAGTCAGAATGTCTGTTTTTCTAGGTATTTTTTTGAGCTCTAAAACCACCTGTGATTGAATAAATGTAAAGTAGAGCTGTTTAATGTCATACTGTGGAACATTCCAGGCAGAGCGATGACATCTCCATAGACCCTCCACCAGAAAAGTTACACAATGCACCTTTATAACGATCTACAGTCCTGTTTTCTCACCCGTATCTTTAGCGTCGATGTGGGCCACTGTCTGAGATGCCTGAGATTATGGATTCAAACACCTCCATCTTAAAACCCAAACAACATGGAGTTCCGATCAGATAAACCTTCAGAGGTGTCTAATCTCCCGGTTGCGATGCTTTTGTTTATTTTTCTAGTACAGGTGCGGATATGTTTTTTTAGACGATGAATGCCTCCAGTTGTACAGGGCAGGGCAGCTCAGCTATTAAGGTTTACGTGTGAAAGTGGGATCAAGGCAAAGAGGGAAGTGAAGAGACTTTTTATGAGAGTACAAGGATCCTGATTTGTCCAATAAAGTTAAATTATTTTATTATGTTTTACTATAACCTTTACTATATGCAAAATACAGAAAAAAAACAGTGTAATTAGAGACAGCGCAGGCAATGTTGTAGTAGTGAGAGACCGTCTGTTTGAGTAGCAGAAGTTGTAGGAGTTAAAGCAGAACCAAACACAACTTTTTTGAGCTTTTTTACTACTTTGCTACTGCAATTTCAAGTACTATGTGACATCACCCAGACCCCGCCTCTCTTTTGAGCTTTATGTCATTGTTATAATGTTGTTACCTCCTCAAAAACAGACCTGGAGTTGTGTTTTGTTTCATTCACACATGTTTGAGTAACGCTACAGTTTTTGTCCACATCTCCAAAGCTCAAAACGCTCTGCTCCACCTTGTGATGTCATGAAGCGGTAGTTTTCAAGTCAGCAGCGACCTTTTACCTTTTAGTTCAGTCAAAATGGGCAATTCCAGGGCTGAAATGATCCAAATGATTCTAGTGAAGATGCATGTAGTTTAAAAACGCAAACGCAGTAGAACACTTCCTGTATTACCACATGACATCACAACGTGGACCGGAAACGACATTAGAACAAAGATTTTAAAAAAAAAAGTGTACTACAGGCCCTTTAAAGAAGCAGCAGTATCATGTTTTCAATGTGTTTGTATTGATCTCTTTCTTGTTTTGTTTCCCAGAATGCAGTGCGGACTGTCAGCGCTGCACGGCAGACCTCCGGGCAGCAGGGGGCAGTGTGTGTCTCTGGTGTAAGGCGCCCAGGTCCTGGTTACTGGGAGACCACTGCGTTTCCGAGTGTCCTGTGGGATACTTTGGGCGACAAGGGGCCTGTGTGGGTGAGTCAGTGCGAGATTACTCTGTCGTTTGTAAAAAGATGGTGCTTAATTAACTCTGGTTAGTGTTATTCCGTGATGTTGTTGATGTATAATGTTGTTTCTTCATCAAAAACAAACACCATTTAAACATGTTTGAGTAATCCTGCTTATTTAGACTTTAGAACTCCAGAGGTTAAAGGTCTTATATTACGCAAAACTGACTCTTGTAGCTTTAAGTCGTGTTCTAATGTTGTTTCCTCCTCAAAAACAGACCTGGAGTTGTGTTTTGTTTCATTCACATGTTTGAGGAACTCTTTATTATTAGTCTGTCTACATCTCCAAAGCTCCAAACGCTCTGTTCCACCTTGTGATGTCATGAAGTGGTAGTTTTCAAGTTACTTTTTACCTTTTTACCTTTAGTTCGGCAATTCCAGGGCAAAAATCATCCAAATGATTCTAGTGAAGGTGCGTGGAGTTTAAAAACACAGTGGAGCACTTCCTGTATTACCACATGACATCACAAGGTGGAACAGAGTTTTTTCAGTTTGAGAAGACTCTTGAGTAAATTTTTTGGCTACTCTACGCATCTCTGTAAGAAGGTCCTGAAGGTCAAATAAGGTTCAAAGAAGATCCAGGTTACGAAACATGGAAGACTTTAAAGCTGCATTGTGTAACTTTTTTGCTGGAGGGTCCGTCAAATGCTTTTCTCCATGGAGATGTTGTTGCTTTGTCTGGAATGTTTCACAGTATGGCATTAAACCTTTCTATCTTCATGGAGACCAATGCAGACCAAGTTACAGGTCAGATCTGTGGAGAGGCGACCCAGAATGCCCGTTTTTTTTTAGCTCTAAAACCACCTGTAATTGAATAAATGTAAAGTAAATCTGTTTAATGTCACACTGTGGAACATTCCAGTCAGAGCAATGACGTATCCATAGAAACAAGCAGGTGAGAAAAGTTACACAATGCACCGTTAACTAGATTAAAAATGATATTAATGAAGGAAATTAACAAAAACAAGGTAAGTGGGGTGTTTTTGTGGAGTTTGCATGTTCTCCCTCAGATTCAGTCGTTTTAAATGACACTATTATTATACTTTATTATTCTTTGTCCAGCAAGACGTAAGGAAAGAAGGAACATTTGGTGTACTGAGAGAGTCCGGTAGTTTCCTTTCTTTCTTTGTTATCTCGTAATATTTTGATGATCTTTAATTATACCCAAACTCTTCCTTAGTACAGGTGCTTTTGTAGAAAAAATAAACTTACTGAATTAGACTTTTAGAAATCTTTTGAGACACACTCTTTGGTTTAAACAATAGAATGTGATTTCCAACATTAAATCACTAAATTACTATCTATATTACCATGTGGTCTGACCCGGAATGGGCTTTATTCACGCTGACGTCACAAAACCCGAAGACGTTTGGAAACATCTGGATGGCGATTTCCTTTGGGCTCTGTTGGCGATAGGAACTCTGAGAAAATGGCCTGGTTTTCTTCATCTAGATGTCATTGTATTCTTTCTTTTTTCGTTTTATAAATTGCCCATTAATTTGTGCGTTATAATTTGTCTAACTTGTCTAAAAAAACAAAAGATGTCACTATAGCCTTCCATTATTTTCATCAGATCAACAGTTCCAACCAGCTGCCTGTAAGTGACACTGAATCCGCGATTAGAGTCTTGTCCTCCATGGAAATCTTTGGCAGGTTGTGAAGACGCTTCTGCTGAATCCACGGTTTTATCACATGCCCAAAATCGGGAACTACAGCGGAAGTCGTCATCCGCATGTTTTCCATCCGCAATCTTTTCCAGTAAGCGTGAGCAGAGCCTATTTATCACACAAGATTCAGCGACACGCAACGTAGACAGAGCTGCATATGTGCGGATTTTTAAAAGGGTCGAATTACACCAGAGGCAACAGAGCTGCTACTGCGACGCCAGCCTCTGTGGATTCTCACGTTTAAACACCAAAATCTTTGATATTATCACACATATTCATTGTTGATTGGGTGAATTATGTTTAAAATCACAATACAAAAGTTGACGACAAGAGAGACGATGCTTTGGTGTGTGGTGCTTGTATTAATTCCACTTAACTTTGGTTTTCTGCTTCAAGCGCCTTTTCCTTCAGAAGTTTTTCTTGTAAAGTTGCTGTCTAATGTCGTAAATTGTTTTATATTTATCCTCTTCGGCTGTAAACTTTCTGTAGTCCATCTCGAGTTATTCCCCGAGCTCCTGATGCGACGCACGGCGTTTACGCGACTGCAGTGGTATTTTGCAACATATTTTGAAAGGGCATCGGTTTATTTTGACACCACGTGCTTGTTTCCTGTCTTGCCCCTGATAAAAGTCTGGAGACGCTCTGTTGCAGCTGAAAAATTAGAACTCCAACCTCATTTGAGTGAAGAGTAGCTTAATGACGACCTTTGCTGAGCTTTCCAGTATCGGATCGGTGCGTCCCTAGTATTCGGGACAGATCGCTAGATGACTCAAACATGCACGAATGATCCAGGAAGCCTCTTCAGACGTTCAGATGTTTTTGATGAGGGAACAAAGTTATAACATGGCAGAAAGTTCCAAAAAAGTTGATGTAACATAATACCCACTCTTTAAATGTCATGTGACCTCAGATGTATCGCTTCTAGACTTAAGCTGCGTTCAAACTGCGGCGTCAAAAAACGAGCTGGACGCCTTTGCATCTGAGTTCAGACGCCCCTGATCTTGGGCGCCGTGGACGAACAGGAGAAATTACTTGACGTGCGTCCAGGGCGTCCGCTGCGGTCGGCGAGTGCCTTGTTTTCCCGGTCGAGAAAGTGACTTTAGTGTATTTATTACATAAAACCATCAGCGGAAGCGATTGGCGGCGTATATATATTTATACTCTACTAACGACACGGCGTAGATTTCTTGTTCTTGTGTTTGTGGCTCCCGGATCTTTCTCTTTTTTGTCCTTCTTCTGGATAATGATGTTGCTACATCACTGGAGAATCGTCCCTGATTAGCCAGAAGTTCAGCTTTTTCAGCTTCTGAAGCTGATCTTGAGCGTTCTGACGTCGACGCTCTGGATGCGCTTCCAGGGCATCAGCTTCAGAAGTTGAAAAAGCATTGACCCCAGTTTCTCGCTGCGTTGATGCCTGAAGATGTGCTGCAAAAACACAAGATGCTCTAGACATACGTCCACGTAGACTTTGCGTGTCAACTGGACGCTTTGACGCCCCGGACTAAACGCTGCCTAACTCACACCCAATGAGACGACTAACCTCAAGTAAAAGTACTGTTACTTCAAATAATATTACTCAAGCACAAGTAAAATATAAAAAACAGAGAAATATTTTACAGGTAGAAGTACAATTTCTGAAGTACATTAAAAACACTGTTACCCAGATTCTCTTGAGAATCTGAGCTCCAGAGTTCTGAAGTGTACTGAAACTGTGAAACAGAAACTCCTCGAGTGTTTGGTACAAATCTGGAGTTTGATTAAAGTAACCCTGTAAATGTAATATGTGCATATTCATAATCCTGCTGATTACTTTTAAGTGCTTCATTATTTCATTACCGAGCAGCTGGTGTCCGCAATAAAAACTATTAAAAACACTTGTCTTAAGGCTAACAGGAGTTCAGGCCAATTAAATAAGAACAGTTCAAACACACTGGGTGACATCACGCAGTGGGATCAGACTAAAATTGCAGGATTACTCAAACATGCCTGGATGAAGCAAAACTTTTAACTTTGTCATTTTTGCTGTGTTTTTCCCAGAATGCCACTCGTCCTGTGGATCCTGCAGTGGGGCGGGGCCTCTCTCCTGTACTTCCTGTCCCGCCCCCTTCGTCCTTTTACGGTCGGGTCAGTGCGCTCCTTCCTGTCCACAAGGGTTCTACCAGGACGCACAGCGGACCTGCCTGGGTCAGTACCTCAGCGTCAGGGTTTTTGAACACTTTTATGAATAACTCACAGCAGGAAGGTCCCAGGTTCAATTCCCATTTGCAGTAGGAATGAAATAAAACCAAATTAAAGCTGCATTGTGTAACTTTTCTGGTGGAAGGTCCGTCAAATGCTTTTCTCCATGGAGATGTTATTGCGTCATCTAGAATGCTTCACAGTGTGGCATTAAACCTTCCTATCTTCATGGAGACAAAACCAGACCAATTAACAGGTCAGATCTGTGGAGAGGTGACCCCGCTCACAGTCACAGTCAAAAATGCCTGTTTTTCTAGGTATTTTTGAGCTATAAAGCCACCTGTAAATTTATAAGGTAGAGCTGAAAGAAAAATTCAATTAGTAAACTGGACAAACATTTACGCTTCATCAGAACTGAAGAAGCAGCGAAACGTTTTCGACCTAAATAAACGTTTGTCCAGTCGACAAATTGAATTTCTCCTTTGCCGTGGATTCTACCTGGACGACTGAGGGATTCTACACACATAAAGTAGAGCTGTTTAATGTCGCACTGTGGAACATTCCAGGCAGAGCAATGACGTCTCCATAGAAACAAGAAGGTGACGGACCAACAAAAAAGTTACACCATTAACGAATCTAGTTGCTGTTCCGTTTGTAATTTTTTTTTTTTCATTATTAAAAGTGCACTGTGTAACTTTTCTGATGGAAGGTTGTCTGCTCGTCTCCATGGAGATGCTGTTGCTAAAATGTCCCATAGTATGACCTTAAACATCTCTCTCCACGGAGTCAAGCAGGTGACACTTCTGGGCCAAGTTACGGGTCAGATCTGTGGATAAGTGACCCTGTTCTCAGTAAGATTACATGTTTTTCAAGACAATAAAATCCCCTGTATTTAAATAAATACAAATTATACAAGTTTAATGCAATACTGTGGAACATTTCAGGCAAAGCAATAACTTCTCCGTGAATACAAGCAGGTGACGGACCTTCCCCGTTAAAAAAGTTACACAGTGAACCTTTACTATAGTCGATAGTCTCAGCGTGCTCTTGTCTATATATTATTTTATTAACATGACCTTTTGAACTTTGACCCCTGCGTGCGGTGCAGAGTGCGACCCCCAGTGCCTCACGTGCACGGCCCCGGGAGCGTGCACGGCGTGTCTGGACCCAAACAAAGTACTGCAGTTTGGCGAGTGTCAGTACGAGAGCTGCGCACACCAGTACTACCTCAACACTACCACCAGGACGTGTCAAGGTACAGGCTACTACTCCTTACAATAACAGTACTACTAATACTACTACTGCTACTTGTACTACTATTACGAGTACTTCTACTTCTACTAACGAGTACTTCTACTTCTACTGTTGTCGTGATACTACAATTTCAAACTCGATTTCGATACTAAGGAATAGACTGGATACGCAACACTGATTCCAATGAAATCATAGGACTTTCTTTCCTCATCTCTATAAACACTCTGTTCCACCTTGTGATGTCATGTCGTAATACAGGAAGTGCTCCGTGTGTTTTTAAATGTCATACACCTTCACTAGAATCATCTGGGTGATTTTTTTTAATTTTCAGACCTGGAAATCTCTACTGAGCAAAAGGTAAAAGGAGCTGTTAAGTTGAAAATGATGTTTCATGACATCACAAAGTGGAACGGAGCATTTTGAGCTTTAGGGATGTAGACAGGCTAGTAATAAAGGATTATTCAAACGTGTGAAATCTCAACTACAAACAAACTCGATTTCGATACTAAGGAATAGACTCGATATTCAATACTGATTACGATACCACAATGATAATAAAAACACTCTTTAGACAATAGAATGTGATTTTCAACATTAAATAGTTGTACTTTCTTTTCTTTTCCTTTCCCATGTGGCCTTATATCTGTGTAATCCCTCTGTGGTCCAGGTCTAAACCAGGTCTAAACCAGGTCTAAACCAGGTCCATGGGTGTACACTCGTCTCTGTGCTCTTATACTTGATCCAGTTCCAGATTGTTCTAAACACATTCAGGAAAGGTTCTGCTCTGTCCTGTCAGTGGGACTTTTTTTTCTAGTATCGATACCTGCAAGAAATGAGTATCAAGTTTTAATACTAGTTTTAGCATCGATTTGTATCTGGTTTCTGATACTTTTGGTAACCCTACTTTTACTACAACTGATACTACTTCTACTGCGACTTCTACTGCGACTATCACTGCAACTCAGGGCTGTAGTTGACTAAAGAAAAAAAGCAAACTTTGATCCACAAGGGAAATGATCTGGACACAGCGGCTCACACATCACAAAATAATATAATAACAAAGAGTAAAAATATAAATGGTAATAATAAATTCTAAATAAGTAGCAAAAAAGATAAGTGTCAAATAAGGTGTAATTTTATAAATGTATATGTACAAGATCTGTTTCAATGTTTTGCTAATGTGTGCATTGTGTCACCATGGTTACCGCTGAACATTCCACCACAGAGATACATGCAGAACACCCGCCACAACATGATGTCGCCGCAAAGTATCAGTTATCGTTCCTGTTTATTTACTTACTTAAAAATAAAAATAAATAAATAAATAAAATAAAAAAATAAAATAAAATAAAATAAAATAAAATAAAATAAAATAAAATAAAATAAAATAAAATAAAAAAATAAATAAAAATAAAACATAATATAAACACAGAATGCACTTCCTGGTTTACCACTGGGTGACATCATGCAGTGAGACCAGACATGTAGAACACCCCCAGCACGATGTAACTGCAAAATATCAGTTATCATGTGTGTTTGTTTATTTCATTAAAAATAAAAGTAATAAAATAAATAAAAATTAAAGTTTAAATAAAATACAATTAAATTAAAATACAATTAAGTAAATTAAAATAACATAACATACCTATAACATAACCATAACATACTATAACATAACCATAACAACATAACGTAACATAAACATAAACACAAAATGCCCTTCTGGTTTACCACTGGGTGACATCATGCAGTGAGACCAGACTAAAATCGCAGGATTACTCCAACATTATTGATCACTAAAACATTAAACTTTGTCATATTTGCCGTGTTTTTCCCGTTAGCAGAGCCCACCTCCCTCTCCATTAGCGTGCTCCGGGTTAGCGTTAGCTTTAGCTCCCCTCGCAGCAGCAGTGTAAGTCCTGTATTAATAACCCGGATATGTGCGGTGCCTTTATGACGTCCATAAATTACCGCGCTCCATGTAGCAGCGCGTCTACACGGCCCATCCATCACAGCCGACCCAGGCAGAATATGCAAATACTCAAACGCAATATTACGCACACAGAGGGAGGGGGAAATACACGCTGATTTTACACGGCAATAACTATAAACATGTAATAAAAGAGTATAGCGTTATAATCACAGGATAACGGGCTCGTAGAACAGGGAGTGCGTTTTAAATGTGGACACAAACATGTTGTGGAAAATAAGAAAAAATAAGAAAAAAAAATGTTTAAAACGATTAGTAAATGCAGCTCAGTTAAACTCTGCATTAAAAATATAATAATTTGACAGGGTAGATTAAAGCAGTTATTGGTATAATTAAAAGGTGCGCTGTGTAACTTTTTGATTCTGGCTCCATCACCTGCTTGTTTCTATGGATACGTCATTGTCCTGTCTGGAATGTTCCACCGTATGACATTAAACTCCACTTTACATTTATTCAATTACAGGTGGTTTTAAAGCTCAAAAATACTTAGAAAAACAAACATTCTGACTGTGAGCGGGGTCGCCTCTCCACAGATCTGACCTGTCACTTGGTCTGGTTTAGTCTTCATGAAGATAGAAAGGTTTAATGCCGTATTGTGAAACATTCCTGACAAAGTGATAACATCTCCATGGAGAAAAGCATTTGAGAAAAGCAGCTGATGTCATCAAAATTGTCTCGGGGTGTGATGCTAACTGTAGGCACCGCTCTGTCTGCAGCTTTGTTACTCCAGTTTTATCAGTGGCATTAAAGGTAGGGCAGCCTCGCTTCCGTCAGTCTGCCCCAGGGCAGCTGTGGCTACAGTAGTAGCTTACCATCACCAAGTGTGGAATGAATGAATAATGATCTGTAAAGCGTCTTTGAGTGTCCTGAAAAGCGCTATATAAAACTGATGCATTATTATTATTATTATCCGTTTCCATGGAGACAAACAGGCAACTTCACTAGGCCAAGTTGCAGGTCTGGTCTGTGTAAAGGGAACCCCACTCACAGTAAGAATGTGTGTATTTTGAGATATTTTAAAATCAAAAATAAAATAAAATAAAACACTTGTAACGAAGATAGTTTAATGCCATACTGAGGAACATTTTAGGCAAACACCTCCATAGAGACATAAAGGCGGTGGATCTCCTATCAGAAAAGTTCCACAGTCTCCCTTTAATAAAGACATTTGACGAGATTATTCTAATACTCCTGACGGCATTATGAGCTGAACTGAGGCTTGGTGGTCTCCTATAGTAACCGAATACATTTAATGCCGTACTCAGGAACATTTTAGGCAAACACTTCATAGAGACATGCAGAGAAAGACAGAAAGTCAAAAACAAAACTGAAACTAATCAAACTTTCTGATTTAAGCTGGTTTAATGCCACAGTGAGGAACATTTTTGACAAACACCTCCACAAAGACACACAGGTGGGAAGAAAACAGCAAAGTTCCAGAGTCTCCCTTTAATAAAGACATTTGACGAGATTATTCTAATACTCCTGACGGCATTTTGAGCTGAACTGGGGCTCGGCTGTGTCCTATTTTTACCTTGAGTAATTTTGTTTTGAGATCTGCCCTGTCTGATCTGTGGGTGTGAGGCCCAGAGCTCACATTAAAACGAGCTCTCCGGGGAACAGGGAGCTTTCTGCATCCACGCTTTCATTTCAGCTTCATTTGGTCGGTTTGTTTATCCAAGAGCGCCTACTTAGTCTTATATGAGGTTTCAGAAACAGAGAAGTGATCTCAGCAGTAACGCGAGGATTCTGCAGATTAGACATGCCACAGTGTGTATTTATACTGTCAAGTCTGTTATTATGAGAATGTGGTTTATGATTAAAAAGAAATGATTTTTTAGATGCAGAGGAGAAGGTCAGATGGAGCAGAGGAGCAGATGGAGCAGAGGAGCAGATGGAGCAGATGGAGAATGTCAGAGGAGCAGAGGGCAGAGGAGAAGGTCAGAGGAGCAGAGGAGAAGGTCAGACGAGAGGGTCAGATGGAGCAGAAGGTCAGAGCAGAGGGTCAGATGGAGCAGAAGGTCAGAGCAGAGGGTCAGATGGAGCAGAGGAGAGGGTCAGATGGAGCAGAAGGTCAGAGGAGCAGAGGAGAAGGTCAGACGAGAGGGTCAGATGGAGCAGAAGGTCAGAGCAGAGGGTCAGATGGAGCAGAGGAGAGGGTCAGATGGAGCAGAAGGTCAGAGGAGCAGAGAATACAGAGCAGAGGTTTCACAGTGACCGCTCCAGGTTGAACTGGTCCTTCAGATCTTCCAGTACTACAGTAGATTCTTAGTCTTTCAAAAACATCAATAAAACAAAATCATATAAATAAAATATGATTGGCTGTGACCGTTAAAGCGGTCGGCTGAATAAACGGCGCTTCTAAAACAGTTACGATGCACATCAGTTAATCTGGACGCTGTTCTGGACACTCGCCCCTGGGCCGCGGGGCAGAGCAAAGTGTTTAATCATAAAATTTCATCACACTAAATAATGAGCGTCAGTGTTGTTCATTACGAGCTGCTCAGTGTCTCAGTGTTGTTCTGTTTAACTCTCCAGAGTGTGACTGGAGCTGTAACTCCTGCAGAGGCCCCCTGAACACAGACTGTGTGCAGTGTATGGACGGACATGTACTACAGCACGGACT
This sequence comes from Taenioides sp. WSHXM2023, assembly GCA_029959045.1. Lineage (NCBI taxonomy): Eukaryota > Metazoa > Chordata > Actinopteri > Gobiiformes > Gobiidae > Taenioides > Taenioides sp. WSHXM2023. The sequence goes on from CM057089.1 coordinate 32,672,033, forward strand.
GTGCTCCCAGTACTGCAGTACCGGCTACTACAGAGAGGGGGAGCACTGCCAGGGTATGTACTGCTACTGCTACTGCTGCTACTACTTCTACAGACCCCTGTTGAACATGCAGTAACCCTGCCTCCTCTCCCTCCTCTCGTCCCCCTCATTCCCCTCATCTTCCTCCTCTCGTCTTCCTCCTCTCGTCTCTCTTGTCTCCTCTCCTCTCCCTCCTCTCCTCTCCTCTTCCTCCTCTCCTCTCCTCTCCCTCCTCTCCCTCCTCTCCCTCGTCTCCTCTCCTCTCCCTCCTCTCCCTCCTCTCCCTCGTCTCCTCTCCTCTCCCTCCTCTCCCTCCTCTCCCTCGTCTCCTCTCCCTCCTCTCCTCTCCCTCGTCTCTCTCCTCTCCCTCGTCTCTCTCCTCTCCCTCGTCTCCCTCGTCTCTCTCCTCTCCCTCGTCTCTCTCCTCTCCCTCGTCTCTCTCCTCTCCCTCCTCTCCCTCGTCTCTCTCCTCTCCCTCCTCTCCTCTCCTCTTCCTCCTCTCCTCTCCCTCCTCTCCCTCGTCTCTCTCCTCTCCCTCGTCTCCTCTCCTCTTCCTCCTCTCCTCTCCTCTCCCTCCTCTCCCTCCTCTCCCTCGTCTCTCTCCTGCAGCGTGTGACTCGGACTGTGAGCGGTGCCTGGGCCCGGGTCAGTGTCAGCTCTGTGCCTCTCCTCTGGTGGCTCTCAGGGGCCTCTGTGTGGAGCAGTGTGGGCCCCTGCACTACCTGGACCCCGACGCACGAGTCTGCAAACGTAAGACTCCCACACAACCAACACAACCAACACAACCAGCACAACCAACACACATGAACAAATTCTAAAAACTGTTCCACGGTATGACGATTCATCAGGAGTGTCTGTATGACTCAGAAAAACATGTATTTTTTATTAAATGGGATCACGTCTCTACAAAACTAAAAAAAACAACAACAAAAAAACTCTCCTGTAGCAGCTCTAAATGTGAACGTTCAGATATAATAACCACATGGTCACCTGCTGCTGGCACAACACTCAAACCAGTTGAATCACTTTTTATAAAAGCTGTAAAAATAATGGACAAGAAAACCACTCTGCAGTGCTGGGAGCAGAGTCCGGGCTGCACTATTTTAGATAAGTACAACTTGCTTAATTTTAATCATTTTGTTCATTTCAAATATGGACTTGCCCCCCTCCGTTACAGCATTTTATTAAAACAAAGACACGGCCCGGGGGAAGTGTGAGTCCCACACAGACGCACAACATTCGGACAAAGTGTGCGCTCAGTCAGAGACGCTAAGTTCTGGAACATTCTCCCATTACCAATAAGAGAAACTCCAACACTGGCACTTTCAAATCACACTTGAGACACTAGGGACGGCAGATGTAAATGAGCATTTTTGCAATAATCTGTCATATTTACACTGCGATGTTGTAGACGTTCATCAATATGCACTGTCCCTGTTAAATAAAAGAATAAATAAATAATAACAGACAGAAATATAATAACCCCAGTGTGTTTTTGTGTGTAAAATCATCTCCTGTGCTCTGTCCAGCCTGCTCGTCGGACTGCGAGCTGTGCGAGGGGCTGGGCCAGTGCAGAGTCTGTGCTCAGGGCAGCTTCCTCATCCAGGGATACTGCACCCCCGACTGCGGCCACGGTTTCTACGGCGACGCCAACACCAGGACCTGCCACGGTAAATACTACACCATACGGCTTTAAAGAGACTCATGACACGTCTCAGAATCAACAGCTTTACCTCGCTCTGATGTGGAACCATGACAGACAAAATACTGCGCTGTCCTCATACAACGATGTCTCTGATTGGATGAAACTGCAGTTGTTTGCTTATGGTTCTCATCCAACAATAGGCCTTTTAAAAGTTGTCTTTTTTCACATGTTTTCACAGAGAAAAACGCTGCTTGAATGTACATTTTACCGAGACATTTTCCTTAACTAGAAGAAACAAGTCTGGTACACACCCTTTAAATATATTTTTATAGTACTTTTATTTTTACTTAAGTATAAAAAACTGATTTAGGGCATCAGGTTTAATAAGAAGAAATATTGTCAACTAGAACTCAAATAGTTTTAGTGTTTTTGTGTAGTTTTGTGTGTGTTTGTGGGGTGGGGTGAGGGTTTTTTGCTGTATAATCTCAAAATTTAAAAAAATAAATACATAAATAAAAATAAATAAATAAAATAAATATATACAAATAAAAAAATAAAAAATAAATAAAATAAATATATACAAATAAAAAAATAAAAAATAAATAAAATAAATATATACAAATAAAAAAATAAAATAAAATAAATACAAAAATAAATAAATAAATATTATAATAAGAATAAAAATAAAAATGAATCAAATAATCATTGGTTTATAGACAGGCTTCAAAACATTTTCTGTGCTGGTGAGGTTTAATGACTTGGACAGATCAGTAAATACATGAAAAAAAAAAACACAGGATATGAGGAAATGTAGTGTTTTTAATGAAATGTAGTGTTTTTAATGAAATGTAGTGATTTTAATGAAATGTAGTGATTTTAATGAAATGTGGTGTTTTTAATGAAATGTGGTGTTTTTAATGAAATGTAGTGGTTTTAATGAAAATAAGACCGCGCCAGGATGTCCTCAGGAGACTTCACTGGAGCTTTGTCTGGGTCAAACTCAATACAAATTTCTCATTCACAGAACCTTTCACATTCTCGTTAGTCATCGATTAGCGTCATTAGCTCAGTCCTAATTGAAGGCTGATTTGTCAGATCCATTTTGTGTGTCTGAGTTTTTGGAGGTGGTTTGGTCCCATAATTACTACAACTTAAAGGCCCCGTATTACGTAAAATTGACTCTTTTGAGCTTTAACGAGTGCGTTTTGTAACTTTTCTGGTGGAGGCTTCGTCTAATGCTTTTCTTTATGGAGATGTTTTTGCTTTGTCTGGAATGTTCCGCAGTATGGCATTAAACCTTTCTATCTTCACGGAAACCAAACCAGACCAAGTTACAGGTCAGATCTGTGGAGAGGCGACCCCGCTCACAGTCAGAATGTCTGTTTTTCTAGGTATTTTTGAGCAATAAACCCACCTGTAATTGAATAAATGTAAAGTAGAGCTGTTTAATGTCACACTGTGGAACATTCCAGGCAGAGCAATGACGTATCCATGGAAACAAGCAGGTGACGGACCCCCAACTGAAAAGTTACACAATGCACCTTTAAGTCAAGTTCTAATGTTGTTTCCTCTTCAAAAACAGACCTGGAGTTGTGTTTTGTTTCATTCACATGTTTGAGTAACACTTTATTATTAGTCTGTCTACATCTCCAAAGTTTAAAACGCTCAGTTCCACTTTGTGATGTCATCAAGTGGTAGTTTTCAAGTGAACAGTTCCTTTTTACCTTTAGTTCAGTAGAGATTGACAATTCCAGGTCTGAAATCATCCGCATGATTCTAGTGAAGGTGTGTGGAGTTTAAAAACACAGTGGAGCACGTCCTGTATTACCACATGACATCACAAGGTGGAACAGTGTTTTTGATCGATTTGAGAGAAGAACTTACCCTAAATCTGCAGGGTTTGTGTGTTAAACTGTGTGTGAATGAAACAAAACACAACTCCAGGTCTGTTTGTGACGAGGAAACGACATTAGAACAAAGATCAGAAAACAACGTAAAATGGGCTCTTTAAAAACATTACATTTTCAGGACTTAGCAGAAAGTTAAAGTTTTTTCTTTACCTCGGCTGCAGGGTGTTGAGAACAGCAGACACAGGGGAGTGATGTAACACAATGCTAAAGATGGACTCACTTGTTTACTTAGTGACCAGAGACCCGCCGTTAGACGAAAGAGTTTCAGACTGAACTGGAGCAAACAGGACCTGGATTTCAGCTCTCAAAACGGCTCAATTTGTGTTTTAAAGGGCCCATATTACGCTCTTTTCTGATCTCTGTTCTAATGTCGTTTCCTCATCACAAACAGATCTGGAGTTGTGTTTTGTTTTGTCTCACTCACAAATGTTTAACACACAAACCCTGAAGATTTAGGCTGAGTTCTTCTCTCAAACTGAAAACACTCTGTTCCACCACAGTGTTTTTACACTCCAAACACCGTCACTAGAATCATTTGGATAATTTTAGCTTTAGAATTGCGGATCTCTACTGAACTAAAGGTAAACGGTAACTGTTAACTTAAATACTACTACTTCTACTACTATTACTACTACTTTGGAGATATGAAGAGCCCAGTAATGCAGGATTTGTCTTCAGGTATGTTTTTGATGAGGTAAAAACATTTTAACATGGCTTAATACAGGCGTTTCCAACCTTTTCCCCTGGTGAGCTCCTTTACATTATCAATCACAAGAAACGGAGTAAATTGTACGAGCCACGGCCTTAGATGTCTATTAAACCATTATTAATTTATTCGGTTACAAGTCAGGCGTCAAAATGAGACATTATCAGTGGCAATAGGCCTTTAATAAATTGCATTTTACTTATTCAGTGTGATACGTATGATTCAGAAATCTCTTGGCGAGCTACTTGGAAGAAGGTGAAGAGCTAAAGGTTGGCGACCCATGGTTTAATAAATCCCCTTTTTGTTTCGGTCTATTTCTCCTAAAATGCCTGTTAGACGACGCTCAATTTAAACTAAAGCTGTTCCTGAACCTTTGGAGTCTTTGTGAAGCTGAAACTCTGGAGTTTTGGCCTCTGTTCTCCTCTAACTGTCTCTGTACTCTCATTATAAGTGGAACAAGCTCGACACAGAAGAACGTCGGGTTTCAAATTCTTCTTACATTTTTTGGGGTAAATATAAGAACAGGTAGAACTGGTGTCCCTGGGGATGGTCTGAGAGAAGCAGACTGAGCTTTTGTTGGGTCAAAGCTGAAGCAGATTTCACTAAACATGAGATTTAGTGACTTGTAATTAGGCAAAAAGTCCCGTTAGAATTCATATAAAAGTCCTATTCATATATATGTATTATTGGGGGTGTTTATTTTTGTATTTATGGGTTTGGAGTAGCCTACAAACTGTCCAAACTCTTCTCAGAACGACTGATTTGACTGAAAATAAGTGTTACAGATTTCCATTAATGTTTTTTCCATGAGTTTGAGCGTTCACTTTTATCAGAATCTGGACAAACAGAAATTAATTAAGAAAAACTACAATGGCCCACTTAAGAATCAGTTTTGCATAATATATGACGTTTAAACATTTTTGCATAATACGTCTTCTTTAAATTACACGATATGAAAAGTGAAGCAAGGTGGTTTAAAGTCAGAATAATACAGGAGCAGTAATGAGCCCGCGTGGTTCTGTGAGGGCATCTGGCATATGTCAAACGATACGGCGAAAATGTATCACAGTGACGAGTTCTGTAATGACTTCTGAAAGGTGTAGGTGTCGTCGTATTTCCTGATTGGGAGCTGGCGGTCTCGGGAACAGGAGGTGAGACGGAGGGAAAGTCGAAGGCGCAGAACGGTGCCGCTTTTTTTGAACACGTGTGGCATTTGCAGAAGTGTAATTGGAGATCGAGGAGAAGAGGAGCTGGCCTTTCTCTTAGAGATTTATGTCTATATTCTACCTGATGTGCTTGTATTGTAGTACAATTTGTAGTTTTAGCAGCAGTAAGTATTAGTAGAAGTACAATTAAAGGTGCTATAATACGCAAAATGGACTCTTGTAGCTTTAAGTCGTGTTATAATGTCGTTTCCTCCTCAAAAACAGACCTGGAGTTGTTTTGTTTCATTCACATGTTTGAGTAACTCTTCATTATTATTATTATTATTATTATTATTAAGTGATTTGGTTTTCAAGTTAATAATAATAATAATGATAAAGCATTAGTCTTCCAGACGCTCAAAGTCGCTTGCCAATCTGCGCCATCGGCCCCTTCGACGGCCCCCGTCACTCACTCACCACTTTCATACTAGGCAATGTGTTTGAAATGTCTTGCCTAAGGACACGACAACACTTTTTTACCACTGGCGCCCCCCTGTGGCACTTGATTTTCCCAGGCCCGGAGCTTCTGACGGGAGGAGGTTTGGTTTTGGGTAACGGCTCCTTTTACCTTTAGTTCAGTGGAGATCTGCAGTTCCAGAGCTGAAATCATCTAAGTGATTCTAGTGAAGGTGTGTGGAGTTTAAAAACACAGTGGAGCACGACACACAATATCACAAAGTGGAACAGAGCTTAAATCTGCAGGGTTTATGTGTTAAACATGTGAATGAAACAAAACAAAACACAACTCCAGGTGTGTTTGTGACAAGGAAACGACATTGGAACATACAGTAGATCAGAAAATAACATAAAATAACATGGGCGCTTTAATGAAAATATTTGTTATTTGTTATATAAGGCTTTTTTATATATATATAGAATGTTAAACACTTTGAAAATGTACACATATAATTTCATCAACTGACATTCAGAATAAAAAGAATTCAACATGTTTTTTCAGAGATAAATTCAATGGTATTTAAAATTCAAAATCTGATGAAACAAATTGTCTTCCATATAGTTCAATATTGATCTTTCCCAATTTAAGAAATCCTAAGACGTCATGAAACCACTGAGATATTAAAGGGCCACTAAACACCAAAGTCACTTTTTTCTACTGATTAACTGTGTAAATGTGTCTAAAATAGAAGTGTAAACTGTCCCTGGTCTTATTTTGTTCATATTTGTTAAAAATCAGACTTTTGGGTCAAAGTCGTGTCTGTTCCGCCTCTTTAGGATCAATAATGAGTTTTTGGGTTGGACAAACGGCCGTCAGTGAGTCAGATTCTGTTCTGAGGTTATTACGTGACGAGCCCCTGGCGTCTACGGGCGGGACGTGAGGAGCCCCTCTCAGCGCCGCCCCCATCTGGCACCGCCGGGCACTGCCATGTCCCGCCGTGTCTGGAGAAACGGGAAACGGCCTGACCTGAGCACAAATGTCCGCTCTGTTTCAAAGTCTGGAGCGCACCGGACCGCGCCGTGCTGGATTGTTGTGGCTGTCGGTCGGCTGTCAATCATCGCTCCAGAGCCCGCCCCACACCCACTCCCCCAACCCGCCGGGCACCGCCCCACACCCGCTCCCCAACCCGCCGGGCACGCCCCACACCCACTCCCCAACCCGCCGGGCACCGCCCCACACCCGCTCCCCAACCCGCCGGGCACCGCCCCACACCCGCTCCCCAACCCGCCGGGCACCGCCCCACACCCGCTCCCCCAACCCGCCGGGCACCGCTCACTCTAGAGGATTTTTCAGATTTTGCTCAGGGGCGGAGTAAAGCTTCAGGAGGGGGTTTCATGGCTCTTTAAAGGAGCTGCAGCAGATTTCCAGAGAAGCAAAATATTGCGTCGAACTTTAAGTGATGTAAACGCCAGTATTTTGAAATGAGTGTCCGTTATCAGAGGTTTTAACTTTTAAACTAAAAAGGGGTTACGGTAGGGTCACCGCATTTTCAAAATTCTAAACTGGAACACACCTGGGTTTTGGTATGAATAAAATTATAAAAAGAGTGTAACATTGTGCATTCTCATGTCAGTTATAATCTGAGGGGCTTCTGTCTCTGTTTTTTTTGCTTTATGCTCATTCACAAACACGTTTTTCTGTATTTTAGCAAAACAAACGACAATTTATGCTCCTCTTTACTGTTTCCAGGGATCAGATTAGTCAAAAAATGTGATAGTCCTGGTTTAGTCCTGTTTAGATCTGATGTAGTCCTGGTTTAGTCTTAGTTTAGTCCTGGTTTAGACCTGATGTAGACCTGGTTTAGTCTTAGTTTAGTCCTGGTTTAGCCCAAATTGGTCAAAAATAGGGACACCTGGGACATTTCTTGTATAAAACTGGGACAAATCACTGGTTTTGCATAAATCTGGTGGAACAGGGGACACAGGGCTCAAACGTGGGACTGTCCCGGGTCAATAGGGACAGCTGTCTCCAGTAGTTAGGCAGTTTTGGGCACAACATTGGGCATGACGTCTCTCAAATTGGTCTCCAACCTGCGGGTAAATTTCCCATAAACCAGATTTTGAATAATGAACTGTGTAATACATTTCTGCGTTTACATAATTATCTGGTGCTTATTGCGGGAGGTGTTCTTGTTGTCAGGACTCCCCCGTAGCGGCTAAACCCTGTTATGAATCTGTTATTGAGGAAAATGGGTCGCCTTTATATAGCGACCGACGTTCCTCTCGTATTTATGGCGTTCTGCTGGTGTATTATTAGCCACTAGCATTTAGCCGCTAGCACCTTCAGCTTGATTAACAGTGGAGAGCTAGCATGTCCACATCGTTAGCGCGGTCCCTCTCCCCGGCGCATGATTTATGGATACTGACAGGGCCTAATTGTAACGGAGAGATGCATCGTGGGTAATAGAACGGGCAGGTAATGAAGAAAAGCCGCCTCGGGTCCTGAGCTAATCTACGGTTTAATCAAACAGCGAGCGGTTTGGGGCAACACCGTCTGAAAATGTGACGCAAACAGACTTTATGATTTATTAGCGGCATAGAGGGACCGCCGCGTGTTTGTCTCCATGGAGATGCTAAAGGTGCATTGTGTAACTTTTCTGGTGGAAGGTCCGTCAGATGCTTTTTTAAAATTTTTGTCCAGTGGTAGGGAGTATTATTTGTTCCATAAGGGTGAGTTGTTGTACAGTTGTAGGGAGTATTATCTGTTACATAAGGGTGAATTGTTGTACAGTTGTAGGGAGTATTATCTGTTATGTTAGGGCGAGTTGTTGCACAGTTGTAGGGAGTATTATCTGTGACATAAGGGTGAGTTGTACAGTTGTAGGGAGTATTATCTGTGAAATAAGGGTGAGTTGTTGTACAGTTGTAGGGAGTATTATCTGTGATGAGGGTGAGTTGTACAGTTGTAGGGAGTATTATATGTTACATATGGGTGAGTTGTTGCACAGTTGTAGGGAGTATTATCTGCGAAATAAGGGTGAGTTGTTGCACAGTTGTAGGGAGTATTATCTGTTACATAAGGGTGAGTTGTTGTACAGTTGTAGGGAGTATTATCTGGGACATTAGGGTGAGTTGTTGTACAGTTGTAGGGAGTATTATCTGTGACATAAAGGTGAGTTGTACAGTTGTAGGGAGTATTATCTGTGAAATAAGGGTGAGTTGTACAGTTGTAGGGAGTATTATCTGGGACATTAGGGTGAGTTGTTGTACAGTTGTAGGGAGTATTATCTGTGACATAAAGGTGAGTTGTACAGTTGTAGGGAGTATTATCTGTGAAATAAGGGTGAGTTGTACAGTTGTAGGGAGTATTATCTGGGACATTAGGGTGAGTTGTTGTACAGTTGTAGGGAGTATTATCTGTTACATAAAGGTGAGTTGTTATATAGTTGTAGGGAGTATTATCTGTGACATTGCTGCGTCACTGGAGAGTCGTCCCTGATTGGTCGACACCAAAAGTTCAGCCTTTTCAACTTCAGGCGTCCGACTCTCTTCACACTCCACGTCGACGCCAGATTCACGCCGCGCAGAAATGCCGGATGCCCTGGACGCCGTCCTCGTAGACTTTGCGTGTTCAATTCATGTACACAGCAGTCTTCATTTATCCAGGCTTGGGGACGTCAGAGTAGAGAATCTTCTGGACTTTTCGGGCCTAAACGCACACAGGACTTGTCAACAAATACACGCCATTATTTTGAGAGAGCTGTCGTGTTGTGCTGCTTTGTTTTTCTTCTTCTCTTTGATAGAAGATTTTCGAAGAGGGAAACCAAAGCCACTTCCATCTGACATAAGGATCCTCACATTCACAGTGTTTTCAGTATTAGTCCCATGGAAAAAAAAGGTGCTAGCTTTTCCCAGATTCTTTGGTGCGGTAAATACAGCGTGGTGGGGTCGCTTCGGTGGTTTTTCACGGTAAACAAACCAAAACTAGGACACTTGCATCAAAGACTGGGCAGATTGAAACTTTCACGCTCTGTCAAAGTTCATTTCTGTAACAAAGGGGAAATCTGACAAATATAATTGTTGCTACGGGGCTGGGTGCCATTAAAAAAGTACCAGTGAGTAAACTACACCTGGTTTTCTACGAACAAAAAATGTCACACACGTTTAAGTCGTCTTGTATTATCCATTAGAAGGTCCTATATTACGCAAAATTTACTCCTGTAAACTTTTTGTCATCTTATAATGTTGTTCCTCCTCAAAAACAGACCTGGAGTTGTGTTTTGTTTCATTCACACGTTTGAGTAACACTTTATTATTAGTCTGTCTACATCTCCAAAGCTCCAAACGCTCTGTTCCACCTTGTGATGTCATGAAGTGGTAGTTTTCAAGCTCCTTTTACCTTTAGTTCAGTAGAGATTGACGATTCCTGGGCTGAAATGATCCAAATGATTCTAGTGAAGGTGTGTGGAGTTTAAAAACACTGTGGAGCACTTCCTGTATCACCACCCGACATCACAAGGTGGAACAGCCGGTTTTCTGTTTGAGAGAAGAACTCAAGCCTAAATCTGCAGGTTTGTGCGTTAAACATGTGAGAATGAAACAAAAACACAACTCCAGGTCTGTTTGTGATGAGGAAACATTAGAACATAAATCAGAAAACAGCGTCATATGTTTCCATAAAGCTACAGTGTGTAACTTTCTGGAAGGGGCACATCACCTGCACGATCCCATGGAAACAGAAAGTTAAAACCAAACTTTCTCAACATTCACGACAGTTTTATGCCAGACTGTGGAACATTATAGCCAGAGGAACAACATTTCCATGGAAACGGGCAGGAGAAGGCCCTCCTCCTGGTCAAATAAGAGTCAGGTTTGTGGAGCTGCAAGCCCCACTCACTGTAAGGACACGTGTTTCTATGTTTTCCATGTCCAAGAAACAAAACTAAAATGAATGAAAAGTACATAAACTACTGTGGCTTTAAGGTATCACAAAGTACACACATTAACTCTGAATTATCTGTGAATGAAACAAAACACAACTTCAGAAGATCAAAAAATAGTGAAATACGGGTTTTAATCACAAAGTATATACACAATATTCAAATTTTGCATTACCCTCTATCTCAGTACTTAAATTTTTCTATGATTTATTGGGCATTTTAGTTATTTTAATATTAAATTTGGTGTATAATATAACTTAATAGTCCTAAAACAAAGTAAAAAGTACTTCTTAGGCGGACTTGTAATAATCTCTTTTTTTAAATATTCTTTCCCCAGTGAACGTGCTCCCTCCCCGGCTGCACGTGAACGGCTCCCTCCTGGTTCCTCTGGGCGGGACGGCGCCTCTGTCTCCGTCTCTGCTCAGGATATCGGACCAGGACAGCGCCCCCCGTCTGCTGCTCTTCGAAGTGCGGTCCTCCCCCTCAAACGGACGGCTGTACCTGCGGACGGGAGCGGAGGACAGGGACCTGGGGCCCGGGGACCGGTTCAGCCCGGAACAGCTCAGCGCGGGGCGGGTTCTGTTCAGACACCAGCCGGACAAGTCCAGGTGAGGACAGCGAGAAGACGATTTGAAAAGATAAAACTCACTTTGAATTTTTTAACTCGGAAAAAACATTTGAATTATTTTTATTCTGAATTTTAGTTGCTGAAATTTTAAGTGTCCATTTTCAAAATTCAGTTTAAAACAGTACAGCTGCAGGGAGTATTATCTTTTACATAATGGCGAGTTGTTGTACAGATGTAGGGAGTATTATCTGTGACATAAAGTTGAGTTGTACAGTTGTAGGGAGTATTATCTGTTACATAAGGGTGAGTTGTTGTACAGTTGTAGGGAGTATTATCTGTTACATAAGGGTGAGTTGTTGTACAGTTGTAGGGAGTATTATCTGTTACATAAGGATGAGTTGTTGTACAGTTGTAGGGAGTATTATCTGTTACATAAGGGTGAGTTGTTGTACAGTTGTAGGGAGTATTATCTTTTATATAATGGCGAGTTGTACAGTTGTAGGGAGTATTATCTGTTGCATAAGGGTGAGTTGTACAGCTGTAGGGAGTATTATCTGTTACATAAGGGTGAGTTGTTGTACAGTTGTAGGGAGTATTATCTGTTACATAAGGGTGAGTTGTTGTACAGTTGTAGGGAGTATTATCTGTTACATAAGGGTGAGTTGTACAGTTTTGTGCAGTTTTTTTTTTGTATTTTGACCTGTCCCCGCCCCCATTCTGTGAGCGCCTCTCCACAGATCTGACCTGTAACTTGTTCTGGTTTGGTCTCCATGAATTATAAAACTGTTTAATGCCATACTGTGAAACATTCCAGACAAAACAATCTCCGTGAAGAAAAGCGTTTGACGGACCCTCCACCAGAAAAGTTCCACAATGCACCTTTAAACCAATGAAGTCTGAGCATGAAAAACCAATTTAAACAGAATAAACGGCCGCACTTTGGACTGAAACTTTCTCTTCACTTTATAAACGGAACAAAGGATTTCCAAAGAAGTTATCTCCTCACACCTGCCAGAACATATTTCCAATTTATTACAGCGGCGAAAGAAAAGTCCAATCTCTTTTATTCTTTTTTTTAACCAATCCAACAACTATCACAACTCTATTACCTCAAATTCCCATATCTGTTTTTATCCTACCTTTTTCTTAAAACGCACTCCCCCTCTTTCTTTCTCTCTTTCTTTCTCTCTTTCTGTCTTCCTCTCTTTCCGCAGATGCTCATTTTGGCCCTCGCTCAAAGTTTCGCCCAATCACATCGTTCTTATTAAGCTCATTAGTTACTGCTGACTCTGTGGAATGGCGAGGCCCCAAAAATTAACCAGCAGCTTGTCCCAGCGCCCGGTCCCCAGAATTAAATTAATCTACATGATGAGCTGGGATTAAATGTGAAGATTACGCGCGCTTTTTGGAAATTAATCGCCAAGTCAAATGTTTTGGGTGGCGGATGTTTCTCGTCTTCTAGGAATTCGCTGGAAAAGGATACAGTAATTCGGCGTTCCCAGCAGTGACATGCCCCCCTCCTCTCGTGGTGACAGGTTTTGTAATGGGAAAAGTTTAAAAGTCTATGAAGTTCGAGCTGTGCGAGAAAGAAGAGGGATTATAATGCGAGCGTGCGGCGTCGCTGTTTGGAGCGTACAGTTTTATGGGGTGATGGGAAGGACACGGCAAAGTGATGAGTTCGTAATTGGTTCAGGAGGAAGAGGAATATTAAAGAGGGGGTATAAAAATAATATTAAAATCGATTTTTTTGGAGCTTTCTACCATGTTTTAAACTTTGACTGTATAAAGAAGTGGACCAGTCAAATGAAGCTCACTGAAACTAGCAGTTATAGGAGCGATTTTGGAGCCAAGTCCATGTTAGGAATGGGAATTTATTAAAGGACAAAACAGCAAAATAAAAACACCAGGATCATGTCGAGCGGGTTAATACAAACATTTTAAGACCAAAATGATGAGGCTCAAAGCAGCAGTTACAGAAAGAGGGGTGATAATTTTTCAATGTAAAGTGAATTGGAGCCAGAGTAGATGGAGCCGGAAGCGTGCCTATGCTCACTTCCTGTTTGGAACTAGGGAGTGACTTAGCAGAGAGAGCAAAGGGAGGAGGGACAATTCTCCATAAATACACAAAAACATGATACAAAACTGTGCGCTACAACTCCACAAACCTTTTGTGACATAAGGATGAGTTGTTGTACAGTTGTAGGGAGTATTATCTGTTACATAAGGGTGAGTTGTTGTACAGTTGTAGGGAGTATTATCTGTTACATAAGGATGAGTTGTTGTACAGTTGTAGGGAGTATTATCTGTTACATAAGGATGAGTTGTTGTACAGATGTAGGGAGTATTATCTGTTACATAAGGGTGAGTTGTTGTACAGTTGTAGGGAGTATTATCTGTTACATAAGGGTGAGTTGTTGTACAGTTGTAGGGAGTATTATCTGTTACATAAGGGTGAGTTGTTGTACAGTTGTAGGGAGTATTATCTGTTACATAAGGATGAGTTGTTGTACAGTTGTAGGGAGTATTATCTGTTACATAAGGATGAGTTGTTGTACAGTTGTAGGGAGTATTATCTGTTACATAAGGATGAGTTGTTGTACAGTTGTAGGGAGTATTATCTGTTACATAAGGATGAGTTGTAAGGTTGTAGGGAGTATTATCTGTTACATAAGGATGAGTTGTAAGGTTGTAGGGAGTATTATCTGTTCCATAAGGGTGAGTTGTTGTACAGTTTAGTGCACTACAACTCCACAAACCTGACGCGATGTGCAGTAGTTTGATTAACGGGATGCACGCTGATTGTGTTGTGATGGCGCTCTGAAGGGGGGAGCGACTTAGCGCGGAGAGGAGACTCAAAACACGAAAGCGAAACTTAAAAAACACGTAAATACGATGTTTTCTGCGAATATAAAGAGGATTTTCAAAACAATAAAAGGTAAACAAACAAGGTATTGGTGGGACTGTTGAACTCCATCTGTATTTTGCTAATCACGAGTTGAGTTTTGTTTTTTTTTACTCTGTTGTAACAAAAATGGCCGTTGTTCATTTGTGTCGACAGAGAAACGGAAACGGCGGTGAAATCTGTTTTGTATTCATGAAAAGGACGCAGTAGTTACACACAAACTGAATTTCTAGTGGCTGATTCTCCGTATGACACTGTGTTTTGTACCTCTTTAAATCCCATTTCTTCTACGTTTATTCTTTGCAGGAGTGGAGAGTTTGGTCTTCGAGCAGCAGACCCTCAGCTCTTCTCAGACCCAGAGAAGGTCCAAGTCCAGGCCGTCTCCGTGCAGGTGAGCTCCGTCCAACTTTCAACTCTGGACACTAAAGCTTTAAATAGAAGATTCCATTTATTTTTATTGTCCATTTTCTGCGTAAAATCAACACCACGTACCAGTGTTTTACGCAAAAATCAGCAAGTTCATCTCCTGTTGCGTCCAAACACGTGTTCGTATAAAACAACCATTGGTCCTCTGTTACGCCAAAGATCCTATATTCACAAAATGAACTCCTGTGAGCTTTTAGCCATGTTTTAACGCTGTTTCCTCCTCAAAAACAGAAATTGAGTTGTTTTGTTTCATTCACACGTTTGAGTAACTCTTAACAGCTCCGTTCTACCTTTAGTTCAGTAGAGATTTGAAATTCCAAGGCAGAAATTATCCAAATGATTCTAGTGAAGGTGTTTAAAAAAGAGTTTAAAAACACAGTGGAGCACTTCCTGTATTAGCATGACATCACAAGGTGGAACAGTGTTTTTAGTTTTGGGAGATGAGAAAAGAACTCGGCCTAAATACGCCGGGTTTTAGACGTGTGAATGAAACGACATTATAAAACAGATCAGAAAATAGTGTGATATTGGCCCTTTAAATATGAGATTCATTTTATTTTTACTGTCGAATTTATGCATAAAATGAAGAAGGTTCAGCTCCACTCACGCCTCCTTTTAAATCCAAACACATATGTGTATAAAACCCCCATATCCTGCAGACTGACCCCAACCTGAAACATAATTAGTTTGCGTAGCGTTTTCTAACCTTGCATTTTCACTGTGTCACCTTTTCGGGTCTGCTATCTGCTGGTCTCCGTGGAGATGTTATTTCTGTGCCCAGAATGTTCCAGCAGTATGGCATTAAACCTGTTCATCTCCACGGTAACTCGTATCTGTGGAGAAAAGTGCCATATTGTGCCTATATATATGCACTGTGGTGGACAAATTTAAGTCTTATTACCAGAGGCGGTTTGGTCCCAGCTCTGATCTGTTCATACTGTTGTTGTGTCCTTGGGCAAGACAATTCGCCGAGCTTGTCTGTGTGGGAATGAGTTGCTGGTGGTGAGTGGATGGGCGGACTCGGGTTGGACTCGGGTTGGACTCGGGTCGGACTCAGATCAGACTCATCAGATTCAAGTCAATGAGCACCCAAAAGAAACGGTTCTGAACATTTTCACAGCAATTTCCAACTAAGTAAATACTTCAATTTTTGAGTATTACCAGGTACAAAACAAGACTGTCCTAGGTCTAAACTAGGACTAAACCAGGTCTAAACTAGAGCTAAACCAGGTCTAAAATAGGGCTAAACCAGGTCTAAAATAGGGCTAAACCAGGTCTAAACTAGGTCTAAACCAGATCTAAACTAGAGCTAAACCAGGTCTAAAATAGGGCTAAACCAGGTCTAAACCAGATCTATAAACCAGGTCTAAACCAGGACTCTACAGTTGCTATACTAGTTCCAAACCAGGACTAACCTAAAAGAGGACAAAATATGGTTTAAATTAACTTTAAATTCAGCAAATATTTGGACTCTTAAGAGTCATGTTCTAATGTTTCCTCCTCAAAAACAGACCTGGAGTTGTGTTTGTTTCATTCACATGTTTGAGGAACTCTTTATTATTAGTCTGTCTACATCTCCAAAGCTCAAAACGCTCTGTTCCACCTTGTGATGTCATGAAGTGGTAGTTTTTAGCTACCTTTCGTTGAGTGGAAATCGGCAATTCCAGATCTGAAATTATCCAAATGATTCTAGTGAAGGTGTGTGGAGTTTAAAAACACATTGAGGCACTTCCTGTATCACCACATGACATCACAAGGTGGAACAGTTTTCAGTTTGAGAGAAGAACAGAGTTTGTGTGTTAAACATGTGAATGAAAGAAAACACAACTCCAGGTCTGTTTGTGATCAGGAAACTACATGATAAATATCAGAAAATAGAGTAAAATAGAGTAATATGGGCCCTTTAAAGGTGCATAGTGTAACTTTTCTGGCATGGCATTCAACCTTTTTAATCTCCACGGCGACCAAACCAAGTTATAGGTCAGATCTGTGGAGAGGCGACCCCGCTCACAGTCAGAATGTCTGTTTTTCTAGGTATTTTTGAGCTCTAAAACCACCTGTAATTGAATAAATGTAAAGTAGAGCTGTTTAAAGTCACACTGTGGAACATTCCAGGCAGAGCAGTGACATATCCATAGAAACAAGCAGGTGACGGTCCAAAATGTCCAAAATATAACATAATAACTACAGTACACAGAGGACAAAACACAATATATCTCCTTTAAATAGTGTTTAAAGTACACAAGTATTTGTCCGTGAAGTAGTAGTAGCAGTGTAGCAGTACAGAGTTTAGTGCCCCGTCAGCTCTCTGTCGTCAGGGCTACGGGATAATTGGTGATTGAAGACTGAGCCTATTCTGTATAATGGGCCCAGGATTAAAGATTGGACACACTGATAAACCCTAGCACGGGGGAACTCTCACTGCTGCAATGACAAAAGGGCACAGCGAACAGCAAATAAGTGAAGATTTATAGCCGTTATTCTTGTTCTAATGTCGTTTCCTCGTCACAAACAGACCTGGAGTTGTGTTTTGTTTCATGCACACAAACATTTTAACACACAAACTCTGCGTACTTGGGCGGAGTTCTGAAAACGCTGGTAATACAGGAAGTGCGCCGCTGTGATTTTAAAGGTCTTATATTACGCAAAATTGACTCTTGTAGCTTTAAGTTGTGTTAAAATGTTGTTTCCTCGTCACAGACCTGGAGTTGTGTTTTGTTTCATTCACATGTTTAACACACAAACCTGCAGATTTAGGCTGACTTCTTCTCTCAAACAGAAAAAAAAAACACTTTGTTCCACCTTGTGATGTCATGTGGTAATACAGGAAGTGTTCCACTGTGTTTTTAAACTCCACACACCTTCACTAGAATCATTTGGATCATTTCAGCTCTGGAATTGCCGATCTCGACTGAACTAAATGTAAAAAGGAGCTGTTCACTTGAAAACTACCACTTCATGACATCACAAGGTGGAACAGAGCGTTTTGAGCTTTGGAGATGTAGACAGGCTAATAATAAAGTGTTACTCAAACATGTGAATGAAACAAAACACAACTCTAGGTCTGTTTTTGAAGATTTAACAACATTAGAACTTGACTTAAAGCTACACAAGAGTCAGTTTTGTGTGATACAGGAGCTTTAAATATAAATCAAAAGTTACACCAACTTACAGGGCGACAGTGGCTCAGTTCGTAGAGCGTTTTGTCCACTGACCCACAGGTTGGCGGTGCGATTCCAGCTAGCACAGATGAATCCTGCCATTGTGTCCTTGGGCAAGACACTGAACCCCCCTCGCCCCCAGTGTGTGCGTACTTTGGTGTGTGAATGTGTGTGTGAATGGGTGAATGATTCCTTGATTTTAAAGCGGTTTGAGTGCCTCGAAATTAGAAAAGCGCTGTATAAAAATGTGACCATTGGACCACTTCTTTTTACTTATTCTGTATTAATAAGTTGAGTACAATTTTGGCTGCTCTACTTTCATCTGAATCCTTTAAAATAAATTATACCACGGTCAGTGTGGATTCCTAACTGCCGCGTATTAAAACCACAGAATTCAAATAAAACCTGAATCTGAACTCAACATGGCGTCGTGTTGTTTTCAGTGGCCTGGGCTCATTTGCTCATGGGCACAAAAATAATTTTCTCTTCCGCATTTACTTCCTCAATCCGGGCGAACTCCTCCCACCGTGTGATGTCTGTAACGTGCACGGCGTGGAGCGTTTGGGCCAATCAGAGCGCGGCGTGGAGCGTTTGGACCAATCAGAGCACGGCGTGGAGCGTTTGGGCCAATCAGAGCACGGCGTGGAGCGTTTGGACCAATCAGAGCACGGCGTGGAGCGTTTGGGCCAATCAGAGCACGGCGTGGAGCGTTTGGACCAATCAGAGCACGGCGTGGAGCGTTTGGACCAATTAGAGCGGGGCTAGGCTAAGTCTGACAAAAATCACTTTTAGGCTATTTGAGGGTTTAAACATTTTAAAAAGTTTATGTTGTGAAAATAGAAAAGAATCCTACAAAATCCGACCTTTGTGAAAGCCGGATGCCCTGTCGGTACACGGGCAGTTTGAATTCCCAAAATGCATTGCACTCTGTGGGAGCTGCAGTACCTGGAGCGGCCACTAGTCGGTCTGGAGCTGGACAGAGGAGGAGGGGCTTATCCAGTTTTTATTATAGATCCATGGGCAGAACGTAGGAAGTCGTTTCATTTAAAACATTCAAATAACTGATATTTTAGACATTTACAGACAGAGAACAGGTTTTTCACATTCACAAGTGACACATAAGCACATTTTACACCTTGGAGCTGTGCGTTCTGCAGTTTTAACACACTCCGATTCTGCTCTTCTAAAACTCTACCCACAGCAGCTGAGCATTTGTTTTCCCGACGGCCTCAGAGCAGTGACACAGAACAGAGGCTGTGTCCGAATGTCCACACTGTTCTCTACTCAAGGCACTATTCAGGGCCCACTCCATTTTCAGGGTGTCCGAATGACCATCTGGTGAAAAAGTAGTGCACTCAAAATTTCCCACGATGCACCTTGAAAAGTCGTGGTCATCGGTGTCACTAGAGCGGGAAATATAGACCACAATGCACTGGGAGAGTCGGGGAAACAATGGCTACAGCGACAGGAGTTTAACTGGACACAACCCGACTGAAAAGCGCTGGTTTATGGAGCTGTAGATCCTGATTCTGAATAAAACACGACTAAATAAACTGTTCATACCTTAACTCCAGCTGTTTAAAGAGCGATAATTTTCATATTTCAGATAAAAAACAAATACTCCAGTCCGTTTACGTGAAATCCAGCGTGACAAAAACTCGTCTGATTATTATTAGTCCATAAACACTCGTGTGTCAGTCTGATCTGATCATTTTTTATGACAGAAATCGAGTTTTATTGGACTTTTTTTCACCCAGACGCCAAAGTCACATGACCTAAATGTAGTGAGCTGTGTGTCTGAATCTCTCTGTGAATGAGTGCACTGTAGGGGGCGCTAAAGAGTGCGGGACCATAAAGTCTCACACACACACACTGTCTCCCGCCTGCTGCTGTTCCAGGTTTAAAGTGGACTGAGTTATTCTGGGAGTCGGGCAGGCGGACGGCTCGCTGCGGGGCAAATCCAGACCAAACAAAGGGCTTTTCTTTAACATGACGTCTTTATGCAGCACCGTGAACCTGCCCGCACCTGCCTGCACCTGCCCACAGTTCTGAAAACACTTTAATACAGGAAGTGCACCACTGTGGCTTTAAAGATCGTCTTGTATCACACAAAATTGACTCCTGTGAGCTTTAAGTCATGTTAGAACGCTGTTTTCTCCTCAAAAACACACCTGGAGTGTTTGAGTAAATCTTTATTATTAGTCTGTTTACATCCCCAAAGCTTCAAATGCTCCGTTCCACCTTGTGATGTCATGAAGCAGTTAGTTAGTTTTCAAGTGAACAGCTCCTTTTACCTTTAGTAGAAATCGGCAGGTCCAGGTCTGAAATCATCCAAATGTTTCTAGTGAACGTGCATGGAGTTTATAAACACAGTAGAGCCCTTCCTGTCTTACCTCGTGACATCACAAGGTGGAACAGAGTGTTTTCCGTTTGAGCCCTGCCCAGACTGAAGAGGGACGATGAGACTGAAGCCCGGGGCCACACAAACACGGAGGTCACTGGAGTTTACACAAGCACAAATAAAAGCTCTGCAGAAGTGGAGCTGAATGTGAACTACGTGTTTTTGTTTTCTAAAAGTTATTTTCATTTAATTGTGTTTTTTTTCAATGAGGTGTTTTACTTCTGTGGGGTATTAACTGTTCAATTCAGTTCCTCTCAGTGCTGAGTCGCTCCCCCTTCTGAGCTCTGTCACAACCCAATCAGCGCGCATCCCGTTCAGGAAAGTACTGCACATCGCGTCAGGTTTGTGGAGCTGTAGCGCACAGTTTTGCATCATGTTTTAGTGTATTTATGGAGACTTGTCCCTCCTCCCTTTGCTCCCCATGCTAAGTCACTCCCCCTTCAGAGCGCTATCACACCACAGTCAGTCGTTGTGAGCGGTTTTGTATCATGTTTTTGTGTGTTTGTGGAGAATTGTCGCGTGGGAGCTTGGGTGACGTAGGCTTGTGGGCGGAGCCTCGTACAGAAACTTGCAGCTAACCGTAAGAAAGGTTTGAATAAGGCCCAGGAGAGATCACTAAATTACTCAAACATGCAGGGATGACTCTAAAACCTCTTCAGGCATGTTTTTAATGAGGGAATAACTTTATAATGAGGTAGAAGGCCAATTAAAACCAAAAAGTTTGCATAATAGCCCCTCTTTAATGTTTAAAGCGAAGTTACAAAACAGAATCTGAATCACAAGTAAAAATTCACAAATTATTAATTAATCAAATAAACTTTTACAGATAACATTAAGGACATTGATTTATTCAAACCAAAAAAGGGTCTGTGATCTGAACCCCAGCGCCTGCAGCCAGTCCTGAGTCAGTGCTAGTGCAGCCTCTGCAGCTCAGGGAGGGAATTCTGGAGGTTCTGATATGTTCTTTCACATATACTGAGATTCAGGGATGGTACAAGGTCTCGTGAGACACAATTGCCACAAGATCGTGCACACAAGAGGAAAATGATATGAAAATGACAAAAAAGGGTCATGTATTGGTGAGTTACATCTTTTTAACGGTTTCAAAAAGCCGTACTAGAATGGAAACAAAAATATGAAATCAAATAAATGCAAAATTGGAAACTGAATTGTGAAATGTGTATATTAGGAATGTTGTTAAAATCTCGTCTCATCTCGTTTTCGTGGACCCAAACTCGTATCTCGTATCTCGTCTTGTGGAAATTGTCTCGTCCCACCCCGACTGAGATATATAGAATTGGCAAAACTTTACCAAGATTTACCAAACCAGGATTAAATAGAGACTAATCTATGGGGCTAAAAAAAACCTACACTGAAATGAAAAAAGAAACAGCTACAGAGTAATACCAAACATGGACTAAACCAGTTAAATGGACCAAAGCAGAACAGACAACTGAGCCAGGACTAAATGAGAACTAAACCAGGACTAAATTGGGACTGAAAGGTGCACTGTGGAACTTTTCTGGTGGAGGGTCCGTCAAATGGTTTTCTCCGTGAAAATGTAATTGCTTTGTGTGGAATGTTCCACAGTGTGGCATTAAACCTTTCTATCTTCATGGAGACCAAACCAGACCAAGTTACAGGTCAGATCTGTGGAGAGGCGACCCCGCTCACAGTCAGAATGTTTGTTTTTCTGGGTATTTTTGAGCTTTAAAACCACCTGTGATTGAATAAATGTAAAGTAGAGCTGTTTAATGTCACACTGTTTCTATGGATACATCATTGCTCTGCCTGGAATGTTCCACAGTGTGACATTAAAGAACTCTACTTTACATTTATTCAATTACAGGTGGTTTTATAGCTCAAAAATACCTAGAACATGGTCTGGTTTGGTCTCCATGAAGATAGAAAGGTTTAATGCCAAACTGCGAAACATTCCAGACAAAGAAATAACATCTCCATGGAGACAAGCATTTGACGGACGCTTAACAAGAAGTAACCCAGGACTATAACAACCATAAATAACTAGAATTACACCAGAATTACACTGGGACTAACCCAGGCACCGCATTTCTCCACATTTTTGTCGTAAAAACCTTGGTTTTCTGAAATCGCTCAGTTGTCATGACTTTTTTCTTTTTCTGAAACGCTTTGTCCTTGTGGTTTGTTGCCATTGGCTCCTCTCCAGCTGAACAAAGGGGCTCTGAGAGGTGCCTGGCTCTGGTCCACATTCATCAGACGCTCCCTCTTTACTGTGCAACACCGCAGCCTGACGTGGAGCCAATTCTCCAACATGCTTCATCCCAAAATCAAAGTGCAGAGCTGGGAACGGGCACACAAACGTTCATTTGTCTCCGCAATGGCTCCTGATGGTGTTTGGATTCCAGCCCTGTGACATTAGGACATGATGAGACTTTGGTTTTAATGAGAAGCTCCAAAGTGACGGTTCTTCAAGGTGCATTGTGGAACTTTTTGGATGAGGGTCCGTCAACTGTTAGGTCTACTTAAAAAACTGATGAAATTGATTATGTAAAAAAACCCTTGAGTACAAAAATGCTGTTTTTGAGTTAACAAACTGTCTGTCTTTACGTAGTACTTACCGTAAAAGTTGAAGTACTATTAAGTCAATTTTGTAGATTAACAAACTGTCTATATTCAAGTAATACATACCCTATAAGTTTAAGTAGTTTGTAATTAATATTTTTCATCTTTTTCAACAAGACAAAACTAGTACACAAAACGTTTTGGTGTCTTCAATACAAAATCTTCAACTGTTTCCTACAACCTTTTTTAGTAAATGTGCACTAATCTAATACTCAACATGAATTATTATTATTATTATATAAACTATGGATATATTATTGTTCTGCCTGGAATGTTCCACAGTGTGACATTAAACAGCACCACTTTACATGTATTCAGTTACCAGTGTTTTGTTTTGTTTTGTGTTTATAGCTGAAAAATCCATAGAAAAACAGACATTCTGACTGTGAGCGGGGTCGCCTCTCCACAGATCTGACCTGTAACTTGGTTCGGTTTGGTCTCCATGAAGATAGAAAGGTTTAATACTTTAATACTGTGAAACCTTCCAGATAAAGCGATAACATCTCCATGGAGAAAAGCATTTGATGGACCCTTTATTTTGATAGCACTTTTTTTTTTTTTTTATTAACAAAGCAGTTTCCAAAGTGCAGCACATATAAATATATTAGAAAACTCACAAAATGCACCTTTAATCTCCAAACACTTCCATCTCTACCACATCTTCTGTGTCAATCCACAAACAGCAGCAATGTTAAGGTTCAAAAGTGGTTTTAAAACTTTCATTATACTTATATTATGTAAAGTATTTCAAATAACACTGCGAACTGTGAAAGTCAAACTGCGGGGTTTGTGTCGGAAAAAAGACTCCGAGTTTGAGAGTTCAGTTCAGTTCAGTTTAAAAATCGCATTCAGACACACATTCAAACAGACAAAACATATTAGAAACACAAACCACACAATGTGAACACGAGTTAAAGACGCCATTAAAACATAATTTAGTCAAAGATTTTTTAAAAAGTACATGAATAAATATAAAGTGCCTAAAGTGCGGTCTTAAAGTGCAGAGATACTTGTGATGTATGTGCACGTTCACGCAGACTGAAGCCCGCGCTCTGACTCTGACTTTTGTATTCAAACACTAAAGCCCCCCTCTGGGATCTTCTGGTTTGTTGTCTAAACTCCAGCGTGAACTTTGGCCTCAGTAAATGTCGGTGTATCTCAGAAGAATCGCGGAAAATCACAGAAGCATCACTTTTTACTTGTTCAACTGAAGATTTTACATAAACTGAATTCAGGCTTAGACTTAAACTTTATTGATCCACACGGGAGATGAGTCAGACACAGCAGCTCAAACATTAAAATAAAATATAACAGAGAAAAAATTCAAAATAAACAAAAATAACATGACACTGGTGTCAAAAAGGCATAATTATATAACTGTAAATGTACAAGTAAAATACAATAGAAAAGTCATAAAAAAATATATTATCTGTTACATAAGACTGAGTTATACAGTTGTAGGGAGTATTATCTGTTACGTAAGGGTGAGTTGTTGTACAGTTGTAGGGAGTATTATCTGTGACATAAGGGTGAGTTGTTGTACAGTTGTAGGGAGTATTATCTGTGACATAAGGGTGAGTTGTTGTACAGTTGTAGGGAGTATTATCTGTTACGTAAAGGTGAGTTGTACAGTTGTAGGGAGTATTATCTGTTCCATATGGCTGAGTTGTTACACAGTTGTAGGGAGTATTATTTGTCGCGTACAGCTGCAGAATGAGCATGCTACAACAACAGATCAAACTGAAACTCTTTAAAAGGTGAAAATTTTAATTTGTGTTTTTTTGAGCCTTGAGACTTGTGTTTTGTTTCATTCATAATCCTGTTAAAGATGAATTGTGTAACTTTTCTGGTGGGTGGAGCTTTCTACCGTGTTATAACGTTGTGAGCTCATCAAAATGATATTCAAACCCTCCTTACGGTTAGAAGTACGAGGCTGTACAAGGCTCCGCCCACAAGTCTACGTCACCCTGGCTCCCACATGCACTACAACTTGACAAACCTGACTGTGTTGTGATCGCGCTTTGAAGGGGGAGGGGTTTAGCACTGGGAGCAAAGGAGAGGAAGGAGAAACTTATAAAACATGTTAATATGTTCTTTTTCGGGCTAATATATAATTTTTAAAACAGTAAAAGGAAACATGGAGATCTTAGTGTTCTGTGTTGGCAGTGAATCCTCCACAAAAGTGTCACACCTGCACTTTAACAATATTCATCAAAATGACCCAAAATGGCACTTCAGCTTCGTATCAGGCACTTTACTTTTCTGTTACTTTTCTATTGTTCTGCAGAGGTCACCTGAGTCCTCCTTCCACCTCTCTCCTCTTTTCCTCCTCTCTCTTTCCCCTCTCCCCTCTCCCTCCTCTCTCTCTCTCTCTCCTCTCTCCCTCCTCTCTCCCTCCCTCCTCTCTCTCTCCCTCCTCTCTCCCTCCTCTCTCTCTCTCTCCCTCCTCTCTCCCTCCTCTCTCCCTCCTCTCCCTTCTCTCCTTCCTCTCTCCCTCCTCTCTCTCTCCTCTCTCCCTCCTCTCTCTCTCTCTCCCTCCTCTCTCCCTCCTCTCCCTTCTCTCCCTCCTCTCTCCTTCCTCTCTCCCTCCTCTCTCTCTCTCTCCTCTCTCCCTCCTCTCTCTCTCTCTCCCTCCTCTCTCCCTCCTCTCTCCCTCCTCTCCCTTCTCTCCCTCCTCTCTCCCTCCTCTCTCCCTCCTCTCCCTTCTCTCCCTCCTCTCTCCTTCCTCTCTCCCTCCTCTCTCTCTCTCTCCCTCCTCTCTCCCTCCTCTCTCCCTCCTCTCCCTTCTCTCCCTCCTCTCTCCTTCCTCTCTCCCTCCTCTCTCTCTCTCTCCTCTCTCCCTCCTCTCTCTCTCTCCCTCCTCTCTCCCTCCCTCCTCTCTCTCTCTCTCCTCTCTCCTCTCTCCCTCCTCTCTCTCTCTCCCTCCTCTCTCCCTCCTCTCTACCTCCCTCCTCTCTCTCTCTCTCCTCTCTCCCTCCTCTCCCTCCTCTCTCCCTCCTCTCTCCCTCCTCTCCCTTCTCTCTCCTTCCTCTCTCCCTCCTCTCTCTCTCTCTCCCTCCTCTCTCCCTCCTCTCTCCCTCCCTCCTCTCTCTCTCCTCTCTCCCTCCTCTCTCTCTCTCTCCCTCCTCTCTCCCTCCCTCCTCTCTCCCTCCTCTCTCCCTCCTCTCTCTCTCTCTCTCCTCTCTCCCTCCTCTCTCTCTCCCTCCCTCCTCTCTCTCTCCTCTCTCCCTCCTCTCTCTCTCTCTCCCTCCTCTCTCCCTCATCTCTCCCTCCTCTCTCTTCTGAATCCAGTCCAGCACATTTGGACCAGCTTCACACTCGTTCTCTCTCTTTCTCTTCCTCTCTCTCTGTGATGGACTGCTTTGTACCTTCTCCTACCATCTCCTCAAACAAATGTCCCCCCCAAATGTGCTCGTCCAGGGGCAGTAGAACTTTCCGGACGGGCTCCTCTGGCCTGGAGCCTCGAGTCCTCCGTCTTGTCTGTTATTCTTTGGGTGTCAGCTGATCCCACACGGCTCACAGGAAACTGATGCTCTGACATTGGGAGAGTCAGAGCGGGACGAAGGAGAAGAAGAATGGCCGATAGAGTGACCCAGAATGGCCCGAGCTCAGACGCAGGTTCAGAAGAGAAAAACTCACTTTGGAGCCGCTGTCATCGTTTAAAGGACGTGTTTTATGTTTTGTTTGTGTTGTTTTTGAACTTTAAAGGCGCTGTACGTGATTTTTACTGCCCGAAAAATGTGAAAAACGCGTCATATATTACGCAAAATGGGCTCTTACTCTAGGGCTGAGTGGTGGCTGAGTGGCATCACTCATGCCTCACAGCAAGAAGGTTACGGGTTCGATCCTTTCTGTGTGGAGTTTGCATGTTTCCTCCCTGTGTCTGGATGGGTTTCCTCCGGGTACTCCGGTTTCCCCCCATCAACCAAAAACATGCAACACCCCTATGAACAGTTTACAATCAAGGGCCGTCAAGGAATTCCTCCCTCCTGTGGCTCACCACCTGCAGAGGGGTTCACCACCTGCAGAGGGGTTCACCACCTGCAGAGGGGTTCATAGGGTCTGGGTCTGGTGCACAGAGTAATGGGCAGTGCTGCCCCCCCGACCCAGCCGGATTAAGCGGGAGAAAATGGATGGATGGATGGACTCTTATGAGCTTTAAGTCAAATGAAGTCATCAAAACAGACCTGGAGTTGTTTTGTTTCATTCACACATTTCGAGTTTATTTTATTGTTAAACTATTTACATCTCTGTATCTCAAAACGCTCTGTTCCACCTTGTGATGTCATGAAGCGGTACGTTTCAAGTTAACAGCTGCTTTTTACATTTTGTTTAGTCGAGATTGGCAATTCCAGGTCTGAAATTACCCAAAAGAGTTTATTAATACTTTTCACTGTAGCTTTTCACCGTTTTCACAAGCTAAAGCAGCATGCTAGCACGCACTTCCTGATTATCGGACACTATACTGTTCTTTCTTTCTAATTAGACGCAGACAGCACACAGCAGTTCTTGAGTATCTTTGCTTTGTTTTAGAACTTAAAATAATGACCATGTATAAACTATTTCCAAGCTTGGGCGCTCCCCATACTGCGATCTAGTGTAGGGCTCCATCTACTGGCAGCAGAGGGAATTACCATGGGGAAAAAAACTAATCTTAGCTAATAACAAACATGCCCCAACATGTTAATATAAGCAGTATATATGTAATTGTTATGAATGTGTTGTACAATCTGGTGATGATAAATGGTCTTCCTGTGACGCAACAATCCTGAGAAAATTCAATGGATTTTTTTTAAAATTATTATTATTTTTTTAACAGAGGATTAATGAAGCAAAATACAACTTCAGCATGTTTTTGATGAGGGAAAAATGTTATAAGATGGTTAACGGGCCCATATTACTCTGTTTTCTGATCTGTGTGTTGTAATGTGGTTTCCTCATCACAAACACATCTGGAGTTGTGTTTTGTGTGTTTTGCTCCACCTTGTGATGTCATGTGGTAATACAGGAAGTGCTCCACTGTGTTTTTAAACTCCACACACCTTCACTAGAATTATTTGGATGATTTCAGCCCTGGAATTGCCGACCTCTACTGAACTAAAGGTAAAAGGAGCTGTTAATTTGAACTGTCACTTCATGACATCACAAGGTGGAACAGAGCGTTTTGAGCTTTGGAGGTGTTGACATATTAATAATAAAGTGTTACTCAAACATGTGAATGAAACAAACACAACTCCAGGTCTGTTTTTGAGGAGGTAACGTCATTCTGACATGACTTAAAGCTCACCAGAGTCCATTTAGCGTAATATAGGACCTTTTAAAGTTCTAAACAGTTAATTTAGCATAATATGTGTCCTTTAAGGAAGGAAAAGACTCTGGATAAATTTATGATACTAAAGGAATACATCTCACCGGAGAAAATGCATGTTTTCAAAGTCGCGGACAGAATCTGAATTGAAATTGGATGGGGTAATGTCACAACCTCGATAAATGAGGAAGGAAATGGGGCCCTGTAATTTATTCCACTAATAATGTGAGGAGAGGAGCAGTGACTTCAGGGTGAGGCTGACATTTACATACAACTGTGGCTCAAACTGCTCATTGTCCACCATGACTTTTCTCTAAAGGTGAACTGTGTAACTTTTTGGCTGGGGGTCCATCACCTGCTCGTTTCTACGGATACGTCACTGCTCTGTCTGGAATGTTCCACAGTGTGACATTAAACAGCTCTACTTTACATTTACACAATTACAGGTGGTTTTAGAGCTCAAAAATACCTACAAAAACAGACATTCTGACTGTGAAGATGGGAAGCTTTAATACCATAAACATGTCTTCATGGAAACAAGCAGGTGACTCCAGGCCAAGTTACAGTTTAGATCTGTGGAGAGGCAACACCATTTACATTAAAGCTGCGTTCAGACTGTGGCGTCAAAAAACGCGCTGGACGCCTCTCGTTGGACGCCTTTGCATTTGAGTTCGGATGCCCCCGATGCTCGTCTTGGACACCGTGGACAAACAGGAGAAAAATACTTAACGTGCGTCCAGGGCGTCCACCGCGGTCGATGAGTGCCTTGTTTTCCCGATCGAGAGAGTGACTTTAGTGTATTTATTACATAAACCATCAGCGGAGGCGACCGGCTCGGTGGTTGCGGCGTATATATATTTATACTCCGCTAATGACACAGTGTAGATTTCTTGTTCTGGTGTTTGCGGCTCCCGGGTCTTTCTCTTTTTTTCTCCTTCTTCTGGAGAAGGAGAAAATGCAGGACACCCTAGATGTGCGTTCACGTAGACTTTGTGTGTAAACTGGACGCCTTAACGCACCGGTTTGAACGCAGCTTAAGAATTCAAGGTGTTTTTAAATAAACACAGATCAGATTAGTTTAATGCCACACTGAGGGACATTCCAGCCAAACCAATTTCTGTGATCTCAGTTGCCCCGGGGCAGACTGACAAAAACATGGCTGCGATTCTCCAGCCTCCATCAGCACATTCCCACAGGTGTCTTGGCCAATGACACAACAACAGAATACAAAGAAGATGGCAGGGAACAAAGCGAACAAACCCCCAGCGAGTTGGGTCTCAATCCAATATTTATAACAGCTTTTTTGGCCATATCTTTTGTATTTCGCACTCCAGCTGTTGCTTCATATTTATTTCATAACGCAAAGCTGCAGCAGGTTTGATTTGATGCACAATGTTGACGGAAAATGTCCCATTTTTACCGTCTTGTGTTGAAATCTAAAGCAGGTTAAAGGGCCCATATCACCGTATTCTATGATCTATGTTGTAATGTTGTAGATTTAGTCTGAGTTCTTCTCTCAGACAGAAAACACTTTGTTCCACCTTGTGATGTCATGCGGTAATACTATTTTTAAACTCCACACACCTTCACTAGAATCATTTGGATCATTTCAGATGGCTCGAACTGGTCATTGTCCAACATGACTTTACATAAAGATGCACTACGTAAATTTTCGGTTGGGTGTTCATCTCCTGCTTGTTTCTATGGATACGTCATTGCTTTGTCTGGAATGTTCCACAGTGTGACATTAAACAGCTCTACTTTACATTTATTCAATTACAGGTGGCTTAAAAGTACTGAGAAAAACAGGCGTTCTGACTGTGAGTGGGGTCGCCTCTCCACAGATCTGACCTGTGACATGCTTGGTGCTCTCTGGTTTGGTCCAGACAAAGTACCACAAGAAAAGTTCACTTCACTTCATGACATCACAAGGTGGAACAGAGCATTTTGAGCTTTGGAGATGTGGACAGACTAATAATAAAGTGTTACTCAAATGTGCGAATGAAACAAACACAGCTCCAGGTCTGTTTTTGAGGAGGAAACAACATTAGAACACGACTTAAACCTCACAAGAGTCCATTTTGCGTAATATAGGAGCTTTAAACCCCGTACTGTTCAAATATTTACTGAATTTAGAGTTAATTTAAACCACATTTTGTCGTCTTTTAGGTTAGTCCTGGTTTGGAACTTGTACAACAACTGTATAGTCCCGGTTTAGACCTGGTTTAGCCCTAGTTTAGACCTGGTTTAGTCCTGGTTTAGACCTGGTTTAGACCTGGTTTGGCCCTAGTTTAGACCTGGTTTAGAGCCCTAGTTAAGACCTGGTTTAGACCTGGTTTAGACCTGGTATAGTCCTGGTTTAGTCCCAATTTAGACTTGGCATGACATGGCTCAACATGACTAAAAGCTTACAAGAGTCAATTTTGTGTAAGGACTCTGGATGGCTTAGAATTTACGAAAAAGTCCTCAGAAATGTTGCTTGGAACAAGAATCTGAACCCAGTGAATGATCCAAGTTGTTTTTAGACCACAGGGACCGTAGTGTTTGTCCCTTAATTGTGTAAAACTCTTCCAGAGCCAGTGCCAGTGCAGTTCCCCATCGGTGCTGCAGTGTTAAGCAGAGATAGGCTGACGTATTAATTCTGTTGGAAATGTGCATTTTTCACGATGTGGTTGGAACTTGGAGCTAACAAAATGTATGTATTTTTATTTTGGATGTTTCTCCTGAATACAACGTCACATTCAGTTCAGGAGAGCATCTTACTGTGTCGCAGAGGGACACGAGCTCATTTTCCTGATCACAAGCATCACAAGCATCAGGACAGATACACCGCCTGTCACTCCTCCTCTCTTCGCATTCCTCTAATTTGATATATTTTTATTCCTTATTTCTATATATATATATTTTTATTTTTACTTGTACGTACACATTTATATAATTCCGCCTTATTTGACACCTTCTCTTACTATTTATTATGTGACTTATTTAGGATTTATTATGACCATTTCTTTTTGTTATTATATTATATTGTCCAAGTAATGTCCAAGTCTAATGAACCCTGACAGTGGAAACCATTTCAGGGCACTGAGAGAAGGCCAAGGGTTTGGATTTTAATATAAAATTGTAAATATATGTAGAGTTATTTAACTTTTTCTTCTTTGCTACTTAATTCCACACATCTTGGGCCAACATCATTTATGAAAACAATATTAGAGTCAGTTCTGGAGTTCATCTTATTCTAGAGAGACTGAGATTAACTCATTTTATGGAAAAGAACCAAACCCGTCCATACAGATCTATATGGGCAGGTTTGGTTCTTTTTCATAAAATGATAATTATTATTACATTTGTTCTGTATCATGTCATGTAGTCAATAAGGAAGTGCTCCACTGTGTTTTTAAACTTCAAACACCTTCACTAGAATCATTTGGATGATTTCAGCCCTGGAATTCCCGATCTTTACTGAACTAAAGGTAAAAGAAGCTTGAAAACTCCAGTTTCATGACATCACAAGGTGGAACAGAGCGTTTTGAGCTTTGGAGATGTAGACAGACTAATAATAAAGAGTTCCTCAAACATATGAATGAAACAAAACAAAAGTATGTTCGAACATGACTTACAGCTCATAAGAGTCAGTTTTGCATAATATAAGACCTTTAAAACAATTTTAAATTCTAAATTAAAGTAAATTATATCTCTTTTGAAAAAGTCCTCAGAAATGTTGCGTAAAACAGGAAGCTGAAACCCGTGAATAGTCCAGGTTGTTGATATCTGGTTTGATTCTTTTCCGTAAAATGACAATTATTAAATGTGTTCTGTATCTTAAACCCTGAACCCCAGAGCTCCCCCTAGTGTAGAAATGTCAGCTGGGGTCTGACGAAGTTATAACCAGCAGTATTAAGAAGATTGCTGACTTCCTTAATTCCTTTGACACGTCCTGCCGATCTCGTTTGGCCATCCTCAATGAGAAGCAAACAGCGCTGGGGAGGTTGAATACACTGAAGCAAGACCTAAACAGCACAGTGCACCATAAAGCCCATTCCCTCCCTTCAATTCAACCTCGTTCTCGAAATAAGTGTGATGGTTTCCAGATGTTTTGCTCCTGGAACTGTTTTGACCATTTTTATATTTAACAAAAAATGTGTGTTTTATTTTATTAACCATTTGCATAAGAACAATGTTTTTGTTAAGATAAGATTTACAATATTACAACTGTATTACCACGTTAATAACCATTTGCTACTGTCTGTGACATTAATGATCATGGATTTTTGAGAAAACCATGTTTCTGAGTGCCAAGATTTATTTGTTGTGTAGTTTTCATCCCTAATATGGTTTTCCTTGTACATTGAATTGGTAATTGTTGTAAGAATGATATGATAATAAATATACAAATTGTTAATGAAAAAAAAAAAAGAAATGTCAGATGAGCTTCTGGTTTTTGTGTAACTGTGTTTTAAAATGTCACGTCACACAGCAGGACCCCTCTGGATTAAACTATTTACATTTTATTTAGATTTAAAGCAGTGATAAAGGTGTAATAGTATTAAATCGTGTACACGTGCTTCTCGACACTTTATTGAACTCTGTCTGATACAAGAGACTCATTCTAGATTCTTTTTATTGAAAAATATTAAATTACAAAGAAATTAAAATGATAAATGGTCACTTTTTTATACAGCACTTTTCCGCCTTCAAGGCTCAAATCGCTTTACAACAAGGAACCGCTCACCCATTCACACATGTTCGTACGCAGATACAAGGGGCGAAGTAGGTTAAGGGTTAAGTGTCTTGCCCAAGGAAACGACAACAGCGTTTATCTGTGGGGGCTGGAATCGAACCGCGAACCTGTGGGTCGGTGGATCTGACCGCTCAACCAATGATGTTTATGTCGACAGTGAGAGTGGACAAACGACGCACAACTGAGCTACTGTCGCACAACTTAATCCTAAAACGATATTTAATTTGTAGAACAGAGATTTCTGTACGGTTGAGGTGAATTTTGGAGGAAGAAAAAAAGTCCCCAATATGTTAACTCTTCTCCTTCGTGTTCCAGCCTCCACAGGTCCTGACTCTCTCTCCTCTGGTGGTGGAAGGTCCTGGAGCCACAGTGTCCCTCTCCAAGTCCGTCCTCCACGTCGAAGACCCCGACAACACGGCCGACGTGCTGGTGATGGTCCTGGAGCCTCCCCAACATGGCCGCCTCACCCGTGTCCACGCCGACCGCGCCCTAAACCGGTTCAAACTGGACGAGCTCTCGCAGCAGCAGGTCCAGTACGTGCACGACGGGTCAGACTCCGCCCACGACAAAGCGGTTCTGCAAATCAACGACGGACACAACTACAAGAACGTCCTGCTCAGGATAGAAATACACCAGAAGGTACGGCTTTTTCTTTTTTTGTTTTGGCATAAATATCGATTGCTTTTTGGTTTGGTTTCCATGAAAATTTCCAGACAAAGCGATAACGTTTCCCTGGAGAAAAGCCTTTGACGGACCCTCCAGCAGAAAAGTTACACAGTGCAGCTTTAAGCCATAAGAGATAACTACTGTTGTGATTTTGGGCTTTACAAAAATCTATTTAATTTAATCACCCCAGTACAGAGACAAAGGTCTAAATACTTTGCTGTGTAAGAGAGAGTGTATTTATATAAATGTCTGGATCGTCAGGCTGTGATTGGCTGAAAAATTCCAGGTCTAAAGTCGATCTAAACCAGATTCGAACCCACAACTTTAAGCGTAAATGACTTAAGTGGAAGAAATGTTCATATATTAGACAAAGATACACAGATTTCAAAATGCGAACGCAACATGTCACAAGATTCTGGCCTTTGATATAATTTTTAATAAATGAATTGTGCCATTCAGTTCATAATTTTGGCTTCACAATTGTTTTATTTATTTTATTTTATAGTTTTACGGTCACTGTAGCGCTGCTTTTTTGTATTTTGGTTTGGTTCTTCAGCAAAGTCGACCTTCTTTATCCAAGGCAAATGTAAAAATACGAGGAAAACGTCAGCAGTTGTGGATGAAGTTCTTTACTTTGTGACTTAAGTAAAAGTAAAAGTACAGATACAGGGGCTAAAAAAATACTCACGTAAAAGTAAAAGTATCACATGAAAAAATCTACTTAAGTAAAACTACTGAATTCCTTAAAGAGTAACTACTAAACGTATTCGCAGAGATTTTTAGAACAATTAAACTTCGAATGTGGTGATTTTGATAAAGAATTCAACTGATTTTAAGTGATTCAACTGATTTCTTGATTTTTCCAGTTGTTTTTCTGTTTTTGTGTGTTTCGTTTGCTCAAAGTCGGGACATAAACTCAAATTAAATCTGCTAAAAATAAATCTTAGCCATTTCAGCAGGTCTCAAACCGTAAAACGAAAAGTACTTTTTAATTTTCAGTCCAGATCTAAACTGTAGTGGAGTAGAAAGTACAAATACCTGCTCTCAAATGTAGTGAAGTAAAAGTAAAAAGTACAACTGTAAAACGTATTTAAGTAAAGTACAGATACTTAAAATTTGTACTTGAATATTGTGCTTTTACTGTTCGTACTTTGTTACTTAGACAGTTTTTTTTGTACATAGCTGAAACCTCATGGTGATTTGAGGAGAGAGAGTGTATTTATAGAAATGGCTTCATAGTTGGCTGAAAGTTGATCTAAACCAGGTTCAAACCCACAATTTTAAAGGGCTCATATTATGCTATTTTTTAATCTACGTTCTAATGTTGTGTCGTCATCACAAACAGACCTGGACACACACGTTAAACACACAACTCCAGGTGTGTTTTTGAGGAGGAAACAACATTATAACCCGGCTTAAAGCTACAAGACTCAATTTTGCATAATATAGGACCCTTAAGGACAAAAACTTAAGTGGAAGAAATGTTGGTTTATTAGTATTCATGTGTCTGCACTCTGGGCTTTGGACTGTGCTGCACTTTTAACCCAACACTTTGAGAATAATGCAAATAGAAAATCTGAGCTATACCAGCACGCACTTCTGAATAAATAAACATTTAGAAGAAACAAAGTACAAGAAACAAATAACTGCTAGTTTAAACCATTTAAACCCCAATAAAATAAATGAATAAATCAAAATTGCACAAATGTGAATGTACTGACATAATAAATTAAGATATTACATGTTGTAATATTGTAAAATGATGTTATTTCTGTAAAAATGATACAGATGTGAATCAGTGCACTTTAGAATGAACACTGACTGCTCACAGTACTAGTACTAGTACTGTATGTTTATATCAACATATCAATAGTACTAGTACAAGTACAAGTACTGTATGTTGATATAAACTTAAAGGTACAGTACGTAACTTTCTGAAGGTGGCATGTTGCCTGCCTGATTTCACAGATAGAGTTAAAACAATACTTCGGAACATTCTCCATGGAGATAGATACGTTTTATGTGAGCACCAGAGCCGCGGTTGGTTAAAGTTTTGTCTTTCTTTGTTAACTTTAGTAAAGTTTTAAAACATAATTCATCCGATCGACAGTTGAACATGAGCAGCATCACACCGTGAGCTAAACATGAGACGATACAGAGGCTGGTGCTGCACGAGCCGCTACGAGCCGTGAGCCGCTCTGATGCGCGAGCCGCTATGAGCCGCTACGAGCTACTACGAGCCACTCTGATGCACGAGCCTCTACGAGCCGTGAGCCGCTCTGATGCACGAGCCGCTCTGATGCACGAGCCGCTCTGATGCGCGAGCCGCTACGAGCCGCTCTGATCCGTGAGCCACTCTGATGCACGAGCCTCTACGAGCCGTGAGCCGCTCTGATGCACGAGCCGCTCTGATGCACGAGCTGCTCTGATGCGCGAGCCGCTACGAGCCGCTCTGATCCGTGAGCCACTCTGATGCACGAGCCTCTACGAGCCGTGAGCCGCTCTGATGCACGAGCCGCTCTGATGCGCGAGCCGCTCTGATGCGCGAGCCGCTACGAGCCGCTCTGATCCGTGAGCCGCTCTGATCCGTGAGCCGCTCTGATGCACGAGCCTTTGGGGTAAATCTACTCGTGTGAACCTTTAAGACGACACGTCACAATGGCAGAAAAGTGAAAATGCCCCAGGACCCCAAAAGTCCCAACACGAGGAAGTGAACACAAATAGAACACAAATACCACACAAATACAACACAAATATAACACAAATACAAAACAAATACGACACAAATAGAACACAAATACCACACAAATACAACACAAATATAACACAAATACAAAACAAATACGACACAAATAGAACACAAATACCACACAAATACAACACAAATATAACACAAATACAAAACAAATACGACACAAATAGAACACAAATACAACACAAATACAACACAAATATGACACAAATATGACACAATAGACGGATAGACGGATAGATGGGTAGATAGATAGAGAGATAGATAGATAGAGAGAGAGAGAGAGAGAGTCTGGTCCTGGTTTTGTCGTGGTTTAGTCCTGGTCTAGTCCTGGTCTAGTTGTAGTTTAGCATCCCAGGTTAGTCTTGGCTTTAGTCCTGGTCTAGTCCTGGCTTTAGTCCTGGCTTTAGTCCTGGTCTAGTCCTGGCTTTAGTCCTGGCTTTAGTCCTGGTCTAGTCCTGGCTTTAGTCCTGGC
This sequence comes from Taenioides sp. WSHXM2023, assembly GCA_029959045.1. Taxonomy (NCBI): domain Eukaryota; kingdom Metazoa; phylum Chordata; class Actinopteri; order Gobiiformes; family Gobiidae; genus Taenioides; species Taenioides sp. WSHXM2023. Next base: position 32,708,857 of record CM057089.1, read on the forward strand.
TTTAGTCTTGGTCTAGTCCTGGCTTTAGTCCTGGCTTTAGTCCTGGTCTAGTCCTGGCTTTAGTCCTGGCTTTAGTCCTGGTCTAGTCCTGGCTTTAGTCCTGGCTTTAGTCCTGGTCTAGTCCTGGTCTACTTCTGGTGTAGTCAATAAACAAATGCTGCTGTAAACATGAACAAAACTAAACCTGGACTAAACCCGGTCCAGACCAGGTCCCGGCAAACCAGGGTGACAAAACCAAGACTTAAAGGGCCCATATTTACTTTATTATTTTCTGATCGATGTTCTAATGATGTTTCCTCATCACAAACACAGTGTCATATTGGTCCTTTCACCTACATCTACACCAGAACTCACCAGATTTCACATGATCAAACCCTGCTTCTTCTTCTCTGCTCTTTTCAGCGTGCGCCGACTGTACAATTGTGATTTCTGTTTTGCTGGTGCAGTATTGATTTGCAGGAGGCTGGAGAAAAGAAAAGTCTAGGGTCTTCTCAGTGCTCTCAACTTAAAAACAAAACCGAGAGTGTATTTTTGTATTTTACCCACAGCGTTTTTCATTGACTAAAACTCTCCCACAATAAGGCCAGTTTGGAGGATGATTCACAGCGTCTTCAGAGTAACTAGTTTTGCTCAAAAATTTGAACACAGAACCACTCTATTTAATATTTTAATCTGTTTTCGGTGGATTTACAGTGTCCAGGCGTCTCATTTTGAAAGTGAAATCAGGATTAGACCTGCTGGATAATACAGTAGTTTCTTGAGGGTCAAATTTAATGGATATTTTCACTAAATTCTCCTGTTATTTCAAATTAAAGACTCACAATGTAACTTTTCTGCCACCCGCTTGTTGCTATGGAGATGCCGTTACTGTGCTTTGCTTGAGATGTTCCATATGACATTAACATTAAAGAGGGGGTGTTATGCTTGTCGTCATGGAGAAGCTCAGTCTAATTTAATGCCATGTTAAGGCACATTCCAAAGCAAAAGCATCTCTGTGGGAACATGTGGCAGATCATTAATAAATTTACTCCTTGCGAATTTAAATATCACCGAAACTACAGCGTTTTTGTGAGGTTTTGGTGAAAATTATTAAATTAAACAAATTAAAAAAAACAAAACAAAAAAACCCCCACTGGATTAAAGGGCCCATATGATCCTATTTTTCCTCATCACAAACAGACCTGGAGTTGTGTTTTGTTTCATTCACACAGTTTTAACACACAAACCCTGCAGATTTAGGCTGAGTTCTTCTCTCGAACTGAAAACGCTCTGTTCCACCTTGTGATGTCATGTGGTGATACAGGAAGTGCTCCACTGTGTTTTTAAACTCCACACACCTTCACTAGAATCATCTGGATCATTTCAGACCTGGAATTGCCAAAATCTTCTAAACAAAACCTAAAAAGGAGCTGTGAACTTGAAAACTGCAGCTTCATGACATCACAAGGTGGAACAGAGCGCTTTGAGTTTTGGAGATGTAGACAGACGAATAATAAAGAGTTCCTCAAACATGTGAATGAAACAAACACAACTCCAGGTCTGTTTTTGAGGAGGAAACTGTATTCTAACATGGTGTAACTTTTCTGGTGGAGGCTTTTCTCCATGGAGATGTTATTGCTTTGTCTGGAATGTTTCACAGTACGGCATTAAACCTTTCTATCTTCATGGAGACCAAACCAGACCAAGTTACAGGTCAGATCTGTGGAGAGGCGACCCCGCTCACAGTCAGAATGTCTGTTTTTCTCTGTATTTTTGAGCTCTAAAACCACCTGTAATTGAATAAATGTAAAGTAGAGCTGTTTAATGTCACACTGTGGAACATTCCAGGTAGAGCGCTGGCACAAAAAGTTACACAGTGCACCTTTAAAGCTCACAAGAGTCAGTTTTGTGTAATACAGCGCCTTTAAACTGGGATTAAACCAGAACTAAATCAGACCTTGATTTGAGTTTTGTTTAGACCCAAGAAATGTCAACACAGAATCACCACGACGACGATGTTTGTAATTCTGACCCAGCCTCGTACTTCACACCCCTCTAAAATGGCCGTCTACGTTAATTACCGTTTCCGTGGTAACCGCTCTTCTCAATTTATGTTCATTTTTGGCTCTGGACTCCACTCACACGTGTGGAGATTAGTCCTGGCTATTTGGGCAGTTGTTTTTCTCTCAACAAGTTCCACATTGGGAATATTTTTGGAAACATAAACGTGATAAACTTGTTTTTAAATGGATTTCTCTCTCTTCAGTTGATTCTCGTTCCTTTCTCGTTAACTTTAATTTTTAACAGAATCGATGTATTTGGAGTCTTGATATTTTGATTGATTTTTGTCCTCAAGTTTGATCAAATTTTATTTTACAACTTTGTTTGTGAATGAGGGAGAGTGTCACAGGTACAGACTTTGGATTTTAGAAGTATAAAGTAAAACTAAACTAGAGCAAAACCAACTCTTGTAAAGGACCAGAGCTAAAGTACTACTACTACTACTACTACTACTACTGCTACTGCTACTACTACTACTACTACTACTACTACTACTACTACTGCTACTACTACTACTACTACTACTACTACTACTACTGCTACTGCTACTGCTACTACTACTACTACTGCTACTACTACTACTACTACTACTACTACTACTACTGCTACTACTACTACTACTACTACTACTACTACTACTACTATTTGCTCTCCAGTGTCAGATTTACTCCTTGTCACTATCGTGTTCTAATGTTTCCTCCTCAAAAACAGACCTGGAGTTGTGTTTTGTTTCATTCACATGTTTGAGTAACACTTTATTATTAGTCTGTCCACATCTCCAGAGCTCAAAACGCTCTGTTCCACCTTGTGATGTCATGAAGCTGCAGTTGAACAGCTCCTTTTACCTTTAGTTCATTAGAGATTGTCAATTCCAGAGCTGAAATCATCTAATAGATTCTAGTGAAGGTGTGTGGAGTTTAAAAACACAGTGGAGCACTTCCTGTATATTACACGGAACGGAGAATTTTCAGTTTGAGGGAAATGCAGGGTTTGTGTGTTAAACATGTGAATGAAACAAAACACAACTCCAGGTCTGTTTGTGATGAGGAAACGACATTATAACGTCGCACTTCCAGTACAATTTGCATTTAGGTTCAGTCTGACATGTGAAATAAAACAGTGTAAATGGAAAAACACAGAGGTACATACAACCTTCCTGTGAGAGTGAGAGGGAATAGTGTGGCTTTATCTCGGACAACGGAAAAACAACGCACAATAGTAACATTTTTACCACAACTCAACTTCAAAAAGGGGAAACACGCTTAAAATATTTTACATATATGACATAAAATCGACTCTTTAGGTTTGTTTGTGATGAGGAAACAACATCATAACAGTGCAGGTCTCCAGGAACTGCTGAATGTTTGTTCCAAGTGTGGCGTGGCGTTTGATGTAAAATAAAAAACAAAGCGTACTGAACTGCAGTATGTACGGCACCTGTGGTCAAACTACAAAAGGGCGAACGTACACAAACTCACTGTGGCGTTTAACCCGTTTGTGTGAGCGCGGATCAGAACTTTCAGGCAAAGGAGAAAGAAAAAAAATAAACAGAAAACAAAATATATAAGGGAGCAAAAAGTATGTAAATGCAATTTTGATTTGTATTACACACAACTAGGGCTTGGTATCATTAAAAAGTTGTCGATACGATACATACCTCGATACATAGGCCACGATACGATATGTTTTTCGATACAGTGCGCTTTCAATTCAGTACGGTTCGATACGATATATTTCAAATCGATTCGATACAGTTCAGTTCAAAATAAAGGCTAAATCATGTGTGTGATACTAAAAGTTTTTATTAATCCACTAAGTTTGTACAAAGTTAATATGGAAAACGCACATTTTACTAAAAACAGTAAAAATGTCTACACAATTGTAGCTCTTACACAAAATAATTTAGTAAAATATACCTAAAAAAAACTCATGGCGATATATTAATACAGCAGCCCACGATATCGATACTGTACCATCAAATTAAACGATATGAAATATCGATATTTCAAGATTTTGTACACCCCAACACACAGTCCCCCCAATTTTTATTTATTTATTGTTCTTTTGTTGTTTGTTGTTGTTGTGTTTTTTTTTTGTTTAGTTTTTTTACATATATATGTGTGTGTGTGTTTAGTCTTATATTTTGTTATGTTTTATGTTCATTTTTACCTCCGCCAAGGAGGTTATGTTTTCGCCTGAGTCTGTTTGTCTGTTTGTTTGTTTGTTTGTTTGTTTGTTTGTTAGCAAGATAACTCAAAAAGCTATGGACGGATCTTGATGAAATTTTCAGGAAATGTTCCTAATGGTAAATCCAACAGATGATTAAATTTTGGTGATGATCCAGAAGAAATCCTGGATTCTGGATCACTTTGAAAATTTCGTTAGCATTGCGTTAAATGGGGCTTGGCGGAGGTCTGCGCTCTCTGAGTGCTTTTCTAGTGTTATAAATGTGTTGGGTATTCATTCCCTCAAAATGACAAAAATTATTAAAAAAAACAAAAAAACGTGCTGTTTAATGCACAGGTTCATCTGTCGCCTTGACGACTGTGAGAGCAGTTTTATCATGAGCCTGACTCAAGGCAAACTCAGAAACACGAGGTACCAGTCTGATCTGTGGAGACACGAGTACAGCTGTTTGCTATGAATATGAGCTCTATTCACGCTGACGTCGCAAAACCGCCAGACGTTTGGAAACATGCGGATGGCGACTTCCTTTGGGCTCTGTCGGCGATAGGAACTCTGACAAAATCTGGGAAACTGAGAAAATGGCCCACTTTTCTTCATCTAGATGTCATTCTTTCTTTTATCCTTTTATAAATTGGCTATTGCCTTAATTAAAAGTAAAGAAAGATGTAATTGTAGCGTTCCGTTATGTTCGGCAGATCAACGGGTACCTCCAGCTGCCGATAAGTGAAATCGAAGACGCGAGAGTCCCGTCCGCCATGGAAATCTTTGGCGGGTTGTGAAGACGCTGCTGCTGAATCCAGTTTTATCACATGCCCACATAGAACTATAATAAAATTTCAATTATAATAAAATATAATAAAAATTTATGTTTTTATTATAGATCCATGCATGCCCAGTATCGATAACTACACCGGAAGTCGTCATCCGTTGAGCGTGAATTGAGCCTGTTGTGTTGGACTGTGCTTGTTTGTTTGTTGTGTGTCTTTTTTTAAACTCTGGACCAAGAGTCTGTAAGAAAAGTTTGATGATGATGAATAACAGAGATCAGACAAAACAGAGTAAAATGTGTCTTTTAAAAATGCTCAAAGTGCGCGTTAGCATGCAAGCTCTTGTGAAGTTTACCGTGACAGCACTTCGCTCTGGCCCATCAAAGCTCCCTCGTCTACACGTTTGCCCCATTTCACTACAGTTTGGGATTACTTTAACGTTTTGATTTGCTCATGCCCCACCATCTTTCAAATATACGCCCCGAAATATGAGCAGTAAAAAGTGCACAGCTCGTAAAAACCGAGGTAGTGGCTTTTTCAACAGTTTTGGCAGCGGTCCACGAGAACTAAAGCAAACCAACGGAGAAGAAGTTCATCCATTAAACATGAGACCCGCCGGAGTGATGCATCTCTGTAATGTAGCGTTATAATGGAGATAGAAAGGACAGAAAGAACCAGCCGGTCGGACGGAGGGACGGTGTCAGAGCTCAAAAAATGATGACGAAGTTGCACAGTGATTGAGAGCGTGTTTTCAAACCACAAAGAATCATCTATATATTAATAAATCATTTGGACAGTTTGTAAGAGATGTTTGTGTGATATGAGTGAAGACTAGAGGAAGGACGGTGAATATACGGGGTAGAGGACGCTGAGATTAGAGGCCGATACCGATACCTGAAAAATTTGCAGTAAAAGAGCTTTTGCCATTACCAGTATCTATCGGAACAATCCTAAAAATGACCTTTTTTAAATAAAAAATGGAATTGGAATTGGTAATGGAATTGGTTTTGAGTATCGACCCTTTTCCTTATATCAAAATCCATTTGCAATTTTACACAAGTTTCTAGAAAAGCTACTTATCAGACTAACTTTTCATGAAGAAACAGAGATTTAAGTAGAGGGCAGAATTCACCGTGAACTTCCAATAAACACTAGCCAAGCATAGGTGGTCTTTAAAGCCTATAAGAGCCGGGTAATTGCCTTGTTAGCATCTGTCCTCGGATCGGTGATTTGGTCTGAGTACTTGCCGAATTTGCAGTATCTGAGCTTTTACTGTTTCCAGTATCGATTTCGGAACAACCCTAAAAATTACAATGTTTTTTTTTATATCTGTGGTAGTGGAATTGGTTTTGAGTATCAACCCTTTTCCTTAGTATCAAAATCCAATTGCAATTTTACACAAGTGTCTATGATAGTGTTAACAAACGTCCATATTTACCAGGGACAGTCCTAGTTTGGAGCCCTGTGTCCCCTGTCCCTGCAGATTTATCCAAAACCACTGATTTGTCCCAGTTTTATACAAGAAATGTCCCAAATGTCCCTGTTTTTGACCAATCTGATACCTGCCAACAGTAGAAAGAGACATAAATTGTCATTTGTTTAGGTAAAATACAGAAAAGCTGTTTAAAAATGACCAAAACACAAAGAAAATGTGACTATACTGACACATGTTAGTCATGAATGGGTATTTTTCAATTTTCCTTAATTACGCACTCAAAATTTCACCAGCCACCACAAAACGGGGCTGTCCCAGTTTTTGATTCTGAAATCTGGTCACCCTTATCAGACCAACTTTTCACGAAGATACAGAGATTTAAGTGGAAGAATTCACCGTGAACTTCCCGTACACACTAGCAAAGCATAGGTGGTCTTTAAAGTCCATAAGAGCCGGGTAATTGCCGTGTTAGCATCTGTGCATCCGTCCGCCGCTCGCTCGTCCGTCCTTCCAGCTGACGTGCTCCAAACTGCTCCTGTTTTCAGATAACGTCGGCCGGCAGGATACAGCCTCCTCCCTGGCACCGCTCAGATCGCATCGCTCGGCAGGACACAGATGGCTGCCGTTATCTGCAAACCCACCTGCGCCACCCACTTGCTGCGCTAATGCTAACTGCTAATCTGTTTTCTTTCTCTTTTTTTTTCGCTATCTGCTAATCCGGAGAAGTTTGTTTTTTTTTTATCTGTGACAATGTTTCAAATTGACTGCCATCTGCTGCAGCCCATACGGAGAAAATGAGGTTTTATTCCGGCACGCTCAAACGCCTGTTCAAACGGGCGCTGTCGGGTTTGAGTCATTTGTTCATTTGTTCATTTGATGTAGTTTATAGATTATACGGCATTAAAGCTGCACTGTGTAACTTTTCTTGTCTGCTGGAGATGTTCTTGCTTAGTCCAGAATGCTCCAGAGTGTTGTATTAAACACATCTTTCTCCATGCAGACATAAAAGTAACACCACCAAGCCAAGTTACAAGTCAGATCTGTGGAGAGGCGACCCTGGTTATGTTTTTTTAAGCAATAAAAACACCTGTAATCAAATAAATGTAAGATTGATAAGTTTCATGGGCCCCCTTCAATATAAATTAATAGGAAGAGGGGCCAGTTCTGGCCCCCTAAAACCCTGGGGGCCAGAACAACAGACCCACTTGTCCCCCTGTCTACTGCGCTAACTACTACTACTACTACTACTACTACTACTACTACTACTACTACTACTACTACTCTACACGAAAAAGAGGAGCTCAGTCTGTTTCCGAAATATTTATGTTGGAAAATGTAAACCTTTAGTCACGCAAACTGTTGTTTTTGTTTAAAATATAAGTATAAAAAGTATTTTACAACAACCTTTAGTCAGTTATATTTTTATATTTTTGATTTGACTTAGGCTTAGTTTACGTAGTCTGCTACCATAATTATAAACACTGAATCGTATCTCAAAATGCACAATGTTTTTTTAAATTAATTATTATTTATTTATTTTTTAATTTTAGCTATTATAGTGAATTTGGTGTTTTGTTTTGTTTTTTTTAAGGATAATAGAATATAACATTAAACAATTCAATAATAAGCATGACAACAAGACACAAAAACATAAAATACGCAAAACAAAATTAAAACAGCAAAGCTCACCACCCCTAGCCCACTCCTTCTCCCCAAAGACACCCCCCAAAAAAAAAAAAATAAAAATAAAATAATAATAATAATGGTAATGGTGGTGCTAGCCCTGCTTTTATTTGTATATCTAGGTGTTCACTGAAGTGAGAAGTGGACATAGTGACAGTATAGTTGATGTTGTTTTGTTTTGGTGAATGCTATAAATAAATGTCCCCATGTGTCTCTTTCTCCATGTGTCTCCAGGCTGCAGACTCTCCCCAGGCCCAGTCCGTCCCTCTGGCCTGGGTGAAGGAGGGCGGGATGGTGCGTCTGGACAGAAAATACCTCCACACCGAGTTTAAAGGCGTGCGCTCCGAGGACACTGTGTACACCGTCCTGTCTGCGCACGGACAGCCCACACACGGTAACTAGAGCTCTTAAAGGCGATGCATCAGGTCAAACGGACTTCTAGAGCTTTCTACCATGTGATAATGTTGTTCTGTCTTCAAAAACATGCCTGGAGAGGTTTTAGACTATTTCCTTCAGTCTGCAGAGGTATAACTGGCCTAAGTCAGTCGTCTGTCTTGTGTGCGGCGGTAGGTGATGTGGTCCTGGCCTCCATGCCCGCAGACTCCCCCCCGGACCACCCCATGTCCCGGGACTCTGGCTTCACCTCCACCTCGTCCTTCACCCAGCAGGACGTGAATGATGGAGCCGTGTGGTACAGGCACCATGGCGCGGGGACCGGCACGGACTCTTTCCAGTTCAAGGTGACCACACTCAGGGTCGAGGGACGGATCTAATGACAGTTTACACATAAAATGATCTTCTGCAGAGAAATGTATGATTAAATTGACTTTAAATATTAGGAAAGAGACAAGCCTCGTTCCCTTCTTCATCTTTACAATATAAAATTATATCAAAATACGCCAAATTAGACCAAGTTTATCCCTGAAGGCTAATGCTAACGGCTATAGAAAAATACAGGAGACTGTTTCTGGTGTTCCAAAATCTCAGACTTGCAGAGTTGCTAAGTGGATGATGGCTTGAGCATCGAATGTTGCATCTGCTAATTATATGTTTATGCTTTTCACCATTCAAAAGATTTTAATTGCTATGGCAACGGTCCTTTTCAATGTTTCATCACTCTGAGAGAGTTTGGATGGAAATAGACACATTCACATCTGAAGTGTTTGTTCAAAATACTGCAAAATGATATAAGAAAGAAATGAGTCAAGTTACAGTTAAAAATACTTGGGAAAACTGTACTCAAGTAACTGTTTGGATGAAGTTAATGTAAATGAAAGTAAAAAATTATTAATTAAACAGTGCACAAAATCTGGTATTGTTAGAGTATGTTGCAAAAACACAAATGTTCAAATAATTTCATATTCAACATTAAGCTTTTATTATTTATAGACTTTATCAGAGTGGGACGACTAACCAAAACTTTGAGTATTTGATTACACTGGCAGATAAATTAGATAAAACTAGAAGTAAAAGTATGGGGCTTGAAAAATACTCAGAGAAGTACAGTTTTATTACACGATTGCTCAAGTTACTGCAGTTGAGAAAATCCAAGTAGTACATCCACCAACAGTGTGCAAGGGGATAGAACCCGCGACCTTTGAGGTTAGTTCTGTGTTTCTCCTCAGGGTGATCCGGATTATTGGCAAACAAAGATAACTTGTCTTTAGCTTTAGCTTTGAGCGGCGCTTTTTCTAATCTCCCTTTGCATCTTAATGGGCCCGAGATCTGGGACTAGATACAACAAACACCAATTGGACACAACAGTCTAACCTAGTGCCTGGAAAAGGACACATTCTGTCTCCTAAATGGTCTGTTTTCATCTTTAGCTCATAGAACTGCTCAAAATGTTGTGTTGGTTGACTTTTTAAATGTTTTTATTTCATTGATAAAATATAAAAAGATATCAACAGTGTCATAATGTTAAAAATGAATGAATGAAATGAGAAGTTATCTGCCTTCTTTTCCAGACTTCTTCTCTTTCTGTTCGTCAAACTTATTTTATAGATGCACAAAACGACTGGAACAATGATCACGAAGCTTTAAAAGTGCATTGTGTAACTTTTCTGGTGGAGGGTCCGTCAAATGCTTTTCTCCTTAAAGATGTTATTGTCTGTCTTCATGGAGACCAAACCAGTCCAAGTTACAGCACAGATCTGTGGAGAGGCGACCCCGCTCACAGTTTTTCTAGGTATTTTTGAGCTAAAAAACCACCTGTAATTGAATAAATGTAAGGCAGAGCTGTTTAATGTCATACTGTGGAACATTCCAGGCAGAGCAATGAGCTATCCATAGAAACAAGCAGTTGATGGACCCCTAACCAAAAAATTAGTTGAAAATACCTCGCTAAAAATAGAGAAAGACTGGAATGGGCAGAGAGGGACAGAGCGATGTTTGAGGAAATCATTATGTTCAGACAGGAAAATGATACTTGGAGCCAGAAGTACCAAGAGCTGGAAAAGAGCTCTGACGTCAAACTGAGAAGGGAGCAGGATTTACAAAACGAAATGAAAAGTTTACACAATAGATTCCACGAGCATGAGGAATATTTGCGGAATTATTCTAAAGTAAAAAGGGAAAAGAATCATCTCAGGTTGCTGAAGAAGGAGACAAATTAACAGAGGATTTTGTGCAAGGACAAAGGAAAACATGTCCGTACTCCATTTGTCCCTTTTGTAGAAAGAGACACAGCGACGAGGCTCGGTGCCATACATTCCAATCAAAGCAATAACATCACCATATCACCATGGAGACGTTACATATTGCACCTTTTAACCTCCTTCAAAAGCAAAACTACTTTTTAACATGACACAAACACATTAGTGCTTTTGTTTGTCTTTGTGTGCTTCAGAACGGGTTTTCTAATTGCATCGACTCCTATTGAGATTCTCGTATGCAAATGTGACTCGCTTATTTTATACGCGGAACATGTTTTTGACCCCGTCTCATTATAATCCCACCTCTGAGGCGCCCCGCGGGGTAAAACTACTCTTTAAGTTTGACTTTTTACACACCAAAAATAGACGAAAAGTACTTCACCTGTGTGGTTCTTGGTGCCAGTGGTAGGATCCTGGTTTAGTCCTGGTTTAGAGACCTAGCTTAGTCCTGTCTTAAATCTGGTTTAGTTCATATGTAGACCTTGTATAGTTTTGATTTTAGACCTAATTTATATTTAAGGTGTTCTGTCCTGATTCGTATAAAGGACATCATGTAATTTTTCTTTTAAGTACTTCAGTTGGTTGGTTTAGTTCTGGGTTGGGCCTTAATGAGTCCTAGTTTGGTCTTGAGTTATGTTCAGATTGTCTGTAGTCCTGGTTTGGATCTGGTTTAGACCTGGTTTGGTTCTGATTAAAGGTGTGCTGTGTAACTTTTTGGTGGGCGGACCCTCACCTGCTTGTTTCCATGGATATGGAAAATTTTGTCTGTGTCGAGCTCTCTATCTCTCTGTCTTTCTGTCTCTCTCTTTCACTGTTTATTTATCTGTCTCTCTCTCTGTCTTTTTATGTCTCTCTCTGTTTCTCTTTCTCTATCTCTTTCTGTCTCTCTTTTATCGCTGTCTCTCTCTTTCTCTCTGTCTTTCTGTCTCTTTCACTGTTTATTTGTCTGTCTCTCTCTTTATGTCTCTCTCTGTCTCTCTTTCTATCTCTTTCTGTCTCTCTCTCTTTCACTGTTTATTTGTCTGGGTCTGTCTCTCTGTGTCCCTCTCTCTTTTTATCTCTCTCTATCTCTCTGTCTTTCTGTGACTTTTACTGTTTGTCTGTGTGTCTTTCTCTGTCTTTTTTATCTTTCTCTGTATGTCTCTCTTTCTGTCTCTCACTAGTTATTTGTCTCGCTCTCTTTTTTATGTCTCTCTGTTTCTCTTTCTCTGTCTTTCTGTCTCTCCCTTTCACTGTTTATTTGTCTGTCTGACTCTCTCTCTCTGTCTCTCTCTTTTTATCTCTCTCTGTTTCTCTGTCTTTCTGTGTCTTTTACTGTTTGTCTGTGTATCTGTGTCTCTCTCTGTCTCTCTCTCTCTCTTTTTATCTGTCTGTCTCTTTCTCTCTGTCTTTCTATCTCTCTCTTTCACTGTTTGTCTGTCTGTCTGTCTCTCTTTATATCTCTCTCTGTCTCTCTTTCTCTATCTGTCTTTCTGTCTCTCTTTCACTGTTTATTTATCTGTCTCTCTTTTTATGTCTCTCTCTGTTTCTCTTTCACTCTATCTGTCTTTCTGTCTCTCTCTTTCGCTCTTTATTTGTCTGCATCTGGCTCTCTCTCTTTCTCTCTGTCTGTCTTTCTGTCTTTCTGTCTCTCTCTTTCACTGTTCATTTGTCTGTGTCTGGCTCTGTCTCTGTCTCTCTCTCTCTCTCTCTCTCTCTTTTTATCTCTCTGTTTCTCTGTCTTTCTGTGTCTTTTACTGTTTATTTGTCTGTGTATCTGTATATCTCTCTCTCTTTATCTCTGTCTTTCTGTCTCTCTTTTTCACTCTCTTTCACTGTTTATTTGTCTGTCTCTCTCTCCCTTTTTATGTCTCCCTGTCTCTCTTTCTCTTTCTTTCTTTCTGTCTGTCTGTCTCTCTCTTTCACTGTTTATTTGTCTGTGTATCTGTATCTCTCTCTGTTTCTCTTTTTTATCTTTCTGTCTTTCTGTCTCTCTCTTTCACTGTTGATTTGTCTGTGTCTCTTTCTTTTTGTCTCTTTCTCTGTCTCTCCTCTCCTCTTTCCCTCCGTCCCGGTTCAGCCAGTGCTTTTAGACGCCTGCTGCAGATCTCCGTGTGCTTCAATTACACATCAGGGCTTTTGTGCGGGACTCAAAAGGGAAGCCTGGTCTATTGAAAGGCGGCGAGTATGTGGCGAACAGGAGCCTGAGATCTCTCGTCCTTCGTCAGGCCGTTATTATACACATCAAAGTGAAATCAGGAATAATGGCCTCATATAAGAAGGAAAGACTGATGCTGTTCTATAGAATTGGAAAAGCATTGTGTTCATTGTACTGCTCCCTAAGATGACTGAGCGACGTTGCTCTGTGTTCAGTTTTGGAGGCTAGAAATTGTCAGACGATAGCTGATGTTCCGAGTACCAGGACTAAACCAGGTCTAAACTGAACCTGAACTAAACCTGAGCTAATCCAGGGCTAATTAAATGTCTGTAATTGAATAACTGTCAAATACTGGGGTTGCCAAAGTATCGTAAAGCAGATACTGGTCAATACTAAACCAGATCCTCATTGTTCACAGGTATCGATACTAAAAAGTCGCATTGACAGGAAAGAAATGTTCCTGAATAGCTTTAGAACGATCTGGAGCTGTATCAGAACAAGTATAAGAGCACATAGACTAGTATACGCCCATGGACCTGGTTTAGACCTGGTTTAGGCCTGGACCACTATGGAACCTACCTGGACCACTGAGGGATTACACATATATAAAACCACATGGGAATAGAAAAGAAACTACTATGATTTAATGTTGAAAATCACATTTTATTGTCTTAAAAATTAGTCTTTTTTTATTATTGTGGTATCGGAATCAGTATTGAGTATTGAGTCTGTTCCTTAGTATTGAAATCAAGTTTGAATACTGTGGGAGCTGAGATGAAACTGCTAATCTGTGCGTCAGTGGATCACAAAATGGACTCTCGTGAGCTTTAAGTCGTGTTCTAATGTTGTTACCTCCTCAAAAACAGACCTGGAGTTGTGTTTTGTTTCATTCACATGTTTAAGTAACTCTTTATTATTAGTCTGTTTACATCTCCAAAGGTCAAAATGCTCAGTTCCACCTTGTGATGTCACGAAGCGATTATTTTCAACTTAACAGTTAGCTTTTACCTTTTGCTCAGTAGAGATTTCCAAGGCTGAAATCATCTAAATGATTCTAGTGAAGGTGTGCGGCATTTAAAAACACATGGAGCACTTCCTGTATTACGACATGACATCACAAGGTGGAACAGAACTCCTAGGAAGAAAGCCTAAATTTGCAGGATTAGTTTGTCAAAGGTGTGAATGAAACAAAATAACTCCAGGTGTGTTTTTGATGAGGAATCTGCATTATAGCATAGATCAGAAAATAGTGTAATATGGGCCCTTGAAACGCAATATCTCCCACAATTTTAAACTGTAAAAAGTGAACAGAAGACTTTAATTAGCCTCAGAACGCCCACTATAGCATGACTTAGACTGGTTAACTCCTCTGCTACGCTCCACATCTCCACATGTTCTTTAAATGTTAATGGAACCCGCAGCTTTCTGATCAGCGCTGCCACCAGATCAATACGCCAGAGCTGACCGAGCACAGGGCTGCAAACTCCGCGCTGCTTTGACGGTCCTCGAAAATGACATCTCTCCGGCTCTCTCCGCGTTATCCGGATGACAGGAACACGGAGGCCGGGGTTGGAATAGGAGCGCTTTTAAATTGGCTTCTTAAACGTACAAGAGCCAGAGCCGGCGATCACTACAGTATGCACAAATGAAGACAAGGCTATTAAGGCGGTGTGTGGGCACGGGGAGATGGGGTGATTTGAGACGGAGAGAGGGGAGAATGGAGAGCGGTTGAGAGGGTAGTTAGTTGGATTCATAGATGGATTCTGTAACACTTTAAAGGGATCTGCATTATCCAGTGTTGGAATTATCGTTGGACAGCTTAGTCTTAGATTTTCGACGTCCCACCTAAAATAAAAGCTTTTTTTTTTTAGCTTTCTATCATTTTATAACGTTGTTCCGTACCGAGTTCCGTGTTCTTACCGAGACTAGCAGTTATAGGGGCGAATTTGGAGCCAGATCCATATTAGGAATAGGAATTTATTTACAGATGAAAAACACCAGGATCGTGTAGAGTGGGTTTTTAAGACCAAAATGACGAGTGTGACAGCAGAACTTACCGAGAGCAGGGCAATGGTTTTTAAAACAAAGTGAATTGGAGCTGGAGTCAGTGGAGCTGGAAGTGCACCCATGATCACTTCTTACTTGGAACCGTAGACTGTATATGTAAATGGACATGGCTAACGCGCTAGTCGCCTTCCAATCAGGAAGTTCTCATGCGGCTCTTCCGGCTCCTACTGACTCCTGCTCCCATTGACTTCCATTAGAATATTGTCGCCCCTCTCTCTGTACCTGCCGCTGTGAGCCTCGACATTTTGGTCTTAAAATGTTCGTATAAACCCGCTCTACATGATCCTGGTGTTTTTTTTCCAGCTATTTTGTCAGTTAAAAAAATCGCTTAGCTCAACCGCTAGCATCATGAGCTTCATTTGACTGGAAGCTCATGATGCTAGCTTTGATTGTATTTTGATAACTTTGACTTGGTTGGTGGTTTCAGTATTTCTTCTTTTATTCCGTACAGGATATTTAAGAAACTATTTGTTAATAAAGGAAAACAAAAGAGATTGACATTGTTTATAGACACAAATTAAATGGCAGTTATTTGGATGAGAGCTATAAGGAAGCAACATTCAACAGTTCAACGTCAGAGCCAGAGATGGACGGAGTGTCTTAACTGTCCCTCCCTGTGCGTTTTCAGGTCTCCACAGACTCGGGGCCACAGTTCCAGAGTGACCCTCAGACCTTCACCATCGGGGTCCTGCCTCAGCTGCCCGGGTTCCCTCAGCTCTCCCCAGATTGCGAGCTCCAGATCACGGTACCTCCACCCGTCCTCACCAGACCGTCCTCACATGGACCAGCAAATACTCAGTTATTACACAGGATACATGTTTTTTTATTATTATTATTAGAGATGGACCAATATATCGGCCGGTCGATATTTCCACTTTTTGAGGTATTGGATATCGGTCTTAAATCTCACAACACAGGCCGATATTGTGTTTTCCTCAACTTGCTTCCTAAAGACTGCATAATGTTGAAATGAAAGTGCACTGTGTAACTTTTTAGTTGGGGGTCTGTCACTTAGTTGTTTCTATGGATACGTCATCGCTCTGCCTGGAATGTCCCACAGTGTGACATAAAACAGCTCTACCTTATATATTTTTGTAATTACAGGTGGTTTTATTGCTCAGAAATACCTAGAAAAACAGGCATTCTGACTGACTCCACAGATCTGACCTGTAACTTGTAACTTGGTCTGGTTTGGTCTCCATGAAGATAGAAAGGTTCAATGCCATACTGTGAAACATTCCAGACAAACAATAACATCTCCATGGAGAAAAGCGTTGACGGAGCCTCCAAAGTTACTGCACAAAACAAACTAAACAGCTCTCTTAGGCTTGTAATTAAAAAAAACAAATAAAAAAACACAATTAAATTACATAATGAGATGAAGTGGAGCTGAAAAGTGAGTAGAAACGATGGGTAAAGTTTTTTGTTTTTTTTCTGAAAGAGGCAATTAAACAAAATGTACATGATTTTTTTTTTCATGTAATAAAGTAAAATTTGTTTTGCCGCAATAGAACTATATTGTAAATTCATTATAGAGCATTTTTTATTGTCTGCGAACCAGGAAGTAAGGCTGGTGTTCTGTTAGCTGTCTGGCCTCCCAACGTTCTGAAATTAACTCACCTCTGGAGTGAATAATGAGGATTTTAATAATGCATTAAGAAAGTAAGGAAGAAGTTTTGATCACTGCAGAAGTTTAAAATGCCACTTCTGTTTTTCATACTTTTGAAATCCCATACAGCGCCTTTAAAGTCTTTGTATCTTAACTTTTAAAGGATCTGCAGTAAACATTTGTCAAAATTATTACTTCCAAAAATCATGGGTGGGGACAGTTTAGCCTAATTGAGGTTTGTTTTATGATCCAGAACGGTAGAATTAAATGAAAAAAGTGCTGTCCAGACTGAAGAAGTACGAAAAGTTAAAACTACTGTATTTGATAAGAAAATGAACAGGATATAATGACATTTTTGTATATATTTTCTTCTTATTTGTGTTTTTTGTGCTGTTATTGTTGTTGTAGGCGCTGGAGGACAGGGTCACTGAGATCACCCCTGCCGCTCTGTCTTTCGTCGATTCGGAAACGCCCAGTGACAAACTCATCTACAACATCACCAAACCTCTGCCCACTGGACATGGTAAAATATACACCAAAAATAATCCAAAATCAACTTTTAAAGGTCCTGTATTACACAAAACGGACTCTTGTAGCTTTAAATCATGTTCTAATGTTGTTTCCTCCTCAAAATCAGACCTGGAATTGTGTTTTGTTTCATTCACACGTTTGAGTAACACTTTATTATTAGTCTCAAAGGTAGCTTCAAGTTAATGGCTCCCTTTTACGTCTGAGTTCAGTAGAGCTCGGCAGTTGTAGGAGCGTAGGAGGGACTGACAGCTCGCGGTACTTTGTGATGACATTTATGGACTTATTATTAAATCAATACTGCAATTTTAAAATGTATGAAATATAAAATAATGCTCCACGGGTGTTATAGATTATACGAACGGCAGAACATAACAAAGTAAAAGTAGTAAAGTTACTGTACTTAAAGCTGCACATGTGTTTTTTTGGTTAGGGGGGGTCAGTCACCTGCTTGTTTCTATGGAGACGTCACTGCTCTGACTGGAATGTTCCACAGTGTGACATTAAACAGCTCTACTTTACATTTATTCAATTACAGGTGGTTTTAGAGCTCAAAAATACCTAGAAAAACAGACATTCTGACTGTGAGCGGGGTCGCCTCTCCACAGATCTGACATGTAACTTGGTCTGGTTTGGTCTCCATGAAGATAGAAAGGTTTAATGCCATACTGTGGAACATTCCAGACAAAGCGATTACCTTTAAGTCGATTTTTTCAGGTAATTTTAGGTAACAAAATTCAGTAATTCTTCCAGTGCTGAATATAACAGACAAAAGGATAATGTGTCTTCTTTAAGTCCATTTATTTTCTGCACTTTTAACCCTGTGTGTGTTTGTGTTTGTGTGTTCATTTGTGTGTTCGTTTGTGTGTTTGTAGGAGTCCTGGAGCATCGCGACAGACCCTACTCCCCCGTGTCTCAGTTCAGTCAGGCCGACGTGGACAAGGGCAAGATCATCTACAGACCTCCACACGCCCCTTCACACCTGCAGGAGCTCTACACATACTCCTTCACCGGTGAGAGACTCCCTGTATGACCCTCCAGAGACACCGTAGTTTGAGTTTTGACCACTGAAAGTTAACAAACAGGGGCCTTAACCAACCTTAAGTACGGTTCTCAAAAGAATCGATATTAATTGATAGTAAAAGTAGTATAAAAACTGCATATTCTTTCGTATAAGTAGCGTTTTGAATAGTGTTTTTTACGTAAATACAACAAAATTTATCTATTCGTGAATTTTTTTAGAATGAATTTCATCTACTGTATATTAAAGTGAGTGTAAGATCCACAGATGGTATAAAGAAGTTTGCATCAGTCAAATGAAGCTCATCGAGGCTTGCGGTTCTACGATTAAATTCCGACCCGCGAGTATCGTAGAAACCGAAGAGCCAATCAGGAGCAGGACTGTTGAAGGTAACGCCCCTTCCCACTCGCACCGCTGGATCTGGCGCTAGTGGGACGACCTCAGGGAAAGAAGGCTCCTGATTTGTCCGTTTTTAATGTTCATATCTTGATTTAAAACACCAGTATCATGTAGAGCGGGTTAATGCGAATGTTTTAAGACCAAATTGAAGAGTCTGACAGCAGCGGTTACGGAGTGAGGGGCTACGGTTTTTCAGAATAAAGTGAATTGGAGCCAGAATCGTGGAGCCAGAAGCGCACCCATGCTCACTTCCTATTTGGAAAGATGCAGCGAGCGAGTTAGCTGTGTCCATTTATATAAAGAGTCAATGATAAGAGGAAATTGTAATATTAAGCAAACGTTTTTGTGATGTTTTTGTGTGTGGTATTATTGGACTGTTGTAGTTTCTTGCCTAGTATTATGTAAAGGGCTGCGTATCGTTAAGAAGTTGCTGATACGATACATAACTCGATACATAGGACACGATACAATACATAACTCGATACAGTGAGTTTTCGATTCAATACGATATATTTCAAATCGATTTAATACGGTTCAATAAAAAATAAAGGCTGTGATACTAAAAGTCTTTGTTAAACCACTTGTGCAAAGTTCATATGAAACACAAACATTTTAATCATCAAAACAGTGAAAATGTCAAATGTGTCGCAAAAACGAGTTTCATTCCTCTGAACAAGCGACAAAACTGTAGCTCTGTAACAAAATAATTTAGTAAAATATACCAAAAAATACACTTGGCGATATATCGATACAGCAGCCCACGATATCGATACTGTATCATCACATTAGACAATACGATATATCGGTATTTTAATATTTTTATACGCCCCTAATTATGTATATGGCAACACTATTTGGACAAATTTCAATTCTTTGATTTGTTTGATAATTTATACTTTGTTAAACTTGCTCAAAGTCGATATTGGCCTGAACGTCACCAAACCAAACTCACCGTGTCCATCGCCAAGACATTTCCTCCACCCCCTTACCCACACGAGCAACTGCAAGTTAAGATGACTTGAATTAAGAAAGATTTATCATAATTTGAGTAAATTTCACTTGACAAGTAAAAATCTGCCAATGGAACAAAACTTTTTGTAGTCCATCTATCCATTTTCTTCCGCTTATCCGGGGCCGGGTCCCTGAGGCAACAGTTTAAGCAGGGACTCCCAGACTTCCTTCACCCCGGACACTTCCTCCAGCTCCTCCGGGGGGACTCCAAGACGTTCCCAGGCCAGAGAGAGACATAGTTCTTCCAGCGTGTCCTGGGTCTTCCCCGGGGCCTCCTCCCGGTGGGACATGCCTGGAACACCTCCTGAGGGAGGCGTCCAGGAGGCATCCGGAACAGATGCCCTCCCCTCAGCTGCTCCTCTCGACGTGGAGGAGCAGTGGCTCTACTCTGAGCTCTCCCATGTGACTGAGCTCCTCACCCTATCTCTAACGGAGCGCCCAGCCACTCTGCGGAGGAAACTCATTTCGGCCGCTTGTATCCGCGATCTTGTCCTTTCGGTCATTACCCAAAGCTCATGACCATAGGTGAGGGGAGGAACGTAGACTGACAGTAAATCCAGAGCTTTGCCTTTCGGCTCAGCTCCTCTTCACCACAACGGTCCGATACAGCGACCACATCACTGCCAACGCTGCACCGATCCACCTGTCAATCTCACGCTCCATCCTCCCCTCACTGTGAACAAGACCCCGAGATACTTGAACTCCTCCACCTGAGGCAGGGACTCTCCACCACCCGGAGAGGACAAGACACCATTTTCCGGTCGAGAACCATGGCCTCGAATTTGGAGGAGCTCATCCTCATCTCAGCCGCTTCACACTCAAAAGTCAAAATATGAAAATACACCTTGGTGCACTAAAGATGAGCTTGAATTGTACTGCACAATTGTACTGCAAGTTATCCCAAGTAACGGATTACCTCATGCCCTGTCAATCAGCAGAGTATTTGCTCATTCTTATCTCTTGTACATAGCTGTGATTATATAGTTTATTACTTTATTACTTATATTTCTATTTTATTTTGACTTGTACATATACATTTATTTTTATAATTATGTCTCACTTGACACCTGTCTCTTACTCTTTTTGCTACACCATATATTTTTGTTACTCTGTTATTATATTATATTGTGATGTCTGAGCTACTGTATCCAAACAATTTCCCTTGTGGATCAATAAAGTTTGTCTAAGTCTAAGTCTAAGAATTGCTCAAATTGCTTGAATTGAGAAAAACGCACTTATTCCATTGGTAGATAATTTTACTGGTCAAGTTGAATTGACTCAAATAAAGTAAAATGTTCTTTTAATTGAGGTAGATATTGCTTTTTGCAGTGTGTAAGGGCATCTGACATACTACAAAATCACTGTTAAAAACGCTTGTGGTTTCTTTGCGTTTGACTCTACACTCGTCTTCTCCAAACTTTCACTCCGATGTTAAAATCAACAGTAATGGATTTAGAGCGACTTAACGCAGACGTGCCACAGATAATCCTAATCCCACATCAAAGCTCCCTTTAGTTTGACTTAATCTGGGTTCAGGCCTTCAGACCTTCAAAAGAAACGTTCAGATCTGCTCCTCTCACCTGCTCCTCGCCGCACGCTCTGAAAACACCATCAGACTCACTGTACTTCCATATCCACCTCATCTTTTTAAATCTGGGTTTTGTTTTGTGTTTTTTCTGCAGGGCTGCCAGAGTCTCTGAGCGTCTACTTCACAGGTAAAACATGTTCACTTCTTCGGCCGATTTGTTCAAAACGATGTTACACACGCTTTTTGTGAGAAATTTTGCGTAGGTTTTATTTCAACAGTTTTGTTTTTTGGTGATGATTCAGAAAGTTCAATGAGCTGAAGTCCTTTTCTCAGATAGGCCCAAGAGACGGCATTTTGTAGTTATTCTTTTGAGTTGGAAAGTAAAATACACAATCTGTTAATTTATATTATTTTGAGATCTCACTATATGCACCAAAACACGTATACTGTACTGGAAATACTGGAAATAATACTGCAAATAATACTGCAAATACTGGAAATAATACTACAAATAATACTGGAAATACTGGAAATAATACTGGAAATACTGGAAATAATACTGGAAATACGAAAGTACTGGAAGTAATACTGGAAATACTAGAAATACAAAAGTACTGGAAATAATACTGGAAATACTGCAAATAATACTGGAAAAAATACTGGAAATAATACTGCAAATACTGGAAATAATAAATAGTTACACAAATTTAAAGCCCCACTGCGTAACCTTTTAGCCAAAAATAAGATAAAATAAAACATGTCTTTCTTTGTGGTTGTGTGTATTTGCACTGGGGGCTTGCCTCTCCACAAACCTGACTGTTATTTGGACTGGAGGAGGGCCTTATCCTGCTCGTTTCCATGGAAATGTTGGTCCTTTGGCTATAATATTCCACAGTATGGCATTAAACCAGGAAGTTGTCATGTGTTGTTTTAAATTCACAATATTTGACTGGTTTCAGAATTATACTTTTGTGATTATTTATTCACTTGAAAGTACCGTACACTCTTTCTTTCTTTCTTTCTTTCTTTCTTTCTTTTTCTTTATTTTGTCTTTTATTTTTTTGTTTTTACAAATCAAATACTTTCAGATTTAGTCCATTCAAGCTATTTTGTCTTTTGTAAATTTTGTCTTTTTGCACTTCTACGTAAGACATTTTTGTATTTTTTGTAGTTTGCCGCTCCCGTGCCCTCCTCTCTCTCTCTCTTCTCTCTCTCTGCTCTCTCTCCATTCTCTCCTCTCTCCCCCCCTTTCCCCTCTGTCTTCCCCCCTCCTCTCTCTCCCGTTTCTCGCTCTCCCCTCTCTCCTTCCTCTCTTCTCTCTCCTTCCTCTCTCCTCTCTCTTCCCTCTCTCCTCTCTTCTCTCTTCTCCATTTCCTCCCTTCTCTCTACTCTCTTCACTCTTTCCTCCCCTCTCTCTCCTCTTTTCTCCCCTCTTTCTTCTCCCTTCTCTTTCCTCCCCTCTCTCTCCTCTCTTCCCTTCCCTCTCTCTTCTCTTTCCTTGCCTTTCTCCCCTCTTTCCTCCCCTCTCTCTCCTCTTCACGCTTTCCTCCCATCTCTCCTCTCTTCTCTTTCCTCCCCTCTCTTCTCTCTCTCCTCTTCCCTCCCTTCTCTCTGCTCTCTTCTCTCTTTCCTCTCTCTCCTCCCCCCTCTCTCTCTCTTCTTTTCTCTTTCCTCCCCTCTCTCTCCTCCTCTCTTCTCTCTTTCCTCCTCTCTCCTCTTTTACCCTGCAGATTTTATTTATCCGCAGCTTTCATCTCATCCACTTTTCAGCAGAGCAGAGCAGCTCTGGCTTTTACCAGCAGCTCTCACGAAGCACAAAAACCCTCCAGAGTTCATCCAGAGGTCATGCAGAGTTCATCCAGAGGTCATGCAGAGGTCATGTAGAGGTCATCCAGAGGTCATCCAGAGGTCACGAAAAGGTCAAAGGGATTTTCACACCAGGGCAAAGAGCAACAAGTGCCGAGCCAAGTTTCGAGCAGTGAAATGTGACGGAGGAGCTGATTTCAGAGAAAAGAGATTTGAAATGATTTTAGCAGAACTGACTGAACGTCTCTGTATTTTCCATTGATAATTCCACTTTTCCCTGAATTCGTTTATCCGTTTCATCGTATTTTTCTCTTTTACTAAATCGCGCTCACATGACTCCCTTCTTTTTCCACTCTCTGCCCTCTCTTTTCACTCTATTCTCTCTCTTTCCACTCTCTCCCTTCTCTTTTCACTCTCTCCCTTCTTTTTTCACTCTCTCCCCTCTCTTTCCACTCTCTCCCCTCTCTTTCCACTCTATTCTCTCTCTTTTCACTCTCTCCTCTCTCTTTCCACTCTATTCTCTCTCTTTCCACTCTCTTCCCTCTTTTCACTCTCTGCCCTGGAAACTCATATTATTGAGTAAATGGAAGATGGTTTTGTTTAATTTCAGATGAAACAATGTCTCCATGGAGATGAGACCCGTGGAGACCAGAAAAAGTTACACGTTGCACCTTTAAATCTAAAAGAATTTGATAATTTTGCAAATGCAGATGTTGTGCACCAAATGATTATGTGGAAACCTGATCTTTCGAGGTAATCCAGCTCTTCTGAGAAAATCTTTCAATCACTAAACAGCAGATGGTTTAGCTGTTTGGTAATAACACTTTTGAGTGCTAGAATTATCCATGTGGAACCACCCAGTGACATCATGAGGTGGGGACTGTTAAGAGAAACCAGCTAAATATGCACGATAACTCAAAAAATGGGAGACAAAAGACTTGGAGTGTATTTTTTGACGATGAAGCCACTAAATGTGCTTAAAAGCTCAACATTATCCGTTTTTATCGCATTATAGCGCCTTTAAAATGCCAAATTGAATCGCTACCATTTAAAAAATTCCTAAAAGTCCTAATTAAATACTAATTACTATATCCGCCATGTGAAAGAATGCAGCCTTTCTAAATGAGACCTAATTAGCTGTAATTTGAGCACATTTAGTTAATAGCTGTTTGATGAAGTCTGGTCCAAAGTTTGAAGAGCCAACGCTCGATGTCCAAAATCTACAGTTTTACATCAATTTGAAGAGAGACGGAAATGTAACTGCTATTTTCAGTTATTCTAATAGATTTCCCAGGTCAAATGAAAGCCTTACATATCTAAACACAGACGAAGGGCCGATCGAGGGCCATAGACTGGGGCTCAGTACAGTGAATAAGTGAAATATTCATGTTTAACACGTTAGAATGAGCGATCAGTCCTTTATTCATGCCAAGATCCACAAAACCACACAATAAATATTAAATATTGTCTTATCAAGGTAGATTTTCAAAAAACTTGCAGTCAAAAGTACTGCTCAAGGTAATTTGGGCCAATTCACCTGGAAGCCTCAGGGCCAAGAAAAATGTGTCTGAGGGCCGCATTTGGCCCACGGGCCATAGTTTGGGCATGCCTGGTGTAGGCCATAAACTGTACAGCCATAGACTTATATTTAGTGTTTTACTGTCCCGTAATCAGGAAGTGTGTGTTAGCATTAGGCTGGTTATCATCAAGAGTTCATTACATTTCAATACAATATATTTCAAATCAATTCAATACCGTTCAGTATATTCGATGTGTCAATATTACGATATTTTTGCACACGCCTTGTTAGCATGCTAGTTGTTTTTCGATTTTCTCTGCTCTGGATTCTAAACTCATCACGGTGAATAATGAATGTGCTTGAAATGCAGAAAATAAGTGAGCAAATAGTTCTGTTTTTCATGATTTTAAGACTGTAAAAATCAGTATTTAAGTAGATCTGTTTACATGGGGAGACCTCGACTGTTTGACTCGTTTCACAGATTTTTAAAGTACCATTTTCGTACCCCAGGGGCAGGAGAAACTTTTAAAGGGCATCCGAAAGTCCAGTGTGTTCTCACAGTGGCAAAGGTCAAAAACCGCTGTGGCAAAAATATGAATCCTGATGACAGAGACAACACACACACACACACGCACACACACACAGACACACAATGAGGTGAAATGAAATAAAATACACCACAGCTGAGCAGAAATGTCAGCCGTGTAGCAGCGTTTGCCCTCTGACCCAAAGGTTAAAGGAAGTAGAATTGTGTAACTGTTCGATTTAAGGATGGGACGATTCTCAAAAAGAGGTCAATTTATCTACGTCGGCCTGTTGCTATGGGGCTATTTTAGTTTAATTATAAGAACTGAATACAATTTTTTATTTTTACTCTTTGTTATTGTAAAATATTGTGATGTTTGAGCTACTGTGTGTCCAAATAATTCTAAGTCTAAGTCTAACTGGTGACCTATTAAAATGTTTTATTTAATTCAGAAAGTTATTCATTTATTTGTACTATAAGTCATGTTTTAACTCAGTGTTAATGGTATATTTTGTGTTTAAAGATAACAAATAATGTTAATTTAAAGAAGTTATCAAAATCGAAGAAGACAATCGAAAATCGTATCGAATCGTGACTTAAGTGAATCGTCCCATCCCTATTCAATATGCATTTTTTTGAGTTGAGACCAATATTTGTCTTGCTGTTGTGGCCGATAGTTGATACTTGTATAAACATCTGTAAATACATAGGCTCCCAAAAGGTCCTATATTACGCTAAACTGACTCTTGTGCGCTTTAAGTCAGGTTAGAATGTTGTTTCCTCCTCGAAAACACTTTATTATTCGTCTGTCTGCATCTCCAAAGCTCAAAACGCTCTGTTCTGTGTGCTAGTTTTCAAGTGACCAACTACCGGTTACCTTTTGTTTTGTTGAGATTTGAATAATTTCAGAGCTGGAACTTCCAATGATTCAAGTGAAGGTGCATGGACATTAAAAACACAGTGGAGCACTTCCTGTATTACCACATGACCTCACAAGGTGGAACAGAGTGTTTTCAGTTTGAGAGAAGAACTAGCCTAGTTTTGGAATAGAAAGCAGGTTTATTCTTTGCTGCCAAAGATCTGGCCAGGACCTGCATCATCAAATTAAACGATGTCGATATTGCAGTATTTTTGCACACGCCTAGTTAGCATGCTAGTTGTTTTTAGATTTTCTCAGCTCTGGATTCTAAACTCATCACTCGCTCCTGCTAATAAATAGATTCTGTTAGCTCACGTTAGCTGTCGGCGACTCAATTAGGGCAGTTTGAGTCTTCGATGTTCAGGAAAAAAAAACTTCTGTCTTCTGTCAAATGATGTGAAAGAAAATCTAAATGTCACTACAAAGTTTTTAGACGACACTTTTTCTACACGAACACAACTGAACATATCAAAATGACGAAAAGACAATGCTCCCCGTTTACTGTGTGCACTGACATTTAATAATAATAATAATAATAATAATAATAATAATCAATCTTTATTTATGAAGCACTTTTAAAAACAAGGTTTACAAAGTGCTGTTCAAGCCACAAAGAACAATACAAAAAGCATAAAAACATCATACAGAAGGTGTACAAAAATAGACACAAACAGTTCAAGTAATTATAATAAATAAATAAAAAGAAATAGAATAAAAAGAAATAAGGAATAAAATCAAGCTAAAAGCAGTTAAAGGAAGGCCAACTGATAAAAATGAGTTTTAAGAAGTGATTTTAAAGATGATACTGATGGTGCGAGTCTCATCTCTTCAGGCAGGTCGTTCCAAAGTCGAGGCGCCCGGACTGAAAAGGCTCCATCACCTTTAGTCCAGAGTCTGGACTTTGGAACAGCCACAGCGACCTGCCTGAGGATCTAAGGCTGCGGGAGGGTCTAAGGCTCGTACGGGGTTAAAAGTTCTGAAATGTAACTCGGTGGAAGATCTCAACGAGGTTTAAAAGTGATCAGTAAAATCTTAAAATCAATAAAATTTCTGCTGTGACGTAAATCCAACCGACTCGTCTGCACCGAACCAGCCTGAGTTTGTGTTTCAGAACCCAAAATTTAATTAGCCGTTCCATTGGACTTTCTCGAAGTGGAGGTCAGTTTTGCCCGAGTCCCGAGCGCAATAGAACGCAGCATTAAAACAATACAAGGTGTGGTACGTTTCAAGGGGGAGAGATCTGAAAAAGAGTTGTTTGGTCTGGTTGTATCTGTCGGTAAATACTACTGACATACCTGAGGAGATTAACGAACAAGATGGAACAAAAACATGTTACATTTTCTATAAACCAAAATGATTCTAAAGATAAAATAAAACCTGTGATGGAGTATTCCCGTCAGCCACGCGGGGAGGCCATGGTGCCGATATACACGGACACGCACACCGGAGTTTTACTTACCCGGCCGTTTACCTCCATCCCCGAGTTTCACTTGCCCGGCCGTTTACCTCCATCCCCGAGTCTCCTCACAGAACCATCGCTACAGTCTGGGGCGCACACTTGATTCCTGCGTAAACATTCCTCTTGCCATAGCCGTTGTTTCATCCCCAAACTTTCCTCCATGTCCGCCGCCCCTCGGTGCACGTGTCCGTCGGCCAACTCGAGCGTCGTCGTCTTCCGCATTTTGTTGCATCACGTAAGGCGCATGTGACGTCACCAGGAACGTCAGGTGACTTTTTTGCTTCGTGAATATATAATTTATATATTTTTTACCCTATCTGAGCTTGGAGATTATTATTCGAGTACTTTTGTTTGTGGTAATGTTTATGATTTTTCTGTATTAAAGGAGGGATGTATCTGTTTCTATATGTGGAGAAAAAGACGTTTTTGCATTGTTAATTGATTTGGGGGAGGAGCCTCGTACTTTAAAAAGGGCCTCCCATCTCCACAGAGGCGGTGTGTGTGTTGGGGTTAGAGCCGTGTGCACCGCAGGCACCAGCGCCGAAGCTTTTTAAAGACCAACACTATTTTTAACTACACCATATTATTTCTTTTTCGTCAAAAAGAACCCACGACAAAACCCAATATTTTATTTTCCATGACAGTGTGTTAAACATGTGTGAATGAAACAAAACACAACTCCAGGTCTGTTTGTATTGAGGAAACGACATTAGAACATACAACAGATCAGAAAATAGTGTGATATGGGCCATTTAAAGGGACAGTATGCGACTTTCTGGAGGTGGCAGTAGAAATAGAAAGTTAAACCAAACTTTGGAACATTCTCCATTCTCATTATTTTTGAAACACTGATGCCATGATGGTGTGATGTGTTTCTCGATTAGTTTCTCCCTAATTTACACATCTTACGGCGTTCTCGTGGTGCTTTTGCGTCTGGATTGTGCCGTGTTGGGGCAAACTGTCTCTCTGCTGCTTTCATTTGCTTTTTATGGCCGTTTCTATCATTCCAAAGTGCAGTTATAATGAAGCTAATCCATCATAACGAAAATGAGCAAACTGCTTCCTGTCTGCTTTTCCAATGAGACATTCTGCCGTACGCACATTAAACGCATCATAACTCAAGTGGCAGGGCTGCTCCTGTCATTACTGCACATCTCTCTATTTTGGAAAATGTGGTGTCTGTTTTTTTCACTTTTTCTGTCAGTCAACCAGCTTTTAGTTGTGTTATAATTGTTTTTTTTTTCATTTATTCTTTTCTTGGTTTAATTAATTTCATTAACATTGAAGCTATTTAAACCATAAGTGCTCCTCTGTGTTTTTAAAGCTCCTATATTACAGAAAACCGACTCTCCGTGTTCTAATGTTGTTCCCTCCTCCATAACAGACCTGGAGTTGTGTTTGTTTCATTCACATGTTTGAGGAACTCTTTATTATTAGTCCGTCTACATCTCCAAAGCTCCAAACACTCTGTTCCACCTTGTGATGTCATGAAGTGGTAGTTTTAACAGCTGAATTTTACTTTTAGTTCAGTTCAGATTGTCAGTCTTAGTCCTGAAATGATCCAAATGATTCTAGTGAAGGTGTGTGGAGTTTAAAAACACAGTGGAGCACTTCCTGTATTACCACATGACATCACAAGGTGGAACAGAGTGATTTTTTTTTTCTGTGGACCCTTTAAACTCCATGTTCCATTTTAAGATTATCCCTGATTAATCCAAAGTTCACTTTACCTTCACTATTATGAATTTCAGCTTCATGTTATACACAAAAGGTCGAGTTTAATACTTTTATTTTATTAATTCTTAAAGGGCCCTTATTACGTTATTTTCTGATCTTTGTTATAATGATTTTCCAAAGTTTCTCAAACCTGTGTGGATGAAGCAAAACACAACTCCAGGTCTGTTTTTGAGGAGGAAACAACATTAGAACACGACTTAAAGGTGGTGAGGTTATTGCTTTGCCTGGGATGTTCCACAGTATGGCATTAAACAAATATATCTTGCATTTATTCAATTATAGGAGTTTTTATTTCTCAAAACGACCACAAAAACATGCTTTATTAGACTTAGACAAACTTTATTGATCCACAAGGGAAATGATTTGGACACAGCAGCTCAAACATCACAATATAATATAATAATAAAGAATAAAAAAATATAAATAGTAATAATAAATTCTAAATAAGTAGCAAAAAGATGTTAGGAGACTGGTATAACGTATATGTACAAGTCAAAATAAAATGGAAAAATAGCTAGAGCTCATAGGAAGAAAGATGAATGACAGGAGATAGGGTTATCCGTTACATAAGGGTGAGTTATTGGACTGTTGTAGGGAGTATTATCTATTATCTACTGTTAGCGGGTCCACTTCTCCACAGATCTGACCTGTAACTTGGCGCGGTAATGGAAATGGAAATTTAGAGTTAAATTAAATGTCCTGCTGTTGAACATTCACGGAAAAAAGAATAACATCTAAATGTCGTCAAACGAGTGGTGGACCCTCTATGAGAAGTTCCACAGTGCACCTTTAACGCTCACAAGAGTAAATTTTGCGTAACATTGGACCTTTAAGCAGAAGTACCATTTAAAAGCCCATGTAGCATCTGAACGACGTTTTTGTGTGTTTCAGTGTCGGATGGGGAGCACACGACTCCAGAGATGGACTTCGCCATCCTGGTCCTGTCCAATCACCAGCAGCCGCCGGTGTTCCAGGTGCTGGACCCCCTGGTGGAGGTCAGCGTGGGGGGCCAGGCCACGATCGGTGAGGAGGATACACACACTTCCTCTGCGTTCACACAACGAAGGAGGGCAACAAAACATCGGGATATTTGGGGCATTTTAGACATCAGGCCCGTCGACAGAAATGTGGGGGCCTGGGGCAAGAAGTCTCACATAATAATAATAATAAATCTTTATTTATGAAGCACTTTTAAAAGCAAGGCTTACAAAGTGCAATACAAAAAGCATAAAAACATCATACAGAAGGCATACAAAAACAGACAATGATGCAAACAATTCAATTAATTATAATAAATAAATTAAAAGAAATAAGGAATAAAATCAAGCTAAAAGCAGTTAAAGGAAGGCCAACTGATAAAAATGAGTTTTAAGAAGTGATTTAAAAGATGACACTGATGGTGCAAAGACTTATCTCTTCAGGCAGGTCGTTCCAAAGTCGAGGAGCCCGGACTGAAAAGGCTCCATCACCTTCAGTCCAGAGTCTGGACTTTGGAACAGCCACAGGGACCTGCCTGAGGATCTAAGGCTGCAGATCGTACGGGGTCAAAAGTTCTGAAATGTAACTTGGAAGACCTCAACAACCTTTAAAAGTGATCAGTAAAATCTTCAAATCAATTCTGAAACACACAGGCAAAAAGAGAAATTCAATTTGTCAACTGGACAAAGTTTATTTGGTCGCTGCTTCTTCAGTTCTGGTCAGACACTGGTGGACACTGCCTTATATCTGCCTGAAGAGGGCGCTAACTACAATGAAATGACTCTGAGACTACCACACCTATTTGTTTACAGTTTCTGTTAGTTAGGTGTGTCTATTCAATATGGAGTGGGAGTGGGGGAGTAGTTAGCAGAACCATTCACGGCCATGATGGTGTTTTCACACCTCTGGACCTGACCTGGCTGTCCTGTTGTTTTCTTTGTTTTGAACTTTTGTCTAGTTGACAAATTGAATTTCTCCTTTTGCCGTGGATTCTACCTGGACGACGGATTCTACAAACATCTGAAACACACAGGCGGCCAGTGAAGGGAAGATAAAACAGGGGGAACTGCCCTGGTAGACCTAGACTGTATATTTAAGTTCAGAGTTCAAAGTTCAAAGTCAGCTTTATTGTCAAAAACCATATGTACAGGTCGCACACACAGGATTTGAAATTGCAGCGCCCCCTAGGCCCACAGTGAACATTTAACATCTTATAGACATGATACTAAAACATGATGGAAATAAATGGAAATAGCCAACCCGAAGACCAAATGAACCTCGTTGGACCGACATCATTAGTATTTGCAAAAATGTACATTACAACGATTAGTCCATGGTATTTCTGACTGCTTTTAATATATTGTGTTTTGTTTTGAGGCTTTTAAGAGAGGAAAAGTATGCAAGTAGAGTAAGGAAATGGCTTTTTATTGTTTTTGTTTTGTTTTGTTGTAACATCGCACAAAACCAGAACAAAAATGAAACAAAAAATCCTCCCACACCCCACCCCAGCCCTCTGTCTCCACCTCGACGTCTGATCCCACTGAAACACTCAGGAAGAGTGTCCAAATGTGATCAACGTCCTGCTGCTTCCCCCTCACAGGAAACGGCTTTTAAGTAACTCAAAATATTGCACCAACAGACCATTTAGCTTGAAACAAGAAGAAAAAAAAGTCTGAAACACATAATTATAATGACACTTGTTGAAATAGACTTTAAACATTCCAGTTTTTCGAGGAAGAACAAGAAGTAACAAGAAAATAACCCAAGTCGACTTTACTGATCCACAAGGGAAGCTCACGCATCACAATATATTAAAATAACAAAGAGAAAAAATATAGAAACGGTAATAATAAATTCTAAATAAGTAGCAAAAATACTGGTGTCAGATAAGGCATAATTACATAAATGTACATGTACAAGTTAAAAATAAAAATTAAATATAGAAATAAAGTAATAGCAAGCCAAAATTACTTAATAAAAATGACTTACTGCCCTTGAGCCTAATTCAAGCCATTTTTCCTTAATATCTTGTTTTTTATCACGATAAATGTACCTTAAGATTCACATATTTCTACATAAAGACGTATGAGAATCTGATTCAAATACCCACAGAAACACAATTTGAAATATTTACTTCACTCTAACTATTCAGATTTGAAGAAGTACTCACTACCAACACATTCAAACCATTTTGGGAGAAAATACACAAATTTTACAAATACACAAAACTTCTTACGTCGCCAAAATTGGTCCGAAACTCACATACGTCTTTAAACCTGTAAAAACACATGTTCATGTAAATTTTCATGGCAATCGAACAACCACAGCCAAAATTGTCATGATAAATGTAGCTTCAGATACACAAATTTACCCAAACAAGGCACAAGTTATATATATTTTTTATTTTTTCATTGATTTTTATTGATTTATTGATTGATTTTTTTTAATTTTAAGACATGCTCCAATCTTTTTCCGCCGGTGAACTGTCAGAGCTATTATCCATTTTATCCATTTATTAGTGCACAGAGTTTGGCATCAGAATGATACATACACAGTGGTAATGGGCTTTTAATGAACAAAACTGTAGTAAATTTCCGCACATAATTCCGAAACCCCTTGGCGAGCTGCTTGGAAGGGGGCGGAGAGCTCTCGGTGGCTCCCCTGGTGTACACATATATACGATCTTTAGCGCTGTCAGTAAATCGATCCCCACGTGGCCATCGATACCAAAACCCGCATAAAAACGTCGTATATTCTCATGTATTTCTGCCTGTCCCGGTGTGATTGGCAGGAGGTCAGCAGTTGGCCGTGAGTGACGCCGACACGGCTCCAGACGAGCTGGAGTTTGAGCTGAGTGAGGCCCCTGTGCACGGAGAGCTGATCAGAACAGACACCCAGCACAAGATGGACAAAGGTGAGACAGTTACACGACTCTGTACGCACTAGTATGGATGTAATAATAACCGAAATATCGTAATATCGTGATCTCGTATCGTCAAAGATCTCACAATAATATTATGGTCTCACATCGTAGTCTCATATTCCGCTATTTTCTAATGTTCTAAAGTCGTTTCCTCGTCACAAACAGACCTAGAGTTGTGTTTTGTTTCATTCACACATGTTTAACACGTAAACGCCACATATTTAGGCTTCTCTCTTCTTCTCTCAAACAGAAAACACTCTGTTCCACCTTGTGATGTCATGTGGTAATACAGGAAGTGTTTTTAAACTCCACACAACTTCACTAGAATCATTTGGTTTATTTTAGCCCTGGAATTGCCGATCTCTACTGAACTAAAGGTAAAAGGAGCTGTTCACTAGAAAAATACCACTTTATGACATCACAAGGTGGAACAGAGCGTTTGGAGCTTTGGAGATGTGGACAAACTAATAATAAAGAGTTACTCAAACATGTGAATTAAACAAACAACTCCAGGTGTTTTTGAGGAGGAAACAACATTAGAACGTTTTTTTGAGCAATAAAACCACCTGTAATTGAATAAATGTAAAGTCGAGCTGTTTAATGTCACACTGTGGAACATTCCAGGCAGAGCAGTGACGTATCCATAGAAACAAGCAGGTGACGGACCCCCAATCAAAATGTTACACAGTGCACCTAAATTTAAAGCAAAATTATGGCTGCAACGAATGGAGAATATTAAAGTTTGGACTCGCTCATAAGAATCTGAAACTATTAGAAAAATCAGATTCCTGCAGCAGTTTTCGAGTTCATGTCGAGCAGATGGTGCGGTAATACTGCTGCCGAGAGAGGGCGAGTTCATGGTTTATGAAAATGGATAAACTATCATCGTTTTTTTTCTTTGTTTTGTTTTGTTTTTTTATTTCGCTGGTGCTTTAGTCAATATACAAAAACAAGATACTGTTATTTAAAAGAAATACTGACAAATTAGACTTTATTTCAGGCAATTAACCATCTGCTTTTCCTGTTTTGACTCTCTTCTCCGTTAACTGAAGTTTCAGAGTTTCCCTCGAGGACAGGTCAGAACTCTACGGTGGAGTTTGCTGTTAAAGGTGCATTATGTAACTTTTCTGGTGGAGCGTCTGTTATTGTTTTGTCGACCCCGCTCACTGTCAGAACGCCTGTTTTTCTAGATATTTTTGAGCTCTAAAACCTCCTGTAATTGAATAAATGTAAAGTAGAGCTGTTTAATGTCACACTGTGGAACTTTCCAGGCAGAGCGATGACATCTCCATAGAAACAAGCTTTGCAGATTGCAGATTTGTTGACCCGGTTTGTGGTTTTTATCTCTACTGGCACAAAGTTTTCTGTGAACACAACTAAACTAAAGTGATGTTCTGTTTTCTCAAAAAAGCGGTGCCGTTATTCAAACCAAAGACCTCACTGTTGTCAGTAGAAAGGACGTAAAAGCTGCACTGTGTAACTTTTTAGTTCCGTCAACTGTTTGTTTCTATGGATACGTCATTGCCCTGCCAGGAATGTTCCACAGTGTGACGTTAAACAGCTCTACTTTACATTTATTCAATTACAGGTGGTTTTAACATCTCCATGGAGAAAAGCGTTTGATGAACCCTCCATCAGAAAAGTTCCACAGTGCAGCTTTAAGGCATAAGATTAAAGTGAGAAGTTTGTGGAGTTGATTTCAAACAAATAATGAGAAGGAGAAACGTTTGTGGATCAGGAGTTTTTAGATTTCCTGCAAAAACAGTAAATTTCTCACAGTTTTACAGGCCCTTTCCTCCATCTGAAATTAAGACGTAATAAAATTTTACAACATGAACACCGCCCATTTAATCTCATGTTTCTCTCTTTCTTTCTTTCTTTCTCTCTGTCTCCCCTCTCCTTCTCTTTCTCCCCCATTCTATGTCTCTTCCCCTTTCCCTCTTTCTCTCTCCCACTCACTCTCTCCCCTCCCGCTTTCCCTCCCTCTTCTCTCTCTTTCTCTCTGCTTCCTCCTTCTTTCTCTCTCTCTCCCTCTCTGTCTCTCTCTCTTGTACCCTCTCTCTCCCCCTCTCTATGTCTCATGTCTCTTCCCCTCTTCTCCTTTGTTTCTCTCTCTCCCCCTCCCTCTCTCCCTTCCTCTTCTCTCTCTTTCTATCTCTCTTTTCCTCTTTCTCTCTCTCCCTCTTTCTTTCTTTCTCTCTCTCTTTCTCTCTCTCTCCCTCTTCTCTTTCTCTCAACCTCTCTCCCTTTTCTCTCACTTCCTCTTCTCTCTCTCTCTTTCTCCCTCTCTCTCCCTCTCCCTCTCTCCCTCTTCTCTCCCCTCAATCTTCTCTTTCTCTCGCCCTCTCTCTCATTCTTCTCTCCTCCTCTCTCTTTCTCTCTCTCTCCCTCTCTCCCTCTTCTCTCCCCTCAATCTTCTCTTTCTCTCGCCCTCTCTCTCATTCTTCTCTCCTCCTCTCTCTTTCTCTTTCTCTCTCTCTCCCTCTCTCCCTCTTCTCTCCTATTCTCTCCCCCTCTCCCTCTCTCTACCTCTTCTCTCCCTCTTGTCTCTCCCTCTTCTCTCCTTCTTTTTTCTCCCTCTTCTCTCCCTCTTCTCTCTCATTCTTCTCTCCCCCTCCCTCTTCTCTCCCTCTTCTCTCCCCCTCTCCCTCTTCTCTTTCTCTCTCTCTTTCTTGCTCTCTCCCTCTCTCTCCCTCTTCTCTCCCTCTTCTCTCTCATTCTTCTCTCTCCCTCTTCTCTCCCTCTCTCCCTCTTCTCTTTCTCTCTCTC
The DNA here is from genome assembly GCA_029959045.1 of Taenioides sp. WSHXM2023. Lineage (NCBI taxonomy): Eukaryota > Metazoa > Chordata > Actinopteri > Gobiiformes > Gobiidae > Taenioides > Taenioides sp. WSHXM2023. Next base: position 32,744,559 of record CM057089.1, read on the forward strand.
TTTCTTGCTCTCTCCCTCTCTCTCCCTCTTCTCTCCCTCTTCTCTCTCATTCTTCTCTCCCCCTCTCTCTTCTCTTTCTCTCTTTCTTTTTCTCTCTCTCTCCAGGTGACGTCTTCTCCTTCGCTGACGTCACCCGTAGCGTCCTGCTCTACCGTCACAACGGCGACTCACAGCTCGAAGACCACATCGCCGTCTCCGTGAGCGACGGCATCTCCATGGCGACGACGGTGGTGACGGTTGCCGTTCTCGGCGCCGGGGGCGACGGGCCTCAGCCGGACCCCAACGCGGCGCTGTCCCTGCAGGTGACGGAGAGGAGCAGCACCGTGATACGACGCAACCACCTGGCATACACCGTGAGGAACTTTTACTGTTTTTACTTTTTCACACTTTGCAACACTTATTTTCTGGGAGTTTGATGCTAACTAGAGGCACTGCTCTGTCTGAAAGTCAAGTTACTCAAGTTAGGCTTTAGTCTGAGCTTTATTTTAACATAATCTGAATCTAATTTAGCTGGAACTACAACAGGTGAGCTGATTTTGTACTGACGCAAGATCATTAGCCTTAGTGAACAGTTTTTTAGTTGTTTGAAAACCAAAACACCTAAACAGGCTCCTGAAAATATGTTGTTTAAATCCATTTTGTATTTTTTGTGTATATATTTAGTTTGTCAGTGGACCTGTTTCAATTAAGTTGATTGCTATAATTTACAAGTAACAAAAATGTAAAAAAAACAAAACAAGATTATTGCAATGACGTCATGCTGTGGGTGTTCCACATGTATATCTATGGCGGGATGTTCAGCAGTTACTATGGTGACACAATGCGCACATTAATAAATACTGTCAGAAAACATTTAACACATGCTCCAGGGCCTGAGATCAACATAAGCATTCACGGTCTTTTTTAGGAGTTTAATTTTCAACAAAAAGGTGAAAGTGACTCACTGAAAAACTGTTGGCTAATGCTAATGCTAATGCTAATGTTGGCTAGCTTGTAACTGTAAAGTTATTTGAGAGGGACTTGTTAAACTGTAAAAAGTTCCAACTAAACCAGCTCTTTCAGGTCATATTGTGATAAAATAAAGATCGGATTAAAGTCTAATAGAGCTTCTGACTGAGTAGTGCCTTCAGTTAGCATCACACCCCCAGGGAATTTTGACGACATCTGCTGCAAAGTATCAATACCATTCCAACATTGTCCCATCCTCTGTCACGTCCACTTCCCCCTCCTCAGGATGACGTGTCTCCGGACGGTCAGATCCGGGTCCAGCTGGTGTCCGTGCCCATGTACGGGATGCTGACGCGCTCCGAGGACCAACACAAGCACCAGGAGCTCCAGGAATACTCCTCCTTCACCATGGACGACATCAACAAACAGCGCATCAGGTACAAGTCTGAGGCACTGCTGAAGGATCTGACTTTTACGTGAAAAAACTGACAATTTAGAGCAGAGGTCCATATTTGGAATTTCAACCGCGAGTACCATAGCAACCAAAGAGCCAATCCGGAGTGAGGCTGTTGAAGGTAACGCCCCTTCTGCCCATATTAAAGTTCATATCTTGATTTACGAACGAAATAGTGAAATGAAAACCCCAGGATCATATAGAGCGGGTTAATACGAACATATAAGGCCAAAATCAGTCTGACAGCAGCAGTTACAGACAGAGGAGCAACAGTTTTTCACTATAAAGTCACCTGGAGCCAGATTTGATGGAGCCAGAAGCACACCCATGCTCACTTCCTATTTGGAACACAGCGGCTAGCGGGTTAGCAGCATGGATTTGTTAAAATAACTGGACAGGATATTGCAGCTTGTATCTGTCTTGAGTTGACGTAGTGACACTGGAACTACGGCGAAAAAAACCCTTCTGCCCAGAAAAGATTTTTCCCATAAAGCGCAATGTAATCACAGGGACTGACAGGGGCTGACAGGGCCTGACAGGGGCTGACGGGGCCTGACAGGGACTGACAGGGCACCTAGTTTTAAACATGGTTGGATTTTGTGGCGATTTTTACCTATTTTTAGATCATAAACTTTTTCTCAGCTCAAAATCCTTCAGTTGTCTTAAAAACAGCTTTTTACTCGTTCGCTCTGGCTCCGCTCCAGCTCGTCTGGCTCTGATTGGTCAAAACGATCACGTGATACACTAGACCGTGCTTCTTGCGTACGCTCAGAGCACTACTGCACATGTTTAATGGGCAGGGAGCCACAGGAAGTACCTCGCCGGACTCAGTGACTCGAATAGGCGGCCATGTTTAAACCCCGGGGCTTTGGCAGAACTCACCCACAAGTCGATGATAATGTTTCTGTTTATTAGAGCGTAGAAGTACCAAAGTAGCCTGTATTTTGCTTATTGCTTATGATCATTTGTTTGAATAAATGAATTCACTGAAAGGGGACTGTACAATTTCGTAAAACTCACAATGAAACACGTGTCAAAAAGTCAGAATTAGCCAAAAGGCCATTTTTCATCTGTAATCCCCTTGACTTTTTACACCAAAGATCACGAAGTTTAACAGATGTACCATGTTCACATACGCGCACACACAGGACAAGACAATAAAACTACTAAAATCAAATAAGAGCTCAAATACCCACAAATAATAAAGAAGTAAAAAACATAAAAATAAATAAATGACACAGAGGACCACACAACTCATACGGAGTTAAAAGACAAAGAATAAAAAATATAAATACATTTAAAAAAAGGCGGAATAAAAGCGGGCCTTAAACATGCACTGTGTAACTTTTAGGTTGGGGGTTTTTCTTGTTGGTCTTCTTGGTTTTAAAGCTCAAAAATACCCAGAAAAACGAGTATTCCGACTGTGTGCTGCATTCTGTATACTTAAATGGGATTAAAACAGCTTTATTTTGTTGCGATTTTATTTATCACTAATTACAGATGGAAAATCACACATTCGCATTGGTGTTTTTGCTAATGACGCAATCAAATCCCAGCGTCTTTTCAGTTTCCAGTTCACGTTTTGTTTATTTTGTTCATTTACATTTCATTTCATCACTTTTCATTATTTTTTCCTTTTCTCTCCAGCTCGGCTTCCAAACTTGTATTTAACAAAGTCTGTATCGGTTGCACATTTTAACTGGCATTCACTCCATTTAATACAATTCAATCTTTCTTTCACAAAATTGCTGGTACAAGGCTGTTTCAAACTCTGCTGGATGAGGCTTTTCACAGAACTTCCTTTCTGTTTTCACATTTCGCATTTTTGTACTTGTCCGAATGATAGAAATATGCCTTTTTTATATCGTATTATTTCAGTGAAACCTTTAATATATGCATTTTTCCCATTTAAATCAAAAGCCGTGAAAGTTAAACGTTTTTTTTGTTCTTTTTTTCCGTTATGTTTTGACCTTGCCGACGCGTCCTCGGGAGAGTAGTCAGTTTGAATGGTCTTTTTCGAGTTTGCGTTTGAGCGAAAACACTTTGTAAATATTGAGATTGAGAATGTTGCCGCGGCGACAGAAGGGACGTGATGTTGGTTTGATACGCGTGGGATTACATTAGGATCAGTTTGAGGAGACGAGGACATGACAAAGACGCCGAGACAAATGTTTGGGCATCTGAACTAAGTAGGAGACTGAAGAAAACAACAAAAGCAGCGAATGCGAAGGAAAGTGCTTTGTCGTGTTTTCAGCCAGTAATTTTTCTGGTGGAGGCGCCGTCACCTGCTTGTTTCTATGGATACGTCATTCCTCTGCCTGAAATGTTCCACAGTGTGACTTTAAACAGCTCTACTTTACATTTATTCAATTACAGGTGGTTTTAGTGCTCAAAAATACCTAGAAAAACAGACATTCTGACTGTGAGCGGGGTCGCCTCTCCACAGATCTGACCTGGAACTTGGTCTGGTTTGGTCTCCATGAAGATAAAGAGGTTTAATGCCGTACAGTGTAACATTACAGACAAAACAATAACATCTCCATGGAGAAAAGCGTTTAATGGACCTTCCACCAGAAAAGTTACACAAAGCACCTTTACCAAAAAAATAAATAAATAAATAAATAAGATAAAAATAAAATAAAATAAAACTTAAACACAGAATTTTAACAGCCATTTACATCCTATATGGCCAAAATTTCCAAAAAAAGCATCCACTCTCACCTTTTTGAACGTTTTTGAAAATCAAACTCCTGAATAGGACCATGAACGCTCGTTTTGATCACAGGCTTCTTTTTTTCTTGAATTTTCAGGCAATCTTATCTGACCTGTAACTTTGTCTGGTTTGGTCTCCATGAAGATAGAAAGGTTTAATGCCATACAGTGAAACATTCCAGACAAAACAATAACATCTCCATGGAGAAAAGCGTTTGATGGACCCTCCACCAGAAAAGTTACACGATACAGCTTTAAGTCGTGTTCTAATGTTGTTTCCTCCTCAAAAACAGACCTGGAGTTGTGTTTTGTTTCATTCACATGTTTGAGTAACACTTTATTATTAGTCTGTCTACATCTCCAAAGCTCAAAACGCTCTGTTCCACCTTGTGATGTCATGAAGCTGCAGTTTTCAAGTGAACAGCTGCGTTTTACCTTTAGTTCAGTAGAGATTGGGAAATTCCAGAGCTGAACTGATCCAAATGATTCTTGTGAAGGTGTGTGGAGTTTAAAAACACTGTGGAGCACTTCAGTTTGAGAAGAGAACTCCTTAAAGCCTAAATCTGCAGGGTTTGTGTGTTAAACTGCTAAACTCTACATCTGTTTGTGATGAGGAAATAATAAAACTATATTATAAAATACATCATAAAATAGCGGAATATGGGCCCTTTAAATCCAGATACTTCAAATCTGGATCAGAATTAAAAAAGCTGGATCAGTTCATCCCTCCGTACTGTAGTCTGGTAGCAGATTTTACTGAATTATGAGTGAGTTACTCCGAGAAGTACTATTTTATTTAAAGCTGCACTGTGTAACTTTTCTGGTGGAGGGTCCTTCGAATGTATTTTTCCATGGAGATGTTATTGCTTTGTCTGGAATGTTTCACAGTATGGCATTAAACATTTTTATCTTCATGGAGACCAAACCAGACCAAGTTCCAGGTCAGATCTGTGGAGAGGCGACCCTGCTCACAGTCAGAATGTCTGTTTTTCTAGGTTTTTTTGAGCTCTAAAACCACCTGTGATTGAATAAATGTAAAGTAGAGCTGTTTAATGTCACACTGTGGAACATTCCAGGCAGAGCAGTGACGTATCCATAGAAACAAGTAGGTGACGGACCCCCAACCAAAACGTTACACAGTGAATTGTAAAAAGCTTCTTGTTAGTAACTGTGCTTGTGATAAGTCCACCTCTGCTCTCATTTCAGTTTTCAAGTCTTGAATCTGTCTCGTGTCGACAACATTCTGAACTGAAACTAAAAGCAAAGGAAACTAAAAGCTCATTTGCATATGGGCTGCTATGCAACCAGCAAACATGTCAAGGAGGAAATTAAACCCTCACACGAAATAAGGCAGCGGCTGTACTGTTCATTTATCAGAGTAAAAAACAAGAATAAAGTGATCCAAGGTGATTACATGTGTTGAGGCGGAGAGTCATTTGAGTAAAGGCCAATCAGGAGCCATTATTCAAGTCTGACAGGCGCAATGGCTGAACCGTGGATTCAGGAGGAGCAGTGTGGTTTTCATCCCGGCCGCGGAACACTGGACCAGCTCTATACTCTCCATCGGGTGCTCGAGGGTTCATGGGAGTTTGCCCAACCTGTCCACATGTGCTTTGTGGATCTGGAGAAGGCATTCGACCGTGTCCCTCGTGGGGTCCTGTGGGGAGTGCTTTGGTAGTATGAGGTCCGGGGCTCTTTGCTAAGGGCTGTCTGGTCCCTGTATGACCGGAGCAGGAGTTGTGTTCGCATTGCCGGCAGTAAGTCGGACCTGTTCCCGGTGCATGTTGGACTCCGCCAGGACTGCCCTGTCACCGGTTCTGTTCATTGTTTTTACGGACAGAATTTCTAGGCGCAGTCAGGGGCCGGAGGGGATCCGGTTTGGGGACCACAGGATCTCATCTCTGCTGTTTGCAGATGATGTTGTCCTGATGGCTCCATCGAACCGGGACATCCAACGTGCACTGGGGCGGTTTGCAGCCGAGTGTGAAGCGGCTGGGATGAAGATCAGCTCCTCCAAATCCGAGGCCATGGTTCTCGACCGGAAAAAGGTGTTTTGCCCTCTACGGGTGGGTGGAGAGTCCCTGCCTCAGGTGGAGGAGTTCAAGTATCTCAGGGTCTTGTTCACGAGTGAGGGGAGGATGGAGAGTGAGATTGACAGGCGGATCAGTGCAGTGTCAGCAGTGATGTGGTCGCTGTATCGGACCGTTGTGGTGAAGAGGAGCTGAGCCGAAAGGCAAAGCTCTCAATTTACCGGTCAATCTACGTTCCTTCCCTCACCTATGGTCATGAGCTTTGGGTAATGACCGAAAGGACAAGCCGAAATGAGTTTCCTCTGCAGAGTGGCTGGACGCTCCCTTAGAGATAGGGTGAGGAGCTCAGTCACATGGGAGGAGCTCGGAGTAGAGCTGCTGCTCCTCCACGTCGAGAGGAGCAGCTGTGGGGGCTCGGGCATCTGTTCCGGATGCCTCCTGGACATCTCTCTCAGGAGGTGTTCCGGGCATGTCCCACCGGGAGGAGGCCCCGGGGAAGACCCAGGACACGCTGGAGGGACTATGTCTCTTGGCTGGCCTGGGAACGCCTTGGGGTCCCCCCGGAGGAGTTGGAGGAAGTGTACTTCCAGAGTACTGCATGCTGTGGTTAACGTAGTACTTCATGTACTTCTGCCTCAGGTACATCACATCTGTGGAGACCGGGAGCCAGCCAATCACCGACATCTTCCACTTTACGGTTTATGACGGACACAACAATCGCCTTGACAACCAGATGTGTACCATCACCATCAGCTCGGCCCTGCGGCGCCCCCCGGAGGTCACTGTACGCCCCGGCATTCAGGTACCACTTAGGGATGCTTTTATTTACACACTGGAGTTCAGCTGTATATTTAAAACAGCTGTAGTCTAGTTTGTACAGACACACCCTTTAGTGAAAAGCTTTTTGGTTTTAATCCAACACTACTGTCAATAAAGAGTTTAGTCGCTTCACAGCAGGTTCTGTCCACACTTTTCTCCACTCAGGGGCTATTCTGGGGTCACAATATTTTTATTGCTGTCTAAATATTGACAGAGCAGAAAAAGTAGTCCAATCAATTTAGCCCATAATGCATTGCACTGCACACAGCACTGGACAGCGACAGGTCTTGAACACAACACGACTGACTGGAGATAGAAGTGCTGTTTTAACTAAACACTGTTGTTCTGTGATTATGAATAAAACTGTATTAAACTGTGCGTTAGCTTTCTTATCTTGATCTTTTAAAATCCGATCCAACTTTATTTGAATAGCACATTTTATAAACAAGACAGTTTCCAAAGTGTTTCACATAGTTAAAACATTTAACTCTAAAAAGTCAGCAGAATTATGTTCCAAACAAAAGGAATTAATAGAATCAATATATAAAATAATAATAATAAAATCAATAAATAAAGACAGTAGTAAAAAAAAAAATCAAATGGATAAAAACAATAAATAAAAAATAAATAAATAAAAGACACAGAGGACCACCAACTCACGTGGTGTTAAAAGCCCGAGAGTAAAACTGGGTCTTAACACGAGACTTAAAACTCTCCACTAGGGGGAGCTGTTCAGACGTGGAGGAGGCAGAGCGTTCCCGAGTTTGGGGCCAGTCACAGAGAAGACCCCGTCCCCCCGGTTTTAAGTCTCATCTTAAAATATCGCTAATTTCCACATCTCAGACAAAAAAATGGAAAATCTGGTCAATTTACAAAAAAACTCTCCTCGTTAGTCCCCGAATCCTCGTGCGCCAGTGGAGTTTGAGCGTTATTCATGACAGAAATCGATTTTTCTTGGAGTTTGTCAGACTGAGCAGCTCTGTGAATGCGTGCATATATAGTCCAGAGCGCTTTTTAAGATACTCAAAGACGCTTTACATGAAGAAGCCAACAAAGGCAAACAAAAGAAATAAAGTGAATGAACGGTGGTTTTAAAGCGACGGGTTTTCAGGGTTTTCGTGTGGATGAGTGTCTGATGTGTTTGCGTCTGTTCTGTGCGCTCTCAGGTGGAGGAAGGCGGCAGAGTGCAGCTGTCCACGGCCCACATCACTGTCACAGACCAGGACACGCCCAGGAAGGAGCTGCTGGTGTGGCTCATCACCGCGCCCAAATACGGCTTCATCGAGAACACCAAACCAGGCGAGGGCTGCGTGCACGTACACCAACAACACTCAACAACTTCAGGCTTTTGTTTACGCTGAACCAAGTTATACAACGATTTTTACATTCCTGAACAACATTTTCAGGGTATTTTAAAGCATTAAAAACACCCATAATTAAACAAATGCCAGATTGATAAAGTTACACAGGGCACGTTTAATTTAAATAAGCCATTTTTAAGAATCAAATGACGAAGTTATTAATTAGAACAAAGTGAAGTCCAGTACCCTCTATTTAAAGGTTTTATATTACGCAAAATGGGCTTTCATGAGCTTTAAACCATGTTATAATTCTTTTACCGCATCAAAAACAGACCTGGAGTTGTGTTTTGTTTCATTCACATGTTTGAGTAACTCTTTATTATTAGTCTGTCTACATCTCCAAAGCTAAAAACGCTCTGTTCCACCTTGTGATGTCATGAAGCTGTAATTGTCAAGTGAGCAGATACATTTTACCTTTCGTTTAGTAAAAATCGGCAATTCCAGGGCTGAAATCATCCAAATGATTCTAGTGAAGGTGTGTGGAGTTTAAAAACAGAGTGGAGCACAGCTGGAACTGAGTGTTTTCAGTTTGAGAGAAGAACTCAGTCTAAATCTGCAGGTTTGTGTGTTAAACATGTGTGAATGAAACAAAAACACAACTCCAGTGTGTGTTTGTGATCAGGAAACAACATTAGAACAGATCAGAAAACAGCGTAAATGGCTCCTTTAAACTAACTGAAAGACTCACTATTCTACATCTATAATTTTTGCATTATTTTTCTGATTTTTTACGTTGACGCACACAGGGAACAGGCCTGTCTGGTCCTGTAGAGAGCTGCAGGTTGAACACAGGCTCACCTCTCAGCCTGCACGTATTCTGCAGTAAAACTTCAAATTAAGTGTCAAAAACGGTGTCAGTCTGGGCCATTCTTTGAGCACAGCTCCTCGGTCCTCCAGGTGAGTGTAGCTGCAGCTGCAGGCACGTCCTGACTTCATTTTGCCCTTGTAGTTTGAGCACAGATGGAGATTGTGTGGATTCGGTGGTTGCACAGCTCTCCTCCTTTCCTCTCCTCCTGTCTTCCTCTCTTCTCTTCTCCTCTCAGCCTCATCACTGGCTCCATCTGTTTTATCTGCCTTTACCGCGGAGGGGAAATACAATCAGATGTCAGGTCACCCAACGGACCAGTGAAAGCAGAAAGAAAAGTGTGGAAATTTACAATATTGAAGGGCCCATGTGACGCTCTAAGTTCTAAAGTTTCCTGATCACAAACAGACCTGGAGTTGTGTTTTTGTTTCATTCTCACATGTTTAATACACAAACCTGCAGATTTAGGCTGAGTTCTCCTCTCAAACCTAAAACACTCTGTTCCACCTTATGATGTCATGTGGTGATACAGGAAGCGCTCCATTGTGTTTTTAAACTCCACACACCTTCACTAGAATCATTTGGATAATTTCAGCCCTGGAATTGCCGATCTCGACTGAACTAAAGGTTGAAAACTGCAGCTTCATGACATCACAAGGTGGAACAGAGCGTTTTGAGTTTTGGAGATGTAGACAGACTAATAATAAAGAGTTACTCAAACATGTGAATGAAACAAACACAACTCCAGGTCTGTTTTTGAGGAGGAAATGACATTAGAACACGACTTAAAGCTCACAGAAGACCTTTAAAGGGTCTGTACTTGATTTTTTTTCCCCATGTATTTGAGAAAAATGTAATCCCTATTCACTCTTACCAGAAGACGTTTGGAAACATGCAGATGTCGACTTCCGGTGTAGTTCCCGACTCCGGGCATGTGATAAAACTGTGGATTTAGCCGCAGCGTCTTCACAACCTGCCAAAGAATTCCATGAGGGACGGGACTCTGATCGCGTCTTCAATGTCACTTACAGGCAGATTTTTTATTAAGTTAGACAAATTATATCACACAAACTAACAGGCAGTTTATAAAAGGAAAAAAGAAAGAATACAATGACATCTAGATGAAGAAAACTGGGACATTTTTTCAGTTTTTTGGACAGATTTTGTTCTATCGCCGACAGAGCCCAAAGGAAGTCGCCATCCGCATGTTTCCAAACGTCTGCCGGTTTTGTGACGTAGTAGCCGACGTATAAGCAGCTCTCGAGGTCAAAATGAGACAGCTGTGTTCTGTCTGCATTTAATTACAGCGTTTTATTTTCCGATGATCAGGAAGTGCGTGTTAGCATGCTGTTTGTCGCTACCTTTGGTCTCTGAAAGTTGTGAAAAGCTCTTACAAACTCATCGTGGTGAATAATTAGGACGCTCTGAATACATGAGGTAAGTCAGGAAGAACTTTGGACCACTGCAAACTGTTTTAAAGGAATAATTTGAATAATTTTACACAAAAAAACCTTTTGTATTTTTATATTTTTGAAAACTAAACGCTCCATCTGTGATTTGAAAACACAGTTAAGTATATGCTTAAAAACTACTGCGCTCGTTGGCTCTATTGAAATGAAAATATTGTGACTCAGAACCCAAAAACAGCAGTTTTGGTCAGTTTCTCATGTCGACAAAAATAAAAAAAAATACTCTCAGATGTGTAATTTGGATTTACATGTTGTGAGTGCGAAAACTTTCTTCAGCAAACAGTAAGTGGAACATTATGACAGTTTCACGAACAGGAAAAGCAAAACAGGACAGCAAAAAAGCAATAAATACAAAAAAAAAAAGAAACTAAATGTGAAACTAAGTGCAAACAGATGAAAAATGAAATTGCAAAAGGGTCAAAATTTTCATGAAACGAAAATAAAAGTACTTTTTTTCATTGGCTCTTGAACCTATACCAAGCACTGCCTCGTATAATATTTGGTTTTCCCTTTCCATGACGCTAAAATGTGCATAAACTTTGGTCAAACTGGAAATACACCAAGACTCGATTTGACTTTAAAGTGGAAATGTGATGCAGAATTGTCTTTTATGATTTGATAACCATGTCGGCCTTCCTTATCTTTATTTTATGACATTTGAGCCTGAACATTTTCTGTTTTCACCTTTTGCTCTGAACAGAATCCAACTTTTTAAACATAAATCACAAATCTTATCGCAGGCGCAATTACTTGTCCAAAAAATGCTTTAGTCCTGGTTTAGTCTTGGTTTAGTCCTGCGTTAGTCCTGGTTTAGTCTTGGTTTAGTCCTGCGTTAGTCCTGGTTTAGTCTTGATTTAGTCCTGGTTTAGTCCTGCGTTAGTCCTGGTTTAGTCTTGGTTTAGTCCTGCATTAGTCCTGGTTTAGTCTTGGTTTAGTCCTGTGTTAGTCCTGGTTTAGTCTTGGTTTAGTCCTGCGTTAGTCCTGGTTTAGTCTTGATTTAGTCCTGGTTTAGTCCTGCGTTAGTCCTGGTTTAGTCTTGGTTTAGTCCTGCGTTAGTCCTGGTTTAGTCTTGGTTTAGTCCTGCGTTAGTCCTGGTTTAGTCTTGGTTTAGTCCTGCGTTAGTCCTGGTTTAGTCCTGCTTTAGTCCTGCTTTAGTCTTGGTTTAGCCCTGCTTTAGTCCTGGTTTAGTCCTGGTTTAGTCTTGGTTTTGTACTGCTTTAGTCCTGGTTTAGCCCTGCTTTAGTCCTGCTTTAGTCCTGCTTTAGTCCTGCTTTAGTCCTGCTTTAGTCTTGCTTTAGTCCTGCTTTAGTCCTGCTTTAGTCCTGCTTTAGTCCTGGTTTAATCAGATTTTCTATATTTTTACAGCTCGTTTAGACTTGATTGGACATTGGATTAGGCAGAACATTTGTTTTACTCTAATTTATTTCCAATTACACTCGAAATTTTTTATGGAATATTTGAACTACACAAAATAAACGTTGCATCTTCTCCCTGTACCAAACTTTTATTAGTGAAAAACTTCATTTGTCTCTTTTAGATTAAATAAATGTGGCTCATCCCCCTCTCTTCTCCTCCCTCATCCCCCTTTCTTCTCCTCTCCTCCTTCCTCTTCTCTCTTCTCCTCTCCTCCTTCCTCCCCCTCTCTTCTCCTCTCCTCCTTCCTCCCCCTCTCCTCTCCCCCCTCATTCCCCGTCCTCTCCTTCCTCCTCCCCCTCTCTTCTCTCCTTCCTCTTGTCTCCTCATCCCCCTCTCTTCTCCTCTCCTCCTTCCTCTCCTCTCCACTCCTCCCTCATCCCCCTGTCCTCTCCTTTCCTCCCTCATCCTCCTTGCCTCTTCTTTCCTCCCTCATCTCCCTCTCTCCTTTCCTTCCTCATTCCCCTTTCCTCTCCTTTCCTTCCTATCTTCTCCTCTCCTTGCTCATCCCCCTCTCCTCTCTCCTCTCCTTTCCTTCCTCTCCTCTCCTTTCCTCACTCATCTCCCTCTCCTCTCCTTCTTTTCCTCTCCTTTCCTTCCTCATCCCCCTCTCCTCTCGTTTCCTTCCTCTCCTCTCCTTCCTCTCCTCTCTTCTCCTCTCCTCTCCTTTCCTTCCTCATCCCTCTCTCCTCTTGTCGCCTTCCTCTCTTCTCCTTTCCTCGCTCATCCCCCTCTCCTCTCCTCTCCTTCCTCTTCTCTCCTTTCTCCCTCATCCTCCTCTCCTCTCATTTCCTTCCTCTCCTCTCGTTTCCTTCCTCTCCTCTCGTTTCCTTCCTCTCCTCTCCTTTTCTTCCTCATCCCCCTCTCCTCTCGTTTCCTTCCTCTCCTCTCCTCTCCTTCCTCTCCTCTCCTTTCCTTCCTCATCCCCCTCTCCTCTCGTTGCCTTCCTCTCCTCTCTTCCCTCATCCCCCTTTCCTCTCCTCCATTCACATTTGTACATTCTCAAAGTACAATCCCTGGCGGCTCCTCTCCATCTGTCAGCTCCTGATTACCAGCGCTCCCTCGCCCTCCCTCCTCTCCTCCTCTCCTCTCTTCCTTCCTCTCCTCTTCTCTCACACACATTGTTTTACCCCCGTGCGTGCTCCCCGGTGCTCTCGGGCTCGGTGGCGCCCCCTGGAGGAGCAGTGTGGATAAATGAGGGAGTTGATGGCTCATGAAACATCTGGGAGCCCTGGAGGAGCGAAGGATCAGCAGCAGAAGATTAGAAAAAGAAAGGAGAGGACAGATGTGGTTTAAAGTCACGAAACCACCACTCGACTGAAGCTCAAATTACTACTTTAAAGCTGTAATTTGAGCTTTAGAGAAATGACCTGGTGGTCCCATAGTCCAGGTCTCTGCTCTGATGACCTGGTGGTCCCATAGTCCAGGTCTCTGCTCTGATGACCTGGTGGTCCCATAGTCCAGGTCTCTGCTCTGACGACCTGGTGGTCCCATAGTCCAGGTCTCTGCTCTGATGACCTGGTGGTCCCATAGTCCAGGTCTCTGCTCTGACGACCTGGTGGTCCCATAGTCCAGGTCTCTGCTCTGATGACCTGGTGGTCCCATAGTCCAGGTCTCTGCTCTGATGACCTGGTGGTCCCATAGTCCAGGTCTCTGCTCTGATGACCTGGTGGTCCCATAGTCCAGGTCTCTGCTCTGATGACCTGGTGGTCCCATAGTCCAGGTCTCTGCTCTGATGACCTGGTGGTCCCATAGTCCAGGTCTCTGCTCTGATGACCTGGTGGTCCCATAGTCCAGGTCTCTGCTCTGATGACCTGGTGGTCCCATAGTCCAGGTCTCTGCTCTGATGACCTGGTGGTCCCATAGTCCAGGTCTCTGCTCTGATGACCTGGTGGTCCCATAGTCCAGGTCTCTGCTCTGATGACCACAGAACAGAATCATCAAAACATGGCTTAAATTTGAGCTGTGCAAAAAAAGTCACATTTTAATCAAGAGATCGAGATTGATTCTGTAATTTGTAATCACCAATGACCAGTTTGGGTCTTTTTAATGGATTGGTCTACACCCAGTCAAATGCAAAAAAATCAAAAAATGTGATTACTATGCTGTTTTTGGAAATGAATAGTGAAAGACAGTGTTATTAGTTGTTAGTACAAGAGAAATGGTGACTGTTTGATCGGCTGGGTTTGTGTAGAATCACTTTGTAGAGTCACTTTCACATGAACCCGAGGAGAGGGCAGGGCAGATTGCACATTTTTCGTTTATGGTTCATATCTCTGTTCGGGCCTTTCCACATAAAACAAAACTGCAAGATCAACCTGCTGTCTGGCTGAAAAAATAAAAGTGAAATGAAATCGTTTTTTATAAGAAAGTTTTGCCGTGACAACTAAAAGATTTGGTAGCTGTCAGTTGAAAGGACGTTAAGACACAAGATAAATATCAGTGGTAGTATTAAATTTGTGGAGCCAATCCATTACCAATAAGGTTGAGCATTTTTGCAGACGTAACACAGGAAGTGCTCCATTGTGTTTTTAAACTCTATACACCTCCTCTAGAATTATTTCAATTATTTCAGCCTTGTAATTGCCCATATCTCAACTGAACTAAAGGTAAAAGGAGCTGTTAACATGAAAACTACCTCTTCATGACATCACAAGGTGGAACAGAGTGTTTTGAGCTTTGGAGATGTAGACAGACTAATAATAAAGGATTACTCAAACATGTGAATGAAACAAAACACAACTCCAGGTCTGTTTTTGAGGATTTAACAACATTAAAACATGACTTAAAGCTGCACAAGAGTCAGTTTTGTGTGATATAGGACCTTTAAAGATGAACTTGAGTAACAGAGCAGTGCCTCCAGTTAGCATCACACCCCCCAGGGAATGTTGACGACACCAGCTGCAAAGTGTCAGTACGAGGGGAAAAAACGTATTATTTTTTCGTCCTATCACCCAGCCTCAGATAAAAGATGACACACTTTCACATTAGCAGATAGTGTCAGACTGAGCAGTGTCCCTGAGCTGTGCGTGTCCTTCACATCCACCAGGACTTTAGTTTAGATTCAGCCCAGACTGTGGAGCCAGAGCGGGGGCCCATTCACACAGGATTAGGCAGCGGTGGAAGGTAATGAAGTACAAAAGTAAAAGGTACAATACATAAAGGTTGTATGGAGGATTTTTTTTGTTTCAAATTGTCAATGAAAGTTCAAAATAGCTTTATAGAAATACAGCAGCCTTGTAATTATGATGACCAAAAAAAAAAAAAAAAAGAATGAAAATCCATCAACTGTGGACGTGGTGGGTCCAGATAAACATTAGTTCGTAAATCAAACTCCCTACGTTTCTAGTGTAACTGACTCTCCGGCGCGCTGAGAAAGTCCATTTATGAGGTCGCTGAAAGAAGAAGAGAAGGGGAAAAGGAGCGAAGACAAACTAAGGTGATTCTCAGGAAACCCATCCATCCATTTTCTTCCGCTTATCCGGGGCCGGGTCGCGGGGGCAACAGTCTAAGCAGAGACTCCCAGACTTCCTTCACCCCGGACACTTCCTCCAGCTCCTCCGGGGGGACCCCAAGACGTTCCCAGGCCAGCCGAGAGACATAGTCCCTCCAGCGTGTCCTGGGTCTTCCCCAGGCCCGGAACACCTCCCGAGGGAGGCTTCCAGGAGGCATCCGGAACAGATGCCTGAGCCACCTCAGCTGCTCCTCTCGACGTGGAGGAGCAGCGGCTCTACTCCGAGCTCCGCCGTGTGACTGAGCTCCTCACCCTATCTCTAAGGGAGCGCCCAGCCACTCTGAGGAGGAAACTCATTTCGGCCGCTTGTATCGGCGATTTTGTCCTTTCGGTCATTAACTTCAACAGCAATTCATTCTGCAATTCTGAACGCACACCGGCTGTAAACAAACATGATTTCTAAAGTCAGGAGGAGGTGGGAGGAGGCGTTTCTACTTATGGAGCTGTGGAGGAGGAGGTGTCACACATGAGGAACATTTGAACAAGAACAGTCGCTTTATTTCTCTTTCTTTGGAAAATCCTCTATACAACCTTTAAGTACTTACCAGAAAAGTTACACAATGAAGATTTAACATAATTATATTTAAGATTTGCCAAGTTTTTTTTTTGTTTTTTTCCCTAGTCTTTTAATTAAAAGTTTAAAATTGTTCTTCCTGGTTGGACAGGGGCAGCAGACGTGACATACACAGTCGAGGTATTTCTATAACCGGGCAACCGTGATGACTCACAAAGTGACAACACACGTTTTATTAGATGGAGGTTTAAACGTCTACCATGTATAATATTCCCTAATCAAAAACATGCCTGAAGAGGTTTTAGAGTCATCCATGCATGTTTGAGTAATCTAGAGATCTCTGCTGGGCCCTATTCAAACCCTTCTTACGTTTAGCTGTAAGATTCTGTACGAGGCTCCACCCACAAGCTTACGTCACCCATGGTCCCACATGACAATTCTCTTTAAACATACAAAAACACGATACAAAACTGTACACAGCGACTGATTGTGTTGTGATAGCGCTCTGAAGGGGGAATGATTTAGCATGGGGAGCAAAGGGAGGAGGGACAATTCTCCATAAATACACAAAAACATGATGCAAAACCGTACACTACAACTCCACAAACCTGACGCGATGTGCAGTAGTTTCATTGATGTGCGCTCTGAAGGGGGAGCAGATAAGCACAGAGGGGACTCAATAGTGAAAGTGTCAAAAAAAAAAAAAAGAAACTTGTAAAACATGTTAAAGCTGCATTGCGTAGCTTTTCTGGTGGAGGCTCCGTCAAACGCTTTTCTCCATGGAGAGGTCATTGCTTTGTCTGGAATGTTTCGCAGTATGGCATTAAACCTTTGTATCTTCTTGGAAACCAAACCAGACCGAGTCACAGGTCAGATCTGTGGAGAGGCGACCCTGCTCATAGACAGAACGCCTGTTTTTCTAGGTATTTCTGAGCTCTAAAACCACCTGTAATTGAATAAATGTAAAGTAGAGCTGTTTTAATGTCACACTGTGGAACATTCCAGGCAGAGCAATGACGTCTCCATAGAAACAAGCAGGTAACGGACCCTTCAAACCAAAAGGTTACACAAATGAACCTTCTGAACATTCTTTTTGATGAATATAGCATCTCCAAAACAATAAAAGATCTAAATTTGTAACGTGTTGCAGTTAATGCCCCGTAGAAATAAATCCCTCGTCTTTAAAGTGTTCTCCGCAGTATCCAGCCCCTTTAATCCCACTAACTCCCATTCCATGTAACTATTCCGAACGTTATGAATGAGATTAACTGATTTCCCGCAGTTGTTTCCACCTGACCCAGAATCACATTATAACAACCAGCGTCGCGTATGATCAAATTTATATGTAAATGTATCAGGGCGTCTTCATCCGTCCACTGTACCCTGAATTTCTAATGGGGACACGGGCGTTTGGGGGCATTTCAATCTGAATCGCCACAGTAAGACAAGAATACACAACGCAGAGAAGAAGAAGAGGAAGAAGAAGAGGAGGAGGAGGTGAAGAAAGAGTGCACCAGCGGGCGATCAACAGGGTTACTCATGTCGTTGGTGTTCCATTATGCGTATAGGGGGAGAGATAGTTGCGGAGATAAGGACTCGGTAATGGACTGAGCACAAGTGATTTTTGTTTATTTGCTTGTCTGATTGAATATTTGATGACTCATTTCGGCGTTTCTCAAATGTTTGGATCGTACAATTATCATTTGGTGGAGTGCTCTTCTTGAATTCTAAAAACGTGGGTCACAATTTCGATATAGAGTTGAAATTAAAGGTGCAGTGTGTAACTTCTGTGGTGGAGGGGCCGTCAAATGCTTTTCTCCATGGAGATGTTATTGCTTTGTCTGGCATGTTCCACAGTATGGCATTAAACCTTTTTATTTTCACGGTGACCAAACCAGACCAGGTTACAGGTCAGATCTGTGGAGAGGCGACCCCGCTCACAGTCAGAACACCTGTTTTTCTAGGTATTTTTGAGCTGTAAAACCACCTGTAATTGAGTAAATGTAAAGTAGAGCCGTTTAATGTCACACTGTGGAACATTCCAGGCAGAGCAATGACGTATCCATAGAAAAAAAATGGTTGAAAGTTACACAGTGCACCTTTAAGTTAAAAAATATGCGTGTTCTCCCTATGTCTGGGTGGATTTTCTCACATGTCAGCCATCAAGAGAAGCAGCGGGAACCATCAACAACCTTGCTCCAAATTGGCTCTTTGGTTGCTATGATACACGCAATCGGAATTCCAAATATGGAACTCAGCTCCACATTCGCTCCTGTAACTGCTAGCCTCGACTGGCTTCATTTGACTGTGGGTGACGTCACACTCTTTCTTTGTACAGTCTGTGATTCCAACATCCGTAAACCGCTTGTAAATGAACAGTGTAGCGATATAAAGCTTCATTATGGAACTTTTCTGGTGTGGGGTCTGCCACCTGCTCGTTGCCTGGGAGGTTCCACTGTAGGGCTTTAAACGTCTCTATTTTGCAATTATAAGAAAATGAATCAAAGAAAAAACAAACTTGAAAAACACATATTCTTACTGTAAGCGCACTGTAACCCTCTCCGCAGATCTGACCTGTAACTTGACCCCTTGCCACTTCTTTGTTTACAAAAAGGGCTTAATGTCACACTATGGAACATTCCCATGAAGAACCACCAGAAAAGTTACACAGAACATCTTCATCGCTCCAAAAACTCAGAAATATAGTCCCTTTAGAAATACAGACCTAAAATATACAACGTAAGACAAGCAAATTTCTGGAGTTATATTTTATTGAAGTTCTCTCTCTTATTCTGCTTTTTCACTTGAGTCTGTCTTGGATCCTGAAAAAAATCCTTCCTTAAGACACCTTCTCCGGCTTCTCTCATCCATTTTACCCCAGTGATAAAAGTGTCAAATACACATCAAAAACGTGAGCGCAGGAAACTTAATAAAGCACTTTTATATGTTCTATTTTTTGGTGCGGAGGTAGATTTATGGCTGCGCTCCGGTCCCGTTCATTTCCTGTTCGCTGCGGCGTTTTCTATTAGTTTGACTGAGGTAAACAGATGTCATCGCGGGGTTATGTGGGGCATTTGAGCAGAGGAAATATGAGAAAATCGACTTTTAAAGCTGCACTGTGGAACTTTTTAGCCTGCTACATGCTTGTCTCCATGGAGATGATGTTGCTTTGCATATATATTACACAGTATGGCATTAAACATGTATCTTGCGTACATATATTCAAATAAAGGTGGTTTTTTTTTCCTCAAAATACAGCGAAAAAAGTCTCTGTGGGGGCTTGCCTCTCCACAGATGTGACCTGTAACTTGGTTTTAGTGGCAGCACGTGCTTATCTCCATGTAGATAGATTTAAAGAGCCTATTTTGTTCTGATATAATGTCATTTCCTCATCACAAACAGACCTGGAGTTGTGTTTTGTTTCAATCACACGTTAATTAACATTGCATTTAACACAAAAAAGCTGTTCTTCTCCCAAACCGAAAACACGCTGTTCCACCTTGTGATGTCACGTGGTAATACAGGAAGTGCTCCACTGTGTTTTCAAACTCCACCCACCTTCACTAGAATCATTTGGATCATTTCAACCCTGGAATTGCCGATCTCTGCTGAACTAAAAAAGCTAAAAAAGCAGCTTGAACTTGGAACAACTTGAAAACTACCGCTTCATGACATCACAAGGTGGAACGGAGCATTTTGAGCTCTGGAGATGTAGACATAATAATGCAGGGTTACTCAAACATGTGCGAATGAAGCAAAACACAACTCCAGGTCTGTTTTTGAGGAGGTACCAACATTGTAACGCAACTTAGAGTTATGCTGCGTCCCATTCCTCTGTCTTACCCCTTCACTTTATCTATGTCTTTGTCTTGCCCCTCGATACGAATGTTCCCCTAAGAAATGGGACACCACTCGATTACCGTTTGCTTCTGTTAAGCAAATTGACTTCACACTGATTTCACCTAAAAAGTGCCACGTCAAGGATTATCGGGCACCTCAGCTCAACATAAAACGAGCTTGTTTATACATGAAAGTTCGATGAAAACGATAACGTCGGCTAAACAGACATTACTACAATTAAAACCGCAACAACAGTTCACTAAAAGTAACGTAGAACATAAGCGTCAGAATTGTAAACCTGCTAAACTGTTAATTGATATTTCCAACTGCTGAAAATACTCACATTTATGAGACTCCTTGGCTGGTCGATGTGACGCTCCATCCTGATCCCAACACCTGCCTGAGCTCGTAGGCCGACCCCTTCGTTTCAAGTCTGGTCCAGAGCTTACTTCGTTTCAAGGGGTGTGTAGCTCGAGGTCATGGCCCTAGCCCGTGATCAAAATTAGAATCAAGACGCCCCTTACCCTCACATGAACGCGCAAAACCAAGGGGTAGGGGTAAGACGAAGGGGTAAGACAGAGGAATGGGACACAGCCTTAATTTCGTGTAACATGGAACCTGTAAAAACTGCGTTATGACTAGAAATCTCAAACCGTTAAAAAACCTACTCAAAATCAGAAAGACTTGGATGTTTCTCCATAATTACTCAGCTCTAGACGACGGAATGTAAACTGATTTGAACTAAAAAAAAACTCATATCAAGCTCTATCAAGCTAAAATGCTGGCTTTCAAACTTCCCGCACGTATAATTGATTAAAACCGCACACCCGTCGCTCTTTGGCTCCTTAACAGCAGGTTCTTTTCCTCTTATGAGTCTTTTTCTTTTTAATTTTCAAATTCAATCGGCCTTTTGTAATACGTTATCAAATGAACACAGTGTAAGACATCACCGAGCGCCTTCCCACTCCTGACCCATTTAAACAGAAACTACTTACTAAAAATACAACGCTCACCCACGTGGTCGCCTCAATTATGTCATTACCGATAATTACATAAGGAAGTGAGTTTGGGGGTCGTTATAATGTCCCAGGTTGAAGTTTCACTGTGTAACTTTTCGGTTTGGGGTCCGTCACCTGCTTGTTTCTATTAATATCTCATTTCTCTGTCTGGAATGTTCCACAGTGTGACATTAAACAGCTCTACTTTACATTTACTCAATTACAGGTGGTTTTAGAGCTCAAAAATACCTAGAAAAACACAAAACGAGGCGTTCTGACTGTGAGCAGG
The DNA here is from genome assembly GCA_029959045.1 of Taenioides sp. WSHXM2023. NCBI lineage: Eukaryota > Metazoa > Chordata > Actinopteri > Gobiiformes > Gobiidae > Taenioides > Taenioides sp. WSHXM2023. Next base: position 32,765,725 of record CM057089.1, read on the forward strand.
GTCGCCTCTCCTCAGATCTGACCTGTAACTTGGTCTGGTTTGGTCTCCGTGATGATAAAAAGGTTTAACGCCATACTGTGGAACATTCAAGACAAAGAAAGCAATAACATCTCCATGGAGAAAAGTGTGTGATGAATCCTCCACCAGAAAAGTTACACAACGCAGCTTTAAACTAGTGGGAGATATACTGAAAAATGTATAAAGAAATTTTGTTTTGGAGTTATGCAAAATTTGAATATTGTGTGTATACTTTTCACTATTTTTTGATCCATGTTCTAATGTAGTTTCCCCCTCACAAACAGTTTCATTCACAGATAATTCAGAGTTAATGTGTGTACTTTGTGATACCTTAAAGCCACAGTAGTTTATGTACTTTTTATTCATTTTAGTTTTGTTTCTTGGACATGGAAAACATAGAAACACGTGTCCTTACAGTGAGTGGGGCTTGCAGCTCCACAAACCTGACTCTTATTTGACCAGGAGGAGGGCCTTCTCCTGCCTGTTTCCATGGAAATGTTGTTCCTCTGGCTATAATGTTCCACAGTCTGGCATAAAACTGTCGTGAATGTTGAGAAAGTTTGGTTTTAACTTTCTGTTTCCATGGGATCGTGCAGGTGATGTGGCCCTTCCAGAAAGTTACACACTGTAGCTTTATGGAAACATATGACGCTGTTTTCTGATTTATGTTCTAATGTTTCCTCATCACAAACAGACCTGGAGTTGTGTTTTTGTTTTATTCTCACAGGAGTTTAACGCACAAACCCTGCAGATTTAGGCTCAGTTCTTCTTTCAGACTGATTGAAAACACTCTGTTCCACCTTGAGATGTCATAAGTTAATACAGGAAGTGCTCCACTGTGTTTTTAAACTCCACACACCTTATTATTATTATTATTATTATTACTTTTTTTCTCTCTATATCTATATCCCTCACTTTCTCTCTTCCCTTTAACTTCAACTTGCTTTTTGTTACACACACACACACACACACACACACACACACACACACACACACACACACACACACACACACACACACACACACACACACACTACACATAAACACTCACTCATGGTTTATTTTTATTTTATTCATTCACTGTTTGTTTGTTTTTTGTTTTGTCTGCAGACTGTCCCGTCATGTCTTCTTTCTTGTCATTTGAATTACTTTGTCTTGTTATTAATGTTTTGGACCTATAAACTTTATAAACTTTCATTTAAAATTTTTTAAAATGTAGGTTTGCTTTAAAAATAATAATAAAAAAAACCTCCATAAACTCCATACGCTAGAATCATTTGGATGATTTAAACCCTGGAATCGCCGATCTCTTCTGAACTGAAAGTAAAACATAGCAGAAAACTTGAAAACTAATGACATCACAAGGTGGAACAGAGCGTTTTGAGCTTTGGAGATGTAGACAAATAATAAATTGTTACTCAAACATGTGTGAATGAAACAAAACACAACTTTAGGGATGTTTTTGATGACAAACGACTTAAATCTCGCAAAAGTAAATTGTGTTTAATATTGGACCTTTAAACCTGATTTTCGCCTTGTTTTTCAGGAGGTTCGGTCGGAGGTTCCAGGGTCGTCACCCCCAACGTCCCCTTTTCCGTGGACGACCTGGTTCATGAACGCATCTTCTACGTCCAGGACAAAAAGCACAAAACTCAAGAGAAAAAAGACATCTTCAGTTTCTACATCAGCAACGGCCACAGCCAGACCGAGGCCTTCAACGTGGAGATCGACATACAGGTCGGTTTGGGTGCGTTTGCACTAAAATAAAACTAAAACAACCGGGTAAAGTATTTTATATTTTATAAACGTGGCCCCGTGTATGAATAAAACATTAAAGCTCCACTGTGTAACTTCTCAACCAAAAAATACACATTAATTTTAGATGTTTTTATTGCACTGAAAAAGGTAGAAAAACACAAGTTCTTACAGTGAGTGGGCTTGTATCTCAACAGACCTGACTCTTACTTGCCCTGGAGGAAGGTCTTCTCCTGCTTGTTTCCATGGAGATGTTGTTCCTTTGGCTGTAATATTCCACAGTATATGAAAAAACTATAAAACACTATAAAGTCAATATAATGGCTATAATATTCCACAGTATATGGCAAAAAATGTACCTATCTCCATGGAGAATGTTCCAAAGTATGGTTTTAACACCTTTCTTTCACCTTGGAATCTTGTAGGTGACGCGCCACCTCCAGAAAGTTACACGGTGTTGCTTTAATCATCAGATATTGATTTTACAGACAACACTGGTAAAGTTGATTTATTAGTAAACACATTTTTCTACAGCGTTTTTCCACCTTCAAGGCTCAAAGTGCGTTACAATAAGGAACGACGCACACATCCACACACACTTACACACCGGTGTACGCCGCAGACACCGGGGGCCAAGTGGGTTGCCCAAGGACACAATGGCAGCACTGATCTGTGGGAGCTGTCGGAGCTACTGTTGCCCTCCGGATTATTCATGATTTGAATAAGAAGATGTTTTATTGTCCCACTGCACCAGGAAACATTTGTCCTGGTGCAGAAACATCAAATAGACAAATACAGAACAGAAGACCGAGGAAAAATTAGTAAGAGGAAAAATTAGACTTTAAAAATAAGCTTTACTGATCCACAAGGGAACTGATTTGGACACAGCAGCTCACACATCACAATATAATATAATAACAAAGAGTAAAAAATAAATGGTAATAATAAATCCTAAATAAGTAGCAAAGAAGAGCAAGAGACTCAAATAAATCAAATAAATCCAACTTTATTTCTAATGTAACACAGCTGACCAAAGTGCAGCACACAACAATTATTATAAAAAGGTAATAAAATAGACACAGATTACAAAAATAAAAGCAGAAAACACATAAAACCACACCAGAAACTAAAAAGTCAACATTAATTACAGTGAAACAGTGAAGGGGGCCAAAGATCGGGCCCCACAGTAAAGCAAAATGGGCCCTTTGATTTTTTGTTTCCACATCCAGCGTCCAAGGAACAAGAGTATTTGCATAAAAAACAAAAAATAAACATATATTTGGTTAATTCTTTTTTCTTTTTATTCTTTTTTTTAATCAACTACAGCATGAATAAAAGTAGAAGCGATTCTTAGACTGAAATCTTAAAAATCACCGTCTTAAAATGCTGGTAAGACTTTGTAGTTTTAAGTTCATGAGGCGTTTTTGTTTAATTCATCCTAATTAGAATCTCGTGGCATTTCAGACGTTGTCAGACGAGTTTTTCAAGTCCAATTTTGTGCGATTCAAAAGCCAGCTCTTCTCATCTTTGAAAAATTGAAATGTCACTGGTGTTAACGTCTCCAAACTATTATCAAATATTCATTTCCATAAAAACATAAACAGGAGCCTCTTGTTTGAGCAGGTTCCAGGTCTGTTGTTATTCCTGTGTCCTCGGATAAAGGGACTTGGTTGTTTACTCTGCGGCTAACGTAAAAACACATGTTGGAGCTGCTTTTTCTGATAACACAATTCAAAATGTCTGACGCTCACAAAGGTCTGTTGTCAGGTTAAATCAATGGGGCTTTGAACACTTGCTGTATTAAAGACGCACTATGTAACTTTTCTCGTGGAAGGTCCGCCGTCTGCTTTTGTCTGTGGTTGTCACTTTGCCAAAAATGCTTCGAAATATGGCGTTAAACTTTTCTTTTTACTGTGAGGGGGTCATTTCTCCACAGATCTGACCTGTATCTTGGTCTGGTGACATCTCCTTCATGTCTCTTGAGTTTAATGCCACACTGCGGCATATTCCAGGCCAAGCAATAGCGTCTCCATGGAGACAAGAAAGGCACCTTTGAGCAAAATTGTGTTCAAATCTTAAGACTTGTTCTTATTCTTGGACTTGGCTGTGGAAACAAGTACAACAACTCACCAGACTATAGAGGGACAGATAATACTCCCTACAACTGTACAACAACTCACCCACTGCACCAGACTAAAGAGGGACAGAGGAGATAATACTCCCTACAACTGTACAACTCAATCTTAAGTAACAGATAATACTCCCTACAACTGTACAACTCAATCTTAACAGATAACCTTATGCCCTGTCAATCAGCAGAGTATTTACACTGTCGTTCTTGTCTCTTGTTTATAGCTGTGATTTTATAGTTTATTTTATATTTTATTACTTATTTTTCTATTTTATTTTGACTTGTACATTTACATTTATTTTTATAATTATGTCTCATTTGACTCCTGTCTCTTGCTCTTTTTGCTACACCATCTATTTTTGTTACTCTCTGTTATTATATTATATTGTGATGTTTGAGCTGCTGTGTCCAAATCATTTCCCTTGTGGATCAATAAACTTTGTCTAAGTGTAAAAATGTACTGTGACAACTTTAGCAACAGTAAATGGTCTACTGGGGGTCCATAAACATTCTTTAACGTAATTCTAGGAAATAACAACATGCCATCAAAGTAGAACGTAAATCCAAAACTCTGATAACAGAAGAGTAGCATTGTGTTATACTTGTTGTTTTAATTCTTTTGCGCTCTCTCCAGACTAAAGCAGCCCTGGAGCCGGTGGTGTCCGTGAGCAGCATCCACGTGGAGGAGAACTCGGGCGTGGTCATCACAAACTCCTCCCTGAGCGTCGTGGACCGAGACACGCCAGAGAACGAGATCGTCTTCACCATCATACGCAAACCCTCCTACGGTAAGGGCCCGTGTCACACTGTTCTGATCTGTTCTAATGTCGTTTCCTCATCACAAACAGCCCTGGAGTTCTTCTCTCAAACTGAAAACACTCTGTTCCACCTTGTGATGTCATGAGGTAATACAGGAAGTGCTCCACTGTGTTTTTAAACTCCACACACCTTCACTAGAATCATTTGGTTCATTTCAGCCCTGGAATTGCCGATATCGACTGAACTAAAGGTAAAAAAAAATAGCTGTTAACTTGAAAACTACAGCTTCATGACATCACAAGGTGGAACAGAGCGTTTTGAGCTTTGGAGATGTCACAGACTAATAAAAGTGTTACTCAAACATGTGAATGAAACAAAACACAACTCTTTTTGAGGAGGAAACAACATCATAACATGACTTAAAACTTCACAATAAAATTCACCACAATATCTTTCTAGCTGTATTTTTAATTTCATGGTTGTTATGCCCCAAAATGATCCTTTCTGAAGTCATAGCAGCTTATGTGTCTGTCTGTGTATGCAGAAGGTATTAGCTTAATGTGATTTAAAGAAGAAATAATACAACAAAAAAATCTTAAATGACAATATAATCCAAAATCAGCTATTTGTAGCTTTCTGTCTTCTAAAAATTCAGTTTATTAATGCAGTCTGCTTATGCTATCAAGACTTTACCAAGATGTTTTCAAGTAAATTAATAAAGCCTTGAAAAAACAGAATTATAAAGATGAAATTTTAAGTTAAAGATGTATTTAAGCACTTTGTAATATAGTTGTATGTCCTCTCATTTGCTCCAGGTAAACTGCGCAGGCGTCAGTTCTACTCCCAGCCTCTAGAGAGCGGTAAAGTTTTGTCTCAGGGCTCCACCTTCACCTACCAGGATGTGTTGGATCAGCTGCTGGTGTACACGCCCGACTCGACCAGCGGGGGCGCCGACGAGCTGGGCTTCACCCTCACAGACGGGGTCCACACGCACACGGGCCGGCTGCACTTCACCATGGAGGTCCTGCGCAGCGAGGGGCCCAGGATGACCGTCAACAGGGGGCTGCAACTGCCGGCAGGTGAGGGGGCGGGGACAGGGGAGGGGGAGGGGGCAGGTGAGGGGGCGGGGACAGGGGAGGGGCAGAGGAGGGGTGGGGTGGGTAAGGAGGCGGGGAAAGGTGACAAAGGCGTGGCCAGGTGTGGTATTGGCGCTCTGGGTTTTCTGAGGTTATTGATCAATTTTTATTTATTTTTTTTATTTGATTGTGTGTTATATAATAAGAACGACTTTAAATATTGATTTCCTGAACTTTGAATCACTTCCAACACAAAAAAAAGTCAAATTCTGTCCTCCAGAGTCTCCCTCAGCTCCAGACCTCAGTGTTTTCCTGACGGGACACTGGCTGTGGACCTCTCCATTAAAACGACCCCAGAGATGCATTCACTGACCACAGAATAAATCTCAGCCTCGATTAGAATTCGATTAATTAAATTACATTACATTAATCACAGCCCGACCACTGGGAGGCACAGATCTAATGTTTTTATAATGACTTTTGGTTGTTTTCAACCATCATTCACTGTTACCACACAAGGAGGTTAAAAAAAGACTAAGAATTGCACAGTAAAGGACGCCACACACTACAGGAGAATTTGCCCGATTTTGGCTGCGATTTGCTTCTCGTGTGCGATGAGTGTCAGTGTGACTCTGAGCTGCTCTGTCAGATCGTAACCACCAAACATCAGCAACGCTACGGTAACAGCCGATAAAACAGAGCATCAGGGGCAGAGGAGTGACGGACACAGAGATGCAAGATACAAACTACCGAAAATAATTGTGTAAAAGTGGTAAATTTAAACTGCAGCGTCTCATCCACATTATCCATAGAATTTATCCTCTGTAAATAATGACCCCAGTCCACAAACCCGCTCTGTGAATCCAGTTTGAGTCGTTCTTTAAAAGTCAAAAGTCCAGAGTGGTTCCTCACGTGTGTCTGTTACATCCACAGCGACGGATCGAGGTGAAGCTGCAGATTAGTGACAGTGACTCTACTTCCTGTGGACTTTATCTTTTATGCTTTAAAAATCCTCTGTCTGTTTAAGTTTTGCTCCACATTTCACAAATAATAATAACACAGGTTGGACTTGTATCTAAACTAAAGTGCAGAGCTCTGATCTTTGAACACTTCAGAGTCTCAGAGCGACTCGTTTTACTGTCGACAGGAAACAGCGACACGATTGCGCTCACAAGTTTACCCTGTGGTCCGTAGTCATGTCCCGCTGCAGTGTCTTTGCGATCGAAGATTTAAAATCTCATCAGATTTATTAAGACTGAAAAATCCTGTGGTGTGTGGCGGCCTTCAGACCCCAAACCTTTCACAGGCGAATCTTGTTCTGGTGCAGACCTGAGGGCGACAGCAGCTCAGTGGGTAGAGAGGTTGGCGGTGCAATTCCAGCTTCCAATAAATGAATGCTGCTGTTGTGTCCTTGGGCAAGACACTTAACTCACCTTACCCCGAGTGTCTGCATTACATTGGTGTATAAATGTGTGTGTGTGTGTGTGTGTGTGTGTGTGTGTGTGTGTGTGTGAATGTGTGAGTGGTTCCTTGGTGTAAAGTGCAATAAAAATAGAAATAACCAATAACCACATGTTTTTGGCAATGAACCAAATGCTTGTGTTGCCAAAACCTTGTTAAAAATGTATTTGCTCACTTCTTTTATTTACCGTTTGCATACATAGTGGCCATCAAAAACTATCCTCTGGACACCAATCACCAACAGTAACTCAAACACCACAATCATACTTTGGCAAGGTGGTTGAAGTGTGTTGCTCAAGGGCACAGTTGGCGATAAGACTGAACTACCAGCGAAAACACTTAAACCACTTTCGCTCCTTAACCGTTGGACCGTAGTCTCTGCAGCTGGAGACTGTAGTGCATTTTTCTTGTTCTTGTAATATTTGTATTGTATTAACTTAATGAGGGTGAGTGTTAGTGCCATATGCATCACCTCTGCTCTGAAACCATCACATTTTCTAATTAAAAAAGTGCAAGAAACAAGAGCCGGGCTTGTTACATCTTAGTTTATAAATTGGAAACTGCCTGGAGAATGAATGGTCCTGGTTCATGTGGGACTGAGCAGCTGCTTCTGTTTGCTGTTTTTGCACTGTCAACATCAATCTGAGGCCCAAACAAAACACCAAACATACTTTACACAGCAGAATGTGAATAAATACAAATGCCTGCTCCACTAGAAACAGTTTTGACCCTCTGAGGCTCCTGTAGCCTGGGAAAAAAAGCAGTATAAAGTTTAAAAAGACTTTAAAAAGCTGCGTTGTGTAACTTTTCTGGTGGAGGGTCTGTCAAATGCTTTTCTCCATGGAGATGTTATTGCTTTGTCTGGAATGTTTCACAGTATGGCATTAAACCTTTCTATCTTCATGGAGACCAATGCAGACCAAGTTACAGGTCAGATCTGTGGAGAGGTGACCCTGCTCACAGTCAGAATGCCTGTTTTTCTAGGTATTTTTGAGCTCTAAAACCACCTGTAATAAAAAAAAAAAAAAAAAGTAGAGCTGTTTAATGTCACACTGTGGAACATTCCAGGCAAAGCAATAACATCTCCATGGAGACAAGCAGGTGACGGACCCCCCCCCAACCACATTTATCAGCTCTACTTTACATTTATTCAATTACAGGTGGCGTTGTAGCTCAAAAATACCTAAAAAACAGGCATTTTGACTGTGAACAGGGTCGCCTCTCCACAGATCTGACCTGTAACTTGGTCTGGTTTGGTCTCCGTGAAGATAGAAAGGTTTAATTCCGTACTGTGCAACATTAAGGACAAAACATCTCCATGAAGAAAAGCATTTACAGGGCCTATAAAGCCGCCCATAGTCTTTTTCCACTACTCCTTTTTGGCAGTGTTTTCGTAGTTTTGACCCAGTGAGGATTCTGTAGTTTGACTTTCCTTCCTTTGTGTTTGTAGGCACGTCTTCTAAGATCACGGAGCAGAACTTGAAGGGCACAGATATCGATTCGGACGACGTGAAGCTGAGGTACGTCCTGACCAAAGAGCCGGCCAGCGGGAGACTTCTGCTGAACCAGGAAAAGCTCTCTGTGAAGGGCCCCGTCAACGGATTCACCCAGGAACAAGTCAACAAAGGTGAACGAAAACCGACTGCAGCACCCTCAAGGATTTAGCCTGAGCACGAGGTGGAGAAAACAGGATTTATTCTGGTCTTGACAACCTGTGAGAACTGGTCAGAAAAAGAAATACAATAAAATAAGTACTTTACTATACATGAAAACTGAAATTACGCGAAAATAAAAGTACACAAAGGGGCTAATTGTTCATCTAGGGGCTCAGTACATTTCTTTCCTCACATACTAAATAAATACCAATAAAAATATCAACATTTGTTCATTCTTATTACATTTTTACCTCATTTCTTCTAATCTTAGTGGAGATCTTCAGAACGTGGCAGTAGCAGAGCGCTGGTGGCTGAGTAATTAGGGTTGGGCGGACGTTTATTTATAATGATTTGTTCCGTGGGGGTTTCACCACTAGATAGTGTAAAAGTAAAATATAAAGGACAAACACTAAATTAAACGAATAAATTTTAGGCGCTGTTAAACTGACAAACGGCTATGAAGGATTAAAGATGTGTTATTTTAAATCAAGATAGTTTCACAACCATTTAAAGAGGGAGTATTATGCAAAATAGACTTTTTGGGAGCTTTCTGCCATGTTATAACGTGGGTTTATATGTCATTTATGTATGTTTGAGTAATCTTGCGATCTCTCCTCAGACACTGTTCGAACCCTCCTTACAGTACATGAAAACATAATACAAAAACAACGCACTACAACTTCACAAACCTGGTGCGATGTGCAGTAGTTCTCTTAAAGTTACATAGTGCATCTTTCAGCAAAAATAAAAAGTAAAAGTATTTCCCACAGATTTGGAAGAGTTGTTAATTTCTTAAATGTAGTGATATTAAAAATGTAGTGGAGTACAGATACTTGTTCTCAAATGTAGTAAAGTATAAGTAGTAAAGTACAAATACCTCAAAACTTTACTGAAGTACAGTACTTCACAACATGTACTTTGTTACCTTCCACCACCGACGTTCAATTACCACTAACCTCGCAGCTGTGTACACCTGGCGTAAAGGCGCACTGTGTAACTTTAACTTTTTCAAACTGGTTTCTATGGAGATATCATTGCTTTGCCTGAAAGGTTTCACAGTGTGGCATTAAACTCATCTGTCTGTGTTGCATTTATTCAAGTACAGGTGATTTAGTGCTCAAAAATACTACGGAAAAACGTGTTCCTACAGCAAATGAGCTCGCCTTTCCACAGATCTGACCTGTAACTTGGTCTGGAGGCACTGTGGGCTTGTCTCCGTGGAAATGGATGAGTTTAATGCCAAAGATTTAACAATAACCGATGTATTGTGATATCGTATTGCCAAAAGTTTCATAATAATACCGTGGCCCATCACAATATATGGAAATACATTTTTTTTTTTTTTTTTGCTTAAATTCGTTACTATGGTGAAGCAACAGCTAAAAACGGAGAGAACTATGTAGACCATGATCCTTTGCTCTGTTTTAGTCCCATCTACATGATGAAATAAGTGTTATTAAGCACTTTTAAATCTTAATTATTTGGATTATGACGAGAGAAAAGTTGCATAATCACAATTTTGTTTCCCTCCAGAAAATATAGTCATAAATCTCGTACAGTGAGATGCATATCGTGAAAATATCGTATCGAGATTTGGATATCGTTACATCCCTATTTAATGCCATACTGTGGGACATTCCAGACAAAGCAGTAACATTTCCATGAAGACGAGCGGAAAGTTACACAATTCACCTTTAAGTTAGAGCTTGTATGACCTATTCCTTTCTAAAATATTCACCTTGGACGGCTTTAGCAGAATTTTCTTATCTGCGAGAGTTTTTGGATCTGGAGAATTGTGGTGTAGAACGCAGCCAAGTTTGTGTCAGTGTGGCCCAGAGCGAGTGTGACGGAGTGGTGAGTGAACAGTGCGGTGAGGTAATGTAGGAGCGTCTAAAGTGCTGTATAAATCTGAGCTGGTGTTATTATTTTCCTTTATTATTGTTCTCTAATACGTCTCTTGCGTTCTCAGGCCTGGTGCAGTACAGCCACGAGAAGTCGGAGAAGGGAGGAAGTCTGTTCTTCAAGTTCAACCTGGTGGATCCTGAAGGCAACAAGCTCATAGACCAGTCCTTCTACATCAGCGTTCTGGGTACTGTGCATTTTATTGGATAATTTTGCCATCTGACTGTTAAAGGTTGTATTTTTTTTTGTTTCAAATTGTCAATGAAAGTTCAAAATAGCATTACTACAGAGATGCAGCAGCCTTGTAATTATGATGACCAAAAAAAAATTATGAAAATCCATCGTCTGTGGACGTGGTGGGTCCAGATAAACATTAGAGCCTCGTTATCTATTGGCTGTTTGGTCGTCAATCAAACTCCCTACATTTCTATAGTAACTGACTCTCCGGCGCGCTGGGATTACGTGGTTTACGTTCGCCTCTCACACATTCCACAGACGCAAGACGCCGTTTACTCGACCAACGCAGCGGTTCTTAGAGGCTTTTTCCAACTGTAGCTTCCTCGCAGTTTGTACAAAGTTTGTTGCGATGCCAGACGAGAATCCACGACCAGTTAGCCGCAAAAGAAAGTCCGTTTATGAGGTCGCTGAAAGAAGAAGAGAAGGGGAAAAGGAGCAAAGACAAACTAAGGTGATTCTTGGAGATTCCTTCCAGCGATGGCGTCACTGAAGCAGACGAAGGGTCTAAAGACTGACGCGTTGGTCGATAAATTACTTCTGGACAGGAAACTTCTGCTTATCATTTGAAAACGTACAGTAGAGTTACAGCAGCAACAGCGATTCTGAACGAGCCCCGGCTGTAAACAAACAGGATTTCTAGAGTCTGGAGGAGGCGTTTCTACTTGGGGTGGTTTCACGCATGAGGAACATTTGAAAAAGGACAAACAGTCGCTGGATTTCTCATTCCTTGGTAAATCCTCTATACAACCTTTAAGAACTGTAATATCCATATGACTGTAATAGTTTAATATACGTTTTGAATTAATGTCATGAAAGTCTGAGAAAAAATTCAGAGGGTCCAAATTTAATGGGACTTTAAAGAAAACATTTTGTACTTATGTTTGCTATACAGTTATAATCTAAGATACCTGTAGAACATGTTATAATTTACACATTTTAAATCACAGTATTCCTCTAAAACAGCTTAATAAAAGAATCACGTTTGCTGAATTCTGTGTTAAAAAACTGCCGAATGGAGCGGACTTCGACGTAAAGGTTATCACAACAAATTGTCGCATGCTGTGGGCCCCTCCTTTGGATAACAGATTTATTTTTTTTTTTTCATTTGTACCAAACTGTATCCTACGTGTGTCACCAATTAAGAAAATAAAATTGGAGAACAGCGTAAGTACAGCGCAGCAGGTGTGTGCCGGTGAAAACAGCTGTAGATTGGAGCAATAATATCTTGAAAATAAACCAGTAAAGACGATTCAAACGTGCATGAATCACTCCAAATAGAACTTCAGGTGAGTCAGTGGTGAGTGGAAACAACTGCAACATGGTTAAAAGCTCTGAGTCAGTCAATTTAGCACAAAAGTTCAGCTTTAAGAGGAATTTTGCCTTTTTTTTTTTCAAATAATTAGTCCCTAAATCTCATTTTTAGTGACATTTGCTTCAGCTTTGACATGGGAAATGTCAAACTAATTTACTGTGTATTGGTTGATCCCCCAGACCCCAACTCTGGGGTCTGGGGTCTGAAGTCTGAATCTGTGGGGGTGAAAAAGTCTGAATCTCCTCTGTGCGCAGCTTATAAAATACACATTTCACTAAATACATGGCTAACATTATTATACTGAAGATTTTACTAAAGATCTTCCCTCGTTTTTATTTATTTTTTTATTAATTTTGGTGTTTGATGTTGATAATTTCAGTTCCTGTTTGGACACGGACTGCAGATGTGATGTAAAGGTACTGCTATAACTGTTACCTAGCAACTGTAAAGCTCTAACAAGGGCCAAAACCTGTCTAAATTGCGTAATAGTGAATAAACAAATAAAAATAAATTACAACACCTTTATTTTACTAAAGGCACGCTGTGTAACATTTCTGGTGGGGTTTTCCGTCACCTGCTTGCCTGTCGCCGTGGAGATGTTTTTGCTTTGCCTGTAATGTTCCACCGTATGGCATTAAGCTTACGCCACATGTATTTATTAAATTACAGGTGTTTTTAAGGCATTTGAAAATCCTTGAAAAACGTGCCTTTTTTTACTGCGGTCGCCTCTCCACAGATCTGAAACGCAACTTGAACTTCTGGCGTCAGCTGCTTGTCTCCATGGAGATAGATGTCTAATAATGCCATAACACTGAACTTTCCAGGCAAAACTATTTGTATTTCAGACTTATAAAGAGAGAAGATCAGACACGAGCCAAAACTACAGAGTCATCTTCACTAAGGGCCCAGACAAAGAGTTCACAAACACAATTTTTTGGATTTTAGGCGGAAAAAGTCTGTATTTCAGTTATAATAAAACAGTACGCGCTTTAATTTACGACTGAAACTCAAAAAAAGGGGCTTAATCGTGCAGCCTTAGTCCCGTGTACTCTGTGTACTCTACGCTACTTTACACTTATTGTAGAAAAAAATCTGCTAATTTCATATTCATATCAAAAATAATTAAACGCTTTTTCTTACATTTCTTGCGGTGTCAGTCCATGTTTATTTTTAATCTAATTCTCATTTAAAGGCGTTGTACCTGATTTTCAGTGTCTTAAAAACGTGAAAAAGTTCATTTTAAAGGTGTAACTTTTTGGTTCTGGGTCCGTTGCCTTCTTGTTTCTATGGATACGTCACTGCTCTGCCTGGAATGTTCCACAGTGTGACATTAAACAGCTCTACTTTACATTTATTCAGTTACAGGTAGTTTTAGAGCTGAAAAATACCCAGAAAAACAGACATTCTCCACAGACCTGACCTGTGACGTGGTCTGGTTTGGTCTCCGTGAAGATAGAAAGGTTTAATGCCGTACTGCGAAACATTCCAGACAAAGAGAAAAGCGTTTGACGGACCCTCCACCAGAAAAGTTACACAATGCAGCTTTAAACGTTTTAAACAGTGGTCCAAAGTTATCCCGCACTTACCTTCTGCATTCAGAATGTCCTAGTTATTCACCACGATGAGGTTTTAAGCGCCTTTCACAACTTTTAAGCAGAGTTTTGCCTTCTCACGTAAAGCTAACACCAACTAGCATGCAAACGGTGCACTTCCTGGGCGCACAGCAGACTCATTTTGACCTCAAGAGCTGCTCATACAAGATATCCGTACTGTGGCAAGAGAAAACGTGTTCGAAAACAAGGGGGAAAAAAATCAGTCACACGGCCTTTAATTCTGCGTTAATCCTAATTAAGACCCAAGACGCAGCGTATAAAAGATCAGTCTACTCTTGGGTAACATTCTGTCGTCTGCTTTTCTCCTCTTTTTCTCCTCCCTCCCTCCTGTCGCTCTCTGATAATCCCGTATTCACTTAGGCCAAAAACAGGCCCGTTAGCGGCTTTAGCCCTCTCCCTCCAGGCTTAAGTATGCATCACTAAACCACACACAGCGACGGAATACTAAACGACGAGCTGCTTCAATTTCGACATTTCTTTTTTTATTTTATTGAACTTATGGGACTTCTGATTCTTGCTGATTAGATTCTGAAACTTTTCAAATTATGTGAACTGGGGAATCTCACTTTCTAATTTATTGCCTGGCTTCAAGTAACTGGAAAAGGTCCAGAGTCGCAAGTTTTGAGATAATAGATGTTGCTTATTGAGTCCTGTGCAGTGCCAAAAATGTATCAGAAGTTTAAAGAGTTTGTGACAGGTTTTCATGTTTTTATAAATAGGACTTTGGTTTGGTGGGATTATACCTTTGGTCAATATTTATTATAATTTTATATCAGTTAAGTGGCAGTTTGTGGTTTAAAAAAAAAAAAAAAGCTGAGGAGAAAAATACAAAAATGCAGGAATCTCCTCCACCTACGTCATCAACACAGAAAATTCCATCCAAAAATGCTCTAACTTTTTTAGTTTGTCTGCTTGTCTCCATGGAGATGATGTTGTTTTGCTTGGAATGTTCGGTATTATGTCATTAGACTTATCTGTCTCCATGGAGACAAGCAGCTGATGCCAGAAGTTCAAGTTCCATTTAAAAACTCATAAAAACACCTGTAATGGAATAAATGAAAGTGGCATAAGTTTAATGCCATACAATGGAACATTACAGGCAAAACAATAACATCTACATGGAGACAAGCAAGCAAGTGCACCTTTAATAAAATAAAAGTTCTAATTTATTTTTATTAGTTTAATCATAACTATTACGCAATTTAGATCTTTATGGTTGCTAGGTAACATTGGCCTTACGTCGCAAAAGGTGAGACGTCAGAAATGCGCAATTCTGCCCAATCAGAGCGAGAGCTGCTAGAGCGGCGCTAGCGTGGGCTCAGCGTGGGCTCAGCGTGGGCTCGGCGCGGGCTCGGCGTGGGCTCGGCGCGGGCTCGGCGTGGGCTCGGCGCGGGCTCGGCGTGGGCTCGGCGCGGGCTCGGAGCGGGCTCGGAGCGGGCTCGGAGCGGGCTCGGCTAAGTCTTACAAAGATCACTTTTAGGCGCTTTGAGGATTTAAACATTCTAAAAAGTTCATATTGTAAAAATACAAAAGAATCCCTAAAAACTCTGACCTTTGTGAAAGCCGGATGCCCTGTCAACACGGGCAGTTTGAATTCCCAAAATGCATTGCGCTCTATGGGGGAATTGTTTCTGGGCCGGAGCTCCCGGGAGCTGCAGTACCTGGAGCGTCCACTAGTCCGTATCGCTCGTGGACAGAGGGGGAGGGGCTTATCCAGTTCTTCTTTTTATCCCTGATTCCGACCCGTCAGACGCTCTTTTATCACGGTTCTGTCTCCGGTCTGACCCTGTCCTCTGTCCCCTCCAGAGGACTGTCTCAGAGGACAGGGTCAGTTCTGTCTCCGGTCTGACCCTGTCCTCTGTCCCCTCCAGAGGACAGGGTCAGGCCGGAGCCATCAGACGCTCTTTTATCACGGTTCTGTCTCCGGTCTGACCCTGTCCTCTGTCCCCCTCCAGAGGACCGTCTCCCTCCTTCAGTGGAGGTGAACAAAGGCCTGGTGCTGGACGAAAACACCATGAAGAAGATCACCACTCTGCAGCTGTCCGCCAGTGACCAGGACAGCGAGCCGGGGGAGCTGCTCTACCATGTGACCAAGCAGCCCGCGTTAGGGCATCTGGAGCACGCCAACAACCCAGGTACACCTGAGGGGGAGACTTTCAACCTGACGCAACTGACGGCAGAATATTTCACTTATTTGACCATCTTTGACCAAACTTATAAAGCCTGTTAATACTTTGCACAGACTCGTGAAAATGTGTGTTCAGTTAAGTTTTCAGACCATATTAAAACATTTTTGGCAGTTTTTCCTAACGTGTGTCACCGTGGTAACTCCTAAACGTTCCACCATTAGAGACACACGTAGAACACCCCCAGTTTGATGTTTCTGGGTTTCAGATGACGTCATAACATTCTATAGACCAATATTTACCACAGATGAGGGCAGCTAAAATGAATAGTGTTAAAATGCACATTTTTGTTGGAATGTAGAACAGATTTAACATTTGTGCGTTCATCTTTTGGATATTTCATGGCAAAATACAATGTTATAAATAGGGAAAAACTATGTATATGTATGTAACTGCATTCTAAAAATCCAAATTAATCTTAACGTCCCAACTTTGAGCAAACCAAACACACAAAAACAGCTACAAAAATTCATTTCGGTCTCTTAAAATCAGCTGAATTCTTGATCAAAATCACCATATTTGAAGCTTTAATTGTTCTAAAAATCTCTGCAAAATACTTTGACTTTTTACTCTTAAAACAGGTACTTAAAAACTTTTACTTAAGTAGATTTTTTTCATGTGATACTTTTACTGTATATTCTACAGTACTTTATACTTATTAGAGAAAAAAAATCAGATAATTTCATATTCATATAAAAAATAATTCAAAGCTTTGGAGAATCACATTTTTTTATTTTTTTTTCTTACATTTCTTGCGGTGTCAGTCCATGTTTAGTTTTAATCTAATTCTTATTTAAAGACGTTGTACCTGATTTTCAGTGTCTTAAAAACGTGAAAAACAGAACAAGTTCATAACGAGGTGTAACTTTTTGGTTGGAGATTCGTCGCCTTTTTGTTTCTATGGAGACGTCATTGCTCTGCCTGGAATGTTCCACAATATGACATTAAACAGCTCTACTTTACATGAGCTAATTATGAACTAATTATTAACAAACCATTAAAGGGTTCATATTTCGCTATTTTCTGATCTGTTCTAATGTCGTTTCCTCGTCACAAACAGACCTGGAGTTGTGTTTTGTTTCATTCACATATTTCTCTCAAACTGAAAACACTCTGTTCCACCTTGTGATGTCACGTGGTAATCCAGGAAGTGCTCCACTGTGTTTTTAAACTCCACACACCTTCACTAGAATTAAATGTAAAAGGTGTACTGCAAAAAAGCTCGGCCAAAATTTAAGATATAAACTCTTAAATCTATCAGAAAATGACTTAAAAGTAGTGAAATTTTCTGTCCAAATAACAAGTTATCTTAAAATAAATTCCCTCTAGACTCGAATGAAGCCGACTCTGGTCCAGTAAGTCGATAATAAATCTGAAAACAAGATGAATAACCTGATAGAAGTTTTAAAATCTTGGCCAGGTCAGAGAAATTTGCAGTGTAGCTGTTAACTTCATGACATCACAAGGTGGAACAGAGCGTTTTGAGCTCTGGAGATGTAAACAGACTGATAATAAAGTGTTACTCAAACATGTGAATGAAACAAAACACAACTCCAGGTCGGTTTTTGAAGAGGAAACAACATTAGAACACGACTTAAAGCTCACGAGAGTCAATTTTGCTTAATATAGGAGCTTTAAAAATAGTTCACAAGCAGAGTTATACACACATACATACACTTATTTGGAGATTTAAGATTAGGCGTTTGAGATTCTAATATTTGTATTGTATTTTTATCATCTGAAGGTACAAATCGTCCATGTTTGACCGACGGCTGGATTACTAAATGTCAGCGTCATATAGTTTGATAACAGTTGAATCCGGAGGGACGCCGTGTACAAAGAAATTGAAATGTCAGAATTGTCATCTCATATTTTCAGTTTAATGCTAAAAAAGTGCTAGTCCTTAATAGTTCTGTTTTATCTCAAATATTCACCTTGGAGTAATCGTTATATACAGACTAATAATAATATCCAGCACTTTTCTGTTTTCTCCACACACTTCTGCTACGGGCCGGCCTCTGTAACGCCTTTAATGGTGCAGAAGAATATTCTAACTATACTTACCGAGTCTGACATTTAAGAATACAACCGTTTTTACTATTAAAAGTGTGTATGTGGTGTTTTAAAAGTATTGTAGTGGTCTGGTTGTTTAGAAGAGCTACTGTAATCCATAATATTAACTACTGTAATCCAGCACAACTCACTTTAGCTCATCTCTACATCTACATTATTAAAAATTGTAAATATAAATGGATATAGCTAACCCACTAGCCGCTGCATTCCAAATAGGAAGTGTTCATGGGCGCGCTTCCGGCTCCATCGACTCTATTTCTAATTGACTTTATGTTGGAAAATTGTCGCCCCTCTCTCTGTAACTGCTGCAGTCATTTTGGTCTTAAAATGTTCGCATTAACCCACTCTACGTGATCCTGGGGTTTTTATTTCACTATTTTGTTATTTCGTATTGTGGAGAAGCCAAAGTGGTTTTAAGCCGGAGGCAGACTGAAAATATTCCATTTGTCCCAAAGGTTTATTCAAAATAACAATAAAATAACACATATTTACAAAAATAACTGCTCAAAATTAGACATAAGCAACAGAAATGAATGAAACTAAAAAATCCACGTGCACCCGGGTGCACTGATGTGACCCTGAGAGACTGAGCTGAACTGTTTTATATTTCACCCACAGAAAGCTCCTCTCTCCAGGTGAGTCCACGATCTCTTATCAGGACGGATCTAAGGCAACTTCACTCTAGTCTAAAATTAAACCGTCGATTTACTATAAGTACTCAACATGATCTATAAACACTGAAATGTCCAAATATATAAAACCAAACAAAAGGAACTGCAAAAAAGCTTGGCCAAAATTTAAGATATAAACACTTAAATCGCTCTGAAAATAACTTAAAAGTAGTGAAATTAACTGTCCATGCAGCAAGATCATTTTACTCGACAAGTTATCTTAAAATAAACTGCCTCTAGACTGGATGCAGCAAAGAACTGAAACCAATTCTCCTCCACATGGTCTGGTCCAAAACCTCCCCCCAGAGGCTTTAAATATGTCCAGGGCTCATCCTCTTTTGTCTCCAGACCAGGTGGAGGAACAGGTGAGTAGAGAAGAGTCTGAAATGTTTAACTAAATTGAATAGATTTAACCAAATAAAATATATTTAAAGTAACTTGAGAGCATTATGTTTTGTTAAAGGAACTAAATAGAAACTAAATAAAACAAACCCAGGATGGTTCTATTTAGTAGTTTAGTTGATTATGGAGAAATGAACAAATATGAAATGAAATTAAAGTGAGTTTACAGGGACAAAGGTCCTTTTTGTCACACGTATTTTTTGTCCCTATTCCTAACTAGAAAAGCACTCAGAGAGCGCAGACCTCCGCCAAGCAGCTCAGTTTTCAAAGTGATCCAGAATCCAGGATTTCTTCTGGATCATCACCAAAATCTAATCATCTGTTGGATTTACGATTAGGAACATTTCCTGAAAATTTCATCAAGATCCGTCCATAACTTTTTGAGTTATCTTGCTAATTAATAAACAAACAAACTAACTAACAAACAAACAAACAAACAAACAGACAGACTCAGGCGAAAACATGACCTCCTTGGCGGAGGTAATAAACAGCTCCAAATTTGCCCCTATAACTGCTAGCTTCAGTGAGCTTCATTTGACTGGAGCTGAACGTTGTGGGTGACGTCACACTTCCTTTGTCCACTTCTGCTGATCTTCGTTAGTTTTAATATCACAGTTAGGCGTAGTTGTCGCATCCTTTTGTTTGTCCCTGGCATGGCTTAATCGTGGCTTCAGGAAGGGCATCCGGTTTAAAATACTATATCAGCAGTACCCAGAGTAAAAGCCAAAAGAAAGTATCAAAAGTAGATGTTTTATTTTTGTGTTTTTTCTCTCTCTTTAGGCTCCAGGATCAGTTCCTTCACTCAGGCTGATCTGGCGTCGCGGAGCGTCCAGTACGTCCACACGAGCGAAGAGGAGAAGCACGCAGACCAGTTCTCCTTCACCGTATCCGACGGCAACAACGAGGTGAGGAGGTGCTGGGTTCGACTCCCAGTAGTTCTTTGTGTTTTATCGTTTTACTTCCAGTCAAAACTTCCAGAACCTTTCCTGAAGCTTTAGAATGATCTTGAGCTGGATCAGAACAAGTATAAGAGCACATAGACTAGTTTAGACCTGGTTTAGACCTGGTTTAGACCTGGTTTAGACCTGGACCACTATGGAACCTACCTGGACCACTGAGGGATTACGCAGATACAAGGACACAAAAGAAATGGTTATAACTATTATTTATTTTGCTGTTAATTGATGTTGAAACTCACATTCTATTGTCTAAAGAAAGAGTGTTTTTTTATTCTCATTGTGGTATTGGATGGAAATTGAGTTTGCATCTGTAAAGGGACAAGGATAAAGACGGGGAAGTTATGGAAAGGATTCCTAAATAAAAGATACAGTAAAAATAAAAGTTTTGTTGCAGTGTGGGGGCTGAACAAAACACGTCTTGAGCTTAATGGTTCTGTATCACACAAAATGGACTTGTGAGCTTTAAGTCGTGTTCTAATGTTGTTCCCTCTTCAAAAACACCTGGAGTTGTGTTTTGTTTCATTCACATGTTTGAGGAACTCTTTATTATTAGTCTGTCTACTTCTCCAAAGCTCCAAATGTTCTGTTCCACTTTGTGATGTCATGAAGTGGTAGTTTTCAAGTGAACAGCTCCTTTTACCTTTAGTTCAGTAGAGATCGGCGATTCCAGAGCTGAAATGATCCAGATGATTCTAGTGAAGGTGCATGGAGTTTAAAAACACAGTGGAGCACTTCCTGTATTACCACATGACATCACAAGGTGGAACAGAGTGTTTTGAGCCTGAGAGAAGAACTCAGCCTAAATGTGCAGGGTTTGTGTGTTAAACGTGTGAATGAAACAAAACAAACACAACTCCAGGTGTTTGTGACGAGGAAACGACATTAGAACAGATCAGAAAATAGAGTAAAATGGACTTTTTAAAAATGAACCTCTTTAAGAAGTTGCTGTAATAGTCGTAGTAGCTGTAATGGTAATAATAGTAGTAGTAGAAGCTGTAAATGCGGTGGTAGTTGTAGTAGTAGTAGTAATAGCAGTAGTAGTAGTAGTAGTAGTAGTAGTAGTAGTAGTAGTAGTAGTATTAGTATTAGTATTAAAACATTATAACAGAGATCAGAAATAGTGTAATACGAGCTTTTTAAAAATGACCCTTTTTCAGAAGTATCAGAGTCCGTTCCTGTATAAAGTACTTTTTTATGTGTTACATAAGTGTCCCTGTCCCCTCTGGTCCTGACATGAGCAGAGGGACAGGGGGACAGGGGGACAGGAGGACGGGGCAGACGTGACAGAGGTGATAATCACTAAGCCCCGCCCCCTTGTCGCTCACACTGAATCTCAATGAAGCTGAAACACAAACGCATGCTGTGGGTTAGAAACACGGGTTTTACAGAGGGTATTTATACTGTAGTCGGGTAAAAATGGGGAGGAGGAGGAGGAGTAGTAGTAGTAGTAGTAGTAGTAGTAGTAGTAGTAGCTGTGATGGTAGTAGTAGTAGTAGTAGTAGTAGTAGTAGTAGTAGTAGTAGTAGTAGTAGTGGAGGAAACATCATTGACTTTGAATTGACAATATTTATTATTGTAGATTATTATAGATGAATGGGGAGTGTCTGTACTGCCCAAAAAGTAACTGAGTCAGACTAAAACCTGGACTAAACCAGGACCAGAACAAGACTAAACCAGGACCAGAGCAGGACTAAACCTGGACGAGAGCAGGACTAAACCAGGACCAGAACAGGACTAAACCAGGACCAGAACAGGACTAAACCCGGACCAGAACAGTCCTAGTCTAGACCTCCACACATATTCCTCTTGTACATTAGATTTTAGATGTTATGGAGATTTTGGATATTTTGGAGTGTGGATGTGGGCTGGAGGAGGAAGCGCTTCAGGCCAAAACAAAACCCAAAAGCACGAGGGATTGTCTGTTTGGATTTGAAATGTGAGTTAAATTGACCAGTGTGGACATTTTCTGACATCCATGTGTTAATTAAGCAACACAACAGCACAACTGCTGCCAGCTGGAATAAACAGGGTCGACTTTCTCAACTTTTTTTTGCAGCTTTGCATTTCAGAAGTTTTGAATGCACAGTGGTCAGTACATGAATTAGACAGAGATAAACTTTATTGATCCTGAGGGAAGTTCAAGTTTTGCTGCTGAAACATTTCCACTGTGTGTCTCAGTTTAAGGAGGACTGGTCAGGGAGGGTCAGCAGATTCTGAGTCAGGGCAGTTTGAGGAGAGGAAGAGCCTAAAGTGTCCCTCCTCTGTGTCCTGCAGCATCACAGCAGCCTCCAGGGGGCGCCACAACAGGAAAGGCCTCATTCTTAATCTAGTCTCGTGTTTCGGTTGGTGAAGAAATGGTTCATTCCCTAAGTATTTCCTCTGGAAGGTCTTCTGCCACATTTGCTGCCACATATGGTGTAAAAAGCCTGTAGCATCTCAAATGTCCATAGCCCCTTAGCCTGGACTCTTGCACAGGAAAAAAAAAAAACAACTTCATTTCACACAGTCCAACAGTCCCACACTTGTGTCTTTTGAATTGCACCTGCCGCACTTCTTAGTTGGTTAAAATCCCATGATCTGATGTTCAAAACTGAGCTCAAAAACAAAAGTTTTAAAAACTGCTCGTGTGTGAGTCAGGTGCCACAAAAGAGTCATTGACAAAGCCCTCTTCACTGTCTTTTTTCACATTCAGAAGATATAATATTTTGTTTTAAATTGTTAATTACTTTGGAAACAGTTCTAAGGTTTCATTATTCTGAAACCCATGGGTAGGTGGAGATAGAGCCGGTCTCTACATCAGAGATCTCCAGCATGTGGTCGGGAGCTGCCAGTAGCTCTCCACCCACTTCGCCAAGTAGCTCGCCAAGGGATTTCTGAATTAAAGTAAAATTTGAATAATTAAATGCCTTTTACTATTGTACAGGTATCATTTTGATGCCTGATTTTGTACACAAATACATGGATAATGGTTTATGTTTTAATGGCGTCCAACTGTACCTCATCTAAGGCTCGCCGTGGTTCTTTTATACTAAATTTCTTGTGGCCGCTAAGACTTTTCTGGCATTTTTGTTTTGTAAAAGTAGCTTACTGGAGGAAAAAGGTTGGAGATCCCTGCTCTACATACTTGTGTGTTTATTACTGCTCTTGTTTCCAGGTGGCCCAGACCTTCTACATCACCATCAAACCTGTGGACGACTCCCTGCCCCTCCTCACCGTCCCAGGGATGAGAGTCCAGGAGGGAGTGAGGAAGACCATCACCGAGTTTGAGCTGAAGGCCACAGACGCAGACACAGAGGTGAACTGGGACTAAAGCAGGACTAAAACAGGACTAAAACAGGACCAAAGCAGGACTAAAACAGGACTAAAGCAGGACCAAAGCAGGACTAAAACAGGACTAAAACAGGACTGAACCAGGACTGAAGCAGGACTGAACCAGGACGAAAACAGGACTAAAACAGGACTGAACCAGGACTAAAACAGGACTAAAGCAGGACTCAACCAGGACTAAAGCAAGACAGAACTGGCGCTGAAGCAGGACTCAACCAGGACTAAAATAGGCCTAAAACAGGACTAAAGCAGGACTGAACCAGGACTAAAGCAGAACTCATCCAGGACTAAAACAGGACTCAACCGGGACTAAAACAGGACTGAACCAGGACTGAACCAGGACTAAAGCAGAACTCATCCAGGACTAAAACAGGACTCAACCGGGACTAAAACAGGACTGAAGCAGGACTGAACCAGGCCTAAAACAGGACTAAAACAGGACCAAAGCTGGACTTAACCAGGACAAACCAGGACTGAACCAGGACCAAACCAGGACTGAACCAAAACAAATCAACAACAAATAAAAAAACACATACGTAACACTCACAGTGAATCTCCTGTAGCACTGCCCGTCTCTTTTTAAAGCCTCATATACTGTTAGAACGTTCATTCACCATTACAGAAACTAAACTGGATCAACAGTTATAAAAACGTCATTACTTTTGTTTTTTTGTTTCCTCCGACTTCAATTTGTGTTTTTAAAGAAAAGCCAATTGAACCGTCTCTCCAGGCCCATTCATCTCTGTCCCACCGCTGACTCCTGTTACTGCAATTTCCTCCTGTGCGCCAAATGACTCGGCGTACCTCACCTTCCTCTGCACAATGAAACAAGTCCAGCGTGAACCACATTAGAGCGATGTGTTCACGAGTGATGGAGGAACAGGCTGAACTGGGCTGGACTTTGAAATGAAAATGTGTTTGGTAAAAGAAAATGGTAGATTTATTTTCGAGTGACGGGAAATTGTTCAGACAAGACGGGTTTTTTTAAAATTATCGTTATTTTACTTTTCAGGGTACTTTCATAGCAGCATACTCATCGTGAAGGGTTTTATTGCTTGAATCAGGAAGTGCGCCTTAGCATGCTAGTGGCGGTCAGAGGTACCATGACGTCAAAACTGAGGTCTGGTCTCTGAGAGTTGCGAAAATTGCGTTTTAAATTGCAATATTGATCTAAAACGACTCAATAAAGAGCTGTGAAATGATAATAATAATGCATAACACTTGTATGGCGCTTTTCAAGATACGCAAAGACGCTTTACATGAAGAAACCAACAAAGGCAAACAAAAGAAATAAGAAAGTTAATGAACGGTGGTTTTAAAGAGATGGGTTTTCAAACTTTTTTAAAAAACATGGGGAGTGCGGAGGAGTCTCGGAGGTGTTTGGGCAGGGAGTTCCAGAGGGCAGGGGCAGCAGCGGAGAAGGCCCTGGGAGATCGGAGGTTGGCGTCGGCTGATCGGAGGGCACGGGTCGGGGTGTGGTGGTGGAGGAGCTCAGAGAGGTCTGTGGGGGCCAGGTTAAGGAGGAACTTGCACACGATGGTGAGGAGTTTGAATGGGATGTGCCAGTGGAGATCTTTGAGGACTGGGGTGATTTCAGGGGTGAGTTCTGGATGTACTGGAGACTATTAAGGAGTTTGACGTTCCAGAGGCGGTAGAAGGCGGTTTTGGTGATGTGTCTGAGAGGGTCTGGTCAAAGAAGGGCACCTCAGATGGAGTAGTGAGCAGCAGATTTTTTGCATTTGTACTGAAATGACTCAGCAATGCTGCAGATTCCTACGAGTATCACAAATTCGATTCGATTTTGCAGAATACCTCCGCTTCAAAACACTCCATTTAAAGCCGGTTTTCTTGTTCCTCTGCCCCTTCCAGGCTGAGTCCCTCGTATTCACCGTGGTGCAGCCCCCTCGCCACGGCACCATTGAGCGCACCCACAACGGGCAGAGCTACCGGCAGACCAGCTCCTTCACCATGGACGACATCTACCAGAACCGAATCAGCTACAACCACGATGGCTCCAACTCCCTCAAAGACCGCTTCAGCTTCAGCCTCTCCGACTCCACCAACCTGCTCTTCATGGTGCAGGAGGCTGGCAAAGAGGTACGGGCACAGGGGTACGGGCTTAGGGGTACAGGCACAGGGGTACGGGCACAGGGGTACAGGCACAGGGGTACGGGCACAGGGGTACAGGCACAGGGGTACAGGGGTATTACAGGGACTGACATCACAGTATATTATAATAACAAAGAGCGAAAATATAAACGGTAATAATACATTGAAATAAGTAGCAAAAATACAAATATAATACCTGCCTGCAGTCAGAGGAGTCAGCGAGGGGCCAAAGGGGTCTGTTCTCCCAGGCCCCAGGATCGTAGGGGCCCAGAATTGGAACCTCTGTCTATTTTTTAATATTAGAGAGGGCCCATGTGAGTCTTCTTGCCCTCGGGACCCCAAATTTCCGTTGAGATGCATGCAATATATACAATATTTATGGTAATGGTTCTCCAACAGGCTCCTACAGTACATACTATAATGCTCCCTACAACTGTACAACAACTCACCCACTGCACCAGACTATAGAGGGACAGAGCAGATAATACTCCCTACAACTGTACAACAACTCACCCACTGCTCCAGACTATAGAGGGACAGAGAAGATAATACTCCCTACAACTGTACAACAACTCACCCACTGCACCAGACTATAGAGGGACAGAGAAGATAATACTCCCTACAA
Source organism: Taenioides sp. WSHXM2023 (assembly GCA_029959045.1). Classification (NCBI taxonomy): domain Eukaryota; kingdom Metazoa; phylum Chordata; class Actinopteri; order Gobiiformes; family Gobiidae; genus Taenioides; species Taenioides sp. WSHXM2023. The sequence continues at coordinate 32,791,996 of CM057089.1, forward strand.
CTGTACAACAACTCAATCTTAAGTAACAGATAATACTCCCTACAACTGTACAACAACTTAATCTTAAGTAACAGATAATACTCCCTACAACTGTACAACTACTCAATCTTAAGTAACAGATAATACTCCTTACAACTGTACAACTCAGTCTTAAGTAACAGATAATACTCCCTACAACTGTACAACAACTCAATCTTAAGTAACAGATAATACTCCCTACAACTGTACAACTCAATCTTAAGTAACAGATAATACTCCCTACAACTGTACAACTCAATCTTAAGTAACAGATAATACTCCCTACAACTGTACAACTCAATCTTAAGTAACAGATAATACTCCCTACAACTGTACAACTCAATCTTAAGTAACAGATAATACTCCCTACAACTGTACAACTCAATCTTAAGTAACAGATAATACTCCCTACAACTGTACAACTCAATCTTAAGTAACAGATAACCTTATGCCCTGTCAATCAGCAGAGTATTTACACTGTCGTTCTTGTCTCTTGTTTATAGCTGTGATTTTATAGTTTATTTTATATTTTATTACTTATTTTTCTATTTTATTTTGACTTGTACATTTACATTTATTTTTATAATTATGTCTCATTTGACACGTGTCTCTTGCTCTTTTTGCTACACCATCTATTTTTGTTCCTCTCTGTTATTATTTTATATTGTGATGTTTGAGCTGCTGTGTCCAAATCATTTCCCTTGTGGATCAATAAAGTTTGTCTAAGTCTAAACTGTAGTAAAATGAGGAGGAAACAGGTAAAATTTTGAAATTACATAAACATTGCGTGTCTTTGTCTCCGGATACAAGGTTCTTGTGCAAATCAAATACAGCTTTTCCTGGTGACAATTGTAATGCTGATTTATTCTTAATTACAAAAACATTGGACATGATGGACAAGTTAATTGTGAAGTTAATTGTTATAATTTGGTTCCAGACGATTCTCCAATCAGAACGCAGATTGAGCATCACATGACTCTCTCATTTGGGTTGCCAGGTTCAAAGCTGAAATCCAGTGTGTTTAAACCTAAAATGTCTCTGATCTGAACGGTCTCTCCCTAAAGCCCTGAGTCAGTGCTAGTGCAGCCTCTGCAGCTCAGGGAGGGAATTCTGGAGGTTCTGAGCTTCACATGAGCCTGTCCAGAAACTGAGACTGAGGTTTAACTGTACGAGCGCAGTTCCTTTAATCACATTTGTGGATAATTTTATCAGCTGTGAGAAAACGTAACAACAACAGCATCGAAATTAACCGGGAGAACTGGGAACAGATGTATTTATTTTTACTCAGGGGACCCAGACTCAAACTGAAGTAGTGCAATATGAAAAAAGGAAATGCATGATTTTGTCAAACTAAAACAACAAAAAAAAATATATATATATATATATAAAAAAAAAATAACATCTGCATTTCATTTGTTGTCAAAATTAATTTTACCTTCACGGCTGCGACTAACCATCAGTGATTGTTTTTTTTCTATTAGTCGCCTTATTAGTAGAGTTTTTTTAAGTATGTTTTAACAGTAAAAATGCAAATACTGATGGCCTCTAGATGGAGAATATTTGAATATTGCATAATTGTCTTACTGATGAAAAACCTGTTAATTCATTAACATTTAATAGTTAAAATAGTCAGCAGTTATTTTAATAGACAATTAGTCACAATTATTCCATTTATTTATTTCTTTATTTGGACAGGGACGGATACAAAAACGTGGATTAACAGTAAAAGAATGTGATGCAGGGAGCAGCGTATTTAAAGCCAAGGCAAATCAGCATCACCAGCCCCCAGACGAGATTTTGACACTTTTGTAGAAAAAGTAATAAACAAAGTGAATTTGTCAAGAGAATCAAATGGTATAAAAATCTTGCACTTACGCAGCAGTTCTGGCATTTGTTATAAAAATGTGGGGTGAAAAAGAGAATTCCTTAAAGGTGCACTGTGTAACTTTTCGGTTGGGGGTCTGTCACCTGCTTGTTTCTATGGATACGTCACTGCTCTGCCTGGAATGTTCCACAGTGTGACATTAAACAGCTCTACTTTACATTTATTCAATTACAGGTGGTTTTACAGCTCAAAAATACCTATAAAAACAGACATTCTGACAGTGAGCGGGGTCGCCTCTCCACAGATCTGACCTGGAACTCGGCCCTGTGGTGTCACCTGCTGTCTCCGTAGAAATAAATAAGTGTAATGCCATACTGTGGAACATTCCAGGCAACATCTCCATGGAAAGAAGCAGGTGATGGACCCTCCACCAGAAAAGTTACACAGTGCACCTTTTAAGAGATTTAGTAAAGTAATAAGTATTTTTATTGCTCAAAAATGCCTTAAAATCAGTGGTGGTTTGGTTGGGGGTCCGTCACCTGCTTGTTTCTATGGATACGCCATTGCTCTGTCTGGAATGTTCCACAGTGTGACATTAAACAGCTCTACTTTACATTTATTCAATTACAGGTGGTTTTAGAGCTCAAAAATACCTAGAAAAACAAACATTCTGACTGTGAGCGGGGTCGCCTCTCCACAGATCTGACCTGGAACTTGGTCTGGTTTGGTCTCCATGAAGGTCGAAAGGTTTAAAGCCATACTGCGAAACATTCCAGACAAAGCAATAACATCTCCACGAAGAAAAGCATTCGACGGACCCTCCACCAGAAAAGTTACGCAATGCAGCTTTAATAATTAAAAGCCCATCTGTGTAGAGTGAAAACTGACGGCGTAGATCAGGCTCAGCCGCACGTCTCATGCTGCTTTTCACATTCTTCTGACAAACACCAAGCAAAGGGTACGTCGTGTCTTCTGATTCCAAAGTGACATTTGAAAACCTCGGCTGTGGAGACGCAAGAGCCAATAGTTGAAAGCGAAAGCATCAAAAACCTGACAGAAAATGCAATATAAAATGTTGAATGTCAGACAGCTGTGAGTTATTACTTTTATTGATTTTTATGTTTTAAAATAGTGCCACGTCGGGTGAACTTAAACCAGATTTGAGCCCAGAAGGAATGTCCCTGTCAGATGCCAGATCTGCTTCTGTCTGTAGTTCTGTACGGCTAGATCTTAAATAACTGGGAATCTGCCTGGCTCGTCGATTTAGCTTTAAAAAACACGTTTGAATCTTCTTCCAGGGTTGTCAGAAGTATCGGGAATCAGATGCGAATCAATACTAAAACTAGACTTAAACTTAGACTTAGACAAAGTTTATTGATCCACAAAGGAAATGATTTGGACACAGCAGCTCAAACATCACAATATAAAATAATAACAGAGAGGAACAAAAATAGATGGTGTAGCAAAAAGAGACAGAGACACGTGTCAAATGAGACAAAATTATAAAAATAAATGTAAATGTACAAGTCAAAATAAAATAGAAAAATAAGTAATAAAATATAAAATAAACTATAAAATCACAGCTATAAACAAGAGACAAGAACGACAGTGTAAATACTCTGCTGATTGACAGGGCATAAGGTTATCTGTTACTTAAGACTGAGTTGTTGTACAGTTGTAGGGAGTATTATCTGCTACATAAGGGTGAGTTGTTGTACAGTTGTAGGGAGTATTATAGTATGAATGTAGTCCTGTATCTCTCACTGTTTGAGCGGAGCTGTAGGAGCCTGTTGGAGAATGAGCTCCTCTGTCCCTCTATAGTCTGGTGTTGTAGGGAGTATTATCTGTCCCTCTCTTGTCTGGTGCAGTGGGTGAGTTGTTGTAGGGAGTATTATCTCGTCTGTCACAACTCCAGGTCTGTTTTTGAGGAGGAAACAACATTATAACACGATTTAAAGCTCACAAGTGTCATTTTTGTGTAATATTGCACCTTTAAACTCACTGGTGTTTTGTTCCAGATCGTGACGGCGGCTCCTCAGAAGTTTAAGATCGATATTCTCCCGGTGGATGATGGGACGCCGCGGATCGTCACCAACCTGGGCCTGCACTGGCTCGAGTACATGGACAACAAGGTACAGGCTCCTTATCGCACAAAGGAAGTGTGTACAGAAAAACACATGACATTTATTTAAAGGGACGTAACAATAACCCAAATATCGTGATATCGTATCGTCAGAAGTCTCACAGTAATATCATGGGCCATCACAATATATCAAATTACAAGTTTCTTTGCTTAAATTCATTGTTTTAGTGTAGCAATGGGTAAAAAAAACAGAGGGAACTACATAAACCATGATCCTTTGCTCCTTTCAGCGCAGAATACATGAAGAAATAAGTGTTATTAAGCACCTTTGGATAGTGACAGAACGAAGAAAGTCTTGTCAAGGGATTTAAAAAAGAAAAAGTAGAAAAAGTATCATATTCACTATTTTGTTAGGCTTCACAAAATATTGGAAAAAATATCGAAAAAACATCCCGTCATTAACTGATAAATCGGTCCATGTAGTCTTAGTTAACCAAAATTTGGGTTAATTCGGCTAATTATTTTATTTAGACGTTAAGGATTTATATGTGACTCCAGCAGAAAGGGAGAAGTGCATGAGTTTGTTGAAGATTTGGTATTTTTTTATATTTATATGTAAAAAGGCAGATTAAACTCATGATTCACAAATGAAATGAATCTGTCTTTATATAAATATTTAGTTTGATTGACTTTTTTCTGCATAAATAGTAGTTTTTGCATGAGCTCCCCCTGCAGGTGTAGTCTTGTGAGTGCAGTTTGGGTCACATACACTTTGTAAAAACAGATGTTGCAGCGTTGGATGTGTGAAAGTTTTAAAATCCTAACAAATTTTACTTACATAACGCTGCCATCTACTGGTGTAAAGATGTAAGAACAATTCAGTGATTTAACAAACTAATAAATCTGCTGTAATCTCCGGTGACACTCAGTATTTCAAAATAAAACTACAATGTTTAGAGTTATTTATTCATGTAATTATTCACTGTTGTTCAAAATGAGAGAGAGAACTCATCATTTAAGAGCGAATGGAAATTTCAAATTGCCAAATGTTCAAACTACCCGTAAAAGTTTCTGTGTGTCTGAACAGTCTGGATACGCGCCTCAAACGATGGCAGAATATCCATAAATTCAAGTTGTTGTACAAACGTATAGTCTGGTCACGGTTTATAGAGAAAAGGTCTTAATATTAAAACGATTCTTCCTTCTGTAGTGGTGGTTTGTGCTTGTTGTTTCCTGACCTTTGCTGGTATAAATGAAACAGAAAACACACACCAAAGTTCTTGTAGATGTGCAAATGCAAGGAACAGCTATTTAAAAGTGAAAAAAATTGAAAAAAAAAGTGAAAAAGTCGAAATGTCCAAAAGCTTTTTTTGATTTTTAAATAACGTTTCGGCAAAAAACCTTCGTCAGATCGTTTTTTTGCTTTGGACCACAGAACACAAAATGGTGGCCAGCGCAGGGAGGTCCAAAAGTGACGTCAACCGCTCTACAACAAGAAAAAACTGTTAGATATTTACATAAAAACATTCTCATAAAATCCAAAAATAGTTTGACCATATCACAAAAAGCATCTTAGGTCAAACTCACATTAAATCCGTGAGGACCAAGAGTCTGAAGTTGGTGAATCCAAAGCGTTCTCTTTTCGACAGGCGCACTTCCAGATCCCCACCTCTAGGGGGCAGTTGTACATGTTCAGTGTTTGTATATCGTAAGGAACAAAGAGGATGGTTGAAATCTACAAAATGCGCTGTCCATTTCCACTACTTGTATCTTTAATTTAATTGTTGGTGTCTTTAATTTCCTCACCATTGTTGGAATCTTTTGTATTATTCCATTTTTTATTGCAAATGAGAGTTATTTTACCAAACTATAACAGTGACTCATTGTAAATAGTTCATATGATCTAATGTAAAAAGTCTGAAGAATGTAAAAGAAACTTGAACTTAAATTAGAAGAGGGGGTGGGGTAAAGTAAGTTTTCTTCTTCCCACTCCTTTTTGTTGTTGTTGTTTGTGTTGTTCTGATTGCACTAATGTCAATATGGATGATATAAAGAACAAAAAAAGCTTACTTGCCCAAAATAAATACATAAATAATAATAATACAACAATATTTATTCATAAACTGGTGACTGGACCCATTTTCTTGCTATTTTTATTCAACAACACAACATGGGGAAGGCAGGTTTATTTTAGACACATCTAAAATGAAAATACTTCACAGAAAACATAAATAATACTTGACTAAAGGTACAGTATGTAACTTTCTGCGTGGTTTGGTGAAAATATAAAGTTAAAACCACACTTCAGAACATTCTAGGAGACAGATACGTTTATGAAAAGATTATAGCCAACGAGGCAGGTTTGTGGAGGTGCAAGCGCGCTCAGAATAAAGACGCAAGTGTTAATAAAATAAAATAAAATTAAATTAAATTAAATTAAATTAAATTAAATACAATAAAAACAACCAAAATGAAAAAAAATGCTTTGATTTTATTTTTATTGTATTAATTTTTTTGTTCTTTATTGAATGTTTCCATAAATCAATCATACATATAGATTATACAATATAACATAGATTATAAAATAAAAAAAAACAAAAAAAAAACTGTGAACAACAAGAGGATTCATCATAATAATATGTTTTTCAGCTCAATCTTTACACGTTTGTGAAGTTGTAGAAATCTAAAACGATTTTAGTAATTTTTGAAGTTAAAAAGTTACATACTGTGGCTTTAAACTAGTGCAGAAGAACATCTTTTCAGTCATACAGTACAGTTAAACAGAACACTTTTGAGTCTGGATTTATTCATTTATACATTATACACATTTTCCCAGACATTATTTTCATTTTTAATCACTTTATTTTTTTTTGGGTTTCCTAGGCGACCAACCTGATCAGCCGTAAGGAGCTGCTGACCATGGACCCGGACACAGAGGACGACCAGCTGGTTTATGAGGTCACCACGGTGCCAAAACACGGATTTCTGGAGAGCAAACTCAAACCTGGCAACCCCATCACCACGTTCACACAAGGTACACGCAAACACAAAACACGTGTCACGTTTTTATTGTGTTTTTATTGAATTACAGGTGTTTTTGTTGCTCAGAAATACCTTGACAAACACGTATTGTTACTGTGAGTGGGGGTCTCCTTAGACGCTTAATGCTGTACTTTGGAACATTCTCAGCGAGGCGTTAACATCTCCATGTAGACGAGCAGGTGTTGTTAAAGCGTAACTTTAGCGGTGACAAATGGCATTAGAATAGATTAGAAACGATGCAAAAACATAAAAAAGTCGTAGTGTCTTCTTTGTTTTAACCTCTTGTCTTCGTGTGGACTCAGGGGACATAAACCTGGGTCTGATCCGGTACGTCCTGCAGCCGGAGAACCTTCAGGAGACCATGGACCTGTTCCAGTTCTCAGTGAGGGACAGTAAACCCAACACCGTCACAGACAACGTTTTCCACATCCAATGGTCCCTGCTCAGCTTCCAACACACCAGGTCTGCAAATACTGATGCAAATACTTAAAATACTTCATACTATAAAGTAGAATAAGATTATACTTTTGTGTTTTGTAGAAAGTTTTTGCATTTATATGAAAAATAATGATATATGGAAGATACATTTTATAGCTACATATATTAAAAGAAACAAATGTAGTGTTATGAGTGTTATCGCTTCAGTTATTGAGTCCACAAACTTTGTAGATCAATTACATAATGCAAATAATACATATTTCTTTTTTTTTTTTTTTTTTTTTTAAAGCAAATTAGACTTAGACTTAGACAAACTTTATTGATCCACAAGGGAAATGATTTGGACACAGCAGCTCAAACATCACAATATAATATAATAACAGAGAGGAACAAAAATAGATGGTGTAGCAAAAAGAGCAAGAGACACGTGTCAAATGAGACAAAATTATAAAAATAAATGTAAATGTACAAGTCAAAATAAAATAGAAAAATAAGTAATAAAATGTAAAATAAACTATAAAATCACAGCTATAAACAAGAGACAAGAACGACAGTGTAAATACTCTGCTGATTGACAGGGGCATAAGGTTATCTGTTACTTAAGACTGAGTTGTACAGTTGTAGGGAGTATTATCTGTTACTTAAGAATGAGTTGTACAGTTGTAGGGAGTATTATCTCCTCTGTCCCTCTATAGTCTGGTGCAGTGGGTGAGTTGTTGTAGGGAGTATTATCTCCTCTGTCCCTCTATAGTCTGGTGCAGTGGGTGAGCTGTTGTACAGTTGTAGGGAGTATTATCTCACAGGCTCTACATATTCTGTCCATTTAAACCACCTCCAGTTGCTTTGATTTTTGCAAAAACATTCACGTTCGTTTCCCCATTTTGGCATTTTTTAGGTTTAAAATTTGACTTTCTGGTTAGAAATCGTGCCAAATATAATACCGTGTTCTTCTTGTGAACAGTTATAACGTGAGTGAGAAGGCGGGCACGGTGTCGGTGACGGTGAAGCGCACAGGGAATCTGAACCAGTACGCTGTGGTCCTGTGCCGAACTGAACCAGACTCGGCCTCCTCCTCCTCCTCCAGCAACAAACCAGGAAGTCAGGACTACGTGGAGTTCGCCGGGCAGGTAACGCACGTACTGTAGTGTTGGTATAATCACAAACACATCTCATATGGGCTTTTCTACAAGAACACGAAAAAAACATCACAACCTCACACTTCACATCAGAACTGTGACTCAACTGTGATGAAATTTGACACTAAATTAGACCAGACTTGGACTAAACCAGGACTAGAACAGGACCAAACCAAGTCAGGAACAAACTGGGGTGAACACAAATAATACATTGGACTTGTGTGGCTCTTTTTGGACACTCAAAGACATTTTACAAACAAAACATGAAGTAACACTGTAGAAAACAAGGGGAATCATGGGGGAATGCATCTTGTACAGGTGAGTTTTTAGTCGTGATTTGAAGTGCTGCAGTGAGTACGAGTTTCTGATGGATTTTGGGAGAGAGTTCGGCGGCAGCAGCGACTGCTCAGTCCCCCAAGGTCCGGTGATCTGGACCTCACTGTCCTCAAAGGAGTAGCCTGTGGCTTTTAGGTGGAGATGTACAGCAGATTGAGGTCCTTTTAGGTGGAGATGTACGGCAGATTGAGGTCCTTTTAGGTGGAGATGTACGGCAGACTGAGGTCCTTTTAGGTGGAGATGTACGGCGGACTGAGGTCCTTTTAGGTGGAGATGTACGGCGGACTGAGGTCCTTTTAGGTGGAGATGTACGGCAGACTGAGGTCCTTTTAGGTGGAGATGTACGGCAGACTGAGGTCCTTTTAGGTGGAGAAAGACAGGTTTTGTTTCTCCAGTGTAGCGCCCCCTGCAGTCTTCACTACACTGAATGGAGTAGACCACATTGCTTTGTTTGTGGCTCTGTGTTTTGTCCTTAGGATGGACCAGTTTTTGTCTTAAAGTGTTTGTGGGTTTGAAATAGACTGGGATTTCATGTTGTCTGAAGATCCTCTGTAGTTTTTTCAGAAACACCAGCCAGGTAAGGAATAGTTACCTCGTGTAATGTTACCTCAAACTGCTCTGTCTCCTCACTCTTCCCAACTTTTCACACCAAATATTGCAAACCAGGTCTAAACATATGCCAGATCTAAACCTGGACTAAACTCCCGGACTAAAATGGACTAAAACAGTACCATACCACACTACAAAACCTCTTTCCTCGTCCAGGTGCAGTTCGACGAGCGCGAGGACACCAAAGTGTGCACCATCATCATAAACGATGACCAGGTGTTTGAGGGCGTGGAGAGGTTCAGGGTGGAGCTGAGTATGCCCGTGTACGCTCTACTCGGACAAAACACCAGAGCTGTGGTCAACATCAACGACACAGAAGATGAACCCAGGCTGCAGTTTGATCAGAAGACCTACCACGTGAACGAGAGCGCGGGCTTCGTCCACGCGCCTGTCGAGAGGAAAGGTGAGACTACAACACTTTAGTTTAACCTCGGACAGACACGAGGAGAAAGTATCAGAGCCCAGCAGAAGACATTGTTCCATTTTAGGGGTCACATATAAATCGCTGACAGTGGACTAATTAATTTTATAAAGCAAGTATTAAAGTTCATTAAGTTAATAGTTTGTAATGTTCAAATCATCCTTTGCTAATTAAAAGTCATTGGAAACGTGTCAGGGGTTAAATACCAGTAAAATGTGGCCTTAAAGAGCCATCCATCCATCTTCTTCTGCTTATCCGGGACTGGGTCGCGGGGGCAACAGTCTAAGCAGGGACTCCCAGACTTCCTTCACCCCGGACACTTCCTCCAACTCCTCCGGGGGGGCTCCAAGGCGTTCCCAGTCCCTCCAGCATGTCCTGGGTCTTCCCCGGAGCCTCCTCCCGGTGGGACATGCCTGGAACACCTCCTGAGGGAGGCGTCCAGGAGGCATCCGGAGGAGCAGTGGCTCTACTCCAAGCCCCTCCTGTGTGACTGAGCTCCTCACCCTATCTCTAAGGGAGCGTCCAGCCACTCTGGAGGAAACTCATTTCGGCCGCTTGTATCCGCGATCTTGTCCTTTCGGTCATTACCCAAAGCTCATGACCATAGGTGAGGGGAGGAATGTAGACTGACGGTAAATCCAGAGCTTTGCCTTTCGGCTCAGCTCCTCTTCACCACAACAGTCCGATACAGCGACCACATCACTGCCGACGCTGCACCGATCCGCCAGTCAATCTCACACTCCATCTATTCTAATGTTCTGTCAAAATTCTAAAGAAAAGACAGGGACATTAGGATTTTGACAGAACATTCTATAAAGAAAGATTCTGGGCACACAATTGTATCAAAGCACGACATAATCGTATAATTGGTTAAACATTCTGATTTCAATATTACACAGTTAATACAGCCTGTCTGGACAAACACATAAATAAACATCCACTTGTCCAAACTACAAAGTATTAAGAGCGTACTGTCTTGTGTACATATTTTTATTGCAGCAAACTAAATACACCAAGATACTAAAAATGTAAATCCTTTGTTTCTAGAATATTCACTGATATCGGGCGATGGTTGTTGATGTTACATAAATAAATAATCGCAGGTGAACATATGCTTGATCAGAAGTTTTACTGATGCTCCACTGTGACTTGCTCAGCTTCACATGAGTCCGTCACAAGACACGACACACAAACACATTTACGTGTACCTTTATACTAATGAAAGTACTACACAGCAGATTTATTTTAAGAATGTGACAGTGGAGACACATGTCCATCACTGGGGGTCCTCGTCAGTTTTGATGAGTTGATGAGGGAGTTTGGCCCCATTCCAATCGGGTTGGGGTCTCGCGGGCCGGTCCAGATCTCCTCGGGGTCCAGATTTGGCAGTTTCGTCTGTTTAAGTTAAACACAGATACAGGTTCACACAGGGGCTGAGTGTCACTTTTAGTATTTAGTATTTAGAGCAACAATTCAACGACAAGACTCTGATGTTCAAAATCAGACTTTCATTAAGGAGGTGTGGGATATTAAAAGCATTGTAATCACCCTCTCCTCCCTCTCTCCTCCTCTCCTCCCTCTCTCCTCCTCCTCTCCTCCTCCTCTCCTCCTCCTCTCCTCCCTCTCCTCCCTCTCTCCTCCTCTCCTCCCTCTCTCCTCCTCTCCTCCCTCTCTCCTCCTCTCCTCCCTCTCTCCTCCTAATCTCCGCCTCCTCTCCTCCTCCTCTCCTCCCTCTCCTCCCTCTCTCCTCCTCTCCTCCCTCTCTCCTCCTCTCCTCCCTCTCTCCTCCTCTCCTCCTCCTCTCCTCCTCTCCTCCTCCCTCTCTCCTCCCTCTCTCCTCCTCTCCTCCTCCTCTCCTCCCTCTCTCCTCCTCTCCTCCCTCTCTCCTCCTCTCCTCCCTCTCTCCTCCCTCTCTCCTCCTCCTCTCCTCCTCTCCTCCCTCTCTCCTCCTCTCCTCTCTCCTCCCTCTCTCCTCCTCTCCTCCTCTCCTCCTCTCCTCCTCTCTTCCCTCTCTCCTCTAGGTGATTCCTCCAGCACAGTCTCCGCCCTCTGTTACACCGTCCCAAAGTCCGCTCAGGGCTCCAGTCTGACCGGTCTGGAGTCCGGCTCGGACTTTAAGACCCGGGGCATGACCGGCGCCAACCGCGTGGTGTTCGGACCCGGCGTCTCCATGACGACCTGCGACGTGAAGCTGATCGACGACAGCGAGTACGAGCTGTCGGAGGAGTTCGAGCTGGTGCTGTCCGACGCCTCGGATAACGCCAGACTCGGGGACGTGCCGGTCGCCAAAGTGGTGATCGACGGGCCCAACGACGCCTCCACCGTCTCCCTCGGCAACGCCACATTCACCTTCAACGAGGACGCAGGTGTGGGCGGGGGGTTCACAGGTTCACTGGTCCATCACAAACGATTAGAAGATCGTCAAATTAATAAGACACGGAATTTTTTCATTGTTTCTGAGCCACAATCATAAAAATTCAAGAAATAAACTCTTAAAATGTTTGACTCTGTGCGTCATGAGTCTATATAATGTTTGACTTTTGACAAAAAATATAACTTTTTCATGAAATTCTCATTATTTGTGATGGACTAGTGTACTATGGTGGCACCACATTACTATAGAACCACATTTGAATTTTATTTAATATATTTTTGGGTGTATAAACGTCCCTATTGTCCCCAGTGATAAAAAAAAAAAAAACTAATTACAGATAAATACAGCTGCTTCTGTGTGTTTATGACAATACTCAACGCATAAAGTGACTTTTGTATTGTCAGTTTTGCATTTGTTTTTAGACTAAGACTTAGATTTAGATAAACTTTCTTGACCCACAAGGGAAATGACTTGGACACAGCAGCTCACACATCACAATATATAATAATAACAAAGAGAAATATAAGAGTAATAATAAATTCTAAATAAGTAGCAAAAAGAGACAAGAGACTGGTGTAAAATAAGGCAGAATTATATAAATGTATACGTACAAGAAAAAAATAAGGTAATAATAAAAATAGACTATGGAAAAGATTTGACTATTAGAGAACACCATAGTTATAGTATTAATGGAAAACACAGTGTAGTCGTAATATTAGTACCATAACCTGAGAAACAGACTCCCGTATAAAAGCAGCACAGTCTAAAAAGATATAAACACTTAAATCTATCACAAAATGACTTAAAAGTAGTGAAATTATCTGTCCGTGCAGCAAGATCATTTTATCTTAAAATAAACTCCCTCTAGACTAAAATGAAGCGTCTCTGCTAAGAGTTCATGGGCTGGAAATAACTTTATGAACGCAAAATTTGAGATAAACATTTGAATATCAAACAAATCTGTGTCACTGAATCTAAAAACAAGTCAAGTGTTGCAGAGGAAAACTGTGGTAAATGGATTGTAGCTTCTTTTAAACATTTATTGCCTAAATTTAAGTTTTTCTGACTAGTTGAGTCATGGAAGAAATATATGTGACAATTAGACAACGAGTAAGTCGATAATAATTCTGAAAACAAGATGAATAACCTGATGTAAGTTTTAAAATCTTGTTGTTTTCTGTCGTATCGTCTCTGTGTTTCCAGGGACCATAGAGATCCCGGTTCTCCGTCAGGGCAGTGACCTGTCGTCTCTCACCTCCGTGTGGTGTGCCACTCGGCCCTCTGACCCGCCCTCCGCCAGCCCCGGGGTCGACTACATCCCCAGCTCCAAGAAGGTCCAGTTCAAACCCGGGATCACACAAGAGGTCAGCTGTCAGTGTGAATGTGCGATTTTCAAGAAATATATACGTTACATGCTGCTTTTTCCTCTTAAAATGCCTTAAAATGACTTAATCCAAAGAACTAAGATTTAAAAGTGCTTAGAACTGTTATTTCTTCATGTCTGCGCTGAAACGGAGCAAAGGATCATGGTCTATGTAGTTCCTTCTGTTTTTTTTTAGGTATTGCCGCACCAAAACTATTAATTTAAGAGAAGAGACTTGTAATTCGATATATTGTGATGGTCCACGATTTTATTGTGAGACTTTTGATGATACGATATCACGATATTTCGGTTATTGTCACGTCTCTAGTTGTTACTGGAGGTTCTTCTGGTGACTGTTGCTTGTTTGTCTCTGAATAAATGACTTAGTGGCTCTGGCGCTGGATTATTTATTAGGGTGGAACTTGTAGTTAATTCATCTCAATTAATCGCATAACAATATTTGCCCCAGAAGCAGCATTTATTTTGTGTAAATGAATTTTAGTGGACTCATTTTCTTCCTGAAGCCAGTCACCAGTCACAACCAAAAACACGCAACACCCCTATGAACAGTTTACAATCAAGGACCGTCAAGGAATTCCTCCCTCCTGTGGCTCACCACCTGCAGAGGGGTTCACCACCTGCAGAGGGGTTCACCACCTGCAGAGGGGTTCACATCTGCCACTGTGCTTAATGTAATTGTACACTGTCCTAATAAACCAATAAACTTAAACTTAAACTTGTTGGACTTTGGGCTGCTGACGCCTCTTGTTTGTACTCGGACTAGAACTGCTCCCGCCAACAGCTCCAGAAGTTTCCGTGTGTAGCAGGTATTGGGTTTAGAATATTTGTGTGGGGAAACATCGGCTCTGAAATACACAAAATGAGACGGAGACGTTATTCTTGTGTTGCCTTGGCTTTTTGCTGCTACCGACAGGAAGGAACAGGAAGCAGGAGCAACAGCGAGCCAAACCGTCTCACTGGTGCTGCCATCAAGTGGACACAATCGAGATTGCAATTGTTCATGTCTCAAAATAAAACACCACCACTATTTATCATTTACAAAATTACATTACATTAAATAAAACTATGTGACCACACCTCGTGGGCGTCACACGCGCTCGCTCTGACGTGTTTTGTATTTAAATGGTTTCGTCGGGTTGAGGCGCTTCTGTGAGATGCAAACTCTTTTCTGCACAGTTTGCAATAAACGATGCCTTTGTCAAGACTTCCATCGGGTCGTTTTTTCAGTAGAAATTTACCGTCCTGCAGACCCAGAGCGCTTTCATGTAGTTGGAACTGTGTGTCAATATAATTGGCGTTCCACGATATGGTGCGCTTTCAAACATTCCGTGTTGTTTGGCGTGCAAACTGTGATAAAATGCGTTAATATTTTTAATGCTTTATTTTCTTTTTAATTAATTAATCGTAATTAGCGCGTT
This sequence comes from Taenioides sp. WSHXM2023, assembly GCA_029959045.1. Classification (NCBI taxonomy): domain Eukaryota; kingdom Metazoa; phylum Chordata; class Actinopteri; order Gobiiformes; family Gobiidae; genus Taenioides; species Taenioides sp. WSHXM2023. The sequence goes on from CM057089.1 coordinate 32,807,080, forward strand.
AATGTCCCACCCCTGATATTTCTGCATTTGAATTGTGTTGCAGACGTGCAGCCTGACCATCGTGGATGACCTCCAGTCTCCGGTGATCGAAGGCGCCGAGTCCTTTGTGGTGTTCCTGAGCTCTCCACAGGGGGCAGTGTTGCAGGAGCCGTATGAGGCCAGTGTGGTCATCCAGGACACGTTCTTAGACAGTACGGACTATCACATTTATAACACGCATAATAATTCTTTCATAATAATGTGTGAATGTTGTGTGGTCCTCTCAGTCCCCAGTATGCAGTTTGAGAAGACGTCTTTCACGGTGAAGGAGAGGGACTCTGTGTTAAACCTGCCTGTGGTTCGGAGCGGGGACCTGTCCTTTAAATCGTCCGTGCGCTGTTTCACCCGCACGATGTCCGCCGCCGTCATGGAGGACTTCGAGGAGAGGCCCAACACTGACCAGTCCAGGATCACCTTCCTCAAAGGAGAGCGGGTACAGCTCCAGGCGTTTATCACACAGAATAAAGCAAATCATATTTCCTTCTCTTGTTTATGAAAAAATACTAAAAACCGTAACACACCAGGATTAGAAAAATGGAATTCGTTACTGAAATATTATTTAAGTATTGAACAAAATATGTCAGCAGAAAAAAATAATCAAAAACAGTTTAATTACGTGTGCGGGACCATCTTGACATGTATTTCTTAAAGGTCCCACATCACACAAAGATAAGATAAGATAAGATAAGATAATCCTTTATTTGTCCCACAATGGGGAAATTGCAGTGTCACAACGCAAGTTACAGAAAGAGTAGGAAAATAAGAGCATGCATCAAAATCAAGATAAATAATAATAATAATAATAATAAGTATTTACAATCAACTAAAAAACACAACACTGTAAGCTAAGCTAAAAGGCACAGGAACATTGCACAATAAGTGTTTTTGATTCTGAGATGATTGTGTACAGTGCAGTGATGGACAGTGGTGGGTAAATAAATAATAGCAGGTAAAGTGACTTTAAATAATATTGCACATTGTTATTATTACTATGGAGATTACACATGGTTGCTATGGGAATGACACATGACTAGCATTGTTCATTATACAGTCTGACAGCAGCAGGAAGGAAAGACCTGCGAAATCTCTCCTTCCCACAGCGAGGGTGAATCAGTCTGTCACTGATGCTGCTCTCCAGAGCAGACAGGGCGTCCTGCAGGGGGCGACACTCATGGTCCAGCATAGACATGAGTTTAGCCAGGACCCTCTTGTCCCCCACCTGCTGCACCGAGTCCAGAGGACAGCCCAGGACTGAGCTGGACTTCTTGATGATCTTGTCCAGTTTCTTCTTCTCCCTCTCTGTGACGCTGCTGCTCCAGCAGACCACACCGTACAGGATGGCTGATGCCACCACAGAGTCATAGAAGGTCCTCAGGAGTGGCCCTCTCACTCCAAAGGACCGCAGTCTCCTCAGGAGATAGAGCCGACTCTGGCCCTTCCTGTACAGTGCATCTGTGTTGTGAGTCCAGTCCAGTTTGTTGTTCAGATGAACACCCAGATACTTGTAAGAGTCCACTCTCTCAATGTCCCTTCCCTGGATGTTCACTGGTGGGGGGGCAGTAGAGTGGCGTCTGCGGAAGTCCACCACCATCTCCTTGGTCTTCCCCGCGTTGATGAGAAGATGGTTCCGGTGACACCAGTCCACAAAGTCCTGTGTTAGTCCTCTGTACTCCGCGTCGTCATCATCCGTGATGAGACCGATGATGGCGGAGTCATCGGAGAACTTCTGCAGGACGCAGCTGTCCGTGTCATGTCTGAAGTCTGCAGTATAGAGGGTGAAGAGGAAGGGCGCGAGGACAGTGCCCTGGGGTGCCCCCAAACTGACTCTTGTAGCTTTAAGTCGTGTTAGAATGTTGTTAAATCTTCAAAAACAGACCTGGAGTTGTGTTTTGTTTCATTCACATATTTGAGTAAACGTTCAAAGTTCAAAGTTCAAAGTCAGCTTTATTGTCAAAAACCATATGTACATGTTGCACACACAGGATTTGAAATTGCAGCGCCCCCTAGGCCCACAGTGAACATTTAACATCTGATAGACATGACAATAAACATGACAAAACATGACATCTGCACATAGCAACAAGTACGACAGGTTTGTATATAATACAAATAAGTAAAACGCACAATGTGTAGCGTGGTTAAGCTCAAATTGTGTCACTCAAGCAGCAGTGTCATTAGTTACAGAGCAAAACAGAGTGTGCAGTAAAAATAAAAACATTTACTGTGGAGCAGTGGGAGAGGAACTCCACACGCAGCAGTGTCTCTAGTTGTAGTGCAAAAAAGAGTTGTGCATTAAAAAAAAAAAGTAACACTTTATTATTAGTCTGTCTATATCTCCAAAGCTCAAAACGCTCTGTTCCACCTTGTGATGTCATGTCATGAATCTCTTTTTTTTACCTTTAATTCAGTAGTGATCGGCAGTTTCAGGGCTGTGATTCTGAAGTGAAGGTTGAGTTTAAAACACAGTGGAGCACTTCCTGTATTACCACATGACATCACAAGGTGGAACAGCGTGTTTTCAGTTTGAGAGAAGAACTCAACCTAAATCTGCAGAGTTTGTGTGTTAAATATGTGAATGAAACAAAACACAACTCCAGGTTTCCTCGTCACAAACGACATTAGAACAAAGATCAGAAGATGCAATATGGAACCTTTGAATGATGTAAATAAAGATAATTATATATATATAAAAAAAAAAAGAAATAAAGCGCGTTTCTCTGTAGTGCATGAGCAGGAAAAGCTAATTAATAATACAAATGAAATACTAATAATAATTTGTTTTTGTGTAGGTGAAAAACTGCACGCTCCACATCGTAGACGACTCTGTGTTTGAGCCGGACGAGCAGCTGCAGGTGCACCTGGGCTCTCCTCTGGGGGAGCACTGGAGCGGGGCCATGGTGGGGACCAGTGACGTCGCCACGGTAACCATCTCCAACGACGAGGACGGTGAGGCGATAAAGACATTCAGTCCGTCATCAGCAGTGGCGGAAAAAGTACTGCATTTTGTTACTTTAAAGTGCGTTGTGTAACGTTTCTGGTGGAGGGTCCGTCACCTGCTTGTTTCTATGGATACGTCATTGCTTTGCCTGGAATATTCCACAGTGTGACATTAAACAGCTCTACTTTACATTTATTCAAATACAGATGGTTTTAGAGCTCAAAAATCCCTAGAAAAACAGACATTCTGACTGTGAGCGGGGTCGCCTCTCCACAGATCTGACCTGTGACTTGGTCTGGTTTGGTCTCTATGAAGATAGAACTGTTTAATGCCATACTGTGGAACATTCCAGACGAAGCAATGACATCTCCATGGAGAAAAGTGTTTGACAGACCCTAAACCAGAAAAGTTACACATTGCAGCTTTAAGTTACAGGAGCCAAAAATACTCAAGTAAAAGTATTAGATGAAAACATGTACTTCTGAAGTTTTTTGGAGTAAAAAGTAAAAGTATTTTGGACAGATTTTGAGATCTGTTAAATCGTCACGTGTTGATTTTCTACCTGTTTTTATTTGTATATTTTTGTTTGCTCTAAAAGCTAAAAACTTGCTAATAATAAACCTCCCTGCCATTTCAGCAGGTCTCAAACTACAAGAAAAAATACTTTGACTTTTCAGTGCACTTGAAATATTTAGTACAGGAGAAAGTACAGATACCTGTAAAAGTGAAAAGTACCCGCCCTTTTACTTTTGTACTTCATGACTTTCCACAGTCGATGATCAAATATAAAAAGTGTAAAATGAAACAGTCTCTTCCCCCCGTGCCTCTCGTCTCAGCCCCCACCATAGAGTTCGAGCAGGCGTCCTACCAGGTCAGGGAGCCCCCAGGTCCAGACGGGGTCCAGGTGCTGAACGTCAAAGTGGTCCGAAGAGGAGACCTGGACCGGACCTCCAAGATCCGCTGCAGCACCCGGGACGGCTCGGCCCAGTCCGGAGTGGACTACAACCCCAACAGCCGCGTCCTCCGCTTCACCCCAGGTCAGACGACGAGACAGTTTTGTATAAATACAGTTTATGGGTGTTTTCACACTTGGTCCTTTCAGCCATTTAAACGAACTCAGACCGATGACTCAGTATTTTTTGTGCATGTGAACGCTCCAACTGTACCCAGACCCTCTGAAACGAACGCAGACCCTCTGAAAAGTACGGTTCCCTAAAAAGTCTGCGGTACGATTCGCCTAATCTGAGCATCGTGAACACAAAACGCACCGGGTTCTCTTCGCCTTTTTCATTGTATTGTAACCTCCGTCGCTTGCCGTAGATTTGTCACGTGACTGTAACCGTGAACACTCAGCTGTAAACATGGCTGGCCGTGGTCGTTGTCGTGGCCAACGCAAATACAAATATGTCATATGTATCTGAATAGTTCTATTTTCCCAGTTAAGGCGAGCAAATTTCATCAAAAAACACAGGAGGACACACAGCAGACATTTTGTTTCAAGTGACAATTACCCAGAATTCCCAGTGTACCCAGAATTCAGTGCACTGGGGGACTGAGAGCTCTGGAGGACCTGGTGTGAACAGACGGGGAACTGGGGCCCATCAAAGCTCAAGTGGACCAGAAAGAACCCGGTCCTCTTTGTGATAAACTCACAATCTGAACACAAAACGAGTTCTTTTTCTGTTGGTTCAGTTTTTGGTCCACGTACAGACGACTGAGTTCAGTCACTTACAGGGGACGATATGTGAAAACGCCCGATGTGTCTGAAGTCCAGCTTTTTTCCTGAGGCTGTCAGACTTTTGAACAGTGCACACCGACTTCTTGCTTAGGCTGCCATCTTGTTTTACTTGTACTTGTCGATTGGAACTGCTAAATGCTCTTAAAGTATTTTTACTATTGCTTATTTATTATTGTTCTTTTCTCTTTCAAAAACACTGGGGGCCTCGAGGAACAAATTTCGTTCTGTCGTGTTTCTCTCACATGCTAAAATATAGAGATAAAGAACCTTGAACCTTGAACCTTTTCAGATTCTAGAATGTGATAAAGTCATACTCCCAAATGGGACACGAGGCAGATTTTCCTGTTGATTACGTTGTACTTTGAGCAAAACTGTCCAAAAGGTAAATTTTGACTGTTCAACCTGATCTTTTCTATTTTTTACGATACTAAAATTTCAAACTCGATTTCGGTACAAAGGAATAGACTCGATACTCAAAACTGATTTCAATACCGTGATGATAATTAAAAACAGTCTGTTTTAGACAATAGAATATGATTTTCAGCATTAAATCCTCGTACTTTCTTTTCTATTCTCATGTGTCCTTATATCTGTGTAATCCTCAGTGGTGCAGGAAGGTTCCACAGTGCTCCATAGATTAGTATATGTCTGTGTGCTCTTAGACTTGTTCTGATGGGCTCAATCAGATCATTTTAAAGCGATTCAGGAATGGACCTGGTCAAATGAGGATCTAGTTTCGATACTAGTTTTAATATCGATTACTATCTCATTTTCAACCGTATTTTTTCCTAGACCCATTAACTTCTTGTATTACAACAAAGGAAACTGCATTTTAACCGTATTAATTTTAGCTGCTCCTCATCTGTATTAAATATTATTGACCTATAGGATGTTGTGACGTCATTTAACGGTGCGCTCACACTCGCCCAGTCCAACCGCGCCCTGGCCTGGTCGGAGGAGGTGCCAAAACACGGCACAGTTGCTCACTTTACTCTACGAGCCAATGTTAGGGTCATGACTGTTACTCGTATGAGGAAAAAAGTCCGCTCCAAAACAAAGTGCAAATCCACGTTTATCTTCAGTCAGGACTGTGGACGGTGACAGAAGTTTTGCCGCGTCTCGTCTCCGTCTGTCCTCACTCCTCCAAACTGTTTTTATATCCATAAACTCACGGAGGAGCGCGTATCATAAAGATGTTTATCTGCCTCACTATTTAATGGACTTATATTCTCCACTAAAGCTTTAGCTCAGGTATGAGTGCGGAACATAGAACCTATGGCGAGCCGTTCAAACATTTAAATACTGAGTTTGACTATCAGGAATTAACATTGTAGATATCAACAACGTCTTTCTGACTAGGAGTAATTTCATTTTGGATAGTGGGAATTGTCTTTTGAGATATTTTGACTAGACGAAACGACAGTTGGAGAAATCTGCAATTACGTTTTGACCAGGCAAAACAGAATTACAGATATCTGCAGTTACGTCATTCAAAACGACATTCAACTCGTCACATCATAAATGACAACTGCAGATATCTGTGATTCAGTTTTGACTGGGCAGATTGAAAGTTAAAGATCTCAAACGTCATTGTGACATCAAGACACTGAAAGCACCACGTCGTCTCGAGCTACGAGCAGCACCAATCCGTCCAAAACATCATTTGTCCCTAAAGCTAAACAACCGCCAGTGTTAAAATTATTTTTTGTCGTTAATATAATTTTCAGTGAACGTTTCACTAGAGTGCGTTAACAAAAAGACCCTAAGAGGCATTTTGGCTATTTTACTGATAAATGAACTTTCCATTAACAGCGACAGGTGCCATGTAGAAATGCTCCGGTCCTGCCTAAAGTGGATCATTTACATACAGATTTCTGCGACGTCATTTCACCTGGTCAAAACTCCAATTCAAGATATCTGTAATTATATTTTGACTAGGCACAATTAAGTTTACGGATATCTCCAATTTCAGATCTCTCTAATCAAAATTCATTACAAGATATCTAAAAGTAGATAAGAGAAATCTACAACTAAATTATGACAATCCCAAACTCCAGTTAGATTATCTACAACATCATTTTGACCAGTTCTAATTCTAGTTAGTGATATCTACAACATCATTTCACCAAGTCAAAACTTAATTTAAGACATCTGAAAAGGAGCATGTCGATATCTTCAGTTAAGGTGAATTAAAGATATCTTGAACTTGAGTTATGACTAGTCAGAATTAAATTGTAGATTTCTCAAACCGGAATTACAGATCTCAGTTGCAGAAATCTATCATTTACGTTGTGGATATCCGCAACTGAATTGTGGATATCTGTAATTAAGAAACCCAAACAAATGAATGGCAAAGGTCAGTTGTTGTGGAAATCTAAAATGACAATTACAGATGGGAAGAATGTCGTTGTGGAGAGCCGAAATTTTCTTTATGACTAGGCAAAACTGAGTTAGAGAAATCTGCAATACATTTCCAGCTTAGCGTTTAAATGTTAAAATGGCTTCCCATATAGAACCCTGTGCGATCGAACTTCAGCACGGTACAGTTCTAAAGTCCTAGAGTGAGTGGCCCTTAAATCCATCCATTTTGTTTATGTTATTCATGCCGTTTTGGTTACATTTCTAAGTATCGTCCTTTTTCATTTTAGGAATGGACCACATCGTTTTTAAGGTGGAGATCTTGTCCAATGAGGACCGTGAGTGGCACGAGTCCCTGTCATTGGTCCTCGGTCCTGACGACCCGGTGGAGGCGGTGCTCGGAGACATCACCGTGGCAACAGTAACCATTCTGGACCAGGAAGCAGCGGGCAGCCTCATCCTCCCTGCCCCGCCCATCGTGAGTGCAACGAATCCATTTATTTTATTACCACTAAAGTGATTTCCCTTGTGGATCAATAAAGTCTGAATCTAAAAACCCGTGTTCTTGCGTTGCAGGTGGTGTCTCTAGCGGACTATGACCACGTGGCGGAGGTGACTAAAGAGGGCAGTAAGAAGAGCCCCTCGCCCGGGTACCCTCTGGTGTGTGTGACGCCCTGTGACCCCCACTACCCCAAATACTCCGTGATGAAGGAGCGCTGCGACGAGGCGGGCATCAACCAGAGCAAAGTGCACTTCTCCTGGGAAGTGGCCGCTCCGACCGACACCAACGGAGCCAGATCTCCCTTTGAGACTGTGACGGACACTACTCCCTACACTAGTGTCAATCATATGGTGAGGAAAATAAATACACTTTCTTATTCTCTTATAAATGAAGTTTTCAGGGTGATGGAGCAATTAAAATGTGTTATGGCTGTTATTGTTAATCTTGTTTTTTAGTTCGCGTTAATGGGATTGTATTTAACATTTAGATTTTAAATTCCATAAACTTGACCTACCTGTGTCCCCATACACAAGGTAAACGTGTTTCAATCAAATACTTTCACTCATAACTATTCTAATGCTGATCTTCAGAAAGCAGAATGAGCCTCATGAGTCTCTTGTTTTGGTCACCAGTTTCAATCCAGTTGGTTTAAACCTAAAAGGACTCTCTGGAGGTTCTCTGGAGGTTCTCTGGAGGTTCTCTGGAGTTCTCTGGAGGTTCTCTGGAGGTTCTCTGGAGAATCTCTGGAGGTTCTCTGGAGTTCTCTGGAGGTTCTCTGGAGGTTCTCTGGAGGTTCTCTGGAGAATCTCTGGAGGTTCTCTGGAGGTTCTGAGCTTCACGTGAGGCGGGTCTGTTCATAAACTGCAGGTCAAGATTCTGGGGACACAGGCTTAGTTGTGCTTCAGTAAAAATATTATTATTTTATTAAACAGAAAAAATACAGTCTCATTTCAAAACGTATACATGTTCGAGGGGGCTGATACACGTCCTTGTACTTTTACTTAATTCATTTCTGTTTGTCCAACTTCTGATAAAAGGGAATTCTCAGTCTCATGGACATGTCAAACATTAATGGAAATCTGTAAAACACTTAAGTTTGAATTGAGAATCGTCTTAGCCAAGGATTTTAGGAAAAATAGTCCAAAACACAGAGTCAAATCAACTATACTCCCCGTACCAGGACTGAGCAGTGAATCATTACTGTACTACAGAGTTTGCAGTATTATAACATACTCTGCCCTGTACTATTACTGTACTACACAGTTTGCAGTATTATAACATACTCTGCCCTGTACTATTAGAGTACTGCACAGTTTGCAGTATTATTACGTACACTCTGCCCTGTACTATTACTGTACTACACAGTTTGCAGTATTATAACGTACTCTGCCCTGTACTATTAGAGTACTGCACAGTTTGCAGTATTATTACGTACACTCTGCCCTGTACTATTACTGTACTACACAGTTTGCAGTATTATAACACACTCTGCCCTGTACTATTACTGTACTACACAGTTTGCAGTATTATTACGTACACTCTGCCCTGTACTATTAGAGTACTGCACAGTTTGCAGTATTATAACGTACACTCTGCCCTGTACTATTAGAGTACTGCACAGTTTGCAGTATTATTACGTACACTCTGCCCTGTACTATTAGAGTACTGCACAGTTTGCAGTATTATTACGTACACTCTGCCCTGTACTATTAGAGTACTGCACAGTTTGCAGTATTATTACGTACACTCTGCCCTGTACTATTAGAGTACTGCACAGTTTGCAGTATTATTACGTACACTCTGCCCTCTGTCAGGTGTTGGACAGTATCTACTTCTCTCGGCGGTTCCATGTGCGCTGTGTGGCTCAGGCTCGGGATAAGGCCGGACACTTGGGGACTCCTCTGAGGAGCAACATCGTCACCGTCGGGACGGAGGGCGCCATCTGCCACACGCCGGTCACCACGGGAACGGCACGAGGCTTCCAGGCGCAGTCCTTCATCGCCACGCTCAAGTACCTGGACGTCAAGCACAAAGAACACCCCAACAGGTGAGCGGACTGCAGAGGCTGCTTTGGGCATTAGGCAGGGTTAGTGTTTATATGAGGGGGAACGTCTGATGCATAGAGGGGTGGAGGTTTGATTCCTGCAATACCCAGTGCATATTGTTTTTGTATCCATGGGCAAGACACTTCAGTATGTGTGAATGTTATATGTATGAGTGGGTACATCACACTGTGAAGGCTGAACTCTGTCAGCCCCAGGGCAGCTGGAGCTTCAGAAGTAGAAGACGAGTGATGTAAACAACACTGCACTGGTTTGAACCATCATGAGATCTGTGTGTGATCGCGCCAACACTGAGTCACTCCTGTTATAGTGTCCTGTCTCAGATTTAAAACACTTTCAAACTAACAGTCTTCCCTGATCCATTATATTATTTATGTTCTTCGTAGGATCCACATCTCGGTGCAGATTCCTCACCAGGACGGGATGCTGCCCCTAGTGTCCACTCTGCCCCTTCACAACCTGCACTTCCTCCTGTCCGAGTCCATCTACAGACAGCAGCACGTGTGCTCCAACCTGGTCACCCTCAGCGACCTCCAGGGCATCTCTGGTAAACCCTTCACTCAAACACTGTCTGCTTTTCTATTTTAATGGTAAATGGATCAGACGGTCACTATTGTCTATTGTACTGAGGCTTTTTAACTTTATAGTAGTAATTTGATTAATGTCAGTTTGATAACACATAGATTTTATTTAGTACAGTAAAATGACATTTGTGTAATCCCTCAGTCGTGGGAATCCACAGGAGGATCCACAGCAAAGGAGAAATTCAATTTGAATACCTTCCTCAGCTCATCCAAGCGGCTTCTTCAGTTCTGTTCAGATGTTGGTGGACACTGCCTTATATCTGCCTGAAGGGGGCGCTAACTACTCTGAAACTATAATTACACCAACTGATTGTTTCAATAATATCACCACGTGGCCCTTCTACTGATATGATAATATCAGCTATATTATATTGTATGTCTGTAAACCCCGGGGTCTAAACATGGCCGCCCGTTCAAGTCACTGGGCCGAGCTCAGTGTAGCGCGTCTCCAGATGAGCCGAGCCCGGCGAGGTACTTCCTGTGGCTCCCTGCCCATTGAACATGGGCAGTAGTGCTCTTTTCTCACGCAGGCACAGGCACATGCACATGCACATGCACGCAAACGTGTGCGGTCTCGTGTATCATGTGATCGCTTTGACCAATCAGAGCCAGACGAGCTGGAGCGGAGCCGGAGCGAATGATTAAAAAGCTGTTTTTAAGACAACTGAAGGATTTTGAGCTGAGAAAATGTTTATGATCTAAATATAGGTAAAAATTGCCACAAAAGCCGTCATTTTTGAAAACTGTAGGTGCCCTGTCAGCCCCTGTCAGTCCCTGTCAGCCAAACACGAGCAGTTTGTGAGTACATTGCACTCTATGGGAAAAATCCTTTCTGGGCAGGAGGGATTTTTCACCAATACCAGTGAGTGTCACTACACCAACTCAAGACCGCTCTAAGCTAACAAGACCCTCTCCAGTCATTTTAATAGATCCATGTACGTATGTGATGATTTTGAGGTGGAAATAGTAGTTCCCATGTGACCTGTTGCCTCCTCCTCCCTCAGAGTCCGGTTTCCTGGATGACGTCTCGTTCGACAGCATCTCTCTGGGCCCTGGGTACGACCGGCCGTATCAGTTTAACCCGAGTGTCCGTGAGCCCAGGACTCTGCAGCTCTACAAACACCTGAACCTGAAGAGCTGCATCTGGACCTTTGACGCCTTTTACGACATGACCGAGCTCATCGACGTGTGCGGAGGGTCCGTCACTGCGGACTTCCAGGTACTCCAGACATCAGGCTGGAAGATTTTGTAGAATAACACGTGGGAATCAGAGTTTAACAGTTTGTTAAAAGTGCCTTTGACAGATTAGAATACTAACGTCACTAAAACACAGTTCAGAGGATTGCATTTTCGATTTTGTCAAGAATTTCATACCTTTTTTCCCTTTTTTTTTTACTTCCTGGTTGGAAATCATGACATCACACTCGGGATTTACCCAGCAGCCTCTTTGTACAACAGTCCACATCTCCTTTAATGTACACAGACATTATTATTGGACTAATAAAAATAGAGGAAAATACCTTTATTTTGTTGAAGTAACGTTTAAAGTAAAATGTGTTTCACTCGTCTCCACAGTGTGATGTCATCAGTGTGTTTAGAACTCTCTACCTCCTGTAATTTTCAACATATTTTTGAACTTTTCTTCACAAACTGCGTCTTGATTGGCGTAAAACTGTCATTTATATTGACAACAGGTATTATCCCACCCAATTAAGTCCAAATTAGAGAATCATCAAAAGTGTCATACGCATTTTAAACTTGAAAATTGCTCTAAAACAGATTAATAATAGAAACAGATCCACTGACTTCCTGCAGAACTGATGACTTCATGTATGAGAGAGTGGGGGGAGATAGGGGGTAGGTGAAAATTTATTTTTTTATGCAGAACAATAAGTGAATTACTCCAACATGCACGAGTCAATCAAAATACATCCTTGAGTAAACTATTGATGAGGGAATATTGTTATAACATCAATTTTTTCTTGTAACACAATATTTTCTGTATTTGGAAGGACTGTAAAAGTATTCACAATCAGAAAATAAAAAGTAGAAAATAGATAACATTTGTAACATTTGTACATCATGTTGTTCTTGTTATAGTGACAGTGTTTTTGTGTTCCAGGTACGTGACTCCGCCCAGTCCTTCCTGACGGTGCAGGTTCCTCTGTACGTGTCCTACATCTACGTGACGGCTCCTCGGGGCTGGGCGTCTCTGGAGCACCACACAGAGATGGAGTTCTCCTTCTTCTACGACACCGTGCTCTGGAGAACAGGTAAAAGACTCAGGGTTTTATTTCAATTCCAGTTTTTAAAGATCAAGGAACAAGGACGGCTTTGTGTAATATGAATTTCAAATGTTAAAACGCCATTGGCTGATGTCGTTTCCTCATCAAAAACATACCCGGGGTTGTATATTTAGGCTGAGTTCTTCTTTCAAACTGAAAACACTCTGTTCCACCTTGTGATGTCATGTGGTAATACAGTAAGTGCTCCACTGTGTTTTTAAACTCCACACACCTTCACTAGAATCATTTGGGATCATTTCAGCCCTGGAACTGCCGATCTCTGCTGAACAATCGGTAAAAGGAGCTGTTAACTTGAAAACTATAACTTCATGACATCACAAGGAACAGAGCGTTTGGAGCTTTGGAGATGCAGACAGACTAATAATAAAGAGTTACTCAAACATGTGAATGAAACAAACACAACTCCAGGTCTGTTTTTGAGGAGGAAATGTTATAATATGACTTAAAGCTACAAGAGTCCATTTTTTTATGTTATAATTTCTACAGAATTTTTTAAACTGCAAGGTATAATTAAATGAATCAAATCAAAAGGTAAGAAAATGTTAACTTGTCCCACAGTGGGGATTACTGCAATGGCTGTTGGACATTCATCCTCTTTATAGTTACAGTCCGACCTCATTTCAGCCGATATTTAGACTCAAACAAAAGCGTTTGAAGGATGTCTGTGCTCAGAATGTAAATCTCATTTACTTTAGTGTGACCTGGCTTGCCCCTCCACAGACCTAGACCCTGGCTTTAGCACCCCTCCTGCTTGTCTTCATGGAAATTGTTACTTTGCCTGAATATTCCAAAGTATGGTTTTATTTAAATGACCTATCTCCATGGAGACGAACAGCCTATAGTGATGTTTTTTTGTTTATACAGACGTACAGAGTGTGTAGTTCTCCACAGCTCCTGGTTGACCTCTGTGTTCCATCTGCAGGTATCCAGACAGACAGCGTTCTCTCAGCCCGACTCCAGATCATCCGAATCTACATCCGAGACGACGGGCGCCTGGTCATCGAGTTCAAAACACATGCCAAGTTCAGAGGTACCACCATCACATACCAGTACATATACAAAACATGGACCTGTCTCTACTGTCCAACACATTCTAACTGTCCACGCGCCCCCTGCAGGCCAGTTTGTGCCGGAGCACCACACCCTGCCCGGGCACAAGTCCCGCCTCATGGCCCCGGATCACTTGGGGGGGATGGAGTTTGACCTGCAGCTGCTGTGGAGCGCTCAGAGCTTTGACTCGCCGTACCAGCTGTGGAGGGCTACCAGCTCCTACAGCAGGTCAGAGACACGACGGAGAAACACTTCGGATTTATCTGTACGGCTCGACTGGAATGAGGCAGGGCAAAGAGTCTGAGTCTATTGATTTAAACCATATCTGGAGGACAGCAAAGAATGAAAGAGCATAATTTGCTCATCAAAGCCTAGGCCACAATGGCATAAAATAGTCAAAAATAGGTCTGAGGCACTTCCTTGTGAGAATAAAAATCCTTTATTTAGAACATGGACAGCAGCCTACACGTTTAGACATGTTTTTCTTCAGGGCTTAAATGGAAGTACAATCAGCGGTGGCATGTAAAAACCTTTGGACATGTGACATCACAGAGTTTATATAATTAAAGGAGTAATAATTCCTGGCCAAGAACAAGCACAAAGACACTAACTGTACTAAGCTGTGCGTGTATTTGAAACAGGAAGGACTATTCAGGGGAGTACACAGCGTTCCTGATCCCGTGTACGGTGCAGCCCACTCAGCCCTGGATCGACCCTGGAGACAAGCCCCTGTCCTGCACTGCCCACGCTCCAGAGAAGTATGGACCTACTCTGACAATACCTCCACAGAACAAACGTATGCTTGTGTCCATGTTTGTGAAGGATTAACCTTATCTCCTCTGTTGTGTATCAGGTTCCTGGTGCCCATCGCGTTTCAGCAGACGAACAGGCCCGTGCCTGTGGTTTACTCCCTCAACACAGAGTTTCAGCTTTGTAACAATGACAAAGTGTTTCTCTTGGACCCCAGCTCCAATGATGTGTCTGTCAACGAGATGGACTACAAGGGAGCCTTCTCTATGGGTACGGACTGAAACTGGACTGAAACAGGACTGAAACAGGACTGAAACAGGACTGAAACTGGACTGAAACAGGACTAAACAAGGACTGAACAAGGACTGAACAAGGACTGAAACTGGACTGAAACAGGACTGAAACAGGACTAAACCAGGACTGAACAAGGACTGAAACAGGGCTGAAACAGGACTGAAACAGGACTGAACAAGGACTGAACAAGGACTGAAACAGGACTGAAACAGGGCTGAAACAGGACTGAACCAGGACTGAACCAGAACTAAACAAGGACTAAACAAGGACTGAACAAGGACTGAAACATTACTGAAACAGGACCAAACAAGGACTGAATCAGAACTTATATTACTGTAAAAGTACTTTTATTAGCTAAAATGGCAGTCAACATGTTGATCTATTTCATAGAATTATTTCTGTTTTTAAAACACAAAATAAATCATTCTCATTGAAGATTTTTGTACATAAAATGAGTCTGAACATTAAAGTTTTGTGTTCAGTGTTTTAACCTCTCGTCTGTGGCTCCCCCTGCAGGTCAGACTCTGTACGGCAGAGTGCTGTGGAATCCTGAGCAGAACCTGAATGCAGCGTACAGACTGCAGCTGGAGAAGGTTTATCTGTGCACGGGCCGAGACGGATATGTGCCTTTTTTTGACCCCACTGGGACACTGTACAACGAGGGCCCCCAGTACGGCTGCATCCAACCCAACAAGCACCTCAAGTACCGCTTCCTGCTGCTGGTACGGGGCCATTACCAAATTCTTTTAGTGCAGAGCTAAAGTTAGAGCTAAAGGTATATACTGCCATACACTTTTACTTGATATTTTCCTGATAAATGTATTTCCAGGACCGTAAGCAGCCCGAGGTGTGTGACAGATATTTCCACGACGTTCCCTTCGAGGCCCACTTTGCGTCGGAGATTCCAGAGCTGCAGTCCATGAGCGCCATGCCCGGAGTGGACGGCTTTACCATGAAGGTGGACGCTCTGTATAAGGTCAGGCTTAACACGAGCTACACGAAAACTTACGTGTTTGAGTTCAACGATAAAACTGATGAAAGATGAGTCAACTAAAAGTACTGGTCACTGTAGCTCAGTTATTTACAATAATAACTGAATTTTAATATTAAGTAAACAGTCTTAATAGTACTGATTTACAAGTGAACTACAGCCGTACTATCACTGTACCACTATAATTTAAATAGTAAATATTCTGTTATAATTAAGAGAACCTCCTCCATCACCGCCCACACCCTCTGGAACTCTACCTCGGCAAATCCGTGACTGTACTGAACTCTTCACCTTCAGGAAACTGCTCCAGTCTCGTCTATTTAGAAGCACTTTTAATGTCTAACCTGCTTTTAAATCATGTTCATATTTTGTCCCATTACCTCGATTTTAAACATGTACTTTTTAAATTGTATTCTTTGTTCAGCGTCTTTGAGCGTCTAGAAAAGCTCTGTATAAATAAAAAGTTTTATTATTATTAGGATTAAATGCTTTTTTACTTTGGTGCCAACAGCCAGTGGTAAATTAAAATATGTCTCTTGTTCTTCTTGTCGTCCCAATTCGCTCCTAAAACTAAATTACTAATAATAATGTTTGTATTTGTAATTTTTGACTGTTTGCAGGTGGAGGCGGGGCATCAGTGGTATCTCCAGGTGATCTACGTCATCTCCCCCGACTCTCACAAAAGCTCCAGAGTCCAGCGCTCCGTCACCTACCAAATCCAGCCCCAAATCCCACCTGAGACCCTGCCAGAGTCCCAGTCCCAGTCCCGGTCCAGACGTAGACGAGACCTGGTGGACCGCTCCGGCAAACTCACGCTGGACGAATCGTTGATCTACGACAACGAAGGCGACGCGGTGAAGAACGGCACCAACATGAAGTCCCTGCGGCTGGAGATCATCCCGTCGGCCTCCTACACGGCGCACGTGGGCAAGTCCGTGGGAGGGAGCGTTGCCGCGGTGACTGTGCTGATGCTAGCTCTTTTAGCGGCCGGGTTTGTGTTCAGGAAGTGCCGGAAAGCGCACAGAGCCAAGCAGGCCCAGAAGAGCTACGAAGAGTACCCCCTCAACACCAAAGTGGAAGTGTGCCTGGACAAGTGCGTGGAGAAGAACTTTGGGAGCAGGCACTGCACCGTGAGGAACGTCAATGTTCTGAACCGCAGCCAGGACAAGGTCAAGGTCAAACAGGTGAACTTAGAGGTTAAACTTCGGAACAACCTGAACGATGGGACCGAGGTTTAAACACAACTCAGTAACTTTGAGTTTTTTTGACTCAGTTTTTCACTTACGCTGCAAAAAGTATTATCTCGGTAAGTTAAAATGACTTCAGTTGGGAATACCTGAGTAGATTTGACTTGACAAGTAAAACTGTCTGTAGCAAGTGATTTTTTTTAAACTTAAAATCAGGAAAAACGAAAAAAAACAACAACTCTTAAAAGTGCACTGTGTAACTTTTTGATTGGGGGTCCGTCACCTTCTTGTTTCTATGGATACGTCATTGCTCTGCCTGGAATGTTCCACAGTGTAACATTAAACAGCTCTACTTTACATTTATTCAGTTACAGGTGGTTTTAGAGCTCAAAAACACTTAGAAAATCAGGCGTTCTCCGCAGATCTGACCTGTAACTTGGTCTGGTTTGGTCTCCATGAAGATTGAAAGGTTTAATGCCATACTGTGGAACATTCCAGACAAAACAGTAAAATCTCCATGAAGAAAAGCGTTTGAGCATTTTCACCAGAAACGTTTTTTTGCTACTAAAGTTTCTAGTTCCTTTTTTTTGGCAGTTTTAGGATAAACTTGGTAAATTAGCAGCTTTGTGTTCAAAAACGTGTGTGGGACCATAGTACAAGTCCAAGTACTATGTGACATCACACATGACTGTTCTGATTAAAGTTATATATTTAGTTTTCTATTTAAAATACATTGGGGGAAAAAAAACATCCTTTATATGTGTGTGTAGTGTCACCGCTTCACAGATCTGACCTGTAACTAGACCTGTTAGTAGCATCATCATCTACTTATCACCATGGAGATACTTTAATGCTAGAATGTGGAATATTTCTGGTAAAAACAATAACATCTCCATGGAAATCAGAGGCGTGCACCCTCCACCAGTAAAGTTAAAAATTATGAATTATTTTACTTGTCAAGTCAAATCCACATCAAGATTAAATTTTCTTAATCCCGGTAATTGTAATTTATCTAGACGTTGCTTTTTGCAGTTTAGCGCCCCCT
This sequence comes from Taenioides sp. WSHXM2023, assembly GCA_029959045.1. Lineage (NCBI taxonomy): Eukaryota > Metazoa > Chordata > Actinopteri > Gobiiformes > Gobiidae > Taenioides > Taenioides sp. WSHXM2023. The sequence goes on from CM057089.1 coordinate 32,824,925, forward strand.
ACATTTCAGAGTAAAGCACAAATGTAAATACTCCAGTGATATGAAAAACGACGCATCCATTTTAATAAAGTGCTTTGGACAGTCTGGTCAAACCTCCATCTTATTCAACAATCCAAACTTGATTTTTATCCGAAAAGTTACTGAGTTCTGTTTTAACTTTGCATAACGAAACGAAAGAGGTATTTTTTTGTAAAGGGAAGTTTGTAAGTATTTTTATAACAAAAAGGGAACGGAGCGATTTGCAACTGCGTAACCTCAGGAACCACAAAGCTCTCATTTTGCTGCATTTTTGAGAATTTTTAGTTTCACATTTACAAATCTTTAGCAACACAACACAAAATGGAGAAACACTACTACGCAAATCAATATTATTATTGTTAAAATTATATTTTGCTAACCACTATAATAATGTTTTTTCATTCTGTGTCAATATAAAAACGGTACCACTTGATAATATCTACTCTTTAATTAGTCTTAATAAACATGAACAAAAATGTATGAAGAAATAGTGAAATAAGAATGATTCAAGCTTAGCAACTACTTAATTAAAGGCGCTGTACCTGATTTTTACTGTTTTAAAACCGTGAAAAACAAAACTCGTCCATTTTAAACCGTTTGCAGTGGTCCAAAGTCATTCCTCACTTACCTAATTACTCACTTTGATGAGTTTACAAGCATTTTTTCACAACTTTAAGAAGCCTGACCGGTAATGCTAACGATAACTAGCATGCTAACGCTGCAGTTCCTGATAATTGGACGATAAAACGCTGAATAATTAGATGCAGACAGCACGCAGCAGACTTTGACTTTCTTTGCTCAAATACATGGAAAAAAAAATGTATCCTTCACTTACCTTATGTACTTTTCACAACTTTAAGGTAATACTAACAACAACTAGCATGCTAACGTCACACTTCCTGATAATCGGAAGATAGAATGCTGAATAATTAGTTGCAGACAGCACACAGCAGACTGACTTTGACCTTTCTTTGCTCAAATATATAAAATAACAAGTTATCCTTCACTTACCTTATGCACGTTTTGCATTTTTAAGAAGCGGGAGCCGTAACGCTAACAACAACTAGCATGCCAACGCCACACTTCCTGATTATCAGACAATAAAATGCTGAATAATGCGGACATACTTTCACCTTACTTTGACCTTTCTTTGCTCATATACATGGGAAAAAAGTTATCCTTCACTTACCTTATGCACTTTACACAACTTTAAGAAGCCGGAGCCTTAATGCTAACAACAACTAGCATGCTAACCCTGCTCTTCCTGATTCTCAGACAATAAAATGCTTAGATGCAGACTGCTTGTACAATACAATATATCTGCACTGGGGCGAGACACGTTTTGCTCAAATACATGGAGAAAAAAAGCAGAAAAAAAAAAATGCAACAACAACTAGCATGCAAACGCTGCACTTCCTGATTTTTGGACAATACCACGCTTTAAAATTTTACTTACTTTGATCTTATATATGTACTGGGAGACAAACTTTGCTCAAATACATGAACAAAATCAGGTACAAGGCCTATAAGTCGTTACTAAGCTTGAGTCGTTCTTAATAAACATTTTTTCATTCTCGAGGCTAATTAAAGTTTAGCGATTATTGTAAAGTGCTACCAAAAATCTTGCTGCTAGTTCGATCACTGGAACTCGAGCACTTTTCAAGTCATTTCAACTGTAGACGAACTGAAAAAAAAAAGAATTGTTCTGACACTGGACAGTAGCAAAACACGGAGCTACTGAAATGAATTGAATCTCGTTATCCCAAGTGCAATTACGCCGTACCCCAAGCTTTGTCGCGCATTGTCAACCCCCTCCGAGCAAGATCCTATAGGCCTATTCGCAAACGAGTACAAATCGAAGTACTAGAGTATAATATGGAAAAAGTATCACCAAGTTCTGCCTTACTCCAGTCATCTGTACTGTCGTGAAAGCGGATTATGTTTGTGCTTGTGCTGAAAACCGATCAAAAAGTGCCATTTTAAACAGGGATTCGGTTAAGACTTTGAGTTTGAATGCAAGTCAATGGGAAGAAGTTAGCGTTGATAACAAATACTTACGTTAAAACTGGAACTAAACAATGACTAAGGATTTATCGTATCAGGGTGAAAGTAAGGACGAAACAGGAACTAAACCAGGATTAAAAAAGGGAAAAAATACAAGATTGAACAGATGTGGGGAGTACATTTACTTGAGTAAAGAAATTTGTAAAGAAATTGTACTTTTCAGAGTACTTTTCTAGGAGCATACTTCTACTTCTACTCGAGTAATATTTGTACTAATGTACTCTTTATGCTGATGCTTGATTTTGAGAGCTGTGTGCGTTCCATTTGGGGGCGCTGTTGAGTTAAGTGAATGAAGTGAAGGTGAAGGTTAGAGGTTAGTGTGTATTTTAGCAGTTAAGGTCATGTAAAGTTGTTTTTAAAACGTTGTTTTTAAAGTTGTTTTAAAAGTGAGTTTTTAAAATAATTATTAAACGTAAATAAATTCTAATCTCAAATTTGATTCAATTAATAAAATAAAATAAAATATAATTATAATTATTTCATTTGACAAGCTTTTCCATTGACTTGCATTAAAACGCTTATAGCTTCACCCAAAAACGTCTTAACCTGATCTCTCTCATTAATTTCAAAATAAAACGTCCAAAGTATTTTTTTTTCTTTTTTTATTATTATATTTTTTATTTCATGTGATTGTAAAATAAAAAAATAAAAAATAAAAATAAAAATAAAAAATTCTGCCATTTTGGACATTAAGCACATTTCAAAGCCTTACAAAGTGTCCAATGAACTTCACCCAAAGACGCCACATTTTCTACTCGTTTTTATTACTAAATGTCCCACTTTGGTGTATTTTATTTTGACGTCTGCCTTCTGCTTATGTTATGTTAGCCTCTCGTATTTGTACCCGCAGACTTTTATTTTGAAGAACACATGACTGAGCACTGCTGTGTAAACTCGTGCCTATTTAAAACACTGGGGGAATGAGATCTATATTTTTGGTGCTATGATTTTTGTGATATGACGGATGCCTGTATTTGGTGCCTTTTTTAATAATGAAATAAACATGACATTTTTAAATAATAATCATTTGTGTGAAGTTCATTTGTTCAAAGTTCTGCACATTTTATTTTGGACTGTACTTTCAAAATAATGGTCGACACTAAGAAAAAAAACACACCCGGAGTTGTGTTTTGTTTCATTCACACATGTTTGAGTAATCCTTTATTGCAAAAGGAGAAATTTAATTTGTCAACTGGACAGAGTTTATTTGGTCGAATACGTTTCTCAGCTCATCCAAGCTGCTTCTTCAGTTCTGGTCAGATGTTGGCGGACACTGCTTTATATCTATGTATATATGATACACACACAGAGGACACACACAGAGGACACACACAGGGGACACACAGAGGGGGGACACAGGACACACAGAGGACACACACAGAGGACACACAGAGGACACACACAGAGGACACACACAGAGGACACACACAGAGGACACACACAGGACACACACAGGGAACACGCAGAGGACACACACAGGGGACACGCAGAGGACACACACAGGGAACACACAGGGGACACACAGAGGACACACACAGGGAACACGCAGAGGACACACACAGGGGACACACAGGACACACACAGGGGACACACAGGGGACACACAGGGGAGACACAGAGGACACACAGAGGACACACACAGAGGACACACACAGGGGACACACAGAGGACACACACAGGGGACACACAGAGGACACACACAGAGGACACACAGAGGACACACACAGAGGACACACACAGAGGACACACACAGAGGACACACAGAGGACACACACAGAGGGGACACACACAGAGGGGACACAGAGGACACACACAGGGAACACACAGAGGGGACACACACAGAGGGGACACACACAGGGGACACACAGAGGACACACACAGAGGGGACACACACAGAGGGGACACACACAGAGGACACACACAGAGGGGACACACAGAGGACACACAGAGGACACACCCACTCCTCCTATTGGTCAGCTTCAGTCATGCTCAGGTGCATTTAGCCAATCACAGTGAAGGGTGGAAGATGATCACTTTTACCATTTCTCCAAAACTAAAATCATGACTTGTTTTTGACATATGTTGTGTACTTTACAGATCATAAACAATGTCAATGATGAACGACTTGAGTGATGACGTTTACAGCAATGTCGGCTCTCACTGGGCACAGTTTTCTCAGGTGACTTTCCACGGGTGTCATAGATTATAACTATATAACAGATTCAAGCACAATATGTCTTCTCCAAGTCCTTCACTCTCGTCATCCTCTCATCGTCCCCTTCACTCTCCTCATCCTCACTTCTACCACCTGTGTCCAGGCCCCGGTGGAAAAACCTCTACTAAATTCCATTTTATCGGCCACGCCTTCATTGCAGTGTCTTCTGCCAAAGAGACTCATTCATTGAAGCTACTAACACTTTCTCTTTATGTCCAAGTCTTTCCAGGTTGAAATGCCCCTGTGGTCGTCTGTCTCACCCTCAGCTTCAGTAAGTACCTGATTTGATTGCCACAGGTTGAGAACTCTTCTGTAAACAGCTGTGTTCTGCCCTGGGGGAGAAAGAATATTTTTGTTTTGAGTTTATCTGTTTTGTCTACTCTGAGCTGCCTTAGCCGCCATATTGTTCTAGACTTTTCAACTGTTCTGTTACTTGCCACTGTTTTAACTGTTAACTATTTTACTGTTTGTCATCTGGCCCATGAAAATATCTGTCTGTAAGTATTGTAATATTATAAGATAATTCATTCTGTAAACTCTTATGAGGTACTTTAAGTTGTTTTACCCTTGACATTCACGCTAAACTAAAAGATGCTAATAGCGCTAGCATGTCTATGGGAATTTCCATTGCTGTTAGCATCATGCTAACCGCTTGTTTTATAGATGTTTTTAGGAAGTCCAGCTAATGTTAAGCTATTGTTATGCATATATTAAATTGTGTTAACCTGCTCCACATTGTTTTATGTAGCTCTACATATCCTGTGTTCATTTAAATGTGAAAACATATTGTAATATGCATTTATTTTTTGTATGTTATAGTTTTACAGTCAACTCTTCAGTAAATGTCCAAAACAGCAAGAGGCTTCCTGGGTATTTATTGGAGGAAATGTTTGCTATCTGTAAAGCTGGTTCCTAAACACTAGTGGAGGCAGAATAAGCTGGGATTCTCTTCCTTCACACTCCTTGTCTGATTAAACCTCAATAAAGAAATACTGAGGCATGTTTAGTGGACGCTGATCATGTGGATTTGGTTCGTCCTCTAGTTTCCCAAACCAAGAGTACAGCGGTAAGCACGCAGGGGGCACTTTAAATGTTTTGAAGAATTCTGAACGTTGATATAACAAAACAGAATATATAATAGTAATAACTGACAACGTATTACTAGTAAAGATTTATTTTTCTAATACCAGAGCTAGGATCTATCCACAGAGTAAAACAAAGCTTGGGGGGTCCTCGAGTCTAGATGAGGTGTGGTCTCCTCTGTAGAGTGTAGCTCAGGTGTGGTCTCTGTAGGGTCTAGCTGAGGGTGTAGTCATAGTACAGCATGCCTCCCTCCTCCAGAGCACACTGGTTCTCGTGGGTCCCGGGCTGGACTTGGGTCAGGCAGGTCCCCACCAGGTCGTCCCAGATCAGGTCCTTGTCGTGGACCTCCAGTTTGAGGGTGTCAGAAGGTTTGGCGTGGATGTAGATAAACTCCTCCCTCCACCAGGGGTTAGCATCGTTCCTGCGCACCTCGGTCTGACCCAACAGCTCAGAGCGGAAGAAGACCCGGACATACCCGTCTGTAATACCCAGAGCGTCCTGCGGGAGGCCCTTGGCTCTCAGGTTAAACACCCTCAGCTGAGAGTGGCCCCAGCACACAGAAGCACAAAGGAGCACGAGACACAGGGCCCTCATGGTAACTACAGCGAGAGAGAGAGATTATTACTACTACTACTACTACTACTACTACTACTACTACTACTTTAATATGACTGATGAGTGTGTAGCTGTGAATATACTGACTGCGGTCACTTTTCTTGTAAAATATTAAACAAACAAAATAATTTAGATTGTTATAGTCAGGTATTTACATTATTAAAACAATTAAATAGCAAAATAGTCCAAATATGTCAGAGTCGGTTAGGTTCTTACCGTGTACGCAGGTGTGTGTTGAGCTCAGAGCTGCAGTTTGAGTTGGTTTTAAACAGGTTCTGCTCCTCCCACCGAGGAACACACGCCTGATAACAGTGTTTGGAGTACTATCACAGGTGCACTTGTATAATGATACGATATGTGAAATCCACTCGAACAAATTTCCGAGCACTCAAGCCTCATTTGCAGTACAGGATTCCTCGAACATGCAAGAATCAAGTGAAATCAAACATAATGATGAGGAACACCATTACAACAGGGTTAAAAGCTCATAAAAGTACATCACGTTCACATAATAAGCATCAAAAAACAAACAGAACTATCTTTTAATTTCAAACCAGTGTTTTATTCTGTGCCCTCTCCTCTGTAGAGTGTAGCTCAGGTGTGGTCTCCTCTGTAGAGTGTAGCTCAGGTGTGGTCTCCTCTGTAGAGTGTAGCTCAGGTGTGGTCTCCTCTGTAGAGTGTAGCTCAGGTGTGGTCTCCTCTGTAGAGTGTAGCTCAGGTGTGGTCTCCTCTGTAGAGTGTAGCTCAGGTGTGGTCTCCTCTGTAGAGTGTAGCTCAGGTGTGGTCTCTGTAGGGTCTAGCTGAGGGTGTAGTCATAGTACAGCATGCCTCCCTTCTCCAGAGCACACTGGTTCTGGTGGGTCCCGGGCTGGACTTGGGTCACGCAGGTCCCCACCAGGTCGTCCCAGATCAGGTCTTCATCGTGGACCTCCAGTTTGAGGGTGGAGTTTTCCTCGGCGGAGTAGTACGTGTACTCCTCCTTCCACCAGGGGTCAACAGTGTTCTTCCTCACAGACGTCTGCCCCACCAGGTCGTTCCGGCAGAAGACCCGGACATACCCGTCTGTAATACCCAGAGCGTCGTGTGGGAGGCCCTTGGCTCTCAGGTTAAACACCCTCAGATGAAACTGGCCCCAGCACACAGAAGCACAAAGGAGCACAAGACACAGGGCCCTCATGGTAACTACAGAAACAGAGAGAAGGATTTATTATTACTACTACTACTACTACTACTACTTCTACTACTACTACTACTACTACTACTACTATTACTACTATTATTACTACTAGTGCTACTATTACTAGCACACAAACCCTCCTTTAGTCCTCCAGATCCATCCCTTCCTCCCCATCAGTGTCTCCTTTAGTCCTTCAGACCCCACCCCTCCTCCCTTATCCTTTAGTCCCCCAGACCATGACCCTCTCCCCCCACTCTCCCCTTCAGTCCTCCAGTATTTCACAGTTGCAGACTGTATTGACAGAAGTATCTCAGCTGACTCAGCTGAAGGTCTTTCTCATGAACATTTCATGTCCAGCAGGTGTTTATCTGATGTTTAAACCCAGGTTACTAAAGGTCTCGCTAAAGTCGCTGTACCTGAGTTTTACCGTCTTAAAATGTGAAAAACAGAACTAGTTCATTTTCAACAGTTTGCAGGGGTCCATTCCTCACTTGCCGTCACAGGAAAGCTAACAATAACTAGCATCCTGATTATTGCATAATAAATGTATAAACAAGCTTATAGACAGAAGTGGCTAGAGTAGCCAAAAATTGTACTTCAAAGTAAAATTACTTAAGGTAAAGTATAAAGTGCAGTAATGGTCCACGACATTAATCAAGTGAGAGTAACTTGGGGAAACTAATACTCATGTAAGAGTAACTGTCAGGACGGAACAGCTGCATTTTAATTTGTTCTTGTAACTGGAAGGACAAAATACAGTACACCCAAACCACACAGCACACATAATGAGAGAACAGATATTCTCCAGTAGGAAACATCTAAAATCCTCCTTTATTCAGTCTAAGTACTTGAGCTGATGCAGTATGAGTTCTTACCGTGGTGCAGAGGAGGTCCTGCCCAGAGAAGACGGTCTGTGTTGGTTTTAAACTCTGAGCTCCTCCCTCAAGTCCTCAGCTCACCCCTTCACCTGCCCCTTCACCTGCCCCTTCACCTGCCCCTTCACCTGCCCACAGGCTAAAAATTCACACTCAGAAAAGATATCTGCCTTTCTATGCACAGTCGAACAACTTATCTAAACTAGGAATAACAGGACTACACCAGGACTAAACCAGGACTAAACCAGGACTACACCAGGACTACACCAGGACTAAACCAGGACTACACCAGGACTAAACCAGGACTAAACCAGGACTACACCATGACTAAACCAGGACTAAACCAGGACTACAGCAGGACTACAGCAGGACTACAGCAGGACTACAGCAGGACTACACCAGGACCACAGCAGGACCACAGCAGGACTACAGCAGGACTACAGCAGGACCACAGCAGGACTACAGCAGGACTACACTAGGACTAAACAAATGATCAGGTTGGACTGAGCCATCGAATAACTAAACCCGACCTGAACCAGGACCAAACCAGAACCAAACCACAGTAAATCTGTTTTTCCTCAATCTCAGTATATGGACAGACCAGGCCTCATGTGAAGCTCAGAACCTCCAGAATTCACTCCCTGAGCTGCAGAGGCTGCACTAGCACTGACTCAGGACTGGCTGCAGGCGCTGGGGTTTAGACAGTAAGGAGCCAGCCTTAAATCACAGTGATTGTCTCTATCTAAACCCCAGCACCTGCAGCCAATCACGAATCAGCGCTAGTGCAGCCTCTGCAGCTGAGGTCTGAGTCTGTGTCTGGTGTCTGTAATGATGCGGTGAACAGAGACAGACTCTTTGGTCGTCTGCAGCTCACTTCAGTCAGAAGAACATGACTCTGTTGGGCTATGGTCAGTACAGTGAAGACATTACTCCACACAGATGTTTGACCTGTGTTCACACATGGGCTGTGCACAAGAATTATAAGCTCATAGGAAACACACATAGGCTCGCTCTATTCATTTGTTATAAAACGCTGACAACCTTTGTTTAGCTTCTGTAGCCTAGTACAGAGCCTGTAATGTCAGGGAGAGGTGCTTAGAAACTTGTCAATCAAACCTGTTGCTAGCTCTGGGAGCGAGCCGAATCGTATCCATGCTCACTTATTTGAAACGTGGCAGCTAGCAGGTTAGCAATGTCCACTTACATAATCTATGGTCTAAACCAGGACTATCCCAGGTGTGCCTCAGAACTGCCCTAGGACAACCTCAGGTCTAAATAAAAACACCAGTCTTGTGTTGCCAGTATTTTATTGGACTTTATTACTTCTGAGGTGGAGGACTGAGTGTGTAGGTGTAGTGCAGCGTTCCACCCTTCTCCAGGAAGCAGTCGTGTTTGTAGGTGCCCACTTTGATCTGGCGCTGACACACTCCGAGCAGGTCGTGGAACAGGAGGTCCTGATCGAACACCTCCAGCCTCAGAACGTCGTTCTCCTGGGCCTTGAAGTAGGTGAATTCATCCTCCCACCACGGGTTGGCATTGTTCTCCTTCACCGAGGTCTGCCCGAGGGCTGCGGGGCCACAGAACACCTTCACAAAGCCATCTGTGATGCCCAAGATGTCTGAGGGCAGGTCGCTGGCACGCAGGTCGTAGATCTTCACCTGCGCAAATGACAGGGACGCGCCCAGGAGGAGGAGGAGCAGGGAGGAAGAGGAGATCATGACTGAGGGAGGAGAGGGGGAGGGCTGTTAATAAACACACATGAGGCACGAAAACACATCAGATTGTCGTCATATTTGCACACACTCATTCATACAATGGTGAGTGTCTTGCCCAACTGCAAATTAATGAGATAGAATTGGACCCCCAACCCTTTGACTGATGGGCAAACGCTCTGCCACTGAGCCACAGCTGCCCTGTTCTAGTCTGTTAGTCTAATATGAGCTGCCCTTGGCCTCTCGCCTTGTAAAATCTTGCCTAACTGCTCTGATTTGAACAAAATTATGCCCAAGAAAATACACTTTATTGTTCCAAAATTTATTAGGAACAAAATAGGCACAATATTTCAAAAGAAATCAAACCGTGCTAGACACAAACGCTGCACCGATCCACCTGTCATTCTCATGCTCCATCCTCCCCTCACTCATGAACAAGACCCCGAGATACTCCTCCACTTGAAGCAGGGACTCTCCACCACCTGGAGAGGGTGCCACCTTTTTCCAGTCACCCAATCGCTTTACACACGGCTCAAACTACCCCAGCGCATTGGTCCTGGTTTGATGAAATCCACAAACAGCAGACCAACTCTCTCCGGCCCCTGACTGAACCTGATGAATGAACAGAATGGGTGACAAAGTGCAGCCCTGAGGAGTCCAACCTGCATTGGGAACAGGTCTGACCTACTGCAGAGAACATGGATCCTGGTCATTCAGGGACCAGACAGCCCTGAGCAACGGGCCCCTGACCCTGCAGACCCTGTACTCCCACAGTTCACACATGTGGCACTGTGGCAAACTCCCATGAACCTTCAGGCACCCAATGGAGAGTATAAAGCTGGTCCAGTGTTCCTCAACCAGGACGGAAACCACACCGCGAATCCTGAATCCGAGGTCCTCCTCCCTGAACTCCTCCCATTCACTGAGTACAGCGAAGCGTAAATGTCCGTCTCTGATTGGCCCTCGTGCAGCAGGCTGGGTCCCACACTATCAGACTGTACAGAGCGGCATGTGAACGCAGCATGTGTGCAAACCTCACTATCTCACGTCACGTACTCCACTACATCTCCTCTGATACTGTGTGGCAGAAGCTCGGGGGTGAAGGATCTGGTGTCCTTTTGGCGTCCTTAACACACTTCACCTGCCGAGCTTAAGTCTGAATCTGCTGTAGGTGTGAGTTATTGATGGTTAAGCTTCGGCTGATATTTTAAGTATTTGACAGACAAAACAATAACGCAAAAATCAGGCGTATCAAAAAAATAAAGTAGACCAGCAATATCTGAAAATAAGCAGTTGAAGCAGTGAAGTTCAAAGTTCTAATTAGACATAAATTAATGCATAACAACAAAAATAAAGCTGTTTATAATTACATGATAAGTTTTTACTATACTGCAATGCAAGTATTCAGAAAAGTAAAGTATTACCTCCACTACCAGAAAACGAACTACAAAAGTATAAAAATTCACATTCAAATTAAAGAGTTGAATGAATTTTGAAAAATATATAAAAGTAACTTATTTATAGCCGCCTCAGGACGCTGGGTCTTACCTGCAGCGTGGACGTGTAGTCTCTCACGTCTCTCTTTGTCCCTCCGTGGTTTTAAAGGCCCCCGGCTCCTATCAGCAGAGGAGGTACTACACGAAGTTATATTTACTCAGGTACTTTTACTTGAGTAACTTGTATTTCTCAGACTATTTTCAGACACCATATTCAGTAAAATATTGTACAGTGACAGTACTCTAAAACATATATGTGGCCGCTGTAATTTCAGGTACTTGGTGACATCACACAGAACTTCCCCTGATTACAGCCAGGTGTTTTTTGATTACAAACATCTATCTGCAGGGGCGGAGTTTGAAGTGTGGAGACCTGTTTGACCAATCAGACGGTTCCTTATACCTCCAGACCCCGCCCCTGCTCCCCCCTCACGTTCTTCTTCTTCTTCTGTCCTCCAGGTACGGCCCGGTTTAGCAGCTCGATTTGAACTGTATTTGTGGGCGGAGTTTAGGTGGGATTCTTTGACGCAGAGACACGTCCTCGTGGTTTCTGACCTGGATAAATGGAGCTTAGGGTTCGGTATAAGACACTGGCTCAAACTGGTGAGTACAACATGGATTATGCAAAGTGAAAAATCTAAATAATAATGGGTCAGTTTTATTTAGTGCTTTTTTCGACACTCAAAGACGCGTACATTTTTTTAACAAACTATTTAATGAATTAATCACTGCATTTATATAGCACCTTTCAAGACACTCAAAGACGTTTTACAGATCATTCTTCATTCACTCCAAACTCTGTGGTGTAAGATACTATTGTAGCCACAGCTGCCCTGGGGCAACTGATGGAAGTGAGGCTGCCAATCTGCGCCATCGGCCCCTCCGACCACCACCAACACTCCACTTTCATACTAGGCAATGTAGGTGAAGTGTCTTGCCTAAAGACACAACAACAGTTTTTGCCACTGGCGCCCCCCTGTGGCACCTGACCAGGCCCGAGATCAGGACGAGATCAGTTTGAGAAGCTGGTACGGCCACAAAATGTCAATGTCTAAACCAGGTCTAAACCGGGACTAAACTAGGTGCAAACCAGGACTAAACCAGGTCTAAACCAGGACTAAACCAGGTCTAAACCAGGACTAAACCAGGTCTAAACCAGGACTAAACCAGGACTAAACCAGGTCTAAACCAGGACTAAACCAGGTCTAAACCAGGACTAAACCAGGTCTAAACCAGGACTAAACCAGGACTAAACCAGGACTAAACCAGGACTCGAACCATATTAAAATAAACCAGACAAATATAGACTATCCCTAATACTATAATTTCCTGTTGCGCTCAGGTAATGTTATTCTGAGTTGCAGTATCTTTACTTTGAGTGTAACTTGTGAATTATGTTTTCAAAAATATTCTGAGCATAAATTTTATTGTTATTAGAACGTGTGTCGATGCTAATGCTAACTTTTATTAAAACTTTGAATCAAAACAACAAACTGTAGTAAAGTCCGATTATTTGTAGCTGTAGATCATTTCAGGTTGTGTTTGTTATTATAATATTTATTAGGCTCTGAATTTAGTATTAGCATTAGCACAACACGCAAAGACGAACTGTGTCTCCTACCGCACGTGCCACTCACTGGGACTCGCCGCACATCTCCGGTTCCCATCAGGTTCCCGTGGTGATGATGCGGGTTTATTTTGCGCTGTTTGAGCCGCTGTGGTCGTCAGTACGCACGTGGAAACCTCTAAAACAACCAGCTCGCCTCTCCAGTTGCAAAAGGGCACGTAGAAACTGTGATTTATGTCGATGACTGTTTGAGTTCAGTCGTTTTCAGAAAAATATGTCCAAAGGAGGAGCAGCCCATGTCAGAGAAGAGAAACACGATAGAGAGACAAATGTGTAGAATTTGATACGTGCTACACATACCAATCTGATTTCAGTCTGGTCTAAACCAGGACTGCCCCAGGTCTAAATAAAAACTCCAGTCTTACGTTGACAGGTGGCAGTTTATTGAGCATTATCCCTCCTGGCAAACAGGACTGAGGGTGTAGGAGTAGTGCAGTGTTCCTCCTCTGTCTAAGAAGCAGTCGTGTTGGTACGTGCCCACTTGTAGCTGGCGTTTGCACGTTCCCAGCAGGTCATCGAACAGGATGTCTTTATCGTACACCTCCAGTTTCAGCTCATCGTTCTCCAGGGCGTTGAAGTAGGTGAACTCTTCCTTCCACCATGGGTTAACATCGTTGTATCTCACTGAGGTCTTTCCCAGCAACTTAGAGCCAACGTAGACCTTGACGAAGCCGTCCGTGGTGCCCAGTAACGAGGGCAGCTTACTGGCACGCAGGTCGAAGACCCTCACCTGCGCAAAGGACAGGGACGCCCCCAGGAGGAGAAGGGGCAGGGAGGAAGAGGAGATCATGACTGAGGAGAGAGAGGAGGAGAGAGGGGGAGAGATGAAAATGCATGAGGCACACGGGCGACATCAGACATTTTGAGTAGGAGGGCTGAGGTCTTCAATGGTGATCCTCATTTAACATGTTCATTTAGAGTCTTGAAACAGTATAAAATAATGTGATTCAAAATACTTTAGTAAGATCCTACAGCTCTGATTATCACCCTAGAACCTGCTGGTGTGAACAGAACATCTGTGCAAAGCTCATTATCTCCTCATGTGTGATGTGAACTCAGCTGATTCTGTCTGGCAGTGAATCAAAGATCTTGTGTCCTTACTTTGCTTAAGAGTCTGATTAGGTTCATTAGGTTTTCTGATATAATTATACTTTAGGTTCTACAGACCTTTGTTTATTTTCAGCTGCACTCTGCTGCTTTCCTCAGTGTCACGTGATGTTGCTGTGGTGTGTCTGCTCAGCTGATTTTAACAGATTTTGGTTCCGTTTTCCTACTTGGAGCAGAAACAAGTAGGAGGACAACGCCATCTGCTGTCCGACTTCTTCAGAACTGTATCCCAGGTGTGAGAAAGTTGGTACACCACCTGAATGTGACCAAATGTGAAAAAGAAACAACCAAAACACGCACCGAATCATTAAGTGACAAGCCCACCAAGAACAGCTTAAGTCCAGAATTTCAGACCGGGGCAAGAGTGAAAACCATCTCATGGACTGGGATACCACTAAAGTGTTTGACAGAGAGAGCAAGAAATAGAATTATTGGATCAAGGAGGCCACTGAGATCCGAAAACGCACCCACCAGACTGTGAATCGGGACGAGGGGGCCTACCAGCTCTCTCACACCTGGAATATACAGCTCTGAAGAAGTCGGACTCCAGATGGCGCTGTCGTAGAAAGACAGAACCAAAATCTGTGCAGTCGAAACTGTCAAAGTATAAAATAAACAGCGTTTGTACATAAGACCCTAAAGTATAACACAGTGTTTAAGTTTGAATCTGGTTATTGATGGTTAGTTATGACCGGCAGTTTAGTTTATAAAGTGAATGAATAATGTTGTGTCATTATAAAGTGACTTTGAGCATCTGGAAAAATGCTTTATGCACCAAACACGTGGTTGGTAAAAAGTATAAAAAGTAATAAAAGCGTAAAAACAGTATTCGGCAGACAAAACTGCAAAAAAACTGCAAAAATCAGGTGCATCGGAAAAAAAGATATATAATATTTGCAAAACAAGTAGCTACATAAATATTTAAATATCCACAATTAATTTAAAGGTCACTAACCTCAAATTTCAAGTTATTATATTGTCTCGTAAACATGAAGCTTTTGTCACTTTCACTTAATTAAAAACAGACATTAATTGTCTCTATCAAATAAAAAAAAATAGCTCAGTAAAATGTTAAAAATATTACTAAATTAAACATCAGTATATGTATAATACCCATTAATTACCAGAGAGTGAATTACAAAAAATATTAAAATGCATGTTCAGAGTTCAAAGTTCTTTTTAGATAAAATACATAAATGTGAAAATGAAAAATAAAATAAAGTCAGAGTTTGATAGTGAATCTTACCTGCCGCATGGACGTGTAGTCTGTCACATCTCGCTCTGTTGTCTCCGTGTTTTAAAGACTCTGGGCTCATATCAGCAGAGGAAGTACAGTTACTTCTACTTCAGTACTTTTACTTGAGTCGTTTCAGACGCTGTACTACTACAGAACTTGAGTAAAAGTTTTGGCTCCTGTCTACACGTGATAAAAACTTTATGTTGACAATATGAAATGATTTGAACATTTGCGTTTCTTGCCCGACTCCTTCAAATAATAATAATAATAATTAATTTTTCTAATTCTGTCTATCCTTTAAAAACAGCAGATTGTGTTTGTACATTATTTCATATTTTGTGCTTCCAGTTAGATAAACGTATACAAATATATTACACAAATTATAACTCGTCCAATTACTTTTCCTTGAGTAGGTAGTTTCCTTATTCTTATTTCAGTAATTTATTGGACGACTGCTTTGTACTTTTATTTGAGCAATATTATTTTGAAGTTATTGTTACTTTTACTTGAGTACATTTTTTTGGCTTGTCTGTTCACCTCTATCAGTCCGATAAACACAGCCGCCTCACTCCCACCATTATGTCAGAAAAACAGCACTACTTTTAAGTTTTTATGTATTATTATTATTATTATTATTATTATTATTATTATTATCATTATTATTATTATTATTATTATTATTATTATTATTATTATTATTATTATTATTATTTTAATGCATCTTTACATTGTCATCAATTTTATGTGAGAAAAAAACAAAAAAAAAACAAAACATGCAAATATACTGTGACTTATGTGGAGGAAAAAAAGAATAAATTGCAAATTAAAAAAAACCCAAATAAACAGCACTACACTATTTACTCTTACTACTTTGGAAAGATTAAAAAAAACAAAACATTTTGTAATAGCAGATTTGATTTGAGGCCCAGTGCTGCTCATAGATCAAATAATAAAAATCTCATTTAAAAAAATGCATCTTTGCATTGGTATTAATTTTATGTGTGAAACAACAACAAAAAAACAAAACAAAAAACATGCAAATATACTGTGACTTATGTGGAGGAAAAAAAGAATAAATTGCAAAAAAAAAAAACAACCCCAAAAAAAAAAAAACGGCACTACACTATTTACTCTTACTACTTTGGACTTTGGACAGATTAAACCAAAACATTTTGTAATAGCAGATTTGATCTGAGGCTCAGTGCTGCTCATAGATCAAATAAAAAAAATAAAATAAAAACATAAAAGTAAAAGTAAAGTAAGTAAGTAAAAGTAAAAGTCCAGGTTCAACGTTTCACTAGAATGTGTCCTAGTGCTGTGGTTCCCAACCTTTTTCTCCCAGTGACCCCTGTTTAATCTGTGGACACTTTACCGACCCCCACATTCTTCTCCTACCTGAGAAGCTACTGTCTTATGAGGAAAATATCATATTTTTTCTGTTAAAGATGTCATAATAACAATTGCCGTAAAATACACTACGTTGAAGCAATAAACATGCCATTTGTTCATTAAAATCTCATAATCCAGTTTGGATTTCTTTTCTATGAACCTCTGAGGCTCCTTGAGAATCTCAACCTTAAGGTTGGGCCCAGTGAACATAATTTCCCTGGTTTAACAACTTACTGATTGGAAAGTAAAAATACATTTTATTTTGTGCGTTGATAAGATAAGATAAGATAAGATAAGATAAGATAAGATATGCCTTTATTAGTCCCACAGTGGGGAAATTGCAGTGTTGCAACGCACAGTTCAAGAACAGCAGGAAAATGGAACATGCAATAAAACAAGATAATAGATAATGGCTAAAAAAATAATAATTTAGAAATAGACTTAAAGATAGACTCTAATTTTGTTCCGGTGGAGCAAAAATATAAAATACAAAATATAAAATATAAAATATAAAATACAAAATATCAAATATCAAATATAAAAAAACAAACAAACAAACAAACAAACAAACTATTATGTACAATAAAAGTAACAGTGCAGCATATGAACAGAGTAAATCTCAGTAAAGTGACTTCAGTATATTATGTTATTTACAGTAATGACTATGTTTATGTACAGACAGGATAAATATCAGTAAAGTGACATGAGTGAATTGTACCAGAGGTCTTCAGTATTGCACATAGATAGAGTTGAATGACACATGTTCAGTGTTAACAGTGTTCACATGTTCAGTGTTAACAGTGTTCATTGTACAGTCTAACAGCAGCGAAACCTCTCCTTCACACAGCGAGGGTGAATCAGTCTGTCACTGAAGCTGCTCTCCAGAGCAGACAGGGCGTCCTGCAGGGGGTGACCCTCATGATCCAGCATAGAGATGACCTTAGCCAGGACCCTCCTGTCCCCCACCTGCTGCACTGAGTCCAGAGGACAGCCCAGGACGGAGCTGGACTTCTTGATGACCTTGTCCAGTTTCTTCCTCTCCCTCTCTGTGATGCTGCTGCTCCAGCAGACCACACCGTACAGGATGGCTGATGCCACCACAGAGTCATAGAAGGTCCTCAGGAGTGGCCCCCTCACTCCAAAAGACCTGAGTCTCCTCAGGAGATAGAGCCGACTCTGGCCCTTCCTGTACAGTGCATCTGTGTTGGGAGTCCAGTCCAGTTTGTTGTTCAGATGCACACCCAGGTACTTGTAAGAGTCCACTCTCTCAATGTCTCTTTCCTGGATGTTCACTGAGGTGACAGTAGAGTGGCGTCTGTGGAAGTCCACCACCATCTCCTTGGTCTTCCCTGCATTGATGATGAGGTGGTTCTGCTGACACCAGTCCACAAAGTCCTGCGCTAGTCCTCTGTACTCCACATCGTCGTCATCCTTAATGAAGCCAATGATGGCAGAGTCATCAGAGAACTTCTGCAGGACGCAGCTGTCCGTGTTGTGTCTGAAGTCTGCAGTGTAAAGTGTGAAAAGAAAGGGCGCAAGGACCGTGCCCTGGGGCGCCCCCACACTGCAGGTCAGTAGGTCAGACACGCAGTTCTTGGCTCTCACAAACTGGGGCCGGTTTGTGAGGTAGTCCAGGATCCAGTCTGCCAGGTCACAGTCCACACCGGCAGTCTCCAGTTTGTCCCTCAGGAGGAGTGGCTGGATGGTGTTGAAAGCACTGGAGAAGTCAAAGAAGAGAATCCTCACAGTGCTGCCGGGGTTCTCCAGGTGAGACAGTGAGCGGTGCAGCAGGTAGATGACGGCGTCCTCCACTCAGATGCCAGGCCGGTACGTGAACTGCAGCGGGTCCATCGCTGAGCTCACGGTGGAGCGGAGGTGGCCAAGGACCAGTCTCTCCAGTGTCTTCATCAGGTGCGATGTTAGAGCCACCGGCCTGAAGCTGCTGGGGTCTTTAGCGTGCGGTGTCTTAGGCACTGGTACCACGCAGGAGGTCTTCCAGAGTTGTGGTACCACCCTCAGCTTAAGGCTCATGTTGAAGACATGCTCCATAACTCCGCACAGTTCGTCTGCACAGGACTTAAGGAGCCTGGAGCTGATGCCGTCTGGTCCTGCTGCCTTCCTGGGTCTGATCTTCTTGAGTTGTCCCTGCATTTTAATGGTATCATTCCAAACAGCTTGTGCACTAATAAATGGTTAGTGGTTTATGTTTTATAGGCAGAAAAAATGCATTCTTATTTCCAAAAAAACATTTCTAGGGGCTGCAGAATATTAAAATGAGCATGTATCGAAAAATTACAAACCAAAAGTTGATAAAAGTTAGAGTTTTTACTGCAATCCAGTCTGGTTATACTTCCGTTGTAGGGAATATTATATCTCTGACTATTGGAAAACGTCGCCCCTCACTCTACGTGATCCTGGGGTTTTTATTTCGCTATTTTATCCATAAATAAATCCCTATTCCTCATATGGAACTCTGCTCCAAATTCACCATTATAACAGCTAGCCCCATAAGCTTCATTTGACTAGGATTCTCGGTTTGATCAAAAGAGAAGCTGCAGAGAACGTCAGGCTTTACCACATCACCAAGTCTACTTTTTATGTAAACTAGTCTATTGTTTCTTTAAAAAAATACAAAATTATCTCCGTTTATTGATTTTTTTTAGTACTAGGTATCAGTTAAGGAAAATATTTCATGTTTTTTATATCAACCAGAACTGAAAATAAAGACTAAATGAATATGGCGGGTAATGAACGTACTTCCAGCTTGCAAGAATATTTATTGTGAAGGTTTACGGGAGATTCTGGCTTCTTCCCGTATTTATAGATTGCAATTCCTAATTTCTCCTCATGATGTCGAGCTTCCCAGATCTGCCGATGTGCCAGGATAAAATACACCTGCACACTTCCTTCTGTGGAACTTATCATGACTGGAACTGTTATTCTTTTGGATTAAACCGCTTCTTCAACCAATAAAACAAACACTACTGAACTGTTCAGCTGCTGCTTCGACCAGAAATACAAATATGTTTGTTTAATTCTTATTTAATACATATTTATATATTTAGCTTTACATCTTCAGTACTGGTTGTGTTTATTCACACCTCACACCAAACTCTGCAGTGTCTGATGCTCTAAACGTAATTTTGTTGTTTTTCTATGACAATAACAATAAAAGTTTGAATCTTGATCTTCTGCTTTTAGAAAGGCACGTGCTTGTGGCTCACTGCTAATGCTACAAACACTGCTAAAACTTTTATTAACATTAACTTAACATTAAATCTAACATAACAAAATGAATTTTGTAGTAAAAATGACTCATGATTCTTTATGATTGTGTTTTCAGTTTGTGCTGTTGGTTCCATTTTTATTAGGCTCTGTTTGAGTTTATTCATTTTAGGAAATATGTTCAAACAGGTGACCAGCTCATGTCAGAGGAGAGAAAAAACACGAGTCTTGTGATGCCAGATGGTAGTTTATTGAGCCTTATTACGAAAGTCTGTAGGAGTAGAACAGCGTTCCACCCCTGCTCAGAGTGCAGGTGCGGTGGTGCGTGCTAAGCTGGAGCCTGTGTGTGCAAACTCCAAGCCGGTCATCAAAGTTGAGGTCCCTGTCAAACACCTCCAGCCTCAGCTCACTGTTCTGACCTGCACTGGAGGTGCTGAACTCTTCCCACCATTTTGGGTTCCGATTGTCCTTCACCATCGAGGTCTGCCCGAGTGACTTGGAGCCAACGAACACCTTGACGTAGCAGTCCGGGGTGTCCCCTGATGGAGCCACGTTTTCGGCACGCAGGCTGTAAATCTTCACATGTGCAAAGGACAGAGACGCCCCCAGGAGGAGGAGGAGCAGGGAGGAAGAGGAGATCATGACTGAGGAGAGAGAAGAGGAGGGAGGGATGAAGATGCATGAGGCACAGGGGCGACATCAAACATTTTGAGTCGACATTTGACAGACAAAACAATAATGCCAAAATCAAAAGAATAGACCATGAATATTGGAAAAAAGTAGTAATAGTACATAAGCTACTTATTTGTCAACATAAAGCTTGTGTCACTTAGACTTACTTAAAACTCATTTTATGCACAAAAATAAAGTAGGCCTATATAGTAAAATATGTTCAAATGTTACTAAATTAAATGTCAGTAAATGTATCACCCCCACAACCAGATTTTTTAAAAATCACATTTAAATCTAACAGTTGTTCTGAATTTTGAAAAAATATACAAAAAATATTCATGCATCTAATTTAGGTTAAAAATACAAAAAAATAAAACTGATACTCGATCTTACCTGCAGCGTGGATGTGTAGTCTGTCATGTCTCTGTCGTCTCCCTGTTTTTAAAGGCTCCAGGCTCTTATCAGCAGAGGAGGTACTACTCTGATAGTTACAGTTACTTTTACTTGAGTAACTTCATGGCACATACTTTTACTCCTACTTCAGAATATATAACAGTACACTTCCTTGACTAAGTATTGTGCTTGGGTAAGTCTACAGGGACACCAGGAGGGGTGATGGAGATGAAGATTCATGAGGCAGGAGACATTTTGAGTAGAGGGCCAAAGGGGCTGAGGTCTTCAATGCTGATGCTCATTTCACATGTTCATTTAGAGCCTTGAAACAGTATAGCACTTTGATAAATATTTCGATTTGAAGTAAGTAATATCCTATAGTTGTGCTTTTCATTGTTTTACTGTGACACTCAGAACCTGCTGGTGTGAACAGAACATCTGCAAAACTCATTATCTCCTCATGTGATGTGAAACTATCACACGGCTGCTGTCTGCAGTGAATCAAAGAGGTTATTATCAACAGACCTCTGTTTATTTTATTTTTAGACAGTTTCAGCTGCACTCTGCTGCCCTCCTCACTGTCACAGTCAGCAGAGGAGGAACTAATCTGTTTGTTACAGTCACTTTTACTTTTACTTGAGTAACTTTAAAAAAAAACTTTTACTCCTACTTCAGACCTGCTCTTTCAAATATGATTTTGTTTTTCATA
Organism: Taenioides sp. WSHXM2023; assembly: GCA_029959045.1. Taxonomy (NCBI): domain Eukaryota; kingdom Metazoa; phylum Chordata; class Actinopteri; order Gobiiformes; family Gobiidae; genus Taenioides; species Taenioides sp. WSHXM2023. The sequence goes on from CM057089.1 coordinate 32,846,538, forward strand.
TTTTGTCTCTATCCTCTGAAAATACCAAATGTTGTGCATGATTTGATGTTTTGTCCTTCCAATCCCATTATTTCAAATTACAAATCAGATCAGAGCTCACTCATCCATTTACTCTTACTTGAGGTAGTTTCCCTACTTTTACTACTGCTTTGTACTTGTATTTGAATTATATTATTGTAAGTAATTATTACTCTTACTTGAGTACAATTTTTTGGCTTCTCTATTCGTGTCTATCAGTTTGATAAACACAGCCGCCTCACTCCCACCATTATAAAAACAACACTACACAGATCCGCTGACCCTGATTCTGTTTTCAGAAAGTCCATGGGAAAAATTAATGAGAAATTTCCTTCTGGGACCAGGCGGTGGGTGATCACTGTTGAGCTTCATTCCTCTGTTGTTGAGCTTTTATTTTATTTATTTTTTAATCTTTATTCACAAGTTATGTTAAATATTTACCACCACAGGTACTACCACACCAAACTTACTAATAATTAGAAAACCATGATGCCAAACCTATGCACTAAGATGCCTGAAAAAAAGGAAAGAAAAAAAAAGTAATTGCATTTAATTTTATGTATTTGTTTTATTTGCAAAAACATTTCTTGGGGCTAAAGAATATTTAAATTATGTAGCAAAAAATATTTAACCCCAAATTGATAAAAGTCTTACATTTTTGACTTTGTGTTCCACTTCCAGACCAGCAGATGGCGCCACAACCTAATCTTCTTACAGAGCGGCAGAAGCGGTTATACAAACTCTAAGAAAACGCTCCAAAATGTATCCGGTTTTCCCTCAAAAAGTATGAAAAGAAAAGTGACTCTTCTCTGTAGTCTGCTGTTTGTGTTCGCCGGGTGTGTGGCTTATTACGCGGTGTGGAGATCCAGAGGTACCGCCGTAAAACACTTAGTTCCGGTCCGGAGCTAGCAGATTAGCCTGTGATGCTAACAGTCGTGTGTTTGTTGTGGTCCTGCAGAGGAGCAGATGTCTGATCGCACTCTGGAATATTTCTTGGGTCTTGGTTTGATCCAAAGAGAAGATGCAACGGACATCACCTGGGCCCACGCCGTCAACAGCAGAAGCAAACTGACAGAGGCTCTAAAAGGTCTTTAAATCTGCTTTTTTATGTAAAATACCCTATTTTAATTCATTAAAAAAAAACTGTAGCTATTGCTGGGTTTCAGATGACGTCACATTGCATGCATTTTTTGTTGTAAAACTGAGTTCATGGATCTAATCCAGGGGGGTGGGCAATTATTTTTTCCATGGGGCCACATGAAAAGCAGAAAATATTGTGGAGGGTCTGGGCCAAAATCCATCCATCCATTTTTTTCTGCTTATCCGGGGCCGGGTCGTGAGGGCAACAGTCTAAGCAGGGACTCCCAGACTTCCCTCACCCCAGACACTTCCTGCAACTCCTCTGGGGGGACCCCAAGGCATTCCCAGGCCAGCCGAGAGACATAGTCCCTCCAGTGTGTCCTTGGTCTTCCCTGGGGCCTCCTCCCGGTGGGACATGCCCGGAACACCTCCTGAGGGAGGCGTCCAGGAGGCATCCGGAATGATGCCCTCCCCTCTGCTGCTCCTCTCGACGAGGAGGAGCAGCAGCTCTACTCCGAGCTCCTCCCGTGTGACTGACCTCACCCTATCTCTAAGGGAGCGCCCAGCCACTCTGCGGAGGAAACTCATTTCGGCCGCTTGTATCCGCGATCTCGTCCTTTCGGTCATTACCCAAAGCTCATGACCATAGGTGAGGGGAGGAACGTAAACTGACGGTAAATCGAGAGCTTTGCCTTTTCACTACAATGGTCCGATACAGAGATCCACATCACTGCCGACGCTGCACCGATCCACCTGTCAATCTCACGCTCCATCCTCCCCTCACTGTGAACAAGACCCCGAGATACTTGAACTCCTCCACTTGAGGCCTCCTTAATGTTTTGAGTAAAACAGAGAAGTTCTAGAACATCAGACATAATAATTCCAGTGTATTTATCAAAAGTTTATTGTGCGGAACTGAACCTCAGCCTGGTTTTCTCATGTCTCTTATTTTTCTCTTCAGATTCAACCCTGATGCTCGAGGCGGACATTTTATTGCGAGCGCTGGACCCCCGAGAGCCGATCATGGCCCACCCCCCGCAGACGGACAGTGACATCACTCTGAGGGCGTGGCTTCAGGAGCTCAAACCCAACCACAAGGGAATCAAACTGGACTTTAAGAGGTCATTTACCTAAAGATACACACTGGATTATCAACCACAGAGTCCCAGGTTCCCCCTGTCAAAAAAAAAACATAACACTTTATCAACGCTTGTTACCATGGCAACAGTAGAAAACTGAAAATGTGCACATTTGGGAGAGATGTTTAATTTAAAGGTTTTTACTGTCTTAAAAATATGAAAAGAAGTAGCTCATTGCAGCATTCCTCACATACTTAACGCTTTTGTAGCATCCTAATGACAGCTAGCATGCAAACAGTGCACCAGCAGTATTTCCTGGTTCATTTTGAACATAAAGGTGCATTGTGTAACTTTTCTACTGGATGGTCTGCCAAATGCTTTTCTCCATGGAGATGTTATTGCTTTGTCTGGAATGTTCCACAGTGTGGCATTAAACCTTTCTATCTTCATGGAGACCAAACCAGACCAAGTTCCAGGTCAGATCTGTGGAGAGGCGACCCCGCTCACAGTCAGAATGTCTGTTTTTCTAGGGATTTTTGAGCTCTAAAACCACCTGTGATTGAATAAATGTAAAGTAGAACTGTTTAATGTCACACTGTGGAACATTCCAGGCAGAGCAATGACATATCCATAGAAACAAGCAGGTGACGGACCCACAACCAGAAAAGTTACACAATACACCTTTTAAATGTCTGCTCATGTGTCCTTCAGTCTGGATGCAGTGGCGCCCTCCATGCAGTTGCTGGAGCAGATCTGGGGCCCCTCGTCTCGTCCCGTGTGGGTGAACGCTGACGTGCTGCCTGGTCCCGGGGGTGTGGCCTCCCCTTTAGATCCCCAGAGGTTCCTCTCCGCCGTGGGGGCCGTGTCTGACCACAAAGTCCTCTCTCTGGGCTGGACCACCGGCTGGACCCCCGGCGCTGACAACCCAGGTACAAACTGTGGAGGAGGAGGTTCGGCTGCTATGAATTTAAAGGCGCATTGTGTAACTTTTCTGTTGGAGGGTCCGTCAAATGCTTTTCTCCATGGCATTAAACCTTTCTATCTTCAAGGAATCCAAACCAGACCAAGTTACAGGTGTTTTGTGAAGGCTAATGGAATAGTGAATATGTTACTTTGTCTATTTTAAATTCTGTTCTGTCATCCAAAGAACTGATATTTAAAAGTGCTTAAGAACAGTGATTTCTTCATGTGGTCTGCGCTTAAACAGAGCAAAGCATTATGGTCCATGTAGTTCCCTGTTTTTTTTTTTAGCTATTGCTGCACCATAACAGTTTAAGTAGAGAGACTTGTAATTTGATATACTGTGAGACTTTTGACGATATGATACTACGATATTTCGGTTATTGTTACGTCCCTACATGTGCTTCCCAACTGCCAATTAAAAGAAGTTTCTGGCTTGAAAATGTAAACACAGTCTGCTGTTGTCTCCCTTACCAAACTGTTCCTCTTACAGTAATGTGGCTGTCAAGTCTTTAACTGAGGAACGCAGGTCCAACTTGAAAAACACAGAAACAAACACAAGGCTCAGCTCAGCTTCAAGACTTTTATTGAATTTTTTCATCTTCTTCAGCAGCAGTAGTTGTAGTAGTCAATCATATTTTGTCATCGGGCAAGAAAATGACATCCAAAATAAGTATTTAATATCATATTCTTGATTCAGGCCACTAGGGGCCAGTGGTTTTAAGGAATAAATATAAAAACTTTCTCTTTGTAGGTGTCAAATGAGGCATAATGATTGTGTATGTACAGGAATAATAAAAATAGAATAATAGTAAATGCATCTGAGCTATAAACAAGAGTGATTGATAGTGATTGTCATGACATTAGGATTATTTGTTACGTAAGTTGATGTACAGTTGTCGACATAGACGAAGTGCTTGAGATGATTTGATTTGTGGAAAAATCAGAACGCTGGCTGAGGTTTTCCCGCTCTGTCTGACCTCCAGGCTACAGCTGGGAGATGGTGCGTGAGATGGAGCAGATCTGCGGAGGTCTGAGGAACCCGGTGACGTTCCCAGTCCGAGCGGCTCTGATGGGTCAGTCCGTGCCTCAGCTGCTCTGGCTCCTGCAGCAGTCCCACAGGTGCAGCTCCAGCCTGAAGGAACTTTGTCTTTCATTACTCTGGTCTTAAAGCTGCACTGTGTAACTTTTTTTCTGTTGGAGGGTCCGTCAAACGCTTTTCTCCGTGGAGATGTTATTGCTTTGTCTGGAATGTTTCACAGTGTGGCATTAAACCTTTCCATCTTCATGGAGACCAAACCAGACCAATTTACAGGTTACAGGTCAGATCTGTGGAGAGGCGACCCCGCTCACAGTCAGAATGTCTGTTTTTCTAGGTATTTTTGAGCTCTAAAACCACCTGTAATTGAATAAATGTAAAGTAGAGCTGTTTAAAGTCACACTGTGGAACATTCCAGACAGAGGAAACAAACAACATCTCCATAGAAACAAGAAGATGACGGACCCCCAACTGTAAAGTTACATAGTGCACTTTTAATGTTATTGTTATGTGCTGTACTCATAACATTTTGAGGACCTACTTTGACGATATTTTGACGATACGCATTTTAAGGGCAGACTCACACTAGGACGTTAGATCCACGCCCAAGCACGGATAAGAGGAGGTGTTGGAGGATTTGTTAGAGGATTTGTTTGAGGAGGTGGGCCAAAGCACGGCGCTGTAGCTCATGTACACGAACACGCCCGACTTTACTCTACGAGCCCTGATAGGAGCGCCGATGTTACTCACACGAGGAAAACTGAATAAACTCCACTCCAAAACACGTGGCAGCTCCGAACTTACCTTCAGTAACGACTGTTGCAGAGACAGAAGTTCTGCAGCCTCTCGTCTCCGTCCGTCCTCACTCCTCCACACTCCTGTTTTTAAATCCATAAACTCACAGAGGAGCGCGTATCATAACAGGACGCATATCTGCCTCACTATTTAATAAGATATTTTATGCCGCTGGAGTTCTTTCTCCACTAAAGTGATAGTTCTGCTGCACGACCAACAGTCTATGTAAACAAACAGCGCAGGTGTGAGTGCGGAACATAGAACCCTAGGGAATCCTGGTTGAGCACGGCACGGTTCTGTAGTCGTAGTGTGAGTGCGCCCTATATGATTTTATATAATGTACTAGAAACACGACTGAACTGACTGAGGGGGTTTAATTGTATGGCATATTAACTGCTAACACACAACATTTAGATCACCATAGATATCCCATGAAGCGAGCTAAAGCTAAAGCAAAACCCTGGATTATTTGGGCAATCCAGGCTCGTCAAATCCTCAGTTCCGTTCCACCGAAGAGACTAAACAGAGGTGGCGCTGTAGAGTTGCTGCTGTAAAAAGCTGTTTGGGACCCGGCGAACTGTCAAGATTATTTTAGCTTAGTCTAAAGACGTAGTTTAGTCAAAAGTTTCAGCACGTGCACTCCGTTTCACTTTGTTTTTAATTAATACTTGGTCTCCTCTTCCTTTGCTCCCTGCACTAAATAACTGAAACATGCAGGGATGACGTCTAAAACCTCTTCAGGGGAATGTTATAACAAAAAATAACATTTGCGTAATACCAACTCTTTAATGAAATATTTAAAGATGGTCTGAAATATAGAGGCTAAGAAGTGCAAAGTAGTTTAATAAATCCTTGAGAACAGTGCGCAGGGCAGTGGATTTGAACAAAACACAGAGTTAGACTTTGGCAAACTTTACTGATCCACAGGTAAAGTAAAAAATAGAAATACAGTAATATAAATCCAGTATATCACAGTTTTATACAAGAGTTCATAAGTAAAAACATCTACACTGACATGGCAAGTCTCTTCACATGTTTCCCACTCCTGTTCCAGTAACAGCCTCTTTTTCATCAGAAGAAAATGACTCTGACTGTTCCATGTTGCTGCAGGTACAGTCTGACCGTGTGGACGGGGCAGAGTGACTCTTTTAAAATGGAGGATTTGGTTCAGTTCAGGAAACGGCTGGAGCCTCACAGAGTTTACTACGACCTGCCCGAGGAGCAGAGGAACACACTGGCTCTAACGGACCCTTAAAGACCACTGGACTTCTGCTCAAGGTTTACGAAAGACACAAGAGGTCTCTGAATGAAGCCATGTTAAATCAGGTTTGAATAATCATTTATTCTTATATACTGTGAATGGGCCACGTTTTCAATAGAAAAACATCTGAATTTACTGTAATTTGTTTTTTTCTGTATTTGTCTCATGTCAGAAAATTAGGTGCCACAGGGGGGCGCCAGTGGCAAAAAAAAATGTTGTTGTGTCCTTAGGCAAGACACTTCACCTACATTGCCTAGTATGACAGTGGTGTGAGTGTGTGAGTGAATGTTTGTGGTGGTTGGGGAGTGAATGAATAATGTTAAATTTCTTTGAGTGTCCAAAAAAGCTCTATACAAAACTAATCCATTATTATTATTATTGTTAATTAAAAACACTCATTTTTTAGACAATAAAAAGCAGTTTTCCACATTAAATCCTAGTACTTTCTTTTCTGTTCCCTTGTGTCCTTATATCTGTGTAATCCCTCAGAGGTCCAGGTCTAAACCAGGTCTAAACCAGGTCTAAATCAGGTCTAAATCAGGTCTAAACCAGGTCCATGGGTATATTCTAGTCTCTGTGCTCTTATACTTGTTCTGCTCCAGTTCCAGTTCGTTCTAAACAAAGGTTCACTTCTGTCAGTGGGACTTTTTTAGTATCGATACCTGCGGAAAACGAGTATCTGGTTTCAATACTTGTTTTAGTATCGATTAGTGTCTGATTTTTGATACTTTTGACAAAACTAGTTCCATCTGCTCCATCGGTTCAATAAAAATGTGTTATTAATTAAGACCCAACTAATCAATTTTCTCAATCTTTTACTTTTGTAGGGAGTATTATCTGTTACATAAGGGTGAGTTATTGTACAGTTGTAGGGAGTATTATCCGTTCATAAGGCTGAGTTGTTGTACAGTTGTAGGGAGTATTATCTGTTACATAAGGGTGAGTTGTACAGTTGTCGGGAGTATTATCCGTTTACATATGGGTGAGTTGTACAGTTGTAGGGAGTATTATCTGTCACATAAGGGTGAGTTGTACAGTTGTCGGGAGTATTATCCGTTTACATATGGGTGAGTCGTATTAGTCGACTCATTTTATTTAGATTTAGATTTTATTTTAGTTTTTTCTGGGACCACAGCAGAAAGGAGAACGCATCAGGAACGTAGCGTGTTCTCTCTCCGTTCACCAGCAGATGGCGCTGTGGACTCGGTTATAATCGGGGAAATGAACGCGTCAAATCCAGAGCAGCCCAGACATCGGTGTTTAGTGAGTCACGTGACCCCAGCGTCCTCCTGTTCTTACGTAATCCCTCCACCACGTGCTGCTGCGTGATTATTGCTTCACTCAGTGTATAAACCCCATTATAAACACTTTTGTACGGCTAAAATATTTATCCTGTTAATGAAGCGTAGTGTGATTTCAAATTTATTTTTTCTTTTTTTGTGTTCTTTATTTATAGACTTGATTAAAGAAGTTAAAACTAAACTAAACTAAAAGTAAACAAAACAGATGGGTTGATAAAGCAGTCAAAACTACTATTCAGATACGAGTACCAAGAAAAAAGTACAGTATTCAGAGAAACTAGGGTTGTCAAAAGTATCGAAAATCAGATACAAATCGATACTAAAACGAGTATCGAAACTGGACACTCGTTTGAACAGGTATCGATACTGAGAAGTCACAGAACAGAAATGAACCTTTTCTGAATTTCCCGTATCAGAACAAGTAAAAGAACTTTTACTCAAGTCAGAGTACTGCTACACTGACAGATATATTGTAGTAGTAGTAGTAGAAGTAGAAGTAAGGATGTTTGTATGTAAAACTACTCTGAAAAGTACAACTAGTAAATGTGATTACAAGTACTACCAGCTCCTAGAACTGAAGTAGAAATTCCCGTTCATATGTGGGTCACAGTCTGGATTCACGGAGATTCCATGAAGTCATTTTTCCTGTTTTAATCCGGAAACTCTGAGCATTTCCTGTTCTTTAAAACAACAAATTGAGTTTTATTAAGTAATAATGACTGGGAATTAGATTTAACAGAGAAAAACACATATCCGGACTCATATCCACATAACAGAAAGTTCTGGTTCACCCTCCTCCTCCTCCATATATTCACCTGTCAGAAACGGTTGTAGGGAGCATTATCTGTTACATAAGGGTGAGTTGAACAGTTGTAGGGAGTATTATTTGTTACATAAGTTTGAGTTGTGCAGTTGTAGGATTATTTGTTACATAAGGGTGGGAGATTTCTTGTGTAAAACTGCGATAAATCACTGGTTTTGGATAAATCCACAGGGACAGGGACAGGGGACACAGGACTCTGGGACAGTCCCGGGTCAATAGGGACGTCTGGTCTCTCTGTACAGTATTTATGGGTCCACACTTCAAAATAAATGACCATTTAAAGAAAAGTCTCACTTTTTCATTTTGTTTGTGACTTGGTTAACCGTGTTTTATTCCATTTCCTGAAACACTGGGTAAACTTAATGTTAAACACTGATTTTCTTTTGCAGTTATGTAGAGTTATACCAGATAAGTAATTTCTAATAAATATAATAATCTGAGCAAAATTCGGCCTAGTGTTCTTCTATCAATGTTATCTTTGGAAAACATTTGTATTTTTATTTTTATTTGTATTTATTTTGACCTCCATTAGCTGCTATTCTTCCTGGAGTCATTGTCTTTTCTGGGGCATTTACATAATTGACATCATAATAACAAAAAACAAAAAAAAATGAAGGAGAATTCTACCTGGATTCTACCTGGACAACTGAGGCATTCTACACACATCTTAAAAAATAAATAAAAATAAAATAAAAATATATAACAATAAAAAAAAAAAAAAAAAAAAACTGGCATAGAAACACAGACACACACTGGACCTACAGTAGTTCATTCTGATATTATATAAAGAGAAAAAGAGGAATATTACTAAAGAAGTCTTTTTGGGACATCACTGCTGCGCAATAAGATTCCATTTCAGGAGTACTTTAAATTGACGTTTAGTATTTGCAATAATAATATATCTTCGTAGATTATTCCAAGCAGACATTGATCTGTATTTCATGTTAAATACCATGATGTCAGTGAAATAAACCAAGGCTTCAGTTCAATAAATGTCTCCAACGTCAAAGATCCAGTTGTAGTAATATTCAGGGACATACTGTGCAGCCTGAATGTCCTCCTCTGCACCGTGTCCTCACTGTCCTCCTCTGCACCGTGTCCTCACCGTCCTCCTCTGCACCGTGTCCTCACCGTCCTCCTCTGCACCGTGTCCTCACCGTCCTCCTCTGCACCGTGTCCTCACCGTCCTCCTCTGCACCGTGTCCTCACTGTCCTCCTCTGCACCGTGTCCTCACTGTCCTCCTCTGCACCGTGTCCTCACTATCCTCCTCTGCACCGTGTCCTCACTGTCCTCCTCTGCACCGTGTCCTCACTGTCCTCCTCTGCACCGTGTCCTCACTGTCCTCCTCTGCACCGTGTCCTCACCGTCCTCCTCTGCACGTGTCCTCACCGTCCTCCTCTGCACCGTGTCCTCACTGTCCTCCTCTGCACCGTGTCCTCACTATCCTCCTCTGCACGTGTCCTCACCGTCCTCCTCTGCACCGTGTCCTCACCGTCCTCCTCTGCACCGTGTCCTCACCGTCCTCCTCTGCACGTGTCCTCACCGTCCTCCTCTGCACCGTGTCCTCACCGTCCTCCTCTGCACCGTGTCCTCACTGTCCTCCTCTGCACGTGTCCTCACCGTCCTCCTCTGCACGTGTCCTCACCGTCCTCCTCTGCACCGTGTCCTCACTGTCCTCCTCTGCACGTGTCCTCACTGTCCTCCTCTGCACGTGTCCTCACTGTCCTCCTCTGCATCTGACTTTATCTACAAACATCACAAGCGAAGTCCAAATGACGGCTGCACCTCTGCCTTCCGTATCTTGCCGATCAGTCCTAATTTCCTATTGTAGAACATTTTAACAAAGTTACATTCGTTCTGCTTTCCGTCATTTTGTCGGAGCAGCCGGACCGTACAGATTCTTCCCTCAGCTCCAGTAATACCAATGTGTATTTCCATTATTTCCTAAATCACTTCATCGGCTCTAGCCTGTTGAAGTCTTTTTTTTAAACGTTGTTGAGTAATTTTTTCATAAAGCAGCCCAAGAGTACACAAAGAACAAAAAGGATGAGCCCCGTTATGAATTTAAAGCTGCATTCTGCAACTTTTCTCGTGGAGGCTCTGTCAAACGCTTTTCTCCATGGAGATGTTATTGCTTTGCCTCTACCTTACATTTAATAAATTACAGGTGGTTTTAGAGCTCAAAAATACCTAGAAAAACAGAAATTCCGACTAATCCGACCTGTAACTTGGGCTGGTTTGGTCTCGGTGAAGATAAAAAGGTTTAATGCCCATGGTGAAAAGCATTTGACACACTCTCCACCAGAAAAGTTACACAGTGCACCTTTAAATCCCATAAACATTACCAAACCGTGTCCCCAGATATGAGGCTTATAATATATCTTGACTGATAACAACTGTAATTATTCTTAATTGCAAAAACGTTGGACAGGATGGACAAGATTATCCAATCAGGAAGCACAACGAGCCTCACACGAGTTTCTCATTTGTGCTGCCAGTTTCAGTCCAGAAATCCAGTTGAAATGTCTCTCTCTGATCTGAACAGTCTCTCCCTAAACCCCAGCACCTGCACCAGTCCTGAGTCAGTGCTAGTGCAGCCTCTGCAGCTCAGGGAGGGAATTCTGGAGGTTAAACAGAATGAGACAAACTTGTACGTCAGGTTTAGGCACAGGCAACCCAGGTTCAGTTGTGATCGCAAAACCCTTTTTTAAAAAAACTGCAAGAGCACAGATTACACTGTTCCTGTTAAAAAGGATTGTGAACTTTATTTAAAAAACAGATGGGCCAAGAAACATATTAGTAGACGATTCTTTGGCAGTTCAACACTAAAACCAAACCGTGCTTAATCTGATAAGGAATTAGTTTGTCCTCTTCCCCAGTCTCTGTCAAAAACAATGCCCACTAATACTTTTTTGTTTTGTTACAGTTCAATGACAGGCAGCTCTGGACTTCCTCTATATCGATGTCTCCAATCGGACTGCAGAATTCCGACAGGGGGTGGGGCGATGTCAGGTTAGGTTGTCTCTCATTGGGTAAATAACAAACCACCCACCTCTACATCCTGGGAGTCTCTAAACCCTAGGCATTTCGCTCAGTGGGTGTGGTTTAGTGAGGGCATACCCTAGTCTGGCCAATTCATACTTTTCAGGGGAATGAAATAAGTTGGAAAATAATACCTGGCAAAGATTATTTCAAGGATAAAACTAGGCTACGTTTGTCTGAGCAAGAATTATTGTAAATGTTTCACAAATGGTCTGATACAAAAAAGGTCTGCTTATAGTTTGTTTTTTGTTCTACAGTTCAGGATAAGTAAACATAAGTCACAGACAGTTTTGTTTATAAAATGTGCTATACAAATAAACTCAGATTGGATATTGTTTCTCACTTACTTAGACAAACTTTACTGATCCACAAGGGAAATGATTTGGACACAGCAGCTCAAACATCACAATATAATATAATAACAGAGAGTAACAAAAATAGATGGTGTAGCAAAAAGAGCAAGAGACACGTGTCAAATGAGACATAATTATAAAAATAAATGTATATGTACAAGTCAAAATAAAATAGAAAAATAAGTAATAAAATATAAAATAAACTATAAAATCACAGCTATAAACAAGAGACAAGAACGACAGTGTAAATACTCTGCTGATTGACAGGGCATAAGGTTATCTGTTACTTAAGATTGAGTTGTACAGTTGTAGGGAGTATTATCTGTTACTTAAGATTGAGTTGTTGTACAGTTGTAGGGAGTATTATCTGTTACATAAGGGTGAGTTGTTGTACAGTTGTAGGGAGTATTATAGTATGAATGTAGTCCTGTATCTCTCACTGTTTGAGCGGAGCTGCAGGAGCCTGTTGGAGAATGAGCTCCTCTGTCCCTCTATAGTCTGGTGTTGTAGGGAGTATTATCTGTCCCTCTATAGTCTGGTACAGTGGGTGAGTTGTTGTACAGTTGTAGGGAGTATTATCTCCTCTGTCCCTCTATAGTCTGGTACAGTGGGTGAGTTGTTGTACAGTTGTAGGGAGTATTATCTCCTCTGTCCCTCTATAGTCTGGTACAGTGGGTGAGTTGTTGTACAGTTGTAGGGAGTATTATCTCCTCTGTCCCTCTATAGTCTGGTGCAGTGGGTGAGCAGGAGTGTCCATGATGGAGAGCAGTTTGTCCAGTGTCCTCCTGTCCCTCCCTGTGACACTGTTACAGAGAATATGGAGGTATCTTATCGAATCAATGTATTTAATTTGTTTGTTTTAGTTAAAATTTATTGTCGCTTATGGTTAAATGATATGATGTCTTGTTTGTATCTTGAAGAGATACGATACAACCTGTCAGATCAGCAAGATAAATTCGCAAAAATTTGGGGACCTTTCATAGATTATATCAAACAGAGGACTCAACCACAAACGTCGAAGGACTAATTTCTTATTGGATTTCTTTACATATTGCTGTGCAGGCTGTGCTCCTTTTTTTTTTTTTCTTTGTACATATTGTGCACTGGCAGTGTTTGTGTTTTTTGTTTGTTTCTTGTTTTTATTTTTTGTTTATGTTTTTTTTGTTTGTTTTTTTTTTATTTGTTTTTTTTCTTCTCTTTTCTCTATTGAAAAATTGAAAACCAAATAAACAATGTATTTAAAAAAAAATAAATTATTGTCGCTTGTTTATACTGAGAAAATAGTGGTACTATGGTGAAACGTATAGGACATCCTCATATGAAGCATTTTATTTATACTACTTAGGTTTTAGTTTGTTTGTACAACGCATCGCTGTAAATGATGAATGAAAGAGGAGGCACTGCTATGTTTTTATGTTTGTTCCATTGTTGCTGCTGCCGAAAAAGTATTTATTTATCTGTCTATACTGATTAAAAAAATGACTGAAAAAATACAAATAAGATAGGCCTACTTAGTTATAATACTGCAGGCAAAAAATAATGTTTTACTAGTATATTTTATCCTCTTATGGTGGCAACAATTGGACTTTAAGACGTGGCTGTAGCGTCAGTAGGCAGACCCACTGCTGGCCGGGTTTCAGATGACATCACAACATTCTGGAATATTACTTAATACAAATGAGGGGCAGCTACTATTAATATTATTAGAATGCAGATTTTGTTTTAATGTACTGAGTTCTTGGGTCTGTTCATCAATAATAGAAATGGTCAAGTTCAACATTTGTGCGTTTACATTTAGAACAGTCTATGTTTTTTTTCCCATTAAATTTATGCCATATATACATACAAATTATTATAAACAAAATTATTATAAACATACCAGAAATACCACAAATATTACAAGACAACAGGACAAACCAGCTCTTGCCTCCGTTTGAGATTATGACGTCATCACGTTTTACAATCTGAAAACCACCAGAACGATCAATACTAAAATGTTGAAATAATTTATTTTCTGCTCGGTTTATATAGTAATCATAAACATGTCACATTTCAGCAGCAGCCGATAAATATATTAAACTTTTCACCACGACAAAAAAAAAAAAAAAAAAAAAAAAAAAAAAAAAAGAAATTAAACGAACTCTGAGTGACGTAGCAAGTTAAACCCCGCCCCCGTTCGAAATGCCTATCATTTAGCGAGCCCCTCCTCTCCGCATTAGCGCTGCTGTGGGCAAAAATCACCACAAACTTTGTCCAAAATGCGCCCACGGTCACGCCAAACCTCAACGGGGGCTTTGTGAATGACGAGCGACGAGTTAGCGGCCGCCGTGGATTTTTTTAAATTTTTTAATCCAACACGCCGCGTTGTTTGTTTCGCGGTGGGAGCAGCGTGAATGTCGTTAGCCGCTGATTAGCAACAACTAGCTTCTCCCCGAGAGGAGTGGAGAGCCGAGTCCGAGGCAGCCCGAGCGGCGTGCGGACCCGACGGCGCTCTCTCCGCCACCAACGGACGCGTATCTGATCACAAACACGCCTTTTTACACTTCTAACCTTTGATTTGACGCCATTTTTGAGAATAAACTCTTGCACGCACGCTGTTTTGGCTCGTTGAGGCTAAGTCACATTAGCCAACAACGCCAATTGCGACCCATGTTTTGATGTTACTCCGCTGGACCCGTCGGATTGCGCGTTGGAAACCGACTCTCCGTAAACAGCGTGGATGCTTCGACTCCACGAAACGGGATCTACAACCATCTGAAGCGTATCTTATCACAAACACTCATTTTTACACTTTTAATTTTTGATTTTAAGCCATTCTTGAGAAGTAACTCTTGAATGCACGCTGTTTTGGCTCATTTAGGCTGGTCATATTCGCCAACCACGACAATTGCGACCTTTGCGACCCATGTTTTGATGTTATTGCGCTGGACCTGTCAGATTGCGCATTGGAAACCAACTGTAAATCACGCTCCATAAACAGCGTGGATGCTTCGACTCCACGAAACGGGATCTACAACCATCTGAAGCGTATCTTATCACAAACACTCATTTTTACACTTTTAATTTTTTATTTTAAAGCCATTTTTGAGAAGTAACTGTTGAATGCACGCTGTTTTGGCTCATTTAGCCTCCAACGCCAATTGTGACCTTTGCGACCCATGTTTTGACGCTATTACGCTTGAGCTGTCAACATTGGAAACTGTAAAAAGTGTAAATCTCTCCGTAAAAAGACTGGAGCATGCAGAAAAAGACGAGATATCTCATAAGTAGATAGGAGACGAAGGTCATACCAGAAGCCGAGATAAATTTGGGACTGGTTTCTTTTGTGGAATAGGTGGAAACAGAATGAAGAAGTTCTCCAGGATGCCCCGGTCGGAGAGTGGAGGTCTGGGTGGCTCGTCCGGCTCCGGGGCGAGCTCCGGAGTCAGCAGTTACTTCGGGAAAGTGTTCGCCGTGGGCCGCTACCAAGTCACCGTGGAGGAGCTGGTAGCAGAAGGTATGTCCATGAAGGCACTGGGCTGTAGTCCTGGAGTCCTGTATTATCCTCTACTGTCAATTAATTGATCAATTAATGGTGTCTTAGTTGACCAAAATGTTATTGGTCGACTAATACTTTTATTTAGATTACACTGATTTGGGACAATAGCAGAAAGGAGAAGTTATTGAGTGAGTGAGTTGGCTAGTAATTTATTTTTTTTAATTTTATATGTAAAAAGGCAGATTAAACTCATGATTCTGAAGTTTAAAGGTCCTATATTACTCACAATGGATTCTTGTGAGCTTTAAGCCATGTTATAATGTTACCTCCTCAAAAACAGACCTGGAGTTATGTTTTGTTTCATTCACATGTTTGACTTAATCCTTTATTATTTATTATTATTTATTTATTTATTTTACTGGAATTTCCCCACTGTGGGACTAATAAAGGCGTATCTTATTATTAGTCTGTCTACATCTCCAAAGCTCAAAATGCTCTGTTCCACCTTGTGTGTCATGTAGTGGTTGTTTTTAAGTGAACGGTTACCTTTTACTTTTTGTTCAGTAGAGATTGGAAATTCCTGGGCTGAAATCACCCAAATGATACTTGTGAAAGTGTATTCAGTTTAAAAACAATGGAGCACTTCCTGTATTACCACATGACATCACAAGGTGGAACAGAGTGTTTTCAGTTTCAGAGAAGAATTCAACCACAATGTGCAATATTTGTGCGATAAATGTGTGTTAGTGAATCAAAACACGTATGAAGAAACAACATTATAACATGGATCAGAAAATACTGTAATGTAGGCCCTATAATTTGGCTTTTATGTGAATATGTTTTGTTTCGTAGTATTTTTTTCTGCTTAAATGGTAGTTTTTGCATGAAATCCCCCTGCAGGTGTAGTCTTGTGAATGCAGTGTGGGTCAGATACATAAAAATACGTAATAGTTTTGAGAGCTTTTGCCACGCCGACTTTGTAGTTCACCAATCGATCGGCAGGAACTGTCTTTGGTTAACCAAGAATTTCTTTTGTCAACTACAGCCTCAGAAAGCAGAAAGGACGTTGGGCTGTCGCGATATACCAGTTTGTTTACTAAGCCGGCATTTAGTTTATCTAGTTCAGAAGACACACCCTGAAAAACAACAGGTAACATCACAGTAGGTAAAGTGATTAAAATGGTGCTGAAGTAGGAGTCTTCCAACTAAAAAGTAATAATACTCGGGTAGGAATAAATAGCCTGACATCAAATTGGGCGGCAGTAGTAGAATAGTCAGTTGGTAGAGTGGTCAAATCCGCTGGTCGGCGGTGCGATTCCAGCTCCCACAGATGAATGCTGTCGTCGTGTCCTTGGGCAAGACACTTAACCCACCTCGGCCCCAGTGTCTGTGGTGGTTCCTTCCCTAAAGCGCTTTAAGTGCCTTCGAGGTGGAAAAGCACGGTATAAAAATGTGACCATGATCTTTTACCATCATTCTATAGCCCAGTAATGGTGATTAGTGTTGGGACAGTCAGAATAAATATTAAAATGCAGACTGTTGTTATAATACAGCGAGTTCTAGGGTCTAGTCACAAAAACCCCCCCAAAACTGATCAGGTTCAAAATACTGTTACTGAAAACCCCATGTAATTAATAGGGAACTCTGGCTTTTGCCCTCATCTGGGAGTATGACATAATCACATTCTAGAATTGGAAAACTACCAATAGTGAGCGAATGTTTTGATATTTATGTAAGAATTTTTTTTTTATTAACAATGAAAAGGTTTGGCCATCACACTTGAACATGACTTAATAATAAAGACTTTTTTGGACTCGCGAATGAATAGGGTTTTCAAAATAGCTTTCCAAAATGTCATATATTCTCGTAAAACTCGTACCAAAACTCGATAGAACTAGTATTTTCTTTACCATATGGTCATTCTACTTCTGAAAAAGCTGAAGTTAAAGCAACAATTATTACTATAATGGGGGTACATTGTGTTATGAAGCAGCCTTTCCATTTGAAACGAGCATTAAAAGACCAAAGATGTTAGAGCATTAAAAGAGTATTTCATTTGAACAATACACTTCCCACTTCCTTTATCAACATAGTTTTGTCACTGAAAGACTTGCGTACAGGTACAAGAATACATATTATTCAAGTCGCATATTACCCAAGTAAACAGTAGTCATTCAAAGACCAAGCCCAGATGATGACAAGTTTCCTGAAAAC
Source organism: Taenioides sp. WSHXM2023 (assembly GCA_029959045.1). Classification (NCBI taxonomy): domain Eukaryota; kingdom Metazoa; phylum Chordata; class Actinopteri; order Gobiiformes; family Gobiidae; genus Taenioides; species Taenioides sp. WSHXM2023. Next base: position 32,863,982 of record CM057089.1, read on the forward strand.
CTTGTTGCTCAAAAGTACCTGCTACCAGTATCTGACATCTGAAAACAAACCAGTGTTGTCACAATACTGAAATTTCAAACTCGATTTTGATAGTGAGGAATAGACTTGATACTTTGCTGATTTCAATACAACACTGATAATTAAAAACACTCTTTATGTAGACAATAGAATGATTTCAACATCATATTCTGTTGTCTTATTGGCTAGTACCTTTTTTTTTCTTTTATAATACCATGTGGCCTTATCTCTGTGTAATCCCTCAGTGGTCCAGAGTGATCCATGGGCGTATACTCGTCTCTCTGCTCTTATATTTGTTCTGATCCAGCTCGAGATCATTCTAAAGCTTCAGGAAAGGTTAATTTTTGTCCTGTCAATGGAACTTTTTAGTATCGATACCTGAAAAATAAGGATCTAGTTTCAGTACTAGTTTTAGTATCTGATTTTCAATTCTTTTGACACCCTGTGTCGCAAGTCCGTAGGTTGATGATGAAGAACTAGGACTTATGGCATAGCGATTAACAATTTAAAACAAGCTCAAACCCATGAATTCAAATGTAACTTAAAAAATAAAAATAAAATAAAAATCTCCTTGCTGAGAGGCAGGAGAAAGGCTAACCACTCTGTCACAGTCACACATAGGGATGCACTGAGCCAGCTTTTTCTGATGTGTTGTGTTACTTATTCATATCATATAAAGTAATTTCAGAACAGCTTCGAAAAAATACAAGTTCGATATTACAAGGTGTTTTGGGCCCATATTGATAAGTAAATCATCTTATTACACCAATTCATAGATATGGACCAGTTTTATTATTGGTAGTAATTGATTTTTGATACTTCTACTACTTCTAGTCAAAGCTGAGGAATACTGATACTTCAAAATAATACTGAAATACCTGTAAAAGTAAGATGTGGTGGTAAAACTAGTCTTACAAGTTCTACCCTTTTACTCATTCAAGTACAGACCAAGTTACAGGTCAGATCTGTGGAGAGGTGACCCCGCTCACAGTCAGAATGCTTGGTTTTCTAGGTATTGGGTATTTTTGAGCTATGAAACCACCTGTAATTGAATAAATGTAAAGTAGAGCTGTTTGATGTCACACTGTGGAACATTCCAGGCAGAGCAACGACATCTCCATAGAAACAAGCAGGTGAAGGTATGTACCCTTCACCAGAAAACTTACAAAACACACCTTGAACTTTTTACATAAACTTCCCAAAAGCAGCGTCTCACTCTGCCAATACAGGAGACGGGAGTAAATGTAGGTCGTGTGCACTGCTTCCTGCTTCGGTATTTTAAAATCTGGGACATGAGGAATGGCTGGAATTAATTTGTTCCTGTCATCTCTACACAGCTGTAGAGTTGACGTCTTGCATTAGTTAAGCTGCTCTGTCGGGGTTTGCCTTGAGCTAAACGCCAGTGTAATTGAAAGGTCCTTCTACATTATGTATACTTGAGACTTTTCTCTTGGACACTTACACACTTTTAGCACTGGCATTTCACATTTCCACACTTCCACACGCAAATAAATCAAGACATAATTACTAGAGGTGGAACGAGATTTCACAAATTTCTTCGAGTTGAGACCTGACACAAGATTTGGCCCGCAAGACGACATTTTGATATAATTTTTGGCATTCAGTTCATAATTTTATAGTTTTTAGATACTGGAATGCAGTGATGTCATACTCGTAGGTGGGGAGCTGGAGCCAGTTTTCCCTATTGATTACGTTGTACTTTGCCATGACATATCTAAAAGGTAAAGTGTTACAACAAGAATCAGATTTTTAACAATGTACATTTTACCTGCCCCCACATCTGTATTAAATGTTATTGACCTATAGAATGTTGTTTTGTTTCTTTAATTTCATAGTTTTATGGTCATTGCAGCACTGCTTTTTGGTATTATGGTTTCTCAACTGGAGTTACTCAGCAAAGTTAACCTTTTTTATCCAAGACGAATGTAAAAATATGAGGGGAAAAAAAACTCCCAAGATGATTTTCCTTATGTTTCCAGTCTTGTGGCAGTTGTGTCTGGCGAGATCTTGTGGCACGAGATTAGGTGCGTGCAAAAATATTTAAATATTGTCATGTTTTTTTTTTATACATTTTACTAAATTATTTTGTGAAAGTGCTACAGTTGTGTTGCTTGTTTGGAGAAAGTTAACTTATTTAACTGCTTTGATGAGAAAAATGGGCGTTTTCATATCAGTTTTGCACAAACTTGGCTATGATAATAAAAGTCTTTAGTTTTTGTTTTTTACTGAACCTTATAGAACTGATTTGAAATATATCGTCTTGAACTGAAAGAGCGCTGTATTGAAAAATGTATTGTATCGTGGCCCATGTATCGAGGTATTTATTGTATCGGCAACTTCTTAATTTTATGCAGCCGTACATGAGATCTTGTTCATCCCTAATCATTACTTTTCCTTGTTTTCCATACACTGCACAAGAGCAAGACATCTTACAATAGTAAAATTTCAAACTTGATTTCAATACCAAGAAAGGGACTCAATACTGATTCCAATAATGTTATGATAATAAAAACACTGTTTATTTCAACAATAGAATGTCAATTTCAACATTAAATTGTAGTACTTTATTTTATATTACCATGCTAGATGGACTATGGTGGACATGGTCTCTAACAGAGTAAATGGGCATATCCAAAGTGTAGTGAAGCCTAAACTCAGTTCAAGGTCGTACTTTGTGTCCAAAACGGCTTTAGCATTGTAAGCGAGAGATGTTTTACGACAAGAACTTAAATGTATATCTGGCTTCACTTTATTATTCATCAAGCTGGACGCTAGAGGATCTGGCAGTGTCCCTGAAAAAGAATCAAGGGTTTAACTCTTGCGTAGCTATTCTTTTAATAATGGTGAATCATTGTAAAACTGAGACAATTTATCTCAAAATAATTCTAACTCCAAATTACACCTGGAGCTACAGCAACGTGTCAAGTAGACAAAGCTGCATACAAACATTTCCTCCAGGAGACCATTAAAGATCTCAAGGTGATCGTAGAAGAGGCCCAGCTACAAGCCACAGTGAAGCTGAAGGTGCAAGAGGACATTTGTCGATCTGGAGCATAGACTGTAGACCACAGCTCAGGATGAGATGGAGAAGGAAGGAGGCTTTGAGGAATGAATTGAAAGGAACTCAGGAACTGTATCATGGAGCAGTATGAAGCAGAAGCAGCACAGTTTCTCCACTCGGGACAGATGAGGAGATGGTTGCTCTGAAAGAGGTGGTGAGAGGCGAGCTGGAGGAGGTGAGAGGCGAGCTGGAGGAGGTGAGAGGCGAGCTGGAGGAGGTGAGAGGCGAGCTGGAGGAGGTGAGAGGCGAGCTGGAAGAGGTGAGAGGCGAGCTGGAGGAGGAGATGGTTGCTCTGAAGGAGGAGCTGAGAGGAGAGCTGGAGGAGATGGTCAGTCCAGTTTGGAGGAGCTGAGAGGGGGGCTGGAGGAGATGGTCAGTCCAGTTTGGGGGAGCTGAGAGGGGGGCTGGAGGAGATGGTCAGTCCAGTTTGGAGGAGCTGAGAGGAGGGCTGGAGGAGATGGTCAGTTCAGCTTGAAGGAGGAGCTGAGAGGAGAACTGGAACACGAGACTGGTGGAGACAGTTCAACTCTTGGAGCAGAAGAACAAGTGGTGCATGAGGCTGTTTGGATGCCCTCCATAGACATCACTGTCATCTGCATTTTTGCAACGAAACTATAAACCTTATTCCAGAAGTTGCCATGGGAGCCGTGGTCATCATTCAGGTTCTCTTATTTTGCATGGGGCTCCAATCCTCACAGCAAATAAGTTCAATAGGGACTATAAAGCATTTGAAAGCCTCCAGATCATCAGTGCAGTGTGTCTTGTTGGTTTAATCAGGTAAAACTTTTCTCAAATTTTCCATTGAAATGAATGTGATTACCATTTAACCGGACTAAGGTGAATATTTAACATTTGGTTACATTAAAATTATTTATACAAAGACATCTTAAAAGCTTTGAGCTCTGAGCTCTGAGCTTTTGCTTTGAGCACAAAATGTTTTTCATCAGAATAGATATAGTTTAGTTTTTGTGACTCACTGAACCTTTTGTGCATTCTCGCTAAACTTACAGGAAACCTTTCTGTTTCTGTTGCTTTCTTGTTGAATGGTGAAATGGCAGTTGTTGTCAGTTGATGGGGTTAAACAGGAAGTGTTGGATGTTACAGCTGTGAAGTTTCATACCTCTGATTTGTTCTTGGATAAACAACGGTGGACTTGTTACTACCGGTCCTTGCTTGTGAATCAGCAGTTTGATAAAATGCTTCAACAGAAAATGGGGAAGTCTTAAATGTACAGCCAACAATTCCTTTTTTTACTTCTGGTTTATAAACGGTTTAAGGTAAATAACTTTGTTGCCTTGTAGATTAAACATTACTAGACTAAAAAATCTTAAGCAAAGGGTTGATAATGCACAAAAGTATATTAGATATGAGCTATAAAACTGAAGTTACAGGTCAGATCTGTGGAGAGGTGACTCCGCTAACAGCAAATATGCATGTTTTTGAATAAATGCATACTGTGGAACATTCCAGGCCTAGCTATAGCAAAGCCATGGAGACGAGCAGGTGGCGAGCAAACACTGAACCACATCCAAGCTTGTGTAGCCTTGTGAGAAGCCCCGGTTGTGAGTTTTGTCCCTCTGAGGCTGCTGTAGCTTGTGTTGTAGCTTGTGCTTTGTGTCATTCGGTCATAAGACTGAATAAAGAGGAAGAGGCATTGTGACGGCGCCTGACTTGCATTAGGCCTTGTGATTTTACACCGTTTCGTAACATTAAAGGTGCATTGTGTAACTTTTCTGGTGAAAGGTCCGCCACTTGTTAGTCTTAATGGAAATGTTATCGGGTTGTCTACAAATGTCCCACAGCATTAAACTTATCTATTTCCATGGAGGCAAGCCCACAATGCCTCCAGGCCATGTTACAGGTCAGATCTGCGGAGAGGTGAACTCACTCACTGTAGGAATGTATGTTTTTTCGTAGTATTTTTGAGCAGTAAACCACCTGTAATTGAATAAATGCAAGACAGATGGGTTTAATGCCATACTGTGAAACCTTTCAGGGAAAGCTATGATATCTCCATAGAAACAAGTATGTGGCAGATCCACTACCAGAAAAATTATACAGTGCTCCTTTAATACCAAGTATTTTTTAGAGCTGAACAATTTAGGAAAAATATTGAATTGTTTTGCGATTACATTTGAGGTTTATGTTTTAATAGGATTCTGTTCAAAGTTTAAATTTTAAACGCATCCAGAAGAATTGACAAAAAGACTGAAAATAACATTTATTTCATAGCGTGTTTGTACAGATCTAAACTACAGGGTTAGCAGTGTTCGTAACCGTATTCTTTGCGATTTGCTAATTGTGTCCATTCAAATTGCAATTTCGATTCGATTGCAATGAATCATGCAGCCCTATTTTACAAGCTTTAGTTGTATCAGGATTCAATTGTTATCACACGTTTAATCCACATCTAAGCACAACATTTGAGAACAGGCTGATATATGACCGGTTAAAGGTGCACGGTGTAACTTTTTGCTTGTTTCTATGGATATGTCATTGCTCTGCCTGGAATGTTCCACAGTGTGACATTAAACAGCTCTACTTTACATTTATTCAATCACAGGTGGTTTTAGAGCTCAAAAATACCTAAAAAAACAAACATTCTGACAGTGAGCGGGGTCGCCTCTCCACAGATCTGACCTGTAACTTGGTCTGATTTGGTCTCCATGAAGATAAAAAGATTTAATCTCCATGGAGACAAGCATTTGACTTGACCTCCAGCAGAAAAGTTATACAATGCACCTTTCATTTTAGAACATGTTTGTGAAGACCTAGAACTACATTTGCAAATTTTCTCCAAGAACCCATAGAAACAAGGACATTTTGATTTCTGCAAGCGACATAATTGTTGGGTTAATTAGCTGCTTGTAACCACTGACCATTCATTTCAGATTTGTTAATGCAATTATTCAATACTAACCCTCTGTTCCAAAATATGCGTAACTCCTTGTACATCTGCATCTAAACAGCAGGGCTCTCTTAGCTGACCAAAATGTGTTTCAGTTAACTAATCATTTTATTTTTGATGATAAGGATATAGATTGGGCAATAGCAGAAAGGAGAAGTGTGTTAGCGGAGGATTTGGTATTTCTTTAGTATTGATGTTAAAGGTGCATTGTGTAACTTTTCTGGTGTCCGTCAAATGCTTTTCTCCATGGAGATGTCATTGTGTTGTCTGGAATGTTTCACAGTGTTGTTTAAAACTTTCTCTTTTCATTGAGACCAAACCAGACCAAGTTACAGGTCAGATCTGTGGAGAAGCGACCCCTCTCGTAATCAGGATGCCTGTTTTTCTAGGTGTTTTTGAGCTGTAAAACCACCTGTAATTGAATAAATGTTTAATGTCATACTGCGGAACATTCCAGGCAGAGCAGTGACATCTCCATAGTAACAAGCGGGTTACACAGTGCACCTTTTATAGGCAGATTAAGCTACAGCTCTACTAAACAGTGATCAGCACCTACTCCAAAAAGACTTGACATTTTTAAACTTTTCTCGTTAAACTCTGATCACAAAACATCCCCTGAATGTGTCCAGTGTCACTTTCCAGCCGTATCAGCAGAAGTGTCAAAAGTTCTCCTCTTTCACAGGAACCGGGCGACTTCCCCGTGTTTTTCTGTGTTTTTTTTCTCTTCAGTTTTGGTTTCTCATGAATTTATCTTGTCATGGCGTCTCAGAGCGGAACACACTTGTCAAGTTGTAACAGGAAGCATCTGTGAAGCTCTGCGCTCACTCGGATCCTTCACGCTGCCTCCGCTCAAAACAGTGTGTAGAAAATGCACTGGACTGACTGCTTATGGGGGAGGAGGAGATGCTGCAGTGGTGTTCAATTCTACTCAAAACATGGCGTCATAAAGACCTCTTAATAGCACTGAATGAACTTGTATTTTTACCCTTTTATTGTGATCTTTTTTTTTTTTTTTTTGGCAGAATAGGAACTGTCAATAGAAAAAAAAAAATGCTCCAATGCAAATAGACGCAAATATGCAAAAAACATAGTTAACTAAATTAGACTAAAATAAATAAATCAACCAAAAAATTGACAAAAAAAACAAAACAAAACACTGTAATAATAAAAATAATAATAAGAAGAAACATAATTAAGTTGTTTTGGGCTCTTGGGTAATCTCTACAAGATGTTTTGTCGTTTTGTTTTCCAATTATGAGCATTAACCTGGAGTCCTCAGGTCTGCAAAAATGTATATTCTGTAATGGCTTTATTTAAAGGTGCATTGTGTAACTTTTCTGGTGGAGGTTCTGGTGATTTTATTGTGATTTTAGTGTCGATTTTTTTTTTTTTTTTTTTTTTTTTCTCCCCCCCCCCATGTGCAGCTCTTTGGAAACAGTCTTTATAAAATGTGCTGTAGAAATAAAGTGGATTGGATTCTCTATACGGCACCACACACTCAACATGGCTCTAGTGTATTACATTTGATTCATTTCGCTTAGTTTGGTTCGGCTCCCCTTTGGACTGCCATCTTTATTGTTCGGTTAGAGTTGGGTTTGAGGACCTGAACTATCCTAGAAGCGACGTTGTTTGGATCTCCCATGGCAAACGACCCAGTGCCTGAATAACCAGATGAAGATGAAGATGGATGGGCAGTTGGATTCAAACCAAACTCGTCACTTGAACTGTTTAAGTTCTAACAGCAGAAGTTTGCATGCTCCAAGTGCCCATCAAGTGCCTTAAACGGGCCTTGTCAGATTGCGTAAAGTCTGCATGGGGTCCCTCCGTGCACTCTGCCCTTCGCCATAGGGGTTAAAAACACCTCTTGTCCCTGTTATTTTTCCATATAATTCTTGAATGACCCCAGTGTGATGTGTGGTGGGAGTGCATCTATCACATCATTAGCATACTGTATTGCTGATGAATGGGAGCATTGTGGCGCAGCTGAGGGGAGTGTGTGTGGGGGTGGGGGTGGGGTGGGGGGGGGTGGGGGGGGGGGGGGTTGCTGGTGCGATTCTGCCTTCGTCCTGAACACGAGCATTGCTGCTTTTGTGCCTTTGTGCTTGTTCATTCAGCCTTCTGTGTCCGGCTCCTCCTCGCCTCTTCTGTCAAACTACAATGAATCATTTTCCACTGATTCACTGGCTGCTACAAAGTGCATCACACAAAGTTGGCTCCTAGTCAAAGGTGAGCGGAGGAGACTTAAAGATGCACTGTGTAACTTTTCTGGTGGAGGGTCCGGCAAACGCTTTTCTTCATGGAGATGTTATTGCTTTGTCTGGAATGACTCACAGTATGGCATAAACCACTTCTGTCTTCATGGAGACCAAACCAGACCAAGTTACAGGTCAGATCTGTGGAGAGGCGACCCCGCTCACAGTCAGAATGTCTGTTTTTCTAGGTATTTTTAAGCTATAAAACCAACTTAATAAATGTATGATAGAGTTGTTTAATGTGATACTGTGGAACATTCCAGGCAGAGCAATGACATCTCCATAGAAGTAAGAAGGAGACGGACCCTCAACCAAGACATTACATAGTGCACCTTTTAATGCAGATTTCCTGTAGAGTTTACATTTATTTACAGTATGATGGGTGATGTTTTGTCACACGACACTGAGAATCTTCAGCCAGTCCTCCATGTTTGTAGTTCTCCTCCTGTGTTGGAGAGTTTCCTGCGTAGGGATTCTTAGAGATGACAAATGTCCTCATACAGACGGTAAAGTCTGTATACAGAGAGTCAAATGCCCCACACAAAGGCCCTGGTTCTGATCTGGAGCTAAACTCATTGCTTAGTTCTGGGCTAAATGCTCTTTCCAGTATGTTCTGTCCATCTCTCAGAATGGTACTGATTCATCCCCCGTCTCGGCACAAGCATGGCTGCCTTTGTGCCTTTGAGCCTGTCCATTGTTCCTTCTGTTTGGATCTTTTCTATCAAACTGCGATGAATAATCCTCTGATTCACTGCTGAAATGTGGAGCTGAGAACAGGAGACTGAGGGATCCTGTTAGCCTTTTTACGAGTCTGGACACTGGAGAGAAGTTGGAGAATTAGCGCAGTTAAACCAGGCAGCATGACGTTTGGAGTAATTCAATTTAGAGCAGATTTTCACTGTGTATTGAGTAGAGCTGATCTATTGCGGGGAATGTTATGACATGGTGTTTTCTGGTATCGAAAGAAAGAATTCAAATCCTATTTCGATACTGATTCTGATACCAACAGTAATTTTAAATGGTTATATTCCCATGTGGCCTTATCTGTAATCCTTCAGTCTAGGTAGGTTAGTATTTAGTTTCAGTACTGGTTTTAGTATTGATGAGTATGACTTTTGACAGCCCTGTGAGAGAAGTGTGTTTAAGACGTCTCATTTTGAACTGAAAAGTACAATGTTTTTGAGCTTTCTGGCTTCATTAAGTACTTTTGGACTCCTTCGCTTCGGCCTTCCATGTTATATAACCTGCATGTGTACGGAAAATGTCCCGATTAATTTGGATACAAGAATGAACTTGCGATGTAATGCTTGTTCACTTGGTTTTTGTCTGCACGGAGCTGTTGGCTGTAAAACCCGCAGAAAAAGTGTAGAATCTGTTAAGAGTCTGAGAAATCCAGGTTCATTTCTAAGTTTAGACTCTGGAGCTGAGTTTGTGAATGTCAGTCCAGTGTGAACTTTTACAGGGCTGCAGACAAATGACCTACGATGTGGGAATATTGATATTTGGATTTAGGGCTGCGTATGAGGGATGGAGATTCAGTTATTTCTAATTGTCAGTGATGTGCTGGACCCACAGTAAAAAAAAACATTAGGTTTGGAGCAGAGTTTGTTCCTGTCAAAAGGCATTTATTAATAGTCTGTTTAGTTTATATGCAGGAAATGAATTTTATTTGTTTTGTAGAGCAGGCCTGTCCTGATAATTACTTTATTGACAGTATTTTTGGGGCGTCACTATTTTAATGTGGTGGCTTTTTCTTTTCCACGACTGGAAAATTGTTATTGTTTTAATCCTTCAAAATAGAGTTTGAAATTTTAGTGCCATGACAACTAGGTAATAATTGCAATTAACAGTTATATCACCATAATTATGAACGTTGTTGAAGGTTTGGGTTAATGATAATTTGAATATTATGAATAGGTTCCATATTTGTTACAACTGTTATAGTGTTGTATTTTATTAGTGAAAGTGAAAACAACAGTGATCTAGAAGAAAACTTTATAGAAAAGTAGCTTTTTTCTACACATTTTGGTGATTTATGGCGACTATCTTTGTTGGTGATTATCACAATTTTATATAAACTGTCCCACAAACGATTATTGCCCTTTTTATCAGAATAAACGATATTATTGTTTATTGTACCATCCCTAATGACAACACTAATTGCTATATGAATCGATTTAGCAAAATAACCTTTTAGTGCAGCCCTAAATCAGTAGAAACCCTGTATTTTCCAGACCTAAACACACACTGAGTGCTGAAGTGGGTTAGCAGGGCACCTCTTCAGCACATTTGTCTGTCAGCACCTCTGTTCCTTTGCTCCTGTTTGGTCTATTGGCTGTTCCAGTACAACATTATCCAAAGCGCATTATCCAGTATTATTACAAATCTCTGCAGATTTACAAAAGCGATAGGATCAAAAAGTCGTTAGGGGTAATTAAGAGGAACAGCAGGTGTTGTGCAAACTGCCAAAGAGCTTAAAGCGGGTCAGTGGAGTTAATTTGTGAGTTTTTCAGAGGGAAAAGTCCAGTGTTCAAAGTGTGAATGGAAAACCAAAACTAATATTTGACAGGGTTACATGTAGGTCAAGTCTTGGCAAAGTAATTACTCAAGGAGAAGTTTAAAGGTGCATTGTGTAACTTTTCTGCTGGGGGTCCTTCACCTTCTTGTTTCTAAGGATATGTCATTGCTCTGCTTGGAATGTTCCGCAATATGACATTAAACAGGAACAAGTAATCTAACTAATTATGACATTTTCTCTTTTACAACTCGAGGAATCGCTCAGAGCAAAAACACTGTGTAGTTTAATGAAGCTACATATTGTAACTCTAACCTTAAGAGCGTTTAGAGGACGACAAGTGCCAGTTCTGCACAGTGTCGCTTTAAGTAACGCAAGAAAACCGTCATGGTTAATTACAAGTGTTGATAGAGAGGGAGAACGAGGAGGAGAGTGGAGGGAGAGAGAGCAAGAGATGAGGAGAGAAAGAAAGAGAAAGAGAGAAGGAGAAAGAAAGATATAAGGAGAGAGAGGAGGAGAGAAAAAGAAAGGAGAAAGAGAAGGAGAGTGGAGGGGAGAGAGAGAGAGAGAGAAGAGGAGAGAGAGAAGAAAGGAGTGGAAGAGAGAGAGGGGAGAGGGAAAGAGATGAGAGAAAAGGAGAGAAAGAAAAAGAGGGAGAGAGAGTGGAGGAGAGAGAGAAGGAGAGAAAGAGAGAAAAAGAAGGAGAAAGCGAGAGAGCAGAGGTGAGTTCTGGAGCTGTGGGCTGTTATCATGAATGAGCTCATCGTTGGAGCAAAAACATCTGTGAGGGAGGAAAAAAAGAGCAGAGCAGAGGAGGGAGAGGAGAGAAAGACGACATTCACGAACTAAATCTGAACCCAAGATTTAAAACTGTACTACGAAACATTTGTACTTTTTAAAGGTGCACTGTGTAACTTTTCTGGTAGAGGGCCTGCTAGTTTCTTATCTCCATGGAGATGTTATTGCTTTGCTTGAAATGTTCCAAAATATGATATTAAACTTCAATCTCTGTAGAGACAAGCAGGAGACGCCACCAGGCCAGTTTACAGGTGAGATCTGTGGAGAGGCAACCTCGTTACAGTCAGAATATATGTTTTTCTCAGTATTTTTGAGCCGTAAAACCACTTATAATTGAATAAATGTAAAGTAGACCTGTTTAATGTCACACTGTGGAACATTCCAGGCACAGCAATGACGTATCCATAGAAACAAGAAGGTGTTTTAAAAGGTATTTTTGAGCAATGAAAACACCCATAATTGAATAAATGCATTTGATGTAAGGTTAATACCATATTGTAGAACATTACAGGCAAAGCAATAACATCTCCAGCCTGAAAAGTTGCGCAGTGCACCTTTAAATCCAGACTGACTTTCACAGTTTGTTGACACTCTCATGGGGGAAGTTGTTTGCTTCGGCTTTGCACGAGCGTTTTCTTAATGGTTCAGTTGGAGACACTCCCATTACCTGTCATTGTTGTTGATGGTGAAGTGGAGCAGCCTCTGTCAGGCTTTTGGCGACTGTCCGTGATTTCTGCCATGGTGAGTGTCAGACTCTGGACTCACTGGGATCACCCTCTCCTTAAACTCACTGATAAATGAACAACTTTTGTCAGAGCAATTATTAAAGGTGCATTGTGTAACTTTTCTGGCGGATACCGACACTGGGCATGTGATAAAAACATGGATTCAGCAGCAACATCTTCACAAACTGCCAAAGATTTCCATGGGGGACGGACTCTAATCGGATCTTCCATGTCACTCACAGGCAGCTGGTTGGAACTGTTGGTCTGATGAACATAACGGAACGCCGCAATGACATCTTTTTTTTTTTTTTTTTAATTAAGTTAGACAAATTATAATAATACACAAATTAAGAGGCAATTTATAAAAGTAAAAAAAGAATATAATGACATCGAGATGAAGAAAACTAAGCCATTTTCTCAGTTTTCCCAGATTTTGTCAGTTCCTATCGCCAACAGAGCCCAAAGGAAGTCGCCATCCGCATGTTTCCAAACGTCTGTAGATTTTGTGACGTAAGCGTGAACAGAGCCCGTTGGTATTGTGTATTGAGTCAATTCCTTAGTATCAAAATAGAGTTTGTATCATGACAACACTAATTGCTGTAGTAATCAATTAGCAAAGTAATGGTATAGTGCAGTTCAAATTAGTACAAAATCTGTACTTTCCAGATCTAATCACACACAAAGTACAATTATTTTGTGTTGAAAATTACATTGCTAATTTCTTAGAGTAGCAGTTTTCATCTTCATTCTGGTATTGTAGCTGGTATCATGTATCGAGTCAATTCCTTAAGTTGCATTGTGTAATTATTTGGTTGGGCTCTACTTTACATTTATTCAATTACAGGTGGTTTTATAGCTCAAAAATACCTAGAAAAACAGGCATTCTAACTCGAACCTTAGTGGAGGACAAGTGCCAGTTCTGCTTAGTGTTTCCTGTGTGTCCTGTGGATTAACGGCCATAACTTAGTCTAAAGTCTCATTCTGTCCATGTACGCCTATTCTAATAAAAACTATTCAATGTTGGCTACTTTCGCCCTGATAATTGGTCCGTTTCCCCATATCTTCGCACCGTAGTCAAGTAGAGCATGATGGACCAATATCCTGCAAACCTTGTGAAACTCTCTTGTTTTTGTTAAACATAATAAAACACGCAACCGCACTATATACGTCATACCCTGGAATTTTGATGCTGTCCCGTCCATAGTCAGCACATAATGTTTTAAGTTTTTACCCAAATACTTGTTTTTTGTTTTGTTTTGTTTTTGTCCATAATCCAGCAGTACTCCTAATTGTATGTAGGGATGTCAAGATTAAGCAGTTCATTGGAAAAAACGGAAAAAGATCCACAGTCGATAACAATAATGAGTGAATTGTGTTTTAAAAGCAGCATTTGGTCAGTTTCTACTTTATAAAAATCACAAAAAAAACATTATTGGGCATTTTGGTTTGATTTCATAAAGCAGGTCACATACTAGAGGAATGATAATGTACTGGGAAACTGGGAATGAAAACAATGAAGATTTTCTGTGGTTTTTTTTGGTTATAATGTCAGTACTTGTGATTAATTGTGATGTTTTATCGCACTATAATTGTACGCCTAAAATCTGATATGATGACAGCCTTAATTGTGTGTTAGTAAAACGTCAAAGGACTAAACAAAGGCTCCTCTGTGACAATGTTGTTTTAACGATATTCCACATGATTTTACTCTGTACTGCAATATTTTGGGATTGGGCTTAAATTATCTAAAAATCATTAGTCTAAACTTGAAGGTGGAGTATCTAACTTTTTGTTTGGGGTCTGTCACCTGCTTGTTTCTATGGATATGTCATTTTTCTGCCTGGAATGTTCCACAGTGTGACATTAAGCAGCTCTACTTCACATTTATTCAGTTATAAGTGGTTTTACAGCTCAAAAATACTGAGAAAAACATACATTGTGACTGTGAGCGGGGTCGCCTCTCCACAGATCTGACCTGTAACTTGGTCTGGTTTGGTCTCAGTGAAAATAGAAAGGTTTAATGTCATACTGTGGAACATTCCAGACAAAGCAATAACATCTCCATGGAGAAAAGTGTTTGACGGACCCTCCAGCAGAAAAGTTACACAATGAACTTGTCTATCTCCATGGAAACAAGCATGTGAAGCTGCTAAGCCAAATAACAAGTTAGATCTGTGGAGAAGCGAACCACTCACCATAAGAATGCATGTTTCTCAAAGTATTTTTGAGTAGTAAAAATTCCTGCAATTGATAATGTAAGATAAACGTTTAATGCCATACTGTGAAATATCATATTTTTTACAGTTTTTGTAGTGGTCAAAAGTTATTCCTCGGTCATGGTGATGCTAGCCACTAACATGCTAACAGTGCACTTCCTGATTATCGGACAGTTAAACACTCAGACATCACACGGCTGACTTATTTTTGTCTCAAGAGCTGTTTCTACATGGGGAAAAAAGTCAAGTACAGGACCTTTTTAAGTACTAAACCGGGACTAACTCTTCGTCCTGGGTCTTGAACATCATATCTTTGTGTGCTTCCTGTCCTCACATCAACTCAACCAGAAGCTGTTTATCTCTTGTCCAACCGTGAAGCCGTCTTAACCCTTAACCCACTGGTCTAATCCGGGTTTTGCTGAGTCAGACTCCTTCGATTCAACCCTGAGCGTTTTTGTAAAGTTGGAGTAAACACTGGCCTTTGTTTGGGACGGCTGTGCCTAGTTTTCTGTTTAAGAGCTGGTAACAAAAAGACATTGAGAGGTTTAGTGGGGTAAAGGTTAGACGGAGGAAAAGACTGCGTTTTATTATTGAATTATTGAATGAAAACGGTACTAGTCGTGTCATTGGAACACGGTTAAAGGTGCATTGTGTAACTTTAATGGTCGAGGGTCTGTTATCTGAGTTTTTGCCATGGAGACTTTATTGCTTTGCCTGAAATGTTCCTCAGTAGCATTAAACTTGTCTATCTTGCATTTATTCAATTACACGTGTGTTCTTATTGCTTAAAACCATGAGCAGGGTCGCCTCTCTACAGATCTGACGTGTAACTTGGCTTGGTGGTGTCACTTTTTGGTCTTCATGGAGATGAGAGAAGTTTAAAATGCAATACTGTGGAGGATTCTGGACAAAGCAACAATATCTCCATGGAGACGAAGAAGTAATGGACCCTCCACCAGAAAAGTTACACAGTGGACCTTTAACATAATTGTATTTAAAATGAAAACAAGTTTTTTGTAGGTTTTCATTTTGCAGAAGTTTATATTTGTACTTCTTGGTTTGACTTGGGAAGCAGGTCCTATAAGTTACCCTAATATAAACAAGGACTAAAACTAGGGCTGCAACTAACGATTATTTTCATAATCGACTAATCGGACGATTAATTCAACGATTAATCGATTAATCGGATAAATGGCACTTTTTTGCAATTAACTCCTAAATGTTGTTTTAGGGATGTTCTAAGTACCAATGAAGACAAAATGAATAATTAATTCTTTCAAAAATATTTTATTACAGCTTTCTGACTTACGTGTATACTACAGACATGATAGCTATGTCTATGACTACACGAAGTGTAGTTTTCCCTTATCACAGATCCCATTTCAGCGCTCATGTTTTCATGGCGAAATCGCGCAACACGACGGCAATAAGACATCCCAGTGACGGGAATACATAGTTAAAAGCCAAGACAGACAACAGTGTTTATGCCAATACCATGCTCGCTCATAAGCTAACCTACCGGGGTGAGTCTTTATCTTCGAGTACTCCGACATGTCTTCTCTTCAGATGTTCGTGCATAGTGGTTGTGCTCCCGTGCCAAGCAAAGTCCATCTTGCAAATGTAGCATGTGATTCTTTGCTTCACCTTGTCAAGAGTGAAATGCTCCCATGTTTTTGAAGTTTTAGGACGATCACGCGCCTGTGCCGAACAGGACGCAGCCATCTTTGTTTGGGATAGCGCAGGGAGATGCGAACTTACTGCGCATGCGCACAAGTACGGGGAGACGTGCCCTGTGGAAAGCTCACCGGAGCGCTCGTCTCAGCAGCTTTGAAGCTACAACTAATGTTGGAAAACACTCGCAATTAGTTGCCGACAATAATCGATGATTAAATTCGTTGGCAACAAATTTAATCATCGATTTTTATCGATTTTATCGATTAGTTGTTGCAGCCCTAACTAAAACTTGTCAAAATTGTGCAGTAGTTATGATTAGATGAATAAAAACAAATGACAACACCTTTATTTTGTTTAAAAAAATAAAAGGTATGCATTTTGGGAAGAATTTTTGGTATTGGATTCCGTTTTAGAACTTAACCCTACTTCCTGTATTTGAAAACTATGAACATTGATCACAGACACTATCCCGCCAAAGTAGGGATGGTACAAGATCTCACGAGACAAAATTGCCACAAGATTGAGCAAAAATGAGAAAAAAGATCTTGTGTTTACATTTGGACTGGACAAAAAAGAGTTACGTATTGGTGCGTTACATCTCTTATAGTTCCAAAAAGCAATGCTAGAATGGAAACAAAAATATTAAAGAACTTTACTGAATCTCAAAATTTATATATTAGTTATTTTGTCAAAATCTCATCTTTCTCATTCTCGTGAACCCAGTCTCGTTTGTTGTCTCATCTTGTGGAAATTGACTCTCGTCTCATCCCTACACCAAACCAAATCATAATTAGAAAAAACATGAAAACCTTTAAAATGCACTTTGAGCTTTTGACAACAAATTATCTAACTAGCGCTTCTATTTCGTTAAGCTGAATTGTCAAAGTTTGGTTTTTAACTTGTTTTTATTACATTTCTTTTATTGAATTTATCCCCTGCGTCCTCTGACCCTCTCCTCCACATCCTCTTCCTCACACCAACCAACTTTATGACTATTATCACTCCATCTATGAATCTCATTTTTGACATTTACAGGTACACTTTGTGCATGGGAAAATGCTAAGAAAATTACACTCGCAAGCTATTTAGCATTAGCCAACAGTTTTTCACTAAATCACTCTCACCTTTTTGTTGAACATCGAAGATCGAAACAGGACCATTGATCACAGGCTCATGAAAATCAATCAATCAAACTTTATTTATAAAGTGCTTTACAGTGATTAAAAACAACCCCACATTTCCTTCCACCCACTCACCCAGCCCCACAGCTGCCTGACCCCACACAACCAAACAACCCAAACAGTAACGCACACATACAACACACACATACACGCACAGATACGTACACACATGCACACACTCACACACACACTAACATCCTAAAATACATAAAACTACACATAGTACAATGTGAGGCTGAATAAAATGTGCTGTTTAAATCCATTTTGTATTTTTTATTCAGTTTTTTAGACTATCTTAAATGCGCATTGTGTAAGTTTTGTGGTGGAGGGTCCATCAAACGCTTTTCTCCATGGAGATGTTATTGCTTTGTCTGGAATTTTTCACAGTATGGCATTAAACCTTTCTATAATTCATGGAGCCCAAACCAAACTGTGGAAAGGCGACAGAATGCCTGTTTTTCTCAGTATTTTTGAGCTATAAAACCACTTACAACTGAAATAAACGTAAGATAGAGCTGTTTAATGTCATACTGTCAGGCAGAGAATTGGCATCTCCATAGAAACAAGAAGGTGACTGACCCCCAACCAAAAAGTTACATAGTGCACGTTTAAATAGAAGCTCATCTTCAAACCACATCCTTCTGAAAATGTGCTTTTTAAATCCATTATGTCATTTTTTTTCTTAAAACTTTTTTGTCTGTGTTTGCAAATTTTGTATTGTGCCTTTGTGTGTGTTGTGGTACCTGGTGAACATTCTGCTAATAGACATACATGTTGAAAACCCCCAACATATATTTGTGTTTTGTTTTGCAGGAGGTTTCTCTGTGGTTTTTCTCGCTCGGACTCACAGCGGCGTACGATGTGCCCTCAAGAGGATGTACGTCAACAACCTCCCCGACCTCAACGTGTACAAGAGAGAGATCACTATCATGGTACGAACGTGGAAGTAATGTCTTCATAATTTTACCTAAGGAGAGCTTTTATGTGGTACTTTAACTTTTACCTGAGTATTTTTATTTTATTTTTGCTTTATTTGTACTTTTATTTAAGTAATAAGACTTCTTCCACAACTGTACATTGCTTGGATATAATAACTTGACTTGATAAATAAATACATAAAAAGTCACAAGATTACAGATGGATAGTTATAGTAGTTTTATTCATTTAAAACAAGGACTGTACACAGAGAACAGTGATCTCAGAAAGAAAAGATGCTCTGTGCCAGATTTAACTACAAGCTCCTTTCCATCTGCAGTCGCTGGGCAGGTACAAAACACATTAAGAGACTTTTTACATTAGATCATCTCTAACATTTCATCAAAAACAGTGACTTTTTAAAATAAACACAATCCAGTTCATTAAACATGCAAAAATACACACAATTTAAAATTCATCATTATCTTAAAAACTCAAATTCATTGTCATCTATATCCTCTAAAATGTTCACTTATCAAATTCAAATTTTACGATATTTGGGTTCTTACTCCATCCCTGCATATACTGAGAATGAGAAAATACTTGGATGCTTCCTCTATCTGCAGGTGAAGGCTCTGGAAACACAGGCTCAGTTGTGATTCTAGTCTAATTTTTAAAACCGTAAGAACACAGCCTACATAGAGCTCCTTTAATTGCCTGCCTAAACCCCACGCGCTGGAACAAAGACCTGCTCCTGTGTCTATATTTGTCCGAGTTGGTCCAGACCTGTATTCTTTTGTCTGCATTAACCTGCCTTGTTGTGCTGTAGTTTTATTGAAGCCGTCTTACTGGTTTGAAACGTGACCTGCAGCTCTGTACTCTGCACTCTGCACCAGATCGCCGTGTGCCGTGTTTTTGGCTGTTACTCTGACATTGTGTGATGGCACCTGCTCCATTCACTCTGCTCTTTGATCTGATTAAACCTGCCATTTAGGCGTTCAGTTTTAGAATCCTCTTTTGGTCCCACGTCTCCCCACATCACAAATGCTGGAACCAGTCTGGGTTTAAATGCAAATCAGCAGAAAACTCAATACATCAGACAGACGCTGCCAATGCCGGTGGTAGAAGAAGTCATGGTTGTGTATTGGGCTGGTTATTATTAAGAAGTTGCCAATACGATACTGATCTCGATACAAAGGCCACGATATAATACATTTTTTGATACAATGCACTTTCAATTCAGTTAATTCGATATATTTCAAATCAATTCAACATAGTACCATCACAGACGAGAGAGCCAGAGTGGACCTCAGTCTGCTGTCCATCTCCACCTAAAAGGACATCAGTCTGCCGTACGTCTCCACCTAAAAGGACCTCAGTCTGCCGTACGTCTCCACCTAAAAGGACCTCAGTCTGCCGTACGTCTCCACCTAAAAGGACCTCTGCTGTACGTCTCCACCTAAAAGGACCTCAGTCTGCCGTACGTCTCCACCTAAAAGGACCTCAGTCTGCCGTACATCTCCACCTAAAAGCCACAGGCCACTCCTTTGAGGACAGTGAGGTCCAGATCCTGGCCAGAGAAAAGAACTGGTTTGAGAGGAGGAGTTAAAGAGGCTATTTTTGTCAAGAAAGAGAATCCTTCCTTGAACAGAAATGGAGGTCTCAGACATCATTTGTCTCCATCTATAACTCTATCCTCAAACCTAAATCAAAACAAAGAAAACAGTGGGACTAGCCAGGACATGTCCAGAGGTGTGAAAACACCATCATGGCCCTGAATGGTTCTGCTAACTACTCCCCCACTCCCACTCCATATTGAATAGACCCACCTAACTAACAGAAACTGTAAACAAATAGGTGTGGGAGTCTCAGAGTAATTTCATTGTAGTTAGCGCCCCCTTCAGGCAGATATAAGGCAGTGTCCACCAGCATCTGACCAGAACTGAAGAAGCAGCTTGGATGAGCTGAGGAACGTATTTGACCAAATAAACTTTGTCCAGTTGACAAATTAAATTTCTCCTTTTGTCAACATGGTTCAGTTAAAAACAAAGGCTGAGATACTAAGTCTTCATTAAACGACTAAGTTTGTGCAAAGTTAATATGAAAAACACCCATTTTACTCAAAACGGTGAAAATGTCAAATGTGTTGCATAAACAAGTTAACTTTATCCTAAAAAGCAACTGTAGCTCTTTCACAAAATAATTTGGTAAAATATTAAAAAAAAAATACTCCTGGTGATATCCACCTTATTCCGGCTGCCATCATCATTTCGGTTGTATCATTTTGTATGGGGCCGATCCTCACAGCAAATCAGTTCAATATGGACGATAAAGCCGTTTTAAGATAAGATAAGATAAGATATGCCTTTATTAGTCCCACAGTGGGGAAATTCCAGTAGAGATAAACAAAAGACAGCATCGCATGAGGACAGGGGGAGGAGAAAAAAAAAAAGAGAACCGCCCCCAGACCATGCTCCTAACGAGGCATCGTATGTTAAAGTCTCCAGAGGATCAGTGCAGTGAGACGTGCTGGTCATGGTTATGTCAGATTTAAGATGCAAAAAGATGCAAATTCTCCATTGGCATGAATGGGATTCCCGATTAACCTGAAGTGCTGCCACAAAAAAAGCGCAGTTTAGGAGCATTTAGAGACAGAAGTGAAAGGGACGGAAGTTGTGTATTGGTATAACTAAGAGTATATACATCATGCAGGGGCGGAAATGTCTCAGTGGTTAGAGCACTTCACTCACGTTGCTTAGTATGAATATGGTGAGTGAGGGATGGTGGGGGTCAGAAGGGCTGATGGAGCAGATTGGCATCCTCCCTTCAGTCAGCGGAGGTAAGGGACTTCTGTAGCTACAGCTGCCCTGGGGTGGAGTGAATGGCATTTTTTTATGGAACATGTCAACAGAATGTCATTATGGGTTTTTTACACTGAAAAACATAGACTTAGACAAACTTAATTCATCCACAAGGGAAATTATTTGGACTCCGTAGCTCACACAGCACAATATATTATAATAACAAAGAGTAAAAAATAAAAATGGTAATAATAAATTCAAAATAAGTTGCAAGAGACTGGTGTCTAATGAGTCATAATTATATAAATGTACAAGTAAAGTAATAAATAGAAATATATTGATACAAATACAGTATATCACAGTTGTACATATAAAAGAGGTTGTAAGGGAACAGTGCAAAGATGTGATGACTGAAAACATTGTCCTTACTCTGAGAAGGCTTGCATCTCCACAAACCTGACTCTTATTTATGCTGGAGGAGGGTCGGCTTCCTGCCTGTTTCCATGGAAATGTTCCTTTGCCCATAATCTTCTACATTATGGCTTAAAACCTTAAATCTCTGTCGAATGTTTTTTTTTTTATACTTTTTTATGAGTATTTTCAAGCTTTTGTTGCATAAAAATAAAATAAAAAACCCTCAAAACAAACGAAGACAGCAGACCACAGACAACACAGAGAAAGAGCAGGGACCAAAATAATATAACAAATAGAATAGATATATACATACATTTCCATATATATACATCAAGTACTTAATTTCTCAATATAACAAACTCATTTCTCTCAATATCTCCTGCATTTGTCAGTGGAAAGTCTCAATGAAAAGGTCGCTCTGTTCCGTGAAGAATGTTTAAGTATGATTTTAACTTTCTATTTCCATGGGAGCGTTTAGTTAAAAACATAATATTACTTTAATTTTGTTTAGTAATATTACAACAATTTTCCAGTTTCCTTTTTGGATAAATAAACGGTTACAGATTCATAACCCAAAATGCTTGTCAGTTGTTGCAGCAGTACCAACGTTTTTACACTGATTCTTTGTCGACTAATGATCTTTGAACTAAAATCACTGAGAAGTTTCCGACATTGCCTTGGCCCAGTTTGCCCCCGTTTGTGCCGTGTTTTGCCAGCGTCTGGGCTGTTTGTGTCTCCATTCCAAAACAATGAGCTGACCTCCAAACACCAGGGCCCTCACCATTTTCTCACCACTATCTCACCCGGACCACTTAGAAAATCTGCTCAGTTTGAAGTACTCATTGTAATTTCCAACAGAGGCAGATAAGCCTGGGAGTGTTCCGAACACTAAAAATGAAATTCAGGTTGTTGGAGTTTATCAGAGCAGTGATTTCAATAACACAGTGATTAGCCTGTTTAAAAGATCAATATTTAAGGCTAGGTCTCATTATCGGAGTTAAACAACAACGATGCTAAAGCTAAATGGATGTAGATCAATACAGGAAAAGGCTAAAGGGGCTAGAGTTGTTTTTGTAATGACACGTCAGCTTATGGAGATGGTGCATGGTAATGTGTTTGGATATTCAGCTTAAAATCTTTTATGATAATCTTTTTTATAACTGGCCTTCAATTTCCCTGTTTATTTTACACCCGCTGCCATTCGTGAGGCCGGATTGTGCCATTTTTCTCTTTGCTCCACAAATGAGGGCAAAACTCCAAATTTCCAAAAGACCATAACACTTGGACAATGGACTTTGGCCATTTACCATTTATAATGTTGTTATAGGGATGGGACGAGACACAATTTCCACGAGATACAAAATTGAGTCTGTGAGAATGAGACAAGAAGAGATTTTAATATAATTTCTAATATATGCATTTCATGGTTCAGTTTCCAGTTTTGGTCTCACTGGTTTTTATTTATTTTATTTAATATTTTTGTTTCCATTCTAGTACTGCTTTTTGGAACTGTAAGAGATGTAACTCGCCAACCCTTGACCCTTTTTTGTCCAGTCTAAATGTAAACACATGGAAAAAAAAGTATCACAAGATAATTTTTCCCTTGTGTGCACGATCTTGTGGCAAATTTGTCTCACAGAATCTTGTAGCACGAGATCTTGTACCATCCCTATGTTATAATGTTGTTATAATGTTGTTATAATGTGTCCTGGATGAATGTTGGAGGAAGAACTCTTGGAGCTCGTTTATATGACTGTGCTACTAAGAACACTAATCAGAATAAGGACTTTGACTGTGTCCGCCAGAAACACTTGTGTCATGATCAAATATTAGTGTTAGAATTATTGTAAAAACATGATATACATAATGATTTTTTTGTGCTTTTTTCTAACTAACACATTGGCTTTGACTCTTAGGTCTTTTGGTTAGATTAAATCTGGTTTAAATCTGGTTTAAATCTAGTTTGGTCCTGTTTCATCATAAATTACTAGTTTTCACTTGTCTGAATAATACTGGTCTCTTGTAGAAGAGTCATTTGAATTTCTAGAAGTCTATTTAAATCTGTATTTTTGATATCAATACTGTGTTAATATAGTGACTGATAGCAAGACATGTATTCCTTTCGTTCAGCTGCAGCTTCTTCTGATCAAAGTGCATTACTGGAGTAGATATGATTTGGACTGGGTCAGGGTGACACGAGCAGAGGAGTCACTGAAGAAAAATGGGCTGATTAAACTTCAGTGCGAAAAACATGCTTGAATAAAAGTGAGTCTTTATTTTTATGGAGCTGAATAGTGCCCTCCCACCTCATAAAGCCATAGACTTTTTCAACATACACTATATTGCCAAAAGTATTCACTCACCCATCGAAATAATCAAAATACTACCACTTGTACAAAATACTACCACTTGTACTGCATTGTGCCAAGTGTAAAGTTTGGTGGAGGGGGGATTATGGTCGGGGGTTGTTTTTCAGGAGCTGGACTTGGCCCCTTAGTTCCAGTGAAAGGAACTATGAATGCTTCAGCACCAAGAGATTTTGGACAATTCCAAGCTCCCAACTTTGTTTGGAGATGGCCCCTTCCTCTTCAACATGACTGTGCACCAGAGCACAAAGCAACGTCCATAAAGACATGGATGAGAGAGTTTGGTGTGGATGAACTTGACTGGCCTGCACAGAGTCCTGACCTCAACCCGACAGAACACCTTTGGGATGAATTAGAGCGGAGACTGAGAGCCAGACCTTCTCGTCCAACATCAGTGTGTGACCTCACAAATGCACTTCTGGAAGAGTGGTCCAAAATTCCCATAAACACACTCCTAAACCTTGTGGACCTTCCCAGAAGAGATGAAGCTGTTACAGCTGCAAAGGACCGACGTCATATTAAACCCTATGGATTAAGAACGGGATGTGACTGAAGTTCATATGAAAATGAAAATCGGGTACTGGACCTTGTTTTTTTTTTTTTTTTTTTTTTTTTTCCCATTCACACATGTTTTTCACACAAATCCTGCATATTTAGGTTATTTATATTTATATTATCAATCTCTACTGAACTAAAGGTAAAAGGAGTTAACTTGAAAACTACCGCTTCATGACATCACGAGGTGGAACAGAGCGTTTGGAGCTTTGTAGATGTAGACAGACTAATAATAAAGAGTTACTCAAACATGTGAATGAAACAAAACACAACTCCAGGTCTGTTTTTGATGAGGTAACATAACATGTTACCTCATTTTTTGTATTATAAGACCTTTAAATTTTAATTGCATTTCCTTTTTGTCTTTTACAGAAAGAGCTGTCCGGACACAAGAACATCGTGGCGTATCTGGACTCCACCATAAACGCCGTGTCTGAGAGCGTGTGGGAGGTGCTTATCCTCATGGAGTACTGCAAAGGTACAACACACACCTGAACTGGAGATCATGTACAAACTGAAACAGAAGGGCTCAAAATGTTCAGGAATGTTCTTTAATTTGATGATGTGACCATTTCCGGTGGTCGGCAGGGTCTTTACATTTGTGTGAGATTTACTGTTTTTGGAAGAAATACTGAAAATCATGAGTGGCAAATATTTAAAGCTGCATTGTGTAACTTTTCTGGCGGAGGGTTTGTCAAATGCTTTTCTCCATGGAGATGTTATTGCTTTGTCTGGAATGTTTCACAGTATGGCATTAAAACTTTCTATCTTCATGGAGACTAAACCAGACCAAGTTACAGGTCAGATCTGTGGAGAGGCGACCCCGCTCAGTCAGAATGTCTGTTTTTCTAGGTATTTTTGAGCTCTAAAACCTCCTGGAATTGAATAAATATAAAGTAGAGCTGTTTAATGTCATACTGTGGAACATTCCAGGCAGAGCAATGACGTCTCCATAGCAACAAGCAGGTGACGGCTCCTCCACCAGAAAAGTTGCACAATGCACCTTTATGCACCACAATCATAACGTAAACTGAGGACTCAAATGCCAGTTGGTTTGAGCTTAACACCTGGCAACCCAAAGCAAGGGACTTTCCTGTTTAGATAATAGAACTGAGAACTGAAACAAACAAATGCAGCATATAATAATAAATCCCTAGATGCGTCTTTTGTTTACCTCCATGAGATGTTTTTCCTTTGCCTAGAATGTTCCACAGTGTGCCATTAAGCTTGTAATAAGTGGGCTTTTTTTTGGCTTAAAGTGTATTCAAAAACCTGCCTTCTTACCGTGAGTGAGCTCGCCTCTCCAAAGATCTGACCAGCAACTTGGCCTGGTGGCGTCACCTGCTCGTCTGTATTGAGATAGATCAGTTTAATGCCGTACTGTGGAACATTCCTGGCAAAACAATAACATCTCCATAGAGTACCAGGTTCAATAGTGACTGTAAACTGGTGAGTGTGAACTGGTGAGTGTGAACTGGTGAGTGTAAACTGGTGAGTGTAAACTGGTGAGTGTGAACTGGCAGGTGTAAGCTAGTGGGTGTAAACTAACGGGTGTAAAATGGTGGGTGTAAAATGGTGGGTGTAAACTGTTGGGCGTAAACTGTTGGGCGTAAACTGTTGGGCGTAAACTGTTGGGCGTAAACTGTTGGGTGTAAAATGGTGGGTGTAAAATGGTGGGGGTAAAATGGTGGGGGTAAAATGGTGGGGGTAAAATGGTGGGTGTAAAACATTTAGTGGTGAACTGATTGATGTCTCTTTGTCTCTGTAGCGGGTCAGGTGGTGAAGCAGATGAACCAGCGTCTCAGCGTGGGCTTCACAGAGGTGGAGGTGCTCCATATTTTCTGTGACACGTGTGAAGCTGTGGCTCGTCTCCATCAGTGTAAAACGCCCGTCATCCACCGAGACCTCAAGGTAAACCTACGGCACGCTCAGTCCGGCAGCCCTACAGATACACACTGCTGCTGCCTTCATAATCCCGACGAGCGTAATAAACCGTGAAAAGAAAACCAAAGCTGTCCGTTTCAAATGTAATAAACCCACAAACATAATAACTTTTGTATATTTTATCAATATAGTTTTGAGGAGAAAAAAAAAAACATGGCCACCAGTTGATTCACATTTTAATAATTTTTTGGGGAAATTCTGATACAGATTTCAGTATCTGCCGATACCAGATATGAACCGATATCTGTGCAGAGACTGAAAAAAATGTATTTCCTTTTAAATGAACATTAGATAAGACAAAATTGATGGTTTATGTAGTTGCTCTTTATCCATATCTATCTTTAATTAACTGCAGAAACATTCAACATTTTTTTGCCAATATCCAATTGGTGCATTCCTAATTTCCACCAATTTCTGCATAAATGGAGTAGAATAAGAGTTAAATATGTATTATTGTTAATATTAATCATTATTTAACCAATCAGACAGAAATAATGAATACAGGGAAGTTACTAAATGTACAAGAATTATGATCAAAATAAATCCAAAATTGTGATATGAGAAACCCGAGTTTACTTGTACAGTGCAGCAGAATGCAGTCTGTACCACAGATCCTTTCAATGCAAACTTGCCTTTTCATCCTAAACCGGGACTGGCTCTGACCCCAGCAGAGTCGCCTCTTTGTGCCCAGGCCCAGTGCTCTGACAGTGGGCTGCTCCGCTCCTGGTTTGGGCCCGTTTGGACCGGACTCAAAAACAGAGCTCTCTTCAGCTCCACAGACCCATCAGTGTTCGACCCACTCGCGTTACACAACACCGCCACAAAAGAGGAGAGTGAAAGATGGAGAGGGAGGGAGAGAGGGTGGAAGAGAGGGAGAGAGGAGAGTGAGTGAGTGAGTGAGTGAGTGAGTGAGAGAGCAGGGAGAGAGCAGGGAGAGAGCAGGGAGAGAGCAGGGAGAGAGCGGAGAGAGCAGGGAGAGAGCAGGGAGAGAGCAGGGAGAGAGCAGGGAGAGAGCAGGGAGAGAGCAGGGAGAGAGCAGGGAGAGAGCGGAGAGAGCAGGGAGAGAGCAGGGAGAGAGCGGAGAGAGCAGGGAGAGAGCAGGGAGAGAGCAGGGAGAGAGCAGGGAGAGAGCAGGGAGAGAGCGGAGAGAGCAGGGAGAGAGCAGGGAGAGAGCAGGGAGAGAGCAGGGAGAGAGCAGGGAGAGAGCGGAGAGAGAGGAGACAGAGTGGAGAGAGAGGGAGAGAGGGTGGAAGAGAGGAGAGAGAGTGAGGGAGAGAGTGGAGAGAGAGAGTGAGGGAGAGAGAGTGAGGGAGAGAGTGAGGGAGAGAGCAGGGAGAGAGTTGAGAGAGAGGAGAGAGAGAGGAGACAGAGTGGAGAGGGAGGGACAGAGGGTGGAAGAGAGGAGAGAGAGTGAGTGAGGGAGAGAGTGGAGAGAGAGAGAGAGTGAGGGAGAGAGTGTGAGGGAGAGAGCAGGGAGAGAGTGGAGAGAGAGGGAGAGAGCAGGGAGAGAGAGAGGAGACAGAGTGGAGAGGGAGGGACAGGGTGGAAGAGAGGAGAGGGAGAGAGTGAGTGAGGGAGAGAGTGGAGAGAGAGAGAGTGAGGGAGAGAGAGTGAGGGAGAGAGCAGGGAGAGAGAGAGGAGACAGAGTGGAGACAGAGTGGAGAGAGGGGAGAGAGGAGAGAGTGAAGTGAGAGGGTGAGAGAGGGCCAGGGTGAAGAGGGACAGGAGAACCAGGGAGACGAGTGTTTACAACAAACAAATCTCATGTAGGGATTCACCGAACCAGGTTTTTCAGTTCCAATATCGATACTATGTCTTTAAGTATCTGCCGATATCCAAGATTAACCGATACCAGTGTTAACATCAAAGTCACCTGCTCGTTTCTATGGACATAACATAACTGTTCTGCCTGGAATGTTCCACAGTGTGACATTAAACAGCTCTACTTTACATTTATTCAATTACAGGTGGTTTTAGAGCTCAAAAATACCTAGAAAAACAGACATTCTGACTGTGATCTGACCTGTAGCTTGGTCTGGTTTGGTCTCCGTGAAGATAGAAACCTGCGAAACTTTCCAGACAAAGCAATAACATCTCCATGAAGAAAAGTATTTGACTTGACCTCCACCAGAAACGTTACACAGTGCACCTTTTTACAAATATTGTGTCTTGTGTTTTCAGGTTGAGAACATCCTTTTGAACGACCAGGGGAACTATGTGCTGTGTGACTTTGGCAGTGCCACTCACAAAATCCTCCTGCCCCAGAAAGAAGGCGTGACCGCAGTGGAGGACGAGATCAAAAAGTGAGAACGCTAAAACCAACCGTTATGTGTAATTATTTAGCATTCAGGAACAGCGTGGAAAAACTGGACAGAGGGAGAGTGGATGTATGGTGCAGAGGAGGGAGAGTGAACCTGGCAGGAAAGGTATAGAGGAAGGTCAAAGATTTCAGTTGTATTAAAGTAAGGTATAGAAAGTAAGACCATGAATATATGGTACAGAGGAGGGACAGTGAATATTTTGGTACAGAGGAGAAAGATATGGCACAGAGAAGGGAGAGTGAATATGTGGTACAGAAGAGGCACATATGGTACAGAGGAGGGACAGATTAATGTATAGTCACTCTCCTTTCTCTGTACCACATATTCAGAGGAGGTACAGTGAATGTTTGGTACAGAGGAGGGAGTGTGAACCTGCCAGGAAAGGTATAGAGGAAGACCAAAGATTTCTGTTTTATTAAAGTCATAATAATAGACAGTCAGACGTTGAATATATGGTACAGAGGAGAGACAACGAAAATATAATCTCCTCTGCACCATTTATTCCATCTTCTTCCTCTGTACCATATATCCACTGTCACTCCTCTGTGCCAATTATCCACTGTCCCTCCTCTGCACCATATCTTCAAAGCACTTACTGAAATCACGCTCAGTTTGGCCGTCACCTCTAGTTAAATTACCTCTGTTGACTTTCCCACATTTGCAGCAGCAGTAAACCGTGATATGTGTCTGTTATCATCCGAACATGGTCCTGTGTAAACTCCAAACATGGAACCACCGTTTACTGTTTGAATCTCGTATGAAACACCCTCTGCACATTCCCTAATTGATTTTCTGTTTATCTTGTGTCATGTGTTACATCAGATACACCACGCTTTCTTACCGCGCTCCTGAAATGATCAACCTCTACGCAGGGAAAGCCATCACCACCAAGGCCGACATTTGGGTGAGTCAACGTTTTAACTTAGTTACTTCAAATATTATTATCAGAGCTCTTTAAGCACTAGTTCTTTGTTCAGTCTCTAGCTTGCCCTGTAGCTGCCCCTTGCTGCCCTGGGGCTGACTGACAAACATGTGGCTGTTAATCTGTGGAAATGGTCTCTCTCCCGCCACCGAACACTCATTTGCTCCAGGGTTGTGCAGTTAATCAAATTTTAATTAAGATTTCAGTTGTTTCTAATGGTCAGTGATCAGTTTGGGACTTTAAATGGAGAGGTGTACAGCTAATCCTCAGTTTCTTCTTCAGTTCCGATACCGATTCCGATACTCGAGTTTTAAGTATTTGCCGATATCCGGTGTTTTCCGATACCAGTGCAGGGACTGAAAACAGCAATTATTTCCTTTAAGGTGCACTATGTAACTTTTTGGTTGGGGTTTTATAGCGCAAATAAACCTAGAAAAACAGGCATTCTGACTGAGCGGGGTCGCCTCTCCACAGATCTGACCTGTAACTTGGTCTGGTTTGGTCTCCATGAAGAAAGAAAGGTTTAATGCCATACTGTGAAACATTCCAGACAAATCAATAACATCTCCATGGAGAAAAGTGTTTTGACGGAGCCTCCACCAGAAAAGTTACGCACCATTAAATGTCAAAAAGTGCATTTGTTACTTTCAGGAAATCAAAATTGAGTCTTATTAGGATTTGAACCGGCAATCTTCTGGTTTTTGGGTGACTTCTTACCCACCTGAGCCACTCCGACTGTTTTAGGCGATGAAGGACTGACACAGATACTCCCTATAGTTTTCTCTCCTCCTGTTTCTTCGTGATGAGATTTCCACCCCGAGCTTCACATGTGGCCCGTCTGAACGCACCAGGAAGTCCAAACGTGGCCCACTTCCTGCCTGGAGCTATAGCGCGGTCGGACCCTCACAGATACTATACGTGGAGGGCACTTTAAATAGGACACAGACAATTAGTGCGGAGTTTCCTGCTGCTGCCCCCCGCGCTCTCACTTCCTGTTCGGACTTAAAGCACAGAAGTGAAACACAGCTGAGACTGTCACCGGGGACGACAACAAGAAGTCCATATATGGTCACACACAAAAAAAACTGGTAAACATGAGATAAAATATGATGCACTACTATTGATACTTTGCAGTGACAAAATACTGGGGCTTGGGGGTGTTTCACATGTCTCTCTATGGCGGAATGTTCAGGAGTTTCCATGGTTACACAAAGCACACACTGAAAATTCAAGAATACAAAATGGATTTATTAAATTACAGGTGGTTTTATAGCTCAAAAATACCCAGAAAAACAGATATTTCCATAGTTCCTCAATGCACACAGTATGGTATTAAACCTTTTTATCTTCATGAAGACCAAACCAGACCAAGTTAGAGGTCAGATCTGTGGAGAGGTGACCCCGCTCAGTCAGAATGCCTGTTTTTCTGGGGATTTTTGAGCTATAAAACCACCTGTAATTGAATAAATCCATTTTGTATTCTTGAATTTTCAATGTGTGCACTGAGTAACCATGGAAACAGTGCACACATTGAAAATTCAAGAATACAAAACGAATTTAAACACATTTTCAGCAGCCTGCGATCAATATAAGGTCATGGTCCTGTTCAGGAGTTTGATTTTCAACAAAATGGTGACTGTAATGTTATTTGAGATGGACTTGTTTAACAGAACACAAATGAGCTCACCTGTTGTAGTTCCAACTAAGTCAGATCGTGGTAAAAATAAAGCTCAGATAAAACTTCAGACACAACAGAGCCTACAGTTAGCATCTTACTCCCAGGGACTGTTGATGATATCAGATGCTGTTTTTTAATGTCTTTGCTGAATGTCTCCCCCACTCTCTTGCCATTTTGTTGTTACCGCTTAAGTTGCATTCACATTTTCACATGGATCACATCAAAATTTGAGGTTTATTTCACGGCTCATGTTGACAGCGATTGTTTAGGATCTAAAGAAACCGATGACCGATTATGCAAGACGGATTTTGATTATATTTCCCAACTTGTATGATTTGAAATGACTACAAACTCATCCACAAACCTGTTGTACTACAAATTCGATATGAGAGCTGCGTAGTCATGTTTTGTGAAGTGTTCTAAAGTATTAAAAAAAAAACTTTCTGCAGATTCCGTAGGCAGTAGATTTAAGGCCGATGGCTGATAAGAGAAAAAGTGCAAACCAGGAGTAAACCGCTGGTACCTGCACAGTAACAATACGTAGTTGATGTAGCAGCAGTCCTCTCCCCTCCACCTGACGCCCGACTCTCCCCTCCACCTGACGCCCCACTCTCCCCTCCACCTGACGCCCGACTCTCCCCTCCACCTGACGCCCCCCCACTCTCCCCTCCACCTGACGCCCCCCCACTCTCCCCTCCACCTGACGCCCCCCCACTCTCCCCTCCACCTGACGCCCGACTCTCCCCTCCACCTGACGCCCCCCCACTCTCCCCTCCACCTGATGCCCCACTCTCCCCTCCACCTGACGCCCCCCCACTCTCCCCTCCACCTGACGCCCCCCCACTCTCCCCTCCACCTGACGCCCGACTCTCCCCTCCACCTGACGCCCGACTCTCCCCTCCACCTGACGCCCCACTCTCCCCTCCACCTGACGCCCGACTCTCCCCTCCACCTGACGCCCGACTCTCCCTCCACCTGACGCCCCCCCACTCTCCCCTCCACCTGACGCCCCCCCACTCTCCCCTCCACCTGACGCCCCACTCTCCCCTCCACCTGACGCCCGACTCTCCCCTCCACCTGACGCCCGACTCTCCCCTCCACCTGACGCCCGACTCTCCCCTCCACCTGACGCCCCCCCACTCTCCCCTCCACCTGACGCCCCACTCTCCCCTCCACCTGACGCCCCCCCACTCTCCCCTCCACCTGACGCCCGACTCTCCCTCCACCTGACGCCCCCCCACTCTCCCCTCCACCTGACGCCCCCCCACTCCCCCCTCCACCTGACGCCCGACTCCCCCCTCCACCTGACGCCCGACTCCCCCCTCCACCTGACGCCCCACTCTCCCCTCCACCTGACGCCCCCCCACTCTCCCCTCCACCTGACGCCCCCCCACTCTCCCCTCCACCTGACGCCCGACTCTCCCTCCACCTGACGCCCCCTCTCCCCTCCACCTGACGCCCGACTCCCCCCTCCACCTGACGCCCCCCCACTCTCCCCTCCACCTGACGCCCGACTCCCCCCTCCACCTGACGCCCGACTCCCCCCTCCACCTGACGCCCCACTCTCCCCTCCACCTGACGCCCCACTCTCCCCTCCACCTGACGCCCCACTCTCCCCTCCACCTGACGCCCCACTCCCCCCTCCACCTGACGCCCGACTCTCCCCTCCACCTGACGCCCGACTCTCCCCTCCACCTGACGCCCGACTCTCCCCTCCACCTGACGCCCCACTCTCCCCTCCACCTGACGCCCGACTCTCCCCTCCACCTGACGCCCCACTCTCCCCTCCACCTGACGCCCGACTCCCCCCTCCACCTGACGCCCCACTCCCCCCTCCACCTGACGCCCCACTCTCCCCTCCACCTGACGCCCCACTCCCCCCTCCACCTGACGCCCGACTCTCCCCTCCACCTGACGCCCCCCACTCTCCCCTCCACCTGACGCCCCCCACTCTCCCCTCCACCTGACGCCCCCCACTCTCCCCTCCACCTGACGCCCCACTCTCCCTCCACCTGACGCCCCCTCTCCCCTCCACCTGACGCCCCCCACTCTCCCCTCCACCTGACGCCCGACTCCCCCCTCCACCTGACGCCCCCTCTCCCCTCCACCTGACGCCCCCCCTTCTCCCCTCCACCTGACGCCCCACTCTCCCCTCCACCTGACGCCCCACTCTCCCCTCCACCTGACGCCCCACTCTCCCCTCCACCTGACGCCCCACTCTCCCCTCCACCTGACGCCCGACTCCCCCCTCCACCTGACGCCCCCCACTCTCCCCTCCACCTGACGCCCCCCACTCTCCCCTCCACCTGACGCCCCCCACTCTCCCCTCCACCTGACGCCCCCCACTCTCCCCTCCACCTGACGCCCCACTCTCCCTCCACCTGACGCCCACTCTCCCCTCCACCTGACGCCCCCCACTCTCCCCTCCACCTGACGCCCCCCACTCTCCCCTCCACCTGACGTCCGACTCCCCCCTCCACCTGACGCCCCCTCTCCCCTCCACCTGACGCCCCCCCCTCCCCTCCACCTGACGCCCCACTCTCCCCTCCACCTGACGCCCCACTCTCCCCTCCACCTGACGCCCCACTCTCCCCTCCACCTGACGCCCCACTCTCCCTCCACCTGACGCCCCACTCTCCCCTCCACCTGACGCCCCACTCTCCCTCCACCTGACGCCCCACTCTCCCCTCCACCTGACGCCCCACTCTCCCCTCCACCTGACGCCCCACTCTCCCCTCCACCTGACGCCCCACTCTCCCCTCCACCTGACGCCCCACTCTCCCCTCCACCTGACGCCCCACTCTCCCTCCACCTGACGCCCCACTCTCCCCTCCACCTGACGCCCCACTCTCCCCTCCACCTGACGCCCCACTCTCCCTCCACCTGACGCCCCCTCTCCCCTCCACCTGACGCCCCCCACTCTCCCCTCCACCTGACGCCCGACTCCCCCCTCCACCTGACGCCCCCTCTCCCCTCCACCTGACGCCCCACTCTCCCTCCACCTGACGCCCCCTCTCCCCTCCACCTGACGCCCCCCACTCTCCCCTCCACCTGACGCCCGACTCCCCCCTCCACCTGACGCCCCCTCTCCCCTCCACCTGACGCCCCACTCTCCCCTCCACCTGACGCCCCACTCTCCCCTCCACCTGATGCCCCACTCTCCCCTCCACCTGACGCCCCACTCTCCCCTCCACCTGACGCCCCCTCTCCCCTCCACCTGACGCCCCACTCTCCCCTCCACCTGACGCCCCACTCTCCCTCCACCTGACGCCCCCTCTCCCCTCCACCTGACGCCCCCCCCTCCCCTCCACCTGACGCCCCCCACTCTCCCCTCCACCTGACGCCCCCTCTCCCCTCCACCTGACGCCCCACTCTCCCCTCCACCTGACGCCCCACTCTCCCCTCCACCTGACGCCCCACTCTCCCTCCACCTGACGCCCCCTCTCCCCTCCACCTGACGCCCCCCACTCTCCCCTCCACCTGACGCCCGACTCCCCCCTCCACCTGACGCCCCCTCTCCCCTCCACCTGACGCCCCACTCTCCCCTCCACCTGACGCCCCACTCTCCCCTCCACCTGACGCCCCACTCTCCCCTCCACCTGACGCCCCACTCTCCCTCCACCTGACGCCCCCTCTCCCCTCCACCTGACGCCCCCCACTCTCCCCTCCACCTGACGCCCGACTCCCCCCTCCACCTGACGCCCCCTCTCCCCTCCACCTGACGCCCCACTCTCCCCTCCACCTGACGCCCCACTCTCCCCTCCACCTGACGCCCCACTCTCCCCTCCACCTGACGCCCCACTCTTCCCTCTGTCACTGAAGTGGGCTCAGGGAGCGATCACTGCGTTTACAGGCTCACGTCTCCCCTTTAAGCAGCGCGCCCTAAAACTCTACGGCTAATTCCCGCGTCCCTTTAATCTGTGTTTTACTGCCGCGTCAGAGCAGAAGAACAGAGCAGAGCCAGGAATAGCCCACACTACACACACACACACGCACACGCACACGCGCACGCGCGCACGCGCGCACGCGCGCACGCGCGCACACGCGCACACACACACACACACACACACACGTCATATTTGGGTGGGGAGCGCTCTGATCTCCAGACGTTACACACATGTTCATAGTGATAATATGAGAGGCTTCACTGGGAAAATACTGCAGTTAATGTGCTGTTATTGTACTACGAGGACTACTTTAAAGTGTATTAGTACCAGTAGCAGCAGTAGTAGTAGTTGTAACAGTAGTAGTAACAGTAGTAGCATGGTATTAAACCTTTCTGTCTTCAGGGAGACTAAACCAGACCAAGTTACAGGTCAGATCTGTGGAGAGGCGACCCCGCTCACAGTCAGAATGTCTGTTTTCCTGGGTATTTTTGAGCTCTAAAACCACCTGTAATTGAATAAATGTAAAGTAGAGCTGTTTAATGTCATATGGTGGAAGAGCAAAGACATATCCATAGAAAAAAGAAGGTGAAGAAGGTGAAGGACCCCCAACCAAAAAGTTCCACAGTGCACCTTTTAAGGGTTGTTGTGTCAGTGTTTTAAATTAGCTTCAGTATTATTGTTTATTGTCAATATTTTCTTCTTAAACATCTCGTACACCAAATGGGTTTGTGACAGGTCTCCGTCTGCCTCTGCTCTTCGTGTGTGTGACTGTTTTCCTGTTTTGTCCACAGGCGCTGGGATGCTTGTTGTACAAGCTGTGTTTCTTCACACTTCCTTTTGGGGAGAGTCAAGTCGCCATTTGTGATGGGACCTTTATCATTCCTGATAACTCCAAATACTCGGCCAAACTGCACAGACTCATCAGTAAGTCCTGCTCTGATACCCTCTGTTAGTCCACTACTGTACCTGGAGAAGGTCTGTGTGGAGAGTGAAGACGTTTCGCTGCTCGTCCAAGTGAACCAGAACTGAAGAAGCCTGTTGGATGAGCGCGAAATGGCTTCACTCGAAAACCTTTTGTCCAGTTTCTTTTTTTTTTTTTTTTTTTGCCAGACTGTGGTGGCCCCCCATATTCTAAAATCCTCTCTCATAGTCTTCTAAACTGGACTATATGCAGTCATAAACATAAAAAGTAGCTATTTTGTTAAAAAAAGACAGCTGTGAAAATAATAAATATTAGTTAAGTAGTGATTTATAGTGTTTATTAAGAATGGGGGAAAAAATAAAATAAAATCAAATTATAAATAGGCCAAAATATATAAATAAAATGAGCCTAGCAGTGTGGTTGTGCTGCACTACCATGTTATTTTTATTTATTTTTTGTGGGTGTGTGTTTGGGGGGAGGGCGTGGGCTTTGGGTGGTGAACTTTGTTATTTCATGTTTTTATGTCTTGTTTTCATGTTTATTATTGTGTTGTTTGAAAAAAAAAAAGACATCTTAAATATATACTCTAGGCTTTAAGTGGCATTTATACTCCAAAAATGTTTTGAGTGAATATTTTTTTAAATGCTAAATGCAAAATTAATGAGAAACACAGATATACACGATATTTTTCATGCCATAAAGTAACGTGAAAGTAGTTCTGTCTTTCTCGTTTTTATAGTCTTTAAAAATCTGTTCTAGGGGCTTTGAAGCTCTAGGGCAGAACTGTGTTGTGGTTTTGAATGAAAACGTAACAAAACAGTCAAAATAAATGACTTTGAGTGTGTTTAGACCATACAACATGCTTTATCTTGTAATACTACAAATACACAATACACAAATGTTTATTCCTTTGTTTATTTCATTTATTTAGGCTTTATTTAGTATAAAAACACATTAACAGTGTCCTAACATTAAACATACAAGAAATGAATGAAAATGAGCAGAAAGAAGAGTCATCTTATGTCATCTGCCTCCTCGTCTCTTTTCCAGACACTGATAGTTTAAAACATTCGATTTCAATCACAAATATGAATAAATTGCAAACAGGAATCTTCACTTTTATGTGCAACAAGCTGTTCGTGCACGCCCTCTGTGGTTATATTTAGCACTTTGGAGGCTACATCATTGTCAGCTGTGCCTTTTTCAGATCTAAGTCCAGCCTGTGTGGGCAGTTTGAAGTTTCATCTGACTCGTTAAAACCAGTCTGTTTGCTCCATCATGTTTCACTTCCTTTTGGAGCGAGGGATTACTGAAACAACCGCTCCATCTAGTGGCCATTGGCGTGAACTGTGTTATGAAAAGAAACATGTTAATCCCATTTATTACTGCTGCATGTATCAGATATCCTAATGGTGAATCCTTCAGTTTTATTTAGGGTTGCCTTTCTTTTTTATTCTTACTTTACTTTCTTACTATTATTTACTGGGGATGCACTGATCCAGCTTTTTCAGTACCCGTACCGATACCGATACTTTGGCTTGAAGCATCTGCTGATATTGTTATTGTTTTGTTTTATAAATTTGATGTACTTATTTTTATGGCTCTTCTTTACAGTTTTATTTATTTGTTTTTATTATGTTTTATTGTATTAAAGTGGAGATTTTTATTTAAATTTTTTTATGTGCAGCTCTTTGGAAACGGTCTTTGATTATTTTTCCCCTCAAAACACCGTTAACTTATTACAAAATTGCTCCAGTTGTGTTATGTTGTGTTATAGTTTTACCCTCCAGTTCAAGCAGTTCAAATATTATGAGATATCCTGGACCTAGATCAGTGAGTAAATATTCATTTTACATCCAATTAAAGGCCAAACCAGGATATCAGCGCTTTTAAAATTTTATAAACTTCTTATTTTTGTTATTTCTTTCAGTTTTTATTTGCCATATTTATACTCTAATAAGGTGTAATGCATAATGCCAGCTGGTTGACTACTAAACCAAACATCATGTCTTCATTAGCTGATTGTACTCTCCGTTTTGCAGGATACATGCTCGAGCCAGACCAGGAGAAGAGACCGGACATCTACCAAGTCTCGTACTTTGCCTTCAAGTTGGCCGGGAAAGACTGTCCGGTGCCCAACCTATTTGTAAGTCCCGTTTACAATTCCTCGTGTACTAAAGGTCCTGTACTAGGCTATTTTCTGATCCATGTTATAATGTCGTTTCCTCATCTGAAACAAAACATGCCTGGAGTTGCGTTTTGTTTCATTCACGTTCTCATTTAGGCGTCTCTTAGTTCTTCTCTCAAACAGAAAGCACTCGTGACACGATGACATCACCTTATGATGTCATCGTGACATCACAGGAAGTGCTCCATTGTTTTTAAACCTGGAGTTTCTATTGAACTAAAGGTAAAAAGGAGCTGTTGGCATGAAAACTACCGCTTCATGACATCACAAGGTGGAACAGAGCATTTTGAGCTTTGGAGATGTAGACAGACTAAAAATAATCATAAAGTGTTACTCAAAAAGTGTGTGAATGAAACAAAACACAACTCCAGGTCTGTTTTTGAGGAGGACACAACATTATAACATGACTTAAAGCTACAAGAGTCCATTTTGTGTAATATAGAAGCTTTAAACGTATATTTGTTCAGTTAATAACAGGTTTTTTTTCTCCTTCCCAGAACTCTCCCATCCCCACGTCTTTACCAGAGCCACTAACAGCCAGTGACGTTGCCGCCAAGAAGAGCATGACAAAAGCAAGGTACAGTGTGTTATATTAACGGCTCTGGATTTCAATCTCACTTCTTTTCTTCCTGTTTTGATACACTAGTGAATTTTTTTTTTTTTTTTTTATTTGTTTGAAAAGTTCTACTTCAATTTCGACCTAAATTCCTGTTTTTTTCTTTTTGATTCCCTTATTAAAGGTTCTGTTTAACATAGAATTGACTCTTGTGAACTTTGAGCCATGTTAAAATGTTGTTACCGCCTTAAAAACAGGCTGGAGTTGCGCAGTTGTGTTTTGTTTCATTCACACGTTTGAGTAACACATCTCCAAAGCTCAAAACGCTCTGTTCCACCTTGTGATGTCACGTAGTTTCAAGTGAACAGCTCCCTTTATCTTTAGTTTAGTAAAGATTGGCAATTCTAGGGCTGCAATCATCAAAATGATTCTAGTGTTGGTGTTATTTAAAAACGCAGTGGAGCACTTCCCGTACAACCATGTGACATCACAAGGTGTTTTCTGTTTGAGAAAAGAACTCAGCCTAAATGTGCAGGGTTTGTATGTTAAAAATGTGTGAATGAAACAAAAAAACACAACTCCAGGTCTGTTTGTGATGAGGAAACAGAGTAATATGGGCCCTTTAAGTAGCTTTAAAAAGATAATTAAAAAGCTTGTGTGGCAGTTTTAAGTTTCTGTCTAAAATCAGGTTGTGCAAAAATGTTTCACTTCTTTTGTAGTGATTTTGTAGAGATTATTTAAACAACAGCTCCATCTGGTGGCCATTGACGTGAACTGCATTATGAAAAGACCCTGTTTATCACGTTCATTACTACTGCATCATTTATCTGTAACTTAATGGTGAATAGAAGATCTATTTTCATTTAGTGCTGCAACAACAAAGCAGATTAATTGTGATTATGTTTAATTCTTGAATGAATGTTTTTATCACAATCAAACACACACTTGTCCCCACCCACTCCTCCTATTGGTCAGTTTGAGTGAGTGACAAGTGGAATTGACCCAAACTCTCAAAAGATGCAGATGACTCAAGTTTATTTACCATTTAAATACGATATAAAAAGCCTAAGTGTACATTAATTATAGTAAAATTGTAATTGTGAATCAAAATTTGTGGTGATTTTTTTTTGACATATTGACCACTTTTAAAGGCGTTCTTTAAGTCTGTATTATGTAACTTTGTGGTTGGGGGTCTGTCACCTTCTTGTTTCCATGGACATGTAACCGCTCTGCCTGGAATGTTCCACAGTATGACATTAAACAGCTCTACCTTACATTAATGAAGCCGTTTTAGTGCTCAAAAATACCTAGAAAAACAGACATTCTGACTGTGAGCGGGGTCGCCTCTCCACAGATCTGACCTGTAACTTGGTCTGGTTTGGTCTCCATGAAGATAGAAAGGTTTAATGCCATACTGTGGAACATTCCAGACAAAGCAATAACATCTCCATGGAGAAAAGCGCTTGACGGACCCTCCACCAGGAAAGTTAAGTTACACAATGCACCTTTAAATATTCAAATAAAGCTTTATACGTTTATTCTTCATGTACATTTACACTAAAACGTGCAAATATCAGACAAGACGAGTTGGAGCTCGAGTATCAAGAAGCCAACCTGCATAAACAAAAGATTCATAACAAAAATAACATATTTTCTCCACCAAACATAAATAAATGTTTGTATCTGTGTCTTTCAGGATCACAGACTCCGTGGGTCCCACAGAGACGTCCATCGCTCCCAGACAGCGTCCCAAAGCCGCCAACAGTAACGTGCTTCCTCTCAGTAACACGGTCACTCCGGTCAAGATGAGCGTGCCTTCTGCTGCCAACGGCAACGGACACAAAGGTGCACCTCAGAACAGAATACAGATACGACACACAGGGTGTAGGAGGGCTTTAAAGACGCACTGTGTAACTTTTCTGGTGGAGGGTCCGTCAGATGCTTTTCTCCATGGAGTTAGGGTTATTGCTTTGTCTGGAATGTTTCACCGTATGGCATTAAACCTTTCTCTGTCCATGGAGACCAAACCAGACCAAGTTACAGGTCAGATCTGTGGAGAGGCGACCCCGCTCACAGTCAGAATGTCTGTTTTTCTAGGTATTTTTGAGCAATTTAACGGCTTCATAAATGTAAGGTAGAGCTGTTTAATGTCAGAGAAATTACGTATCCATAGAAACAAGCAGGTGACGAATCCTCCATCAGAAAAGTTCCACAGTGCACCTTTAAAATGCTCAACGCGAACCAGCAACACTGTTAACTCAGCGGTTTGCAATTATGCGATCATTAAACCGATTTATAAGATGGAAACAACAATATTTTAACGGGGACAAGCTGTATTTTCAAGGTGCACTGTGTAACTTTTCTGGACTGTACACTACCTGCTTGTCTCCTTGGAGATGTTAATGCTTTACCTGGAGTGCTCCACATCTAAATTGCAATTACGCTGAAACGTACCTTGAGCATCATCCGTTCTACTGTGCCCGGAGTGCCTCTCCACAGACACGATCTGTGACTTATTTTTTTTATTTGAGGAAAGCCTCTTTTTTTTCATTCACACATGTTTGAGTAACCCTTTATTATTAGTCTGTCTACATCTCCAAAACTCCAAATGCTCTGTTCCACTTTGTGATGTCACGAAGTGGTTGTTTTCATCTGTGTTTTGTGTTTTATCTACTTTTTACCTTTAGTTCTGTAGAAATGGGCAGTTCCAGAGCTGAAATGATCCAAATGATTCTAGTGAAGGTGTGTGGAGTTTACAAACACGGCACTTCCTTTATCACCACGTGACATCACAAGGTGGAACAGAGTGTTTTTGGCTTGAGAAAAGAACTCAATTTGTGGTTTGAACATCTGAGAATGAAACAAAACAAAACTCCAGTTCTGTTTGTGATGAGGAAACAACATTAGAACAGATCAGAAAATAGCGTCATATAAACATATAATCTTTTAATTGTTGAATTTTAGTAATGCGTTTTTTCCTCATTTAAATTTTCTCCGTTCTTACATGTTTTTTGTGTATTTTGTGTCCGCGCAGCTCCGACCCCCAGCTCCACAGCGCCCCCTCTGGCCCCTCAGAGCAACAACAGCCAACAGCACCGAGTCCTGCAGCAGCTTCAGCCCGGAGACCTGAGGCTCCAGCAGCTCCAGCAGCACCAGACTGTACCTCACCCACAACCACAACCGCACCCACAACCACACCCACAACCACAACCACAACCACAGCCCCACCCACACCAGCCTCAGCACCTGCAGCAGCCCAACGCGCAGCAGCTACAGTATCTACAGGTGAGAACAGGCCACGCCCACACCTGTCTGCAGAGTCCATATGAATGAATGTGCTCTTAAAGGTCCACTGTGTAACTTTTCGTTTGGGGGTCCGTCACCTGCTTGTTTCTATGGAGATGTCATTCCACTGTTTCGAATGTTCCACAGTGTGACATTAAACAGCTCTACTTTACATTTATTCAACTACAGGTGGTTTTAGAGCTCAAAAATACCTAGAAAAACAGACATTCTGACTGTGAGCGGGGTCGCCTCTCCACAGATCTGACCTGGAACTTGAGCTGATTTGGTCTCCATGATAATATGAAGGTTTAATGCCATACTGTGAAACATTCCAGATAAAGCAATAACATCTCCATGGAGAAAAGTATTTGACGGACCCTCCACCAGAAAAGTTACACAATGCAGCTTTAAATAAAATAATAAGATAATAATGGCTCGAATCAAGTAGCGTTTATCTTCATTTGAACATTTTGACTCGAGTCTTTTATTAATATTTTCCAGTAGAATGAGCACAAAATGAATGAAAATGGAAAAAAAAAAAAGAAAAGACACGCATTTTCTCACTTGAAATAAAGAGACAAATGTTATTGCACTTGAAATAAGAAAAAATAAGTTCTTTTACAAATCTTGTTTTAAATCTACTCAAATACTGCTTAAATCAAGTACTTATACACATACTATATTATTTAAGGTAGTCATTTTTACCACTAAACTGATGATTGATTAGTGCGACTGTTGTAGTTCTGTGGAACAGGGGCCACCCACCACTTGGTTCTGAAGTAAATATTTTTGGACTTTTCCCCCCAAAAATTTGAAAGCTTTCTCTGTGCTAATCAGATATGTGGTAACTAATGACCCCAAGGCCTAGAATTTCATAAAATCGATTTCTGAAACTTTAACAGCAAGTTATTAAAACATTTAGCTGAATTTTAGTTGGATTGAAAACGGCAGCTTAAGGGACATGTGTTACCACGGAGCTGGTTTACTAATTGTGTCTTTAAACCTTTGAATTTTTCTAAAAGTCCATGGCAAAAAAAGG
This sequence comes from Taenioides sp. WSHXM2023, assembly GCA_029959045.1. Classification (NCBI taxonomy): domain Eukaryota; kingdom Metazoa; phylum Chordata; class Actinopteri; order Gobiiformes; family Gobiidae; genus Taenioides; species Taenioides sp. WSHXM2023. The sequence goes on from CM057089.1 coordinate 32,907,144, forward strand.
AAAAGTGAACTTCCGGAACAGAGCTGGAAGTGGTTGGGACTTTCCAAATTCCAAAGCACTGGCTGCAGTAAAGAGGAGCAAAGGATCATGGTCTCTGCAGTTCCTTCTGATTTTTTTTTTTAGCCATCTGCAGCCTGCAACAGAACACTGCATTTAGAAGTACTCACAGTTCAGTGTCCTGCTGTTCCACAGTATTTTCACCGCTTAAACTAATATTTGACGGCGTTTACTGTGTGATGTTCCTCTAACTGTTGACCGTCCGTGTGCTCAGTACCAACAGGCCCTGCAGCAGCAGATGTTACTCCAGCAGCAGATGATGATGCAGCCGGCTCTGTACCAGCAGCAGGTGGCCCAGGCCCAGTACGCCGCCATGGTGAGACTCTTACAGCGGGTAGGGTAGGGTAGGGTAAGAGTAGAGTAAGAGTAGAGTAAGAGTAGAGCAAGAGTAGAGTAGGTGTCTCTATGTATCTGTGGCTCTGACATATTGAGGTAAAGTTGCACTGCGTAATTTTTCTTGGGGAGAGTACGCAACATACTAGTCTCCATCCCTGTACTTAACTGTTCAGCCTGGAATGTTTCACGGTATGGCATTAAACTTGTCTATCTCCATGGAGACAAGCCGGCCAAGGTACAGATCAGTTCGATGGAGAGACGAGCACGTTTCTAAAGGTATTTCTGTAACAATAAATTCACCTCTAATGAAACAAAGGTCGAATAGACTATTAATGCCATACTGTGGAACATACCAGGCAAAACAATAACATCTCAATAGAAGATGAAAAATGTGGCGTACCCTCCACCAGAAAAGTTCCACAATGCACCTTTAAACGGGGAGGTGGGTTTTGCTCATATAAACCTAAAACATTTTAATAAAAGGTTATTCAGTATTTAGATATAAAGAAACAAGAACGTGATATAAATATTTTGACAAAAACATCAAATAGAAACCTGTAGGTCTAAGGTGAAGCAATGGCAAACTGCACCATACGTTAAATATAATGAAAAGGCTTTACGAAACAATCTGAGACAAAACGTAAAACTTTTAAGAAAACAGACTAAAATAGAAGCATGTTTTTTTTGTTTGTTTTTTTGTTTTTTGTTTTCATTTTGGTTCAGGTTAGATAAATACGTGTCCTTATAGTGGGCGGGCTTGCATCTCCACAAACCTGACTCTCATTTGTCCTGGAAGAGGGACTCCTCCTGCTTTGTTTGTCCATTGTTTGAGCAAATGCAGTTTCTTTTGTCCTTTTTATTGTACTTAAAATATAATAAATTAACTGAGGACAAATCGGATAAGTATTGTAGCTTATGTAGAAAAGAAAGAAATAAGAAAGTCAATCAACGGTGGTTTTAAAGCGACGGGTTTTCAGGGCTTTTGGTCTTAGTGGGGTGGGTTTTGATGCGTTCAATGAGAATAAGTGTAAATAGTCATGAAAATAAAGAAAAAAACAAAAAGGTGTGTCCAAACTTTTAACTGACTTATTTACTTATTTACTAGTACTGCCTTGTGACTGTGTAGAAATGTATGGCTCAATTACAATAATGATCCAGGCTGCGTTTTCCCATTTGAAGAGTGAATCCAAAATAATTAGCAAATGACAGAGAAGCACATGGCGACGCAGCGTGAAGTTACAAGCGCTTGTTACTAAATTTTACTTCAATGTGCTCTCTTCAAAAACACTGGCAAAGTCCTGTCTCTCAGTTAAAAACGATCCCCGCGCCGTGCCAAAACAGTGATAGAAACAGACGCTGAAACTTCCTACACGCGTCGTCATCTCCAAATCTTCTCCGAACTCATATTTACGGCGTTTAAAGCGAGCGAAAACGCCACGCTCCCAGCGAGACGTGCCTGTTCCCTCTGAAACCCACCATCTGTTTTTGTGTAGAAGGCAATCTGGTCCAAGAAGGATGGAACACGGGGTGAGGGCAAATGAAAACGTGCTCGGTCCCTCCAGACTGAGGCACAGAGACGGGCCACACGCACACAGGAGCCTTTAGGGAGCCCGGGGTTTAAACAGGATCAGTATGGGGCTTTTGTTGTAGTGGCGTTTAGATTATCAGCAACAGAGGAAGTGATGTGTGCAAGTCCAATCCAGTCCAACTTTAGATCTATACACAGGTGACCAGTTTCAAAGGTAATAAACACACAGATTACAAAAAACAGGCACATAAAAACACACCAGACACTAAAAAGTCAACATTAATCACAGTGAAACGCTGAAGTGAACAGGTCAGTTTTAAGAGCTGATTTAAAAACCAAAAGGTGCTGTTTAAGGTGCAGGACCAGTGCATTCCACGCCAGAGTAAGGAGTAGTCCCCTCTGATGTTTCTCTTGGATTTTGGGAGCAAAGAATGATCTGCCGACCTGAGTGAGCGTGCAGAAAAAGTTTGTCCAAACTTTTGACTGGTACTTGTGAAAGTTTGCAGTTGTACTCAGTTACAACAGTGATGCAGCGTTTTCCCATTTGAAGAGTGAATCCAAAATAATTAGCAAATGGCAGAGAAGCACATGGCGACGCAGCGTGAAGTTTCAAGCGTCGTGAGCGTGCAGGGGCAGAGGGCTGAAGCAGGTCTGACAGAGAGCGTGGGGCAAGTCCATGGAGGCATTTAAAAACAAATAAAAGGATTTAAAAACAATACGATAAAAGACAGGGAGCCAGTGGACTTAAAAGTGGGCGTGATGTGGTCTCGTCTTTTTGTGCCAGTCAAAAGTCTAAGTTTAGCTAAAGGTGCACTTTTTATGTAATATCTACTTGTGAATGGTCCACCACCTGCTTGTCTTCATGGTGCTGTTATTGCTTTGCCTAGAATGTTCCATAGTATATAGTTAAACTTGTCTATCACCATGGAGACAAGCAGCTGACACCACCAGGACAAGTTAGAGGTCAAATCTGTGGAGATGCATCTTTGCTAAATGCTAAATAGATATATTTAATGGCAGAGCCTGCAGTCCTGGTATTTACTCTGTGGTTCAACAAATATATATATTCAAATAAATGAACAGTACATATTGTGTGTACCTTTTCTTTGCAATATTGGGATTTGTGTCATTTTAAAATACATAATATACTAATATACAAGACGTCTTTATTATAATCTTTTAGGCTCAAATATGGCTTTATTCTGCTGTAGGTTGGCAAGGCTAATTCATTTGTAAAGCTCAATTCCTACACAAAGTAATTCAAAGTGCTTGTGGGTGCTGGCGTTCAACTAGTGATTCGTCGATACAATACTGGTATCGGATATCGGCGCTGATACTGAAAAGATTTTCTGGATCGGGTATCGGTTCCAAGATATCTCTTCAGCCAATATCCCGTTTTTGTCAATAAATCAGTGTCAATTTGGTGGTCTGTGTTAGCCCAGTTGGCTCATAAGGATTTAACTTATTTATTTAAACATTTTTCAGAGCTGTTTTGTAGTTATGAAATGATCAGTAACAATTACAAACACATTCGGATCTGTTTTGTTTGTTATATATAAATGATATTTTCAGTCTCTGCCCTAGTATCGGTTGATATCTGGTATCGGCAGAGTCTTGATGACAAAGTATCGACATCGGTATCGGAACAGAAAAAGCCAGATCCTTAATTTCGACCTGAGGGGAGCAGCTGTTGGAATAGTTGAGTCAGGATCCTGGTTAGGAGCAGCTGACTGTAGAGTTAAGGGACAACATAGATATTTTACTCTGATTTTATTTTTTTTTAAACCTCACAGGAGTATGTTTGTAATTATGTAATGATATTTTGCTTTTGGATGAGTAAAAATAAGTTTGAAAAAATACTCAAATCTTATGCTACGAGAGCTTTTAACTTTCATTCCCCCATCCCCCTCTTCCTTAATATCCCCGGTTTTCCAAATCCAGCTGTGAAATCTAACCACATTCATCAAATCACAAAAAATCATGAAATCATAGAATCCTTGAAATCACAAAATCATTGAAATCATTGTGGTCCGTCCCTCATCCCTTCACCCCTGTTCCCTCTGATCCAACAGCTGCACCAGTATCAACAGGCATTTGTACAGCAGCAGCAGCAGGTGCACCATCCACACACGGGCCAGCACAGCGCCCCCTACCTGTCACCCTCGCCGCTCGAGTTTCAGATGCCCCTCGGTTCATACAACGCCACAACGCCCACTGCTGTCCCCACGGCAACAGTGCAGATGGGAGGAGGGCCGTCACCTGCAGAGACGTTTACTAATACGAGGTAAAATTAAGACTAAACCAGGGCTTAATCAGGACTAAAACAGGACTAAACCAGGGCTTAATCAGGACTAAAACAGGACTAAACCAGGGCTTAAACGGGGCTAAACCAGGACTAAACCAGGGCTTTAACAGGATTAAACCAGAACTAAACTAAACCGGTGCTTAACCAGGGCTTAACCAGGGCTTTAACAGGACTAAATCTTTATTCAAGTTTAAGATACTTGATTCGTTTTGACTGGTGAAAAATGTGTTGAGGTAGTCAAGGTCTAAACCTGTACCAAACCAGGACTTAAGTGATGAAATAGTTTCACTAAACCAGATGGACTAAACCAGGACCAGCTGACGTGACTCAACTCTGGCTACACCAGGACTACACTGGCTGATACCCAAACTAAAACAGACGGCCCACACAGAAGAAGAGTGACACGACTTTTCTTGTGTGTTGAGTAGGAACCCGCTGCTGTCCTCAGATGCCCTCCCCTCTCAGACGCAGACGAACCCCCCCGCCGTGAGCCACCCCCCGGACATGTCCCGCTGGAATCCCTTTGGAGAGGACAACTTCTCCAAGCTCACAGAGGAGGAGCTGCTCGACCGAGAGTTTGACCTGCTCAGAGCAAGCAAGTGACAATCCGCTAATGCTAACCTCCTAGCTACGTAATAATACCCGAAACATCATGATATCGTATCGTCAAAAGTCTCTCAATATTATTGTGGGCCGTCCCAGTTTATCGAATTACAAGTTTATTTGGTTAAATTCGTTGTTATGGTGCAGCAACAACAGCTAAAAAACAGAGAACTACATAGACCATGATCCTTTGCTCTGTTTTTTGATATATTGAGATGAGGACGATGCCATATCATGATATTTCAGTTATCGTTACGTTCCTTCTTTTAAATGTGTAATAATCATTCTGTTTGCGTGTTCCTCCACAGAGAAGCCCGTGGAGCGCAGTCCCAGTGCAGAGACTCCCCTCCAGCCGCAGACCTCCTCCTCTGTCCCCAAAGCCCTTCCACCTGAAGACCTGTTTGGATCTGTCCCATTTGTGACCAGCGCAGGCAAGTCTTAGTGTGTCTGCTCCTGGGACCAGCACTGTGGAGAGAACCCCACCCTAACACAAAGGACCCCACCAAACCACACCAGGGGATTAAACAGATATCAATCCAAAACTTTGCTTCTTATTCAATAGAAAATGGTACTTTTTTACCAAGTGGTATGGTGAGGTTTGGTACCGCCCTCTTTCAAAAGTTCTAAAGTGTTCTTCTGTTTAATATCCAACTTTGGTACTTCCAGGGATGGGGAAAAACAAACTGTTACTCGAGGTACTGCTGTCTGAACATAATATGACTCATACAAGTGAAAAGTAGGCATCTAAATAATTACTCAAAAAGGCTGTGAAAAAACTACTCAGGTACTGAGTAAAACTGTTCAGACAGGGTCAGGTCAGCTTATTTTAGATATAAGAGCAAGAAAGGTACTATTTACCGATTATACAAATACTTAAATAGAAGTTATCACTTCTTACATAGTTACAGAGTGTGAACTGTACCAAAACATTTGACTCAAGTAAGAGTATTTACATGAGTAAATGTAACTCATCTGATAAATACTTGCCCCAAAAATACACCAAGATTTAATGTTTACCTTCCTGGACCTACAGTGGTCAAGCATTCAGAATGCTTCATTATGGGACATTTTCAGGTTATCCTGAAATGGAGATGTGGAAATGAGTTTAAAGACTCAAATTCAGAATATCTTGTTCTTGTTTAAACCAAGAGAAACTCCTTGGTTGATTTTGGACCAAACCGAACCCTACTGCTTGGTGAAAACAAATGCGTCCTAAATTCCAGGCATTTAAAACGGTAGGAAACGTGACATATTCTACCATTTATTACAATCAGACGTGGGTCAGTTTTGCAAGGACACTATATTTTTGTCTTTGCAGAAAGTGTGCTTAAGAATCTGTTATGCAAATGTTTCTCAAATGAAAATGAGACGAGGTCTGAGGCTACAGCGCTTTTCATAAAGTGCAGAAAAAGCAAAAACAGGAAGGAGGAGCTGTGTGAAAAGCAATAGGAGCATAAGACTCACTTCTATATACAAACATGTATAGATATGTGCTGAGAGACGGCATTCACACAACAAATATAACACAACACCCTTTTATGAAGACTATTGGCTGACTAGTTCTTTTTTAGTACTTGGTACTTTATTCCACAGATTTTCTTGGATGAGTATTAACATCAGAGGTGGGTAGAGTATCTAAAACTCAAGCAGAAGTACAAAATAGTGGTCCAGTTACTCAAATAAGAGTAAAAAATGATTTGGGAAAAGTACTACTCGAGTAAGAGTAACTTTTATAATTTGAAACTGGTGTAATTTGAAGTAAATCCTGGTGTGTTGTCTGAACGCCGTCTCTCAGCTCGGTTACACTTTGGTACAGTTCCAAACTTGAACTTATCGTTTACATAATCCATCTCTTTACATCCCGATAATGCAAACCTAATTATTCCAGTGGTGGAAGCCTCAAATCTCCTGTGCACTTTAGAGGGCAGCGCTGCAGACACACACAGGGACGGGGACGACACACACAGGGACGGGGACGACACACACAGGGACGGGGACGACACACACAGGGACGGGGACGACACACAAACTACACAGACTAAAGCTCCTCTGCTCTGCTTAAAGATCAGATGTGGAAATGGGAGCAGTGGATTTTGTGCAGGAAAAAAAGGCCCAATTTTTTTTTATTTTGAGCCTAAAATTTGTAGTGATGCACCGATACTGTGCTGGTATCGGATATCAGCGCCGATATTATAAAAACGGCTAGATCGAGTATCGGTTCCAAGATATCGGTTCAGCCAATATCCCTTTTTTGTCAATAAATTAGTGTAATGAGACAACTTGATGGTCTATGTTAGTCCAGTTAGCTCATGAGGACATTTTTCAGAGCTGTTTTGTCGTTATGAGATGATAAATAACAGTTAAAAACACATTCGGATCTGTTTTGCCACACTTTATATAAAAATTAATAATATTTTCAGCCTCTGCGCTAGTATCTGTTGAGATCTGGTATCGGCAGAGTCTTAATGACAAAGTATCGACATCGGTATCGGGACAGAAAAAGCCGGATTGTCGCATCCCACAAAATTTGGCTAGAAACGTTTGTATTTACACGAGTATTATATTTATTGATTAGCAAGTGAAAAGTAGAGTTATGGAGACGCAGACATTTAAAAACGTATTTAAACTGATACCGTAGTATATCTGTACTGGGGCAAGACACATTTTTCCACGTATTTGAGCAAAATTTATCAGGTACAGGGCCTTTAATTTGCAAATTTTGTGCTGGGCAGTGGTTTGATTTTGGGATTTTTTTTATTATTTTTTTTAAACAACATCGATAAATGGCCTCTGCTCCATTTTCGTCACATTCTACACTCCCATAAGCAGAACGGAGGAGCTGGACCCTCTCATTGTGAATACACCACAGTATTTCCATGCAGTACTTCAACACAGTATTTCTATGTAAAGTATCAGATTTTGGCAGCAATAATCTTCGCGCCTCTGTCCTCTTCTGCTCCTTCAATGTGAACGTAGACTCGCTTCTGTAGTCCGCCGTTTTAGCGCTCGGATCATCTCCAGTTTATAAGGCCTGATGCCGCACTGCCAAAAATGAACTTCTACATGACGATTTCAGTTTTCATCTTTTTTTGAGAAGTTTAAAAAAAAAAACCTTTTTAAACAATTCAAACTTTAATGGTGCATTGTGTAACTTTTCTGGCGCTTTATGTTATTCCTTTGTCTGGAATGTTTCACAGTATGGCATTAAACCTTTCTATCTTCACGGAAACTAATCCAGACCACGTTATAGGTCAGATCTGTGGAAAGGCGACCCCGCTCACAGTCAGAATGTTTGTTTTTGTAGTCATTTTTGAGCTCTAAAACCACCTGTAATTGAATAAATGTAAAGTAGAGCTGTTTAATGTCACACTGTGGAACATTCCAGGCAGAGCAGTGATATCTCCATAGAAACAAGAAGATGACGGACTCCCAACCAAAAAGTTACACAGAGAACCTTTAATTGCCCAAATTTGGTTCATATATGCTTTCCGGAGTTGATTATACAACCTAAAATTCTCCGTTAGCCTAAAACGACCTGGACTTTACCCTGGCATCACAAACATGGGTACGTCGAGATTAAACTCAAAGAAAAGTAATTTCTACTCCACAAATTGTATAAAATAATAAGTATAAAATTAGAAAAGTTAAGTTAGTCTCCCCAGAATCTATGGGAAACACTATCAGTCTTCAGCACAAGACGAAATGTACTTTTGGCTGCCCTTGCTGTCTTAAAGAAGCACTGTGTAACTTTCTGATGGAGGGCCTGCCACTTGCCTGTCTTCATGGTGATGTGATTACCTTGTCTAGAATGTTCCACAGTATGGCATTAACGTCATTTATCTCTTGCACTGATTCAAATACAGGCGTTTTCATTGCTCAGAAATACCTTGAAAAGTGCATTTGTACTGTGAGTAGGCTCGCCTCTCCACGGATCTGCCCTGTATCTTTATTGAGATAAGTTTAATGCCATAATTCAGAACATTTTGATGGCAGAACCTCCACCAGAAATCTTAGACAGTGCACCTTTAAGAATACACATAAAGCTTTATTTTAACGCAAGTGCAATGAGATAACGGCACAAAACCAAACTTTTATTTGTGATTGAGTTTGTAATAATCGAAATAATCAAAACGCTACATATCGGCAGAGCTTATCGGATTCTCTGGATTCTAAACAGTCGGCATCAAACGTTGGCCATGAAAAAAAACATCTCCTCTTAACACATTCTGTAACCTGAGGTGATTCGATCTCTTGTAGATTCATTTTTTTCAGTGGATCGGGCAGTGACCAATGCAATACGAGCCTCTGAGCTTCTGAATGTATGCGATTCCGGGAGAGTAGAGTAGTTTGTAGACTGTACGTACCAAAACAGTGAAGCCAAACATATTTAAAGGGACTTTTGTATTGACTTGAACACAGTGTGGGAGCCTGAGCTGCTATGACAAAATGAACTGATCGTTTTTGAGCAGCTCTCAGTGGGGTTCAATAGAAAACGCCAAAAAGACAAAATTAACAGATTAAAATCACAGTTTGAATGGTTACAAATGGCAAATCAAACGCACATATATTGAAGTAGGTCTAATAAAAACAAAAATTCTAGTGTGTTCTTCTTATCTATGTTATTAGATTTTATTTTTTTCAGACCAGGAGTTTGTTTTCATACCTGACAGTTTGGACTGCTCCCTGCGGTCTTCCTCAGAGTCACGTGATGTTGTTTTGACGTGTCCGATCAGCTGATTTAAACAAATTGAAATACAGAAACGTGCCCACGGGAAGATAAACCGGGACGAGGGGGCTTTTTTACTCTCGCACACCTGGGATAATGTCCTGAGGAAGTCGGCCTGCAGATGGCGCTGTCGTCCTGCCTCCACCGGTAAGAAGACGACGCCAAAGCCTGTTTAAATCAGCTGACCGGACACGTCAAAGCAACATCACGTGACTCTGAGGAAGACCGCAGGGAGCAGTCCAAACTGTCAGGTATGAAAAAAGAACCTAATAACATAAATTATCGGAAGACCAAATGAACCTCATTGGACCATCTATGGTACGCAGTCTCAAATACATGCCCAAAGGCCTTTTATGCAGGATTTTTTTTTTAAACTTTCCTCTTTATGGGCACCATTTTGAGTACTTTTCTCTATTCTCTTAAAGATATATTTTATTCCGAACTGTTAATTGCTACGGCAACAGTGCTCACTCTGAAACCCGTGGATGACAAAGACTGTGGCACTGACATTAAGTCAAAATGTAAAAAAAAACAAATAAATAAACAATTCAATAAAATAATGCATTTAATACAAAAATATTCTCTATTCTCAAGCCTTTAGTCACTGTATTTCAATCTTTTTTTTTTTTTTTTTTTTTTTTAAACATAAACGTCCAATAGAAATAATCATTTGACTATTCGACTGTGAAGTTGCAGCCCCAGGACCTTGATTTATCCAAATATAATCGCATAAACTGTTGTCTCTTTACACTGGACCCCACTGAGCGCCACACACTGTTTTGTATTTGGTGTACGATTCCGGTTTCATACAATCCTCAAGGGCTGTATGTTCAACAGTCTCTCTGGACTCCTTCAGACCTGCTTTCAAATCTCTTTACACGTCCATTTTAATCATTTGCTGCTGCGGAACATTTTACCTTCACTAAAATACAAGTAAATATGACAACACAGGCCTGTTTACCTATGAGCAGGCTCGCCTCTCCACAGACCTGATTTGTAACTAGGCCTTGAGGCGGGACGCAGCCTGTTTCTCCTTTTATTTCTTTAATTTCTAGCATAACACAACATTGCTGGATTGTGGTTCAAATTCGAAGCGTGTTTATGTGCAAGCTGCTTTTATAACAAAGGAACGCAGAACCTGAAATGTTCCGCAGTGTGGCTTTAAATCAGCAAATTACAGCAAGTGAACTTTCGTAGATACACCAGTATAACCACACAGACTCAACAACAACAGACGACTTAAATGTATGAAATAGTGAAACCCTTTATTTACCTCAACTTTTACTTGATAAAATAACTTTCCTTAAACTTTAAACTTTAAACTTATTTAATATTAATAACTCTTTTACACTAATTAGAGTTTTAAGGCTGGGTCTGAAGGAGGCTTCTGTTGCTGCTTCCGCCTTAAAGCAACAAGCGAGAGACGGACCATTTTTTCATGAACCCACACTTTTTGTACAAATGTTCTAATTATAATATTGTCAATAATAATAATAATAATAATAATAATAATAATAATAATAATACTCTAAATAGACCAAGGTAAGTCTGTTTTTGATTCCATGTTTCTGCTCATTTCACTGCCTGCTTTGAGAATCCGCTCCATGTTTCCTGATTTGCTTCATGTAGAGAGACAGCCATAAACATCTTGTTCATGTGTTACTGGTGGATGGGCAGTTTTCGTGCCAAATGGTGATAAAATGTTGATTTGAATTGATTTTTGAGGCCAAATATTTGCACTTTAGACTGATTTAAAAGTGCAAAATGTGAAGCTCGAGTTTAAGGAGTGAAATCCATGTTTTTATTTGTTTACATTTAAGTGTTGTCTGCTTTTAGCCATTTGATTTAGTGGTGGAATTATCAAAGGTTCATATGAAACGTGGACTTAGCAGTGTTTAAGTGTTATTACAGCGTTTGACCACAAGGGTTAGATTCAAAATAATAAAAAAAATTCTTGTTAAATATTTAGATTAAACTGATATCCTTTGTGCCATTGAGACAAAAGTTCAGAATAGTATAAAATCTGCCTTAAAAATGTTGTAAATGTCTCACAAAACTCACAAAAGATACATTCTTGGATCTTTTTTTACTTAAAGTTACACCGTGCAACTTTCCCGGTGGTAGTTCTTCCAGCTGCTTGTCTCCATGGAGATGTTACAGCTTTGCTCGAAATGTCCCACTGTACGACATTAAACTTGAAAAATCTTAATTCTTTATTAAATTAATGTACAATTAAAAAAAAAATTCTCTAATACTAAAATCATTCATATCTCCACAGACCTGACCTGTAACTTGGCCTGATGCTGCCACCTGCATGTTTCCGTGGAGATAATTTTAATACTGTGGAACATTCCTGACAAAGAATGAAATCTCCATGAAGACAAGCCTCGTGATTCTTTTTGTAGTTTTGATTTGCGAACGATTCATCGAATTAGTCGTTTAAAACAACAGAAGTTTCTCCCAGTTTTGTTAAAGCTGCATTGCGTAACTTTTCTGGCGGAGGGTCAATCAAAACGCTTTTCTCCATGGAGATGTTATCGCTTTGTCTGGAATGTTTCATGGTATGGCATTAAAGCCTTCTATCTTCATGGAAATGTCTGTTTTTCTAGGTATTTTTGAGCTCTAAAACCACCTGTAATTGAATAAATGTAAAGTAGAGCTGTTTAATGTCACACTGTGGAACATTCCAGGCAGAGCGATGACGTATCCATAGAAACAAGCAGGTGACGGACTCCCAAACGAAAAGTTACACTGGTCAAATCTTCCAAGGCCGTTCCATTTGCTTCGTCCACTTGTTTCTAGTTCATGGCATTTCCACCACACTGACTTTTTCATAAGAATCAGACAAATCAGAGTTTAATTTGTGCATTTTTTGAACCTTTAGGTCAACGGCCTCTTTGTTTTTGCGACTGTACAAAGCTCTGTATCATATGCGTGTGAATGTATTTCTTATCCAATGTTCTTCATGAATAAAAAACGTCTTTCAAATGAATTTACGGTTTCATTTTGAGTTTTGATTCTTAAAAATCGCCGGAGATTTTCCACCAAACACAATGAGCGAGATGTTTGACATGGCTGTTCTTGAGTAGCTTTATGTTGTGGTAAAGGTGCACTGCGTAACTTCTAATCTCTGCTCGTCTCCATGGAGATGTTATTGCTTTGTCTAGAATGTTCCACAGTATAGCTTAAACCCGTCTACCACAAGAGAGACAAGCAGCTTACAGGTCAGATCTGTGGAGAGTCGCCGTTATTCACAGAAGGAATTGATGTATTTTTGACGATTTTTGAGCGATAGAAACACCCGAGATGAATAAAAGCAAGACGGAAATGTTTAAAGTCACACCACGGAACATTCCAGGCAAATAACATCAGCAATAACATCTCCATGGAGACGAGCAGAAATTATAGCAGACCCTCCATCAGAAAAGTTCCGCTGTGCACCTTTAACCTTTAACATGAAATGAATAAGGCACAAAACACGGCAGTGAAATGGGGAAAGAAAATGGAAAAAAATGTTTGTAGAAAAGTTTGTCTTTTAACAGTTAATATTGAATCACTTTGGCTCCATGAACGGGTGTAGCACAAAATTTAGAAAAGAAAGTCATGAAATATGTCCAGTACAAAACATTTTAAATGATGTAGAATATTTATTGTAGTTATCGTGTGGTCCTTTTGCTCTGCTTAAACGTTTCTTTCACTCTTTTGGAATATGATGTAGCAGATGTAGATGATTAAACGCCCTCTCTACTATTTCACTGCAACATTAAAAAGTAGTTGATAAACAGACTCCAGAACATAGACTCCAGAACAGACCATGTGCCGAGACGAGAAGGACACCAGAACAGGCCAAGCTCAGTGTTTTTGTTAAAAAAATAGAAAAAAAACAACAATTTTGTCTGTTAATTTACTCCATCAGAAAAGCCTCATGCGGCGTCACTTTTTATTCACTTTTCTGGTCAAACGCTTTTCTCCATGGCGGCATTATTGCTTTGGAATGTTTCACAGTATGGCATTAAACCTTTCTATCTTCATGGAGACCAAACCAGACCGAGTTACAGGTCAGATCTGTGGAGAGGCGACCCCGCTCACAGTCAGAATGTCTGTTTTTCTAGGTATTTTTGAGCTCTAAAACCACATGTAATTGAATAAATGTAAAGTAGAGCTGTTTAATGACACACTGTGGAACATTCCAGCCAGAGCAATGACGTCTCCATAGAAACAAGCAGGTGATGGACCCCCAACTGAAAAGGTACACAGTGCACCTTTAAGGATTGGCTCCACAGATCAGATTTTCCGATTTTAAATGAAATAATTGTATGAGCAGCTCTTGAGCCTGCCGCACGCCATCTGCATCCAACTACAAAGCACTTCATTGTCCGATAATCCGGAAGAGCGCAGTTCGCTAGTTGTTAGCTTTACCATGATGGCAAAACTCTGCTCTGGTCTGAAAGTCGTGATAAGCACTTCTCTTTGTGGTAAATCATCAGTAGTGAGTTTCCAGTCCCCTCGTAACCAAAATGCCAAAAGTTTACGTCTAGTTCCAAATGTCACACAGTGCAGCTTTAATCAAGAGAATCGTGGACAGTTGTAGCTTTAATGTGAGATTCTGATCCGGTTCCATCCTTTGGTAGAATTTAAACGACATACAGTGGGTATTTTAAGTTCTGTGTTTGATGCCAGAGTGAGGGCAGTGCCAGCTCACAGCAGGGGCCCGGCTCCGTTCTAAAACCACTACAATACTCCGTAGTACTACCATTGTTAAAGTATTTGTGTGTAACTGCGACACTGTTGGTTTGAGCTTTATTTCCAAACGGAGTTCTGCAGTTCCTTTGCCTTTTTTCCACAATTGAAGATCCTGATTTTGAGGCACAGAGTTGATTTGAGTCACAGTTGTCAAAGTAAATACTCTGGAGTTAGAGTTTTTGTCACAGTTGGAGTTGGAGTGGTTATAGCAGTAGTGCTGATAGTAGTACTTTGTTTTTACTTTTTTATTTATTTATTTTTTTTGCAACTACTGTTTTTTTTTTTTTTTTACTACTACTACTACTACTACTACTACTACTACTACTACTACTACTACTATTACTACTACTCCTACTCTTACCATTTTGAACCTGCTTTGTCCTGAAGTACTTAATCTCTCTCCATGTGGCTCCAGCACATGAGGGAGTCTTGGTCTTAGTGTTTGTGTGAAAGTGAAAGTGCTGCACAGATTATGAGATTTAAAAACAAAAGTCCGATTTCTCTAAAGTCCCATAATCCTCTGCTTCCAGGTTTGGATCTTAAGTCTGATTTTTGGAGCATATTGAGTTCCTTGACCGCTCCTTCTGCTCCGATCTCAAACACTCTGCAGGATTACACGGATTACACACAGATGAAACCACAGTAATATTAATAATAATCCAGATTTCACAGTCTGAGAGGAGACCACGAGAGCTTCTCATGTCGGATTCCGGCCAAATGTTTGGTCAAACCTTCTCATTCACGTTTTTTCTACTTTCTACATAATCATTTTCAATTTGGGTTGTAAGGATTTCTATGGGACGGTGGCAGAAAGGAGTGTGGTACTTTTTGGTATTTCTATAAAAAAAAATAATAATAAAAAAAAATCTGATTAAACTCACAATTCACAAGTTTAATCTTTTTTTTTTTTTTTTTTTTTTTTTTTTTGCGTAAATAATAGTTTTTGCATGCGCTCCCCCTGCAGGTGTAGTCTGGTGAGTGCAGTTTGGGTCCGATACTGAGATATGTCATAGTTTTTGATCGGCAGGATGTCTTTAGTTGATTACAGCCCTATTGAATAATGTAGAAAAACATGTGAAATAACTCCAAATATGTTCAGAAAAAACAAAAATTTGGCTGTTTGCTGCAGATGTTCCCATCAGTGAGAACAAGTAGGGGGCGCTCTTGGAAAAAGGATCAAAACTTTAGACGCAACGAAATCCAGGCACTCCAAAAAAGTAAAAGTCGCAGGAGGAAAAGTAAAGTTAAAAGGCCTTTATTTAAACTCGTGACTCGACCGTGACTCGTCTTCATCAGGGCGGAGTTAAAAATGAAATCCTGGGCGTGGCCTTTAAGAGAAACACCAACCAAAGGTAAAGACAGACGTTCATTAGAGGCAGACGAGGCAGGTGCAAAACGTAACAGCACAGGCAAAAAATAGATAATACCAAAATGAAAAAAATTAACAATACAAATAATGAAAAAAGTACATATAACATTTATAAAAAACAAGACAAATCAAAGTCCTCATTCAGACCAGGATGTTCACGCGCTCTTCATTTATGAATCCTGAAAGATTCGCTTTGATTTTGAAGTCTGTCCCAACCTTCAAATGTGTCTTATATTTTAGATTCAGATTTTAAGTTCAGATTCCTTAAAGAAGACACCCTTTCTTTGTCGACAGCGCTGTAAACCCTTGGCCTTCTCTCAGTGAATTTTATGAAGTGTCCTGAAATGGTTTCCACTTCACAGCTGTGCCTTGTCAGGGTTCAAATTAAAGTTAATCAGCAATATTTTTTTATTTAATTATTATTGTATTTATAATAATAATAATAATGATAATAATAATAATGATAATAATAATAATAATAATGATAATAATAATAATAATAATAACCAGTATTAATATTATTAATAATAATAATTGTCTTTTATTACTTATTTGTCTTAACTATTGGCATCATTACTCACTTTTTTTTATTTTAAAGGGGACAATGAAAACCAAAATAAATACAACCAAGGGAAAAAAAAACAACCAAAAGTTTACTTATTCTCTTATTCAATCGCTGCAGCGCAGAAAAAAAATGTACAAAGCTCACAGAGGTTTTTGTTCCAACTTTTTGTTCCACAATATTATCCAACTAGTTATATTTAGGATTGAATAAACTGAAGATGGATAACTTTAATTCCATACTGCGGAACATGGCGGTGGACTCCCTTTTGTTAAACCTTTCTTGATTTCTGAATTTTTAATAACTTGTTTTGTTTCAGGTGCTGCTGTGGTGAGCCCAGATCCAAACCCAGACGACTCCACTTCTCCTGCTGTCCCCTCCACGGCCTCCGACCTCCTCCAACCTCCAGAGGGCGCCAAGGAGCCCAAGGCCGGCAGGAAGAGCAGCGCCAAGACCGGAGACGAATCGGACAGCGACTTCGAATCGGACCCTCCGTCGCCCAAAAGCAGCGAGGACGAGGAGGGGGAGGAAGAGGAGGCTCTGAACAGCGAACACGGAGAAGACACAGAACCGGAGAACCTAGGACAGCTCCCCCTGCTGATGGACTCCGACGAAGAACACAGCTCCGATTCGGATTGCGAGACGGGCAAAGTGAAGACGCGCTCAAAGAAAAGTACGAAATCCGCGAATGTGTCAAATCAAGCTGGGATGAGTTTGATAACGCCGCCACAATCTCCAGAAAAGCAAGCTGTAACGTTAGCCAAAAATCCAGATAGCGTTGATGTTTTCGGAGCTGTGCCGTTTCCAGTCGGAATAACGCACAGCACTTCGGATATTTTCTCACAAGCGCCTTTCCGCCAAACTAGCCACGAAAAACAGCAACAAGTGGACGATTTCGACGTCTTCACCAAAGCGCCGTTCAACCGGAATCTCTCCAAATCTGGGATGCTTCCGATGGGGCAAACTCCGCCCATCTCCCCAGAAGGCGGGATTGATATTTTCGGATTTTCGCCGTTCCAACCCGGATCCAACGCACCTTCAACGCTCCCGACGACATCACGGAGCGCGGAGGACATCTTTTTCCGGCAGTCTTGCGATGACTCGAGTCCGCAGCAACAGCGCTTAAAGCAACGTAGCCTTCAAAAGTTGTCGTCAAGGCAACGGAAAACGAAGCAAGATCCGAGCGGCGGCGGTAGCAACGGGAAGAGGCACCACGGAACGCCGACGGGAGCAAGAAAAACCAACAAACCCACGTACCGAACGCCCGAGAAGGTCAGGAGACACAAGAAAGTCGGAAGGAGAGATTCACAGAGTAGCAATGAGTTTTTGAGCACGTCCGATTCAAAGGAAAACATTAGCGTGGATGTGACGATGGTGGAGGGAGACGAGAAGGCGGTGACCATCCCCACGGAGGACGCCATCTTGGATCCGTTCGGGGCGAAGCCGTTCCATCCCAATCTCGGTGAAGGGAAATTGGAAAAGTCGTGGAGCGGAGAGGCCAAAACCATCGATGATTTTGGGGCGGTTCCGTTCGCGGAGTTTGTTCCACCGCAGCAGCAGCCGCCGCCCGTGGAGTTGGACCCCTTTGGAGCGGCGCCTTTTCCCTCGAAACAATGAGTTTATTAAAAACACAAAATGTCTTCCCTTCTTTACGCATTTTTCTACATGGATTGTGACGTCCGTGTTGCTTTTGAACGACTTTTTGAATACAAACCTGTGAAGACGAGAGTTCAGTGTAAAAGGACCATCGTTCTGCCTCATGCTGCATTTTAGCATTTGTCACAGTGGAAGGACTGATGGGAAGTGTTGGTATGTTTGACGGTGGATTGTACAGTTTGTTTGGACTGTTTTGGGGCCGTAGGGGGATCACTACATTAGAGATTGTAAAAATGAGCCTAAAACACAGCGTGTCCAGTATTTCACCACAAATTTACATTTTGGCCTTTTTGTTTGTAAATTCAGGCACCAATGTTTAGTTAGCAAAATATATTTGAAATATTTAGACGTTTGTTTTTAAAATTTTTATCCACAGAAATATTCCCTCATATTATATTCCCTATATGTGAAATGAACATGAATCAAACTCCACAGTCTGTAGGAAACCGCGCAACAAAAGTCTGCTTTTTATTTATAATGGACAAGTTATTTATTTTTTATGAAAACATTTAGTCCAAACTTTTCCTGTGAAAATTTTTAAGTTTTTACTTAATTTTTTTTCGCTCCAATTTGCCTTGATGAAAAGCCTCTTTCAAAAAACACCTCATCAGTCAAATATAAACTAAGCTTTATTTATACATTCACTCTGTTAAACTGACGATGCCTTCCACTGTAACGTGCTTTAAACACTGGACCTGTTCATTCACTCCACTCTGTGGTGTAAAATACTGTTGTAGCCACAGCTGCCCTGGGGCAGACTGACAGAGCCAAGGCTGCCAATCTGCACCCTCGGCCCCTCCGAGGCTCAGATCACCAACCCTCACTCACACACCACATTCATACCAGGCAATGAGGGTAAAGTGTCTTGCCTAAGGACACAAATACAGAACATGGTCCCAGTGGGAACCAAGTGCCCGAAAGCCGCTGATGCAGAGCGCCTCCTGTGGTTTGAAACAGTCCAAACAAACCGTCCAAACCGTCCAAACTAACTGAAAAACTGAACCATGTCTGAGCTCCTGCCTTGCCCTTGTTTTTGTCGCACCATAATGCCTTATACTGCCACGTACCTCCTCCTGTGAGCCCACCAATCTGAACCAAACTCAACCAAATCTGAACTACTCCTGAGCTACTCCTGAGCTACTCCTGAGCTACTCCTGAGCTACTCCTGAGCTTCTCCTGAACTACACCTGAGCTACACCTGAGCGTGGGACTTTTGGGAGGCGCTGAAAATAACCACTTTAGACTTTGAATGGGCCTTTACTCTATGCATTATCCAGACCTGTGTTTTAATATTATTACTGAAGCAGAAGGGATCGTTCGAAGTGCTGGTTGAGTTCGGCGGCAGCATCGCCTTGTGTTTCTCTGTAAGATTTTTGTATGAACTCTACACATTTGCTAAGAGTTGAAATAAAACTCAAAGGCATAGAAATCAGTAGTTTTTTTTTCTTTTAACTGTTAATGTTTTTTCATCATTAATGATTCTTTTATTCTGGTTTTGTTTATAAAATTGGACACGTTATATTCTCAAGCTGTTTAGCATAACATACAATTTATTTATTATCTTGTCAAAAGTATCGAAAATCAGATATCAAACGATACTAAAACCAGTATCGAAACTAGATCCTCATTTGAGCAGGTATCGATACTGAAAAGTCACATTCGAGACAGAAATGAACCTTTCCTGAATAGTTTTAGAACAGGACTCTCCAATCTTTTTCGTCTGCTGAGCTACATTTTACAAACGAAAATTCCAGAGTGCTCATTTTCACGATCGCAAGAAATTGAGTGTAAATAAGAGCCACAGTAAGCCTTAGATCGGGTAAAGTTTGATGCTTGTATAATTGTATTAGTGCTCAGTGGTAATGAATCAAATTTGAATTATTCAGCACCAGGCAGGCGCTTGACTTCAGTTCAGTAGCATCAGAGAAACATGGGCAGGTTTTGTTGTGTATTTGGAAATTCCACATCAGGGAGATCAAACAAGGGAATTATCGAAAAAAGACGGGAATTATGGCTTGCAAACAAACCGCGAAGAGATTTGGAATGGTACCATCATCATGACACCTGAAGTTTGCTCACGTCACTTCCATCGAGGTATTTGCTGTTCAGATTGTTTCACAGCTTATTTAATGAAAGAAGCAAACTTACTGAACTAAAATTTCATTCATTTATCCAGGAAAACCCGCACCAGTTTACGATCCAACGAACCTTGAAATAAAAGCTCGCAGTAACGTCAAGGTTTCGATCGGAAAGGTAAGTGTTTTCCAACTCGCATAGAACGATCAACAACGATGTCTTCTAGAATTAATCGTTTTTGCGAGCAGATCTTTCTAACGTTCGCGAGTATCTTTTCATGGCTGATTCTTTCGTAGTTTGACTCTTCGACTCGTGCCCCATATTGATCGTAGGAGCCCAGTCTGGGTTCGTTGGATCGTAAACTGGTGCGGGTTTTCCTGGATAAATGAATGAAATTTTAGTTCAGTAAGTTTGCTTCTTTCATTAAATAAACTATGAAACAATCTGAACAGCAAATACCTCGATGAAAGTGACGTGAGCAAACTTCAGGTGTCATGATGGCACCATTCGAAATCTCTTTGCGGTTTATGTTTGCAAACCATAATTCCCGTCTTTTTTCGATAATTTCATTGTTTGAGCTCCTGATGAGGAATTTCCAGAAGAACAGCCAAATACACAACAAAACCTGCCTGTTTCTCTGATGCTACTGAACTGAAGTCAATCGCCTGCCCGGTGTCATGGCGGCGTAGTTACTGTTGCTATGGAGTCACGTGGTGGTGTAAAGCCTCTACAGTCCCTGACAAAAGTCTTGTCGCTTATCCATTTTGTAGAAACAAAAGCTTATAACCTGACTTTAAATTAATCGATTGGTTTTAGAAATGTCTCATATGAAAGCTAAAACCCTCCCAAATTATGCTCAATATACTAAAATAAATTTGCTTCACTGAAGAAAGATTGATCATTTAATGAACACAGAAAGGTCAGATTTTGGCAAGACAAAAGTCTTGTCGCCTTGTCATATGATGCACCCAATCCTAGATTACAGCCTCACCTGTGATCAGTTACTGATCAATCAATTAGTGGGTGTGTATAAAAAGAACCCCAGCACACCAGACCTTCACATCAACTGCAACTTGACCTCTGACAACATGCCTAAGATCCACCCTGAGACCAAAGCGTTAATTATCAAGAGGCTGAAGACCAGATCCACTGCTGAGGTGGCTGACACCTTCAATGTGTCTCAGCGTCAAGTACAAAGAATAAGAAAAAGATCTGAAAAGACTGGAGATGTTTTTGACAAGCCCAGGTCCGGCAGACCCCGCAAGACAACTGCTCGGGAGGACCGTTTGTTGATTCGAACATCCAAGGCCAGCCCCTTTTCCACTGCAGCAGAGCTCCACCAGGCCTGGTCACCTCAAGTCCCTGTGTCAACCAGAACAGTTTGTAGAATTCTGTCTCGAAATGGCCTCCATGGTCGAATCAGTGCACAGAAACCAGCACTAAACAAAAGGCAATTAAAAAACCGTGTGGCATTTGCCAAGGCCCACAGCCTGCTAAAAGGATGGACACTGGAAAAGTGGCAGAAGGTGGATTTCTCAGATGAATCCTCGGTTGAATTACATCACAGCCGCCGCAAATATTGCAGGAGACCTACTGGAGCCCGCATGGATCCAAGATTCACCCAGAAAACAGTTAAGTTTGGTGGCGGAAAAATCATGGTCTGGGGTTACATCCAGTATGGGGATGTGCGAGACATTTGCAGGGTGGAAGGCAATATCAATAGCTTAAAATATCAACAAGTATTAGCTACCTCTTACATTCCCAACCATAAAAGGGGTCAAATTTTGCAGCAGGATGGTGCTCCATCGCATACTTCTATCTCTACATCAAAGTTCCTCAAGGCGAAGAAGATCAAGGTGCTCCAGGACTGGCCAGCCCAGTCACCAGACATGAACATCATTGAGCATGTTTGGGGTAAAATGAAAGAGGAAGCATGGAAGGCAAAACCAAAGAATCTTGATGAACTCTGGGAGGCATGTAAGACTGCTTTCTTTGTATTCCTGATGACTTCATCAACAAATTGTATGAATCATTGTCGAACCGCATGGATGCAGTCCTTCAAGCTCATGGAAGTCATACAAGATATTAAATATGGATCTCACAGCACCACTACTTAATTCACTGACGTTATGCAACATATTTTTGTATTTGAAGTAAATTATTTGTTAAATTTTCTGTAGGCGACAAGACTTTTGTCTTGCCAAAATCTGACCTTTCTGTGTTCATTAAATGATCAATCTTTCTTCAGTGAAGCAAATTTATTTTAGTATATTGAGCATAATTTGGGAGGGTTTTAGCTTTCATATGAGACATTTCTAAAACCAATCGATTAATTTAAAGTCAGGTTATAAGCTTTTGTTTCTACAAAATGGATAAGTGACAAGACTTTTGTCAGGGACTGTATACGATAATCAGAATTCTTTTGGACGGGGTTGGAGAGCTACAGGTTGGAGAACTCTGCTTTAAAACGATCTTGAAGAAAGTCCTACTATTTAAAGTGGAAAATCAGTTTATTGTTTGAAGCGGTATCGGAATCAGTATTGAAAGTGCTGTGACGATACTAAAATTTCAACAAGTCGTTTTTAATCTCCTTATGTTTTTCTTCTATTACTGCCCTCATGTGGCTGAAGTTGGCATTGCTTCACCCACTCAGCTTTAAGCACGTTGAAATGTTGTTACCGCCTCAAAAACAAACCTGGAGTTTTTTGTTTGTTTTTTTTTTACTCAAACAATCCATTTCAGACTTTTTTTTAGAAAATTTTGCAATTTTTATATTACTTTTGGACCTAAAATGGCCCATATCTAAAAATATTGTTTAAAGTTTGATGATTTCTTGATATGTTTGGACAGAAGTAGACAAAATATTTGAGCTGTTGAAAGTATAAAAGAAAATGTTGATCCAGTCTTATTTTATAGCACTTTTATGTGGCGGGAACCGTTTGTGACACGAAGGGTACGAGTGTGACCAAAAATATTGAGACGTCAGAGGGTTAAATGTGTGAATGAAACAAAAGAAACGACATTAGAACATCAGAAAATAGTGTAATATGGGCCCATTAAAATCAAAATCTTACACACTCTTCCTTATTTATATAACGACAACAATCTTCAACAAAAATAACAAAAACATGTTAACCAGTGCTTGTTATCTTTATTTAGCGTCAAGTTTTATCCGTTCACAGAAAGTCCATATTATGAAAACCCAACTGTACAAAAGAGCTGTACATTTGAAGCTTTGCCAAACCTTGATAAATATTTACAAAACATACATTACATTACAAATACTCGCATACAATAAGTTAACACACACTGCATCGCTCCTGTGTAGAGCTTCAAACCAGTGAAATGAACGGGCGCAAGAATACGTAGAAAAAGTAGTTCCGAGCCTTTTGAGAAACCTTGTAATACATTTTATAGCTAAATGCTCCCATGTAACATCAGACTAATAAACCTTTACAGACCTGTCACGTTTGGAGAATCGAAAAAGAAAAAGAAAAGAAAGTTACTAATAAACCAGATTAATATTTAAGATACACCAGATTTTAAAAGTCCTAAATTACACAAAATGGACTCTTGTAGCTTTAAGTCATGTTCTAATGTTGTTAAATCCTCAAAAACACCTGGAGTTGTGTTTGTTTCATTCACATGTTTGAGTAACTCTTTATTATTAGTCTGTCTACATCTCCTCGTACAGATTCGTACGCCTAACCATAAGGAGTTTGAATTGGGATTGGGCCCGGGAGAGATCGCGAAATTACTGAAACGTGCATGGGTGACTCTAAAACCTCTTTAGGCAGGTTTTTGATGAGGGAACGACATCAGAACATGGTAGAAAGCTCCAGAAAGTCTTAATACCCCCTCTTTAAGAATAATTAGTGAAAAAACTGTCCAAGATTTTGACAGGTGCTGTTCACAGCGTTAGTGTCACTTCAGTTATTGCACTAAATCCACTTGATTTTGATTTGTGCTACTGCAGCTAAAACATAAAGCTGCATTGTGTAACTTTTCTGGTGGAGGGTCCGTCGATTTCTTTTCTCCATATATTAAACCTTTCTATCGTCATGGAGACCAAACCAGACCAAGTTACAGGTCAGATCTGTGGAGAGGCGACCCCGCTCACAGTCAGCATGTCTGTTTTTCTAGGTATTTTTGAGCTCTAAAACCACCTGTGATTGAATAAATGTAAAGTAGAGCGGTTTAATGTCACACTGCGGAACATTACAGAGCAGAGCAATGACGTATCCATAGAAACAAGCAGGTGACGGACCCCCAACTGAAAAGTTACACAGTGCAGCTTTATGATCTTTGGTTCGATAAAGCAGGTTTGATTGTAGAATTGTAGAAAATAATACAGTCTGGTGTTTTGTGTAAATAAGTAGTTTTCTTTAGTAAGACCTGATTTGACATTTTAAACCAAAAAGCTATCAAGTTGAACGCCGGTTTGACTTAAAGTAGGGAGTATAAAAACAATTATTTGTGCTACAAGCGGTTCACCTTTTACCACTTTTGGGAGAAAGATTCAAATTCAAGTTCAAATTAAAGGTCCAATATTACATGAAACTGACTCTTGTGAGTTTTACGTCATGTTCTAATGTCGTTTCCTCCTCAAAAACAGACCTGGAGTTGTGTTTTGTTTCATTCACATGTTTGAGTAACACTTTATTATTAGTCCGTCTACATCTCCAAACCTCAAAACGCTCTGATCCACTTTGTGATGTCATGAAGTTCGGTAGAATTTGGCATTGGGCTCTGTTCACGCTTACGTCACAAAACAGAGGTTTGGAAACATCCGGATGGCGACTTCCTTTGGGCAATAGAACAAAATCTGTCCAAAAACTGAGAAAATGTCCCGGTTTTCTTCATCTAGAGGTCATTGTTTTCTTTATTTTTTCCTTTTATAAACTGCCTGTTAGTTTGTGTGTTATAATTTGTCTAACTTCATAAAAAATCTGCCTGTAAGTGACACAGAAGACGTGATTAGAATCCCGTCCTCCATTGAATTCTTCGGCAGGTTGTGAAGACGCTGCGGCTGAATCCACGGTTTTATCACATGCCCAGAGTTGGGAAATACACCGGAAGTCGACATCTGCATGTTTCCAAACGTCTTCCTGTGAGTGTGAATAGAGCCAATTCCAGAGCTGAAATAATCCAAATGATTCTAGTGAAGGTGTGTGGAGTTTAAAAACACAGTGGAGCACTTCCTGTATTACCACATGACATCACAAGGTGGAACAGAGTGTTTTTTTCCTGTTTGAGAAAAGAACTTAAACCTAAATCTGCAGGTTTGTGCGTTAAACATGTGAATGAAACAAAACACAACTCCAGCTCTGTTTTTGAGGACGGAACGACATTAGAACACAGATTTTTTTTTAAATAGCGTACTGTGGACCCTTTAAGTATTTGGCATAGTGAAAATGAAATGAATTTTTCCATTTTTGTCATTCAGATTCACAGGCACTTTGAAAAACTTTGAAAAATTGTGCTAAAAATACTTTGTAAATCCGTACTATCCATTACAGCACATCCAGTGGCATTTTTACTGGATTTGTCAGTATCAGGACAAAAGTTGTTCCATCGACAGCCGCTTTAAAATGCTCGACTGGAAGCTACATTTGGCTTAAAAAACGCCCACACCACATTTAAGACTAGAAATTTAAACAAAAAAAATCAAAATCAAAATTACGTTTTGCAATACTTAAAAAACTCAATTATCTCTGATTCCCAGGCACTTGCAGAAGTCTTTTTAAGCTCTTCCTATCGCCGTCTTACCCACTTTATGAACTTTATTTTGGAGTTTCGCACTAGGAAATACGTTTAGCGTCGTGTTTGGAACAGTTTTTAGGTCCGGTCGGGAGCGTCGTGACAGATCCGCTCCGTGGAAATCCAAAAAACTCCTCTGATCCAGCAGCTGTCAATCAAACTGTCAACACAAACAAAACACAACGAGGTTAGGACGCACAAACACAACAGCGACTTCTAAATACAAACTGAAATGACAAATACTACGGAAGATCATTTGTTCCATCAGATTTTGAAATTTATTTAAATCCCACTTTTTTAAAATTCCACTTTGAATTTTTTTTTACTTTGAAAAAACGTTTGAATTATTTTTATTCTGAATTTTAGTGACTGAAATTTTTAGTGTAGTTTTTCAATATGTTTCAAATTTAAAAAATAATCACCTTTTAAATATTCAGTGCAGATATAGACACCACATGACATCACAAGGTGGAACAGTGTTTAAAGTTTTGAGAGAAAAACTAAAGCTTAAATCTGCAGGTTTGTGCGTTAAAAATGTGTGAAAGAAACAAAAAAACACAACTCCAGGTCTGTTTGTGACGAGGAAACGACATTAGAACATCAGAAAATGGTGTAAAATGAGCTCTTTATGTCAAAAATATCATGAATTTTCCTTCTTCTTCCAGACCAAGTTAGAGGTCAGATCTGTGGAGAGGCGACCCCGCTCACAGTCAGAATGTCTGTTTTTCTAGGTATTTCTGAGCTCTAAAACCACCTGTAATTGAATAAATGTAAAGTAGAGCTGTTTAATGTCACACTGTGGAACATTCCAGACAGAGCAGTGACGTATCCATAGAAACAAGCAGGTGACGGACCCCCAACCAGAAAAGTTGCACAATGCACCTTTAAGTTTGACAAATAAAGCGTTTGACGGCTCTCGATAAGACTGTTGAGGATAATTCTCTTGCTGTGGGTAAGTTTTGTAAGTTTGTGCCACGTTTACAGGATGTTTTTTAATTCTGAATCAATTGTTTTGAATTAAATAGTTCGGAATTCTCCTTTGAGTTTACGTGGAAATAATAATTCCGAATTGAGATTTACACGGAAAACTCATTAAATCGGTTTTATTTAATTCCGCTCAGCGTCTGGGGGTGGGGAAGGGTTCTGATTGGACAGGGACACGAACGGATTTACGTCGACCAGAAGAAAACTCACACTTCAGCTGCTACCGGCTTTTTGTCGTCTCTGTTTGGTTTGTGTTTTTATGTTTTCCATCTGCTCTTTTCATTATTTGTTGTTCTTCCAGTGAACTTATTAAAATAATTGTTTCAGCTCGAGACCAGCGTTTGCTCCGGGCGCCATCTCGCCGTGCGTCATCGCGTCAGAAGGACGACCCAACGAGCGCCGAACGACCGGAATTATTTTGAAGAAGAATAAACGTTTACGTGGTCGAGGAATAAATTAATTCGGCTTTAAAATTGGAATAAACCACCCACTTAATTTGGAATGAAGTTTAATTCCAAATAATCATTTTCATTAGGAATAAGTGTTTACATGGTCTTTTTAAAACAGAATTCACTTACTTTTAAAGCTCTTCTTTAAACGTGTCTATTCCCCGGTTACTTTGTACAGTAAAAGTTCTACAGCTCTTCCTCTCACCTGCTCCTCCTCCTCTGCCCCTCGGGCCTCGTCTTTACCCCGGGGCGCTGGGGTCGGGGCAGGTCTGGCTGTGTCTGAACGCCATGATGAATCCAGACGACTGGTGCCACCAGTAGAACATGAGAACCAGGAGCACGTGCCACAGCTGGTGACTGGAGCCCACGTAGTTCAGCTGACCTACGCACAACACAACACACACATGAACGCACAACACAACACACACATGAACGCACATAAACACACAGAGAAACACACAAACACTTCTATGGAACATACAGAATACAGATGTTTGTGTAGGAGGATCCACAGCAAAGGACAAATTCAGTTCTGTCAACTGGACTAAAGTTGTTTTTTTGTTTTTAAAGAGGAAAAAGAATCGATCTTTAAACAGAAATCGATCCTCAGATTTCATTTCCTCAAACCCAAATCAGAACAAAAGTGACCTGAACGTTCAGAGGTGTGAGAGCCTCAGCCGCCTGAAGGATTCTGTTAAAATGACTCTACAAACAAACTGTAAACACATGTGTTTGTTTCAGAGTTTCAGTGTAGTGAGCGCCCCCTTCAGGCAGATATAAGGCCGTGTCCACCAGAGTCTGACCAGAAGAAGCAGTTTGGACGAATCGTGTATTTGATCAAAACACTTTTGTCCAATTGACAGAACTGAATTTCTCCTTTGCCGTACAGAATCTAGTGTTGCCCATAAACAGTATAAACACCTGGATTAAGGGAGTGTGACATCAGCCCATAGTGTTCAGCTCCAGTCAAATGAAGCTAATCAAGGTGAGCAGAACCAAGTTCCATATTTGGAATTCTGACCGCGAGTATCGTAGCAACCAAAGAGCCAATCTGAAGCCAGACTGTTGACTGTAAAGCTGCTTCCCGCTCGCACCGCTGGTTCGGCAGGGAGCGGGCGCTTAGCAACAAGTTTGATTGACAGCATTGCTAACGCTAGTGGGTGCGACCTCGAGGGAAGAAGGCGTCTGATTTGTCAGTTTATTAATGTTCATATTTTTATTTTAAGTCTGACAGCAGCAGTTACAGAGGGTGACAGTTTTTCAATGAAACGTCCATGGAGCCGGAAGTGCCCCCATGCACACTTCCTGTATGGAACACGGCGGCTAGCAGGTTAGCCATGTCCATTTATATTCACAGTCTATGATCACGACATGAAATTTCAAACTGGATTTCGATACTAAGGAATAAACTCGATACTCAATACCGATTCTGATACCAAGACAATAAAAAACTCTTCAATTAGACGATATCCTGTGATTTTAATAGTCGTTCTTTCTTTTCTGTTCCCTTGTGTCTTTAGACCTGGACCACTGAGGGATTACACAGATATAAACCAGGTCTAAACCAGGTCTAAACGAGATCCATGGGTGTACACTTGTCTCTGTGCTCTTATACTTGTTCTGATCCAGTTCCAGATCGTTCTTAACACATTCAGGAAAGGTTCTGCTCTGTCCCGTCACTGTCACTGGGACTTTTTTAGTATCGTTATCTGTGAAAAACGCGGATCTCGTTTGGATTCTAGTTTAAGTATCGATTAGTGTCTGACAGAAGAAGGTGTCGGTGGAAGGAGTGGGGGAGTGACCTGGGAAGTATCTCTCAGGGACTTTGGAGACGTAGAAGACCAGAGCCAGAGCAGCAAGGACGTACATCCCCAACACCCGAGGGACAAACGCCTGGGGACAGAGACAGAGACAGGGAGGGACAGAGAGAAAGAGGGGGACAAAAAGAGAGTGGGAGAGAGAGATAGAGGGGGACAAAAAGAGAGTGGGAGAGAGAGATAGAGGGGGATAAAAAACATTCATAATAAAGTTGGTAAATAGTAGCTTTAAGACCATCACAACAATGCATTGGTTCAAAATCATGGGGATTGAACTGCCAACCTTTTGGTCAGTGGGTCGACTGGATTCTGAAAACTTAAATTATATAAATATTTTTTAATCAAATGTGTAAGAGTCACACCTCATTCACATAAGGCTGAACTTTGCTCACTGCGCTGGAATCAAACTGTATTAAAGGGCCATATTACGCTGATCTTCTCTCAAACTGAAAACACTCTGTTCCACTTTGTGATGTCACATGGTGATACAGGAAGTGCTCCACTGTTTTTAAACTCCACACACCTTCACTAGAATCATTTGGATCATTTCAGCCCTGGAACTGCTGATCTCTACTGTGTTAACTTGAAAACTACCACTTCATGACATCACAGTTTGTGTCATATAGGACTATAGTATCTGCTCACAGGACATGACTGTAGGGAGCATTATACACACAGAACAGTAGATCACATGACAGTCTTGTGCAGCAGACGTGTGGGTGGTACCTGGACGAGCTCGGAGCTGAAGCCTCCGGAGAGCCACACCCAGTGGGCCGTGGGCACCAGGCCGTACCCCCCGACCAGACAGAAGAGCAGCGAGCGCATCTCCTTCCACTGTTTACTGAGAGACACAGGGTGGATCTGAGCGAAGAACACGGCCAGGATCATGGCCAGGACCGCCACCAGGTACACCTGCCGCCAGTACTGTGGAGATACACAGATATATACAACAATATATATATACAGACAGGACCGGCAACAGGTACACCTGCCGCCAGTACTGTGGTGTTGGAGCAGGGCTGACGTCGGCTCGTGGACAGACTCTTGCACCAAACTATAAGGAGGTTCATGTTTTTAAGAGTCGGCTCCAGACCCTCCTGTTTAGCTTTGCCTTTGATTGAAATTTTATACTTTTACTTGTTTTTATTATTTAGATTTTATTTTATTTGTTTATTTTAGGCGTATTATTAGCTTAAACTCATATTCCTTTATCATTTTTAGGATTTCCAGTGTTTCCTCTGTAGGAGCCTCTTCACCGGGAGCAGTGGTCGGCTGCAGCTGCCGGGGTCTGTCCTGTGGGCTCCTGGTGGAGGGATGGTGCTTGTGCCTCTTCTCTCCCCTGGGCCCTGTGGCGGTGAACGGCTCTCTGCTCCTGGTGTAGACGGCTCCTCTAGTGTAGACGGCTCCTCTGCTCCTGGTGTAGACGGCTCTCTGCTCCTGGTGTAGACGGCTCCTCTGCTCCTGGTGTAGACGGCTCCTCTGCTCCTGGTGTAGACGGCTCCTCTGCTCCTGGTGTAGACGGCTCTCTGCTCCTGGTGTAGACGGCTCCTCTGCTCCTGGTGTAGACGGCTCCTCTGCTCCTGGTGTAGACGGCTCCTCTAGTGTAGACGGCTCCTCTGCTCCTGGTGTAGACGGCTCTCTGCTCCTGGTGTAGACGGCTCTCTGCTCCTGGTGTAGACGGCTCCTCTGCTCCTGGTGTAGACGGCTCCTCTGCTCCTGGTGTAGACGGCTCCTCTGCTCCTGGTGTAGACGGCTCCTCTGCTCCTGGTGTAGACGGCTCTCTGCTCCTGGTGTAGACGGCTCTCTGCTCCTGGTGCAGACGGCTCCTCTGGTGCAGACGGCTCCTCTGGTGCAGACGGCTCCTCTAGTGTAGACGGCTCCTCTGCTCCTGGTGTAGACGGCTCTCTGCTCCTGGTGCAGACGGCTCCTCTGGTGCAGACGGCTCCTCTAGTGTAGACGGCTCCTCTGCTCCTGGTGTAGACGGCTCTCTGCTCCTGGTGCAGACGGCTCCTCTAGTGTAGACGGCTCCTCTGCTCCTGGTGTAGACGGCTCTCTGCTCCTGGTGTAGACGGCTCTCTGCTCCTGGTGTAGACGGCTCCTCTGCTCCTGGTGTAGACGGCTCCTCTGCTCCTGGTGTAGACGGCTCCTCTGCTCCTGGTGTAGACGGCTCCTCTGCTCCTGGTGTAGACGGCTCTCTGCTCCTGGTGTAGACGGCTCTCTGCTCCTGGTGCAGACGGCTCCTCTGGTGCAGACGGCTCCTCTGGTGCAGACGGCTCCTCTAGTGTAGACGGCTCCTCTGCTCCTGGTGTAGACGGCTCTCTGCTCCTGGTGCAGACGGCTCCTCTGGTGCAGACGGCTCCTCTAGTGTAGACGGCTCCTCTGCTCCTGGTGTAGACGGCTCTCTGCTCCTGGTGCAGACGGCTCCTCTAGTGTAGACGGCTCCTCTGCTCCTGGTGTAGACGGCTCTCTGCTCCTGGTGCAGACGGCTCCTCTGGTGCAGACGGCTCCTCTGGTGCAGTTTCTCAACTGGTTCGTCTGTATTCAGCCTCACATTTTACTATGTGTAATTTTATGTATTTTAGCATGTTAGAGTGAGTGTGTGTGTGTGTGTGTGTGTGTGTGTGTGTGTGTGTGTGTGTGTGTGTGTGTCTTACTGTTTGGGTTGTTTGGTTGTGTGGGGGTCAGGCAGCTGTGGGGCTGGTTGGTGGGTGGAAGGAAATGTGGGGTTGTTTTTAATCACTGTAAAGCACTTTGTGTTACATTTTTTGTATGAAAAGTGCTTTATAAATAAAGTTTGACTGAAATTGGGGCTGTGAGAGATCGCTAAATTACTGAAACATGCACGGATGATCTAAAACCTCTTCAGACATGTTTTTGTCAAGGGAACGATGTTCTAACACGGCAGAAAGCTTTAAAAACAAATAAAATCAATCTCACATAATACCCCCTTTTAAAGACTGACACTCCAAACCTGGCCCGGACTAAACCAGGTCTAACCCAGGACTATCCCAGAACTGAACCAGGCCTAAGGCCCCTGTGATAGACTCTGAACACTGTGTGTACATTCTGTCAGACACAAACTATTCAAATAAACTCCTGTGTGCTCCATAAGTGCCCCTCATAGATCTGTCACATTTTGTTCTGGGTCCTTCTGTCCGTTTGTGTGGAGAGGGTCCAACCGCACTTTTCCCGACGAATCTCGCGCCGCATAAATTTACACTGTCCGTGTACAGCCAAAAACTCTCCAAATCTCCTGCACCAAATGATTCATGCTGCATTATGAAGCCGCCTGCCTGCTCCGGGAGAGAGGAACACAGGAGCGGCCGAGGCTGGCACCAAATGAAAGAAAGAGTGATTTTTTTTTTTTTACAATTTTTTCTGTCTTTTTGTGCTAGCCATCTGGTTTGCGGCGCAGCAGATTTTAGCTAGGGCAAAATAGCGCGCTTGTTCCGTGTTTGGCGGGAGATGCCAGGGAGGAGGCGGCCAAAGCGAGCGCGGTTAAAGGGATGAGCGGGCTGTGGGCGTGCAGAGTGCTCACATTTAAAAGGTGTGGGGACGTTTAATCGGAGGATGACAGACTGACAGCTCCGGAGGAATTCAATTAAAGGGGTAGAGCCGGGGCAGGAGAGCAGCTTTACAGGGCCGACATTCAGTTCATTTATCAGGATTTTTTACCTTCCCTTTGGGATAACGTAGATATTATATAATTAGATATTATGTACGCATGAGAAAAAGCACAATAAAAATCTTACATTATCAGAATCTTAGTGACTGAAAGCACAAACCTGAAACAAACAGGAAGTGAGTATGGGCACAATCGACTCTGGCTCCAATTCACTTTCTATTGAAAAAACGTCGCCCCTCTCTCTGTAACGTGATCTTAAAATGTTTGTTTTAATCCACTCTAGGTGATCCTGGTGGTTTTATTTTGCCAATATAACAATAATATTAAATGAGACTAGTGTTGTCACGATGCTAAAATTTCAAACTCAATTTCTAAGGAAAAGACTCGATTCTTCTCTTTTCTACAGATCTCGCAGGACACAAATATCTTTTGAGGTTTTTGTTTCTCATATTTTTACATTTGCATTGGATAAAAAAGGTTCACTTTGCCGAGTCACTCCGGAACGGCAATACTAAAAATCAGTGCTGCAACAACTGTAAAACTGTAACATTAAATAAATAAAACAACTGCAGGTTTCAGATGACGTCACAACATTCTACAGGCCAATAACATTTAACACAGATGTGGGGAGCAGGTGAAAAAATCTATATGGTCAAAATGCAGTTTTCTGTTGTAATACAGCCAGTTTTTGGCTCAATCAGGTTCAGCATTTGTGAGTTTACCTTTTGGGGATTTCGTGACAAAGTACAATCAATCAATCAATCAGTCAATCAATAAACGAAACTGGCCCTTCCCCCATCTGGGAGTATGAGATTATCACGTTCTAAAATCTGAAAACTGTCACTACTCGATACCGATACCACAATTATAATTAAAAAAACTTTTTATTTATACAATATACTGTGATTTTCCACATTAAATAGTAGTACTTTCTTTTCTATCACCTCTGTGTAATCCCTGTAGTGGTCCAGGCCTAAACCAGGTCTAAACCAGGTCTAAACCAGGTCTAAACCAGGCCTAAACCAGGTCTAAACCAGGTCTAAACCAGGTCTAAACCAGGTCTAAACCAGGTCTAAACGAGGTCTAAACCAGGTCTAAACGAGGTCCATGGGCGTATATTAGTCCATGTGCTCTTATACTTGTTCTGATCATGCTCAATATCAGATTTGGGTAGGTAGTAAAGGCAGATTAACGGCGCTCCTGATTGGCTCTTTGGTCGCCATGATACACGTTTTCCTAAATCCAAATATGGATCTCGGCTCTAAATTATCCGCTATAACCGCGAGTCCTGATTAGCTCCATGTGACGCCACACTCCCTCCGTGCACTTCTGCTTGAACGGGACTAACGGGCGGTTTTCAGGTTCGAGCAGGACACAGATTTCAGTTTTAATCATGTTGTACTTTGCCATAAAATACAGGATCTCAAAAGGTAAATTCACAAAAGTTGATTCTGGCGTTTTCAATTACTG
Source organism: Taenioides sp. WSHXM2023 (assembly GCA_029959045.1). Lineage (NCBI taxonomy): Eukaryota > Metazoa > Chordata > Actinopteri > Gobiiformes > Gobiidae > Taenioides > Taenioides sp. WSHXM2023. The sequence goes on from CM057089.1 coordinate 32,941,210, forward strand.
ACTAAACCCAAGAACTCATACACATTTTAGCTGCTCATCAGAAGTCTCACAATAATATCGTGGGCCATCACAATATAACGAATTACATGTTTTTTTTTGCTTAAACAGTGCAGCAAGAGCTAAAAAACAGAGAGGACTCCAAAGACCATGATCCTTTGCTCTGTTTCAGTCCGATCTACATGCTGAAACAACGGTTAACACTTAATAATTTGGGTTATGACGAGAGAAAAGCGGAATATTCACAGTTTTGTTACACTCCATAAAATATTGCAATAAATATCGAACCGTGAGATGCACATCGTGAAAATATCAAAAAGTATCATCTGTATTCATTAATATTGTCCTATAGAAGTTCTGATACCAATACTGATACTTTGGCTTTAAATGGTCCATATGACGCCATTTTCTGATCTGTTCTAATGTCGTTTCCTCGTCACAAACAGACCTGGAGTTGTGTTTTGTTTCATTTGCACATGTTTAACACACAAACCTGCAGATTTAGGCTGAGTTCTTCTCTCAAACTGAAAACTGTCTGTTCAAACTTGTGACGTGTGATGTTTTTAAACTCCACACACCTTCACCAGAATCATTTGGATCATTTCAGCCCTGGAATTGCCGATCTCTACTGAACTTAAGGTACAAAATAGCTGTTAACTTGAAAACTACTGCTTCATGACATCACAAGGTGGAAAGTTTTGAGCTTTGGAGATGTAGACAGACTAATAATAAAGAGTTACTCAAACATAAATTAAACCAAACACAACTCCAGGTCTGTTTTTGAGGAGGAAACGGCATCAGAACACGACGTAACGCTCACATGAGTCTATTTTGCGTAACACAGGAGCTTTAAGTGTTCTCTGATGGGCCCCGGACTCACGTTGTTGCAGTAGAAGGTGTAGAAGACCCCGGGAACGTAACAGCCCAGGATCCCGATGGACAGACCGGCGTAGTCCAGGGCCATCCAGCGCCGACTGGTCTTCTCCGAGCGATGGCAGCAGAAGACGTGGAAGCCCACGGAGCAGAGCATGCACAGCTGGGCCAGGACACAAGGAATTTTAGTTTGACTCGTACATATACATGAATATAACTTTATTTATTTGACACCAGTCTCCAGCTTTTTTTGCTACTTATTTAGAATCTATTATTACCATTTATACGTTTTTCTCTTTGTTATTATATTAAATTGTGATGTTTGAGCCACTGTGTCCAAGTCATTTCCTTTGTGGATCAATAACGTTTGTCTAAGTCCAAGAACAAGAAGGGAAAGTACTGTATATGAAGCACTAAACATGAACTGATTAAAAAAATAATAGTTTTTCTTTGGCTAAATGTACCACTTTGTAATAACTGCACATTCATTAGCCTTAAGAACGCACAAACAAAGACGTACACTGTTTAAGAATGATTCAAGCTTAGAAAACAATCAAAGGGCCCTGATATATTACATCATATCAGGAGTTAGAAACTGTATTTATTCAGGCTACATTAAGGCTGATTAAGGTGTAGTTATTATAAAGTTATTTAAACTCTTGGCGATACAACACAAAAGTCCACGATAACATCACTGTGTCATTAAATTTAGAATCACAATACTGTATTTCCATGTTACGATAAATGGTATGTGTCAATTGTCAAATTAAGTTCGACCTGGTTTAGACACTCCTGACAGCGCAGCGTTTTAAAGGTTGTATAGAGGATTTTCCAAGGAACGAGAAATCCATTCTTTTTTCAAATGTTCCTCATGTGTGAATCCACCCAACTCCACAGCTCCATAAGTAGAAACGCCTCCTCCCGCCTCCTCCAGACTCTAGAAATCCTGTTTGTTTACAGTCGGGGCTCGTTCAGAGTCGCTGTTGAAGTTTCCTGTCCAGAAGTAATTTATCGACCAGTGCGTCAGTCTTTAGACCCTTCGTCTGCTTCAGTGACGCCATCGCTGGAAGGAATCTCCAAGAATCACCTTAGTTTGGCTTCGCTCCTTTTCTCCTTCTCTTCTTCTTTCAGCGACCTCATAAATGGACTTTCTTTTGTGGCTAACTGGTCGTGGATTCTCGTCTGCCATCGCAACAAACTTTGGATTTTCATTCATTTTTTCATTCCTCCATACAACCTTTAAGTCTTTAAGTCTTAAGACCTACTTTTACTCTCTGGCTTTTAACACCGCGAGAGTTGTGTGGTCCTCTTGTGTCTTTATCGATGTGTTTTGATTGATTTTATTTATTTATGCTGCTCATTTCACTGTATTCAATTGTCTTTCCCGTCCCCTTAGGTTTAGAGCTGCTATGACTGATTTTATTATCAATGTTTCTTATGTTGTTTTTATCTTTTGTATGTGTCTGTGAAAAGTACTGTATAAATAAACTTTACTTACTATTATTTTTACTTTCTTTTTTTTTTTTACTATTTAAAAAGGTGCATTGTGTAACTTTTCTGGTGGAGGGTCCGTCACCTGCTTGTTTCTATGGAGATGTCATTGTACTACCTGGAATGTTCCACAGTGTGACATTAAACAGCTCTACTTTACATTTATTCAATTACAGGTGGTTTTATAACTCAAAAATACCTAGAAAAACAGACATTCTGACTGTGAGCGGGGTCGCCTCTCCACAGATCTGACCTGGAACTTGGTCTGGTTTGGTCTCCATGAAGATTTGCCCAGACAAAGCAACGACATCTCCACGGAAAAGCATTTGACGGATCTTCCACCACAAAAGTTACACAATGCACCTTTTTTTAAAATATATTTTTAACAATGGTCAGTTTTATTTTATTGTGTTAAAAAGACGATTTGATTCCACTCATTTAAGCACCGGGACTATCTGCGGCCCGCCCGCGCTCTGTCGCTCTGTACCTGAAAGCAGAAGAGGGTGACGGAGTAGATGACGTAGTCCTCCCTGGACGCGCCTACAGAGGGCAGCACTGACGCCATGTTGTAGACGCCAAGGCAGAAGAAGAGCAGGAAGCCCAGCAGATGGCTCCACATGTTCACGGACTCGTTGGACACCATGAACAGGCTGACGCACAAACAACACAACAGTTACATTTAGCCTAGTGTTATTCAGGCTGGAACTACTTTTAGAAAACACTGGAATTTCACTTTTGAGAAGAAGGTTATAAACAGAATCAGGGATGTTCACAAACAAAAAAGAAAAAGGAAAGAAAAAGAAAATAGAGGTGTATATGTACGTATGTAAAAGCAGATAGATTTATCTGTGTCTGTGCGCGTCTGTGTCTGCGTGTGTCTGTGTGCGCGTTTGTGTGTGTGCGTGTGTGTGTGCGTCTGTCTGTGTGCGTCTGTGTATATATATAAATACAAACCCCTCCTTTTTTAAGAATGACAGGTGTAATAACAATGATATTATTATTATTATTATTGTTTATTATTTTTTGTATTTGTTTTTTTGTATTTTACTTTATTGTGCGTACAGGGGTTTATTCTAAGATTATGATTTGTATAGAAAATATTTTTTAAGCTTTAAGTAAACCAAAGTATACAAAAAAAATATGTACATGTGTGGAGGGAAAGTAAAAATCCTCAAGAACTTCACAGTGAGTGAACAAAGCTAAAAGCAGCTGCTTCAAGTGTAAATCACTAATTAAAATGAATTTAAATGAGTCACTAATGAAAATATGTGGACAGGGTATTATTAACTCAAACAGGCTGAAAGTTGGACTAGTGACTGGTGCATTTTTACTGCAGCAAAAACAAAATCCAGAAACCATTTTCCCCCAGAGTCCAGTGTAAACACAAACAGCTCGTGTTGGGCTCACAGATTTTAAATTTTACTGTGATTTTTGCCCATTTTCAGGTCACAAACATTTTAAAAGTTCCAAATCCTGTCGTTAAAAAGGGTTTATTATGCAAAATTGATTTTTTTAGTCCTCTACCATGTCTTAATGTTGTTCCCTCAACACACAAAAGCAGCACACAAAACTGAACACGACAACCTGCTTTGTGCAGAGTTTGTCGAGTTACATTTAGAGGTGCATTGTGTAACTTTTGTGGCGGAGGGTCCATCAAATGCTTTGTTATTGCTTTGTCTGGAATGCAGTATGACATTAAACCTTTCTATCAACATGGAGACCAAACCAGACCAAGTTACAGGTCAGATCTGTGGAGAGAATGCCTACTTTTTTTGAGAAACCACCTGTAATTGAATAAATGTAAAACAGAGCTGTTTAATGTCACACTGTGGAACATTCCAGGCAGAGCAAAGACATCTCCATAGAAACAAGCAGGTGACGGACCCCCAGTGGAAAAGTTACACAGTGCACCTTTAAGAAGAAAACATTCCACAGATAAAAAGGAGGATCTCTGACCTCTTGATGCAGAGGCGAGAGGGCAGGTAGGCCCTGTACCCGTCGGTGATGTAGGGGTTGTCCCTCAGAAACACTGGGATCTGCTCGTACGTATAAAGCCGGATGCCCCGGGGCACCAGCACGGGCCAATACTGGTACCCGCCCAGCTCGATGTAGTGGGTGGTCTGAGCCGGCTTCTGCGGCTTCTGAGGCATCGCGGCCAGAGGGGAGGGGCCGGAAGAGGAGGATGCTGGGAGGAGAGGAGAGGGGGATGTGTTATTAAGACAGAAATAACAAGAAACACAAATGTACAGTCCAAGCAGCGTTGTCGAAAGTATCAAAAATCAGCTACTAAAACTAGATACTCATTTGAGCAGGTATCAATACCAAAAAAGTCCCATTGCCAGAACAGAAGTGAACCTTTCCTGAATGTCTTTAGAACGATCTGGAGCTGGATCAGAACAAGTTTAAGAGCACAGAGACGAGTATACGTCCACATTTCCGGCGCTGGCGCTGCGCTAGCTGCCCGTCACAGCGCTCCCGCACTTTTTGTAACTTTTCTAACTTTTTGCCCTTAAATCTCCCCACTTTTGTAAATATTTTTCGCAACATTGATTGTTAAGCTTGGGCTGCACTCGACGCTGCATTTTTCCGCACTTTTGGGGGATTATTTACCTGTCTCGGCTTAAGAGCTTAGCTTACAGTGTTGTGTTTTTTAGTGCTTAGCTTACAGTGTTGTGTTTTTTAGTTGATTGTAAATACTTATTATTATTTATCTTGATTTTGATGCTCTTATTTTCCTACTGTTTCTGTAACTTGCGTTGTGACACTGCGATTTCCCCATTGTGGGACAAATAAAGGATTATCTTATCTTATCTTATCTTATTAGGGTTGAGTATCATTAACAAGTTGCCAATACGATACACAACTCAATACATAGGCCACGATACGATACACATCTCGATACATTGAGCTTTCGATTCCATACGGTTCAATAAAAAATAAAGGCTAAATCATGGCTGTGATGCTAAAAGTCTTTGTTAAACCACGTCTTATGCAAAGTTCATATGAAACACAAACATTTTAATCCTCAGAACAGTGAAAATGTCAAACGTGTTGCATAAACGAGTTTCCAAGCAACAAAACTGTAGCTCTGTAACAAAATAATTATGTAAAATATGCCAAAAAATACTCTTGGCGATATATCAATACAGCATGATCACATTAAACGATACGATATATAGATATTTTGATATTTTTGCTTTTTTGCTCTGCTTTAATGTTGAAAATCACATTCTTTTGTCTAAATAGAGTTTTTTTTAATCATGTTTTCGTTATCGAAATGGAGTTTGAAATTTTAGCATCGTGGTAACACTAGTGTAATTTAATATTAATTTAAATACTGCACAAAATCGGGTATTTTCAAAGGACAGACACAAAAATGAGACAAACTAAATCATAATCATAAGGAGCATTGGAAGAAACACAAATGTTCACATCATTTTCATATTGTCAGTGTCCACATAAAGCTTTCGTCACTTGAAGACTTACTGACATATATACCTACTTACTATGGACCAGATATTGTGTGTTCTTAATAAAGATCGAATGGAACTGAATTGTAATTCAAGAAAACTATGCACCTCTGATTCTGAGTTAGCTAAAAATCTGTAACAACTTTTTTCTAAATCATAAAACGTTTCTATTCTTAAAATTTATCATAAATAAACCCTAAAAGACACATTTAGTCAAAGTCTGGACAAATAGCACGCAAAAATCAGTCTGATTGAGGTCACTACAAAAAAAAATAAATAAAAATAAAAATAATAATAATAACAGAAAAAATTAAAAGAAAAAAAGATAGAGGTTACGTACTAAAAAATGTTATAAAAAAAAAAAAATAATAATAATAATAATAACAATAACAGAAAAAAAAGATCGAGGTAACGTACCAGAAATATAAATAAATAAATAAATAATAATAATAATAATAATAAAAAAGGAAAACAAAAAAGATTGAGGTTACCTACCAACTTTTTAATTAGGACTTCTTAGGGATCTTGAAAGCTTTTAAAACGCTCTAAAAATCAGATTAAATCAGTCAAACGCCTAATTTACAAGACTGTCAGCCCAATACTTTCATATTTCAACGCGATCGAGTCCGTTATCACAACAAAAGAAACAAATTCCTGAAGTTTCCGCTGCCCAAACACATCAGCTCCACTCTGATTAGGGCTAGCAGCTAATGCTAATGCTAACTAGCCCGAGTGTAGAATTGAGGTGAAATAAGATGAGATCGCGGGCTTACCTTTCAGTTTGGTGTACGTGCAGTGCGTGCCATTGTGCGGCTTGTAGTACGGGCTCCGCATTTGTGAAAAAGCATGTGAAAGAAATGTACAAAAGAGAAAAGGTTGGACAAAAGTTTAGCTCACAACATCATCCTCCAAATCAGCAGCGCTCACGTCATCAGTGAAGGACCCCGCGCTGAACAGGCTGCCCCGGACCGCGCCTGACGGAAAAGAACCACAACAAAGAGCGAAGGGAGGAAACCAGGTGTCCTCCAAACATAGGAGGGGTTCAGCTGGACTTTTGGGGTACTCACTAACCACTTATAGTTATTTTCAAACGTTTTAAGATAATTACTGATTTCAATACTTATACTCCAGGTGTATTGTGTATAGATGATGTAATATTGTTGATGAATTGTATTTTAGAGGATAATAACGCTGATGAATTTGGTAAATGTACATTTTTGACAATGAATTTGAGTATTTTTAGAAGATAATGATGAATTTGAAATCTTGTATTTATGGAAATTAGAATGAATTAATTTTGATTGTTTTAAATATTTAATGATGAACTGAATTGTGTTTATTTTAAGGAGTTACTGTTTTTGATGAATTGTTAGAGATCTAGTCTAATGTAAAAAGTCTCTTAATGTGTTTTGTACCTGCCTGAGGACTGCAGATGGAAAGGAGCTTGTAGTTAAATCTGGCACAGAGCATCTTTTCTCTCTGAGATTAATGTTTTCTGTGCACAGTCCTTGTTTGAAATAAATAAATAATAATAATAATAATAAATAGCCTGAATTGAATATTACTCTGAATATCTTAGCCTAAAAATGCACTTAAAAATCTTAAAAAGCCTAAAATTACACTTAAAAATGCACTTAAAAATCTTACTTAAAACTTAAAAAACACTAAATAAACTTCAATGTGTTTGTAAATAAGACTAAATCAACATTACAATTATCAGTAAAAGGCAATACTTGACTTGAACATCTTCCTCGTATTTATCTTTATAATGACTGTAGGTCTGCAGCGCTGGTCCTTTGCCATGGTGAAAGGTAAAGTACAAAAGTAAAAGTACAATACTTAAGTACAATCTTAAGTATCTGTTCTCTGCTTAAGTCAGTTTTACAGTGGATACTTTTTACTTTTACTTCAGTACATTTGAGAGCAGGTATCTGTACTTTCTACTCCACTGCATTTTAGATCTGGGCCGTAGGTTTGCAGAACGTCCGGGTAACGGTTTTCTGTGGCAAAATGTCTGTGTAAATGTCTGTCGTTTTCTCCTCCAGCTTCATAAATCTGCCCCATCACCAAATCTTCAACCAACAAGGTCCACAAAGGATAAACATTCTTCATGAAGAATTTATCCACAACGATCAAGGGAAGAAAGACGAAAACTTAAAGGAGAACAACGACGAGGATTAGAGAAATACTGAGAAAAACTAAAGTTATGATCATGAATTAAAAAAAAAAAAGTGCAGTTTGAATGCGAGGCATGTAGTCTGTGAACATCTCTAACATTCAAACTGCACAAATCTATCCATCTATTCTAATATCAACATCATGAAATTGATTTTTCATTTTATTTCTAGAATCAGTGAGTGAACAAGTTCCTTCTGTTTTATTCATGTCCATAACATTAGTTTTTCTCAGTATTTCTCTAACGCTCGTCGTTGTTCTCCTTTAAGCTTTCGTCTTTCTTCCCTTGATCGTTGTGGATAAATTCTTCATGAAGAATGTTTATCCTTTGTGGACCTTGTTGGTTGAAGATTTGGTGATGGGGCAGATTTATGAAGCTGGTGGAGAAAACGACAGATATTTTGCCACAACTGGAAATTCCACAAACCTACATCGCAGAACTTCCGACTGTTGTGAAAAAGGACCTTATATAGGACCTTTAATGGCAAGGAAGTGTTTTGCCCAAGGACACGAGGACAGTATGTTCTGGCTGGCGCTGGGATCAAACCTCTGACCTCCCATCCACTGTTCCTCCTCTTTACCACATACTCCCTCTTCATCTTTTCACTTTATCTCCCAAAAACAACTTTCCATCTGCCCGTAGCTCCTGTCTCGTCTTCAGGTCAGTCAAATAAACTGTTTTTCCTCCTTTTTTCCCCGTCCTAAACATAATCTCCCGTTCAAAAACATTAAACAGCCTCTAATCTCTCCTTCACTTTCTTCACAGCGGCCATCTTGTCGTTCCAGATGGAGGGACCAGACAATTTAAGCGTTACAATTTAAGTTGGGATTAATTTGGTTGTATACGCTGCCGGGACATTTAGCTGCTGTTTGAGATCAGATTAGTGTTTTTAGAAAGTTGGTGTGCGGACAGAAACTTAGCGCTAATCCCCGTTAGTGTACACGGCGACGTGCGTGACGGGGCCTCTCGAACACGACGCTAAAATTGGTTTTCATGACGTTTTTTTTTTTCCTAAAACAGATTTGGATGGACGACAAGATGATTTGGGGGCAGATTATTGGGAATTGTTTAGTTTTAAGGATTTGAAAAGAGCAGCTGGAGCGGTGAACGTCCAAACTTTTGGCAGGTGAAGCGAATTATTTTAGGTAAACTAAAGTAAAGGTGGTTTTAATTATAGGTTGGGTTCATGTAACATCACAACACTGGACAATCTCTAAAGTTTAAAGGGCCAAAGTCATGTTTTTTTCAGCTTTAAAACATGTTCTAATGTTGTTTTCTCATCACAAACACACCTGGAGTTGTGTTTTGTTTCATTCACACATGTTTAACGCACAAACTCTACACATTTAGGCTCTTGTTATGTGATGTATAGTGTGACCGGACGTCCCTATTGACCCGGGACAGTCCCAGTTTTGAGCCCTGTGTCCCCTGTCCCAACAGATTTATCCAAAACCAGTGATTTGTCCCAGTTTTATACGAGAAATGTCCCAGATGTTCCTATTTTTGACCAATCTGATACTTTCCAGTAGTAAAAAGAAGCATAAACTGTCATTTGTTTCAGTAAAATACAGAAAAGCTGCTTAAAAATGACCAAAACACAAAGAAAATGTGATTATACTGACTCGTGAATGAGCCAAGTGCAGAACAATTCTCCTTAATTACAATTTTATTCTTACCAACCACCACAAACCGAGTGTCCCAGTTTTTATTTTTAAAGATAAGATATGCCTTTATTAGTCCCACAGTGGGGAAATTCCAGAAACCTGTTCACCCTAATCCACGTGGTGATACAGGAAACAGAATCATTTGGATCATTTCAGCCCTGGAATCGCCAATCTCCACTGAACAAAAGGTAAATAATAAAAAAATGTCACTTTTTAGCCAAAACATACACTTAATAAACATGTTTTGGTTTTTTTTCATTTTGTTTGTTTATTGCTCTGAAAAACACTGTAAAACCTGCGTCCTTATTATAACCGAGCTTGCATCTCCACAAACCTGACTCTGCTTTGGCCTCCTCCTGCTTGTTTCCATGGAAATGTTGTTCCTTAATAATAATGAGACTCTTGTATATAAGTGTGATATACTGTATTTATATTGTATTTGTTTTAAACTTACTGTACACACATTTATATAATTTATCTCTTATTTAACACCAGTCTCTTGATATTTTTTATTGCGACTTATTTAGTAGTTTATTACCATTAGTTTATTACCATTTTTATATAACTTTTATTATATTGTGATGTTTGAGCGATTGTGTCCAAATAATTTCCGTGGTTGATCAATAAAGTTAAAGTCTAAGTGTCTAAGTTTCTAATCACACAGTGTGGCATAAAACCTTCTGTTCTCAAGTTTGGTTTTAACCGTTTATTTCCATGGAATTGTGCAGACGATGCACCAGCAGAAAGTTCCACACTGTACCTTTAAGTGGGGCTAGTATCAGTCGGCACAAACCTGAGTGCAGTTACAGCATTGTCCTCCAGAGGTCACTGCGAGTCTGCGCTAAAAGGAACACACACACACACACACACGCACACACACAAACACACACACACACACACACACACACGCACACACACACACACACACGCATACTGGTTTTTAGTACCTGGCTGGGACCTATGACCAGCAGGTGCCTCCTGGGGACCAACCTTTCTGAATGTGCTGGAGTTAGTGTCTCAACAGTTTTAATTGCTCTAGACCCCTGTTGTAGCAACTGTCATTTGATATTTCCTGTAACAGTTATATAAAGGGTACTTGACATTTTCAATACTCAAGAGGACTTCAGAAGTGGACCGTATGGGGACTTGTGATGTCATCAAGGTGTGCCATGGCCATCAAGTGTGTGCATCCTAATGGGGACTTTACAACTTTTGAAATAAACAATTTACACTTAATAAAGACAACATGTTTTTTTTATAAAAAAAAAAAAAAACATTCAAGCATAACAACATGGTAAATTCAAGCAAATATAAATAACTGCTATGAAAATACACCTGAAATACTAACACTGACAGAGGCACTTGTGATTAAGTTGGTATATGCAGTGGATTTCTTTGCTGTACGTACTAGTCTAACCACAGATACTTCTATTGTGTGTACCAACCTAACCACAAATGTCTCAACTGCATGTGCACAACCAATCACAGATATCTCGATCAGTGGTAGTATTTCAGGAGTATTCTCATAGCAGTTATCTATACTTTACTGGTGAGTACCCTACAGTGTTCTTGAATTTTACCATGTAATTACATAGCAAATATGTAACAATTACCAGGCTATAGAAAGAAAGCATTACCAACCAGTGGTACAAAAGGTGTAACAATGCAGCCTAACACATCAACACCAGGCAAGGCAGAGCAGGAGATAGGCAGAGGAGGAGAGGGGCAGAGTAGGTGAGGGGCAGAGGAGGAGAGGGGCAGAGTAGGTGAGGGGCAGAGGAGGAGAGGGGCAGAGTAGGTGAGGGGCAGAGGAGGTGAGGGGCAGAGGTGGAGAGAAGAGCGGCAGAGGAAGGGAGAGGCAGAGGAGGAGAGGGGCAGAGGAGGAGAGGGGCAGAGGAGGAGAGGGGCAGAGGAGGAGACGGGCAGAGGAGGAGAGGGGCACAGGAGGAGACGGGCAGAGTAGGTGAGGGGCAGAGGAGGAGACGGGCAGAGTAGGTGAGGGGCAGAGTAGGTGAGGGGCAGAGGAGGAGAGAGGCAGAGTAGGTGAGGGGCAGAGGAGGAGAGGGGCAGAGTAGGTGAGGGGCAGAGTAGGTGAGGGGCAGAGTAGGTGAGGGGCAGAGGAGGAGAGAGGCAGAGGAGAAGAGGGGCAGAGGAGGCGAGGAGAGCGGCAGAGGAGGAGAGAGGCAGAGGAGGAGAGGGGCAGAGGAGGAGACGGGCAGAGGAGGAGACGGGCAGAGGAGGAGAGGGGCAGAGGAGGAGACGGGCAGAGGAGGAGAGGAGAGCGGCAGAGGAGGAGAGAGGCAGAGAAGAAGAGGGGCAGAGGAGGCGAGGAGAGGGGCAGAGGAGGAGACGGGCAGAGTAGGTGAGGGGCAGACGAGGAGTGGGGCAGAGTAGGTGAGGGGCAGAGGAGGAGAGGGGCAGAGTAGGTGAGGGGCAGAGGAGGAGAGGAGAGCGGCAGAGGAGGAGAGAGGCAGAGGAGAAGAGGGGCAGAGGAGGCGAGGAGAGGGGCAGAGGAGGAGAGAGGCAGAGGAGGAGAGGGGCAGAGGAGGAGACGGGCAGAGTAGGTGAGGGGCAGAGGAGGAGAGGAGAGCGGCAGAGGAGGAGAGAGGCAGAGGAGAAAAGGGGCAGAGGAGGCGAGGAGAGGGGCAGAGGAGGAGAGAGGCAGAGGAGGAGAGGAGAGGGGCAGAGGAGGAGAGAGGCAGAGGAGGAGAGGAGAGCAGCAGAGGAGGAGACGGGCAGAGTAGGTGAGGGGCAGAGGAGGAGTGGGGCAGAGTAGGTGAGGGGCAGAGGAGGAGAGGGGCAGAGTAGGTGAGGGGCAGAGGAGGTGAGGGGCAGAGGTGGAGAGAAGAGCGGCAGAGGAAGGGAGAGGCAGAGGAGGAGAGGGGCAGAGGAGGAGAGGGGCAGAGGAGGAGACGGGCAGAGGAGGAGACGGGCAGAGTAGGTGAGGGGCAGAGGAGGAGAGAGGCAGAGTAGGTGAGGGGCAGAGGAGGAGAGAGGCAGAGGAGAAGAGGGGCAGAGGAGGCGAGGAGAGGGGCAGAGGAGGCGAGGAGAGCGGCAGAGGAGGAGAGAGGCAGAGGAGGAGAGGGGCAGAGGAGGAGACGGGCAGAGGAGGAGAGGGGCAGAGGAGGAGACGGGCAGAGTAGGTGAGGGGCAGAGGAGGAGAGGAGAGCGGCAGAGGAGGAGAGAGACAGAGGAGAAGAGGGGCAGAGGAGGCGAGGAGAGGGGCAGAGGAGGAGAGAGGCAGAGGAGGAGACGGGCAGAGTAGGTGAGGGGCAGAGGAGGAGAGAGGCAGAGGAGAAGAGGGGCAGAGGAGGCGAGGAGAGGGGCAGAGGAGGAGAGGAGAGCGGCAGAGGAGGAGAGAGGCAGAGGAGGAGAGGGGCAGAGGAGGAGACGGGCAGAGTAGGTGAGGGGCAAAGGAGGAGACGGGCAGAGTAGGTGAGGGGCAGAGGAGGAGAGGAGAGCGGCAGAGGAGGAGAGAGGCAGAGGAGAAGAGGGGCAGAGGAGGCGAGGAGAGGGGCAGAGGAGGAGAGAGGCAGAGGAGGAGAGGGGCAGAGGAGGAGACGGGCAGAGTAGGTGAGGGGCAGAGGAGGAGAGGAGAGCGGCAGAGGAGGAGAGAGACAGAGGAGAAGAGGGGCAGAGGAGGAGAGAGGCAGAGGAGGAGACGGGCAGAGTAGGTGAGGGGCAGAGGAGGAGAGAGGCAGAGGAGAAGAGGGGCAGAGGAGGCGAGGAGAGGGGCAGAGGAGGAGAGGAGAGCGGCAGAGGAGGAGAGAGGCAGAGGAGGAGAGGGGCAGAGGAGGAGACGGGCAGAGTAGGTGAGGGGCAAAGGAGGAGACGGGCAGAGTAGGTGAGGGGCAGAGGAGGAGAGGAGAGCGGCAGAGGAGGAGAGAGGCAGAGGAGAAGAGGGGCAGAGGAGGCGAGGAGAGGGGCAGAGGAGGAGAGAGGCAGAGGAGGAGAGGGGCAGAGGAGGAGACGGGCAGAGTAGGTGAGGGGCAGAGGAGGAGAGGAGAGCGGCAGAGGAGGAGAGAGGCAGAGGAGAAGAGGGGCAGAGGAGGCGAGGAGAGGGGCAGAGGAGGAGAGAGGCAGAGGAGGAGAGGGGCAGAGGAGGAGAGAGGCAGAGGAGGAGAGGAGAGCGGCAGAGGAGGAGAGAGGCAGAGGAGGAGAGGGGCAGAGGAGGAGACGGGCAGAGTAGGTGAGGGGCAGAGGTGGAGAGGAGAGGGGCAGAGGAGGAGAGAGGCAGAGGAGAGGGGCAGAGTAGGTGAGGGGCAGAGGAGGAGAGGGGCAGAGGAGGAGAGGGGCAGAGTAGGTGGGGGCAGAGGAGGAGAGGGGCAGAGTAGGTGAGGGGCAGAGGAGGAGAGGGGTAGAGGATGCCCAGGATGCAGAAAAGATGGCCAGAGGAACAGAGGATGCAGAGGAGAGGTTCAGAGGAGCTGAGAAGAGGGTTAGTGGAGCAGAGGAGACGGTCAGATGGAGCAGATGATGAAGAGGATAGGATAAGAGGCTCTTCATCATCTGCTCCATCTGACCGTCTCCTCTGCTCCACTAACCCTCTTCTCAGCTCCTCTGAACCTCTCCTCTGCATCCTCTGTTCCTCTGGCCATCTCTTCTGCATCCTGGGCATCCTCTACCCCTCTCCTCCTCTGCCCCTCACCTACTCTGCCCCTCTCCTCCTCTGCCTCTCTCCTCCTCTGCCCCTCACCTACTCTGCCCCTCACCTACTCTGCCCGTCTCCTCCTCTGCCCCTCACCTACTCTGCCCGTCTCCTCCTCTGCCCCTCTCCTCCTCTGCCCGTCTCCTCCTCTGCCCCTCTCCTCCTCTGCCCCTCTCCTCCTCTGCCCCTCTCCTCCTCTGCCTCTCCCTTCCTCTGCCGCTCTTCTCTCCACCTCTGCCCCTCACCTCCTCTGCCCCTCACCTACTCTGCCCCTCTCCTCCTCTGCCCCTCACCTACTCTGCCCCTCTCCTCCTCTGCCCCTCACCTACTCTGCCCCTCTCCTCCTCTGCCTATCTCCTGCTCTGCCTTGCCTGGTGTTGATGTGTTAGGCTGCATTGTTACACCTTTTGTACCACTGGTTGGTAATGCTTTCTTTCTACAGCCTGGTAATTGTTACATATTTGCTATGTAATTACATGGTAAAATTCAAGAACACTGTAGGGTACTCACCAGTAAAGTATAGATAACTGCTATGAGAATACTCCTGAAATACTACCACTGATCGAGATATCTGTGATTGGTTGTGCACATGCAGTTGAGACCAGGCAAGTTCAACAACACTGGTAAGTAAAGATCATTTGCACAAAACTTAAAAAAAAAGCTTGTCTATCAGGCATGGGCAAAAAAAACTTAATGGTATATACATTACAAAACTAATAAAGTACTGTACTTGTAAAAAAAACATAAAATTCACACACTGCAAGTGCAGGAGACACCTAAACATCTGCATGTCGACTTGATTTTAAAAAGTTCAAAATGAAGATCTCTAAATACAAAAAAGCCCATCAATTACTTATTCCGAAAGACCAAATTTGTGCAATGGCAAAATAAAAATGCAGCAGCATAACAGTATAACTGTTATCATCAAAGTGCAAAAATATTTGAACAACTGAGTTCAACCAGTAAACATTAAGTGTATCAAACCTGATGTAACATTAACTAAACAGAACAAGTCCAAATTTTTAGGTTACACTCTTACGTGCTTCTCTTTGGTAGGAGGTAATTCGGTTTTTGACGTAATATTTGATGGCTGTCCAATCCCTGTTCTGTAGAACATGGGGCGCAGCTTCAATGCATTCCACACACTGCCTCTTACCTGGTGTTCTTCCAGTCTTAATGAATGTCAATAACTTAGCTTCAACAGCTGCAACCTCCTCCTTGGCCCACTTTCTCTTGGCTTTTTTAGACAATCCAGGATCTACAAGATGAACAAAGGCATATGGTAAGTTAAATTACACGCTGACATTTATGTTAAGCAAACTGACAACTAAAGAATGTAATTCCAAGGAATTACCAGCGCATGAAAATGCAAAGTGTAATTTCGTAGCTTGATGTGGAAATTGTATTAAATAGCTATCCCGTTTTCATGCACTGGTAATTCCCAGGAATTACATTCTCTAGTTATGACTCTACTCATGACATACTTGGTGTTTCATCTCCAGCTGATGCAGGATCTTCTTTACTGGTGCAGTCATCACTCAGCTGTGATGTTGTAGCATGTGATGTAGCTGTGATGTTGTGACTTCCTGAGCTGTGCTCATCCGAAGATGCTGATGTAACATCAAGTGTCTCTGAAAAACAAAATAAAACAGAAATAATGTATATGGGGAAATGGAGACATTACTTAGATGTGATGTCATCCAGGTAGTTTGGATAACAAATTACATACCACTGGGATCAATGTTTATTTCGTCAATGTTCTTTCCTTTAAACTCTGCTAGTCGTCCAGTCTCCAGTGCTGTAAGTACTTTTGTAATTTTGGCAAGCTGCAGGGTGCCCTCGGGAAGACGGTAAAACTTCTTATGAACCCGGATGTCATGACCCAAGAAGTCAGCGAGCTGGTCCATATCAGTATCAGTCAAGTTAAGAACCTTGGACACTGTTGCTATGTGCTTTCGTAGCTTGGTGGAGGATAGTCTCTCAGGATGCTCTGCCCCACAGTCTTGCGCAAAAAACCGAATACAGTCAGATCCTTTGAAACAGGACTCTGTTCCAGGTCGTGCAAACATGTATTGATTCTCATCAGGAACACAAGACGTGCGTGTTTCAACAAGGAGTTCCATTGACTCAACCATGGGAGGAGTAAGAAGAACTGCTACTTTCCTTCCACACTTGCCCCTTATCTCTACTCTTTGAAAGTGACCACAGAGCTTCTTCTCCACTTCAGTAAGTGCTTCAGCAACATCAGGGTGCATAGTGGATGTGTCTCGTGATATGAATGCTGCTAGGGGCATTTTGGAAACCTCACCCTCCCGCCTTCGGTTAAACAAGATGATCTGGGCCAAAGTCACTTTTGCTAGGCTGGCCCAGTTCTTCTGGTGGACTACTGCAGAGAGTTTACGAACATTCTCTTTTTGCTTGTCGTCAAGGTACAGGTGCAGCTTTCTGACGTCATCAGTAAAGGGGAGGAGCTGTGGTGCATTATACTTGGCCTCAGTCAGTGTTCTAAGAGCAGGTGAAGAGATGTATTCATTCCATTTTGTGTCATAGATTTGTTTAAAGTTCAGAGCATTCTGGGCAGCTTCCTTTTCTCCTGAGATCATAGCATCACACTCAATTATGTTACTGATTTTTTTCAAACTATGGCCTAATTTTAAGGCTAGTGAGGGGATGCGAAAATCATGCTTTTCAGCATTAAATCCTGACACATGTTGAACTGCACTGATGACATGCGGAAAATTTGCAGGTATGACGAAATCAGACATTGTTTTCAGATGACCCTCCTCCTTACTATGGAGTAAAAGTCTGCCCACTTCACGCATTTTCTGTCTAATGTACTGA
The DNA here is from genome assembly GCA_029959045.1 of Taenioides sp. WSHXM2023. Taxonomy (NCBI): domain Eukaryota; kingdom Metazoa; phylum Chordata; class Actinopteri; order Gobiiformes; family Gobiidae; genus Taenioides; species Taenioides sp. WSHXM2023. The sequence goes on from CM057089.1 coordinate 32,958,370, forward strand.
TGCTTACTTCGGTCTGAACCCAGTTTGTTGTACAAATGTTCACCCATTTTGATGATACAACGATCTCGCTTTATGGTGTCTGTAATGTCATCTTGAGTCATACTGCTGATTAATTTCCACAGGCTTTGGCTGACTCCCTCTGGCACAGGTTGAGCATAGGCACACAGTGCTTGAATTCTGGTTTTTCCTGGAGTGCGAGTGCCACATTTCCGTGCCAGATTGCATCTCGACATATGTTTCCAAAGGAACTTGCGTTTAAAAAGGCCGTGGCAATGCAGGCAATGCATAAAATCATTTGCACTGACTAATTCAGGTGGCTTTTTACAAGGCACCAGGGAACCTTTACCAGCTGACAGCACTTCAACATTGTGAGCATGATTTCCTCTCTTTCTTAGCAAGTCCAGCTGCATTCGTCTCATTGTGGACAACTTCGGAAATGCAAGAGCCCTGGCTACTTCCTTTTCTTTCTGATGCATCTGTTCCAGGTGGCGGGCCATTTTGGAATATGCCTTTCCACAGAACAGGCAGAAGTGTTTATTGCTGTAAGCTCTACTTCCATCTGACTTCTTTGCTAACCTCATGACAGAAACAGAGTCACTGCTGGAGTTTTCAGTGGTATTGTCATCTGGTGTGGTAGCCTGACTCTCGCTGACTTGCTTGGCTTCAGTTATTTGTTTTTCACTTTTGTTTTGGGCTGGTTGCTGTCTTTTGTACATTATCTTCTTTGGTGCTGTGAAATCCTCTTCGTCCTCGGTGTCTGTTTCTGTTCCCGGTACATACTCTTCCTCAGATGAAACAGAATCCAGGTCACTATACTGATTGACAAGAAAAGACATATAAGTATGGCAGAGACAAACCTGTTTCTCCACCATCAAAGTTGTCCTAGTTTGATATGTTAAACCCTTTTAACCAGCAAAATAACCAATTAATTAAAACATAATTGCTTCAGTATAGTATGAATTTCCAAACCTGGGCATTTAAAGACACTTTTTCGGGTTGTGGTAATAATAACAATAATAATAATAATAATAATAATAATAATAATAATAATAATAATAATAATGATAATAATAATAAAAGCCGCTCGCGGCTATGGTGGCTCTCGCCCCGGTGCACGGGGTGCTCGTAATAGATTTATTTGCTTGTAATCATGCATAGAATATATTCCCCAAAATTGGTCCAAATCCAATAATGTAGTTGTTTCATGTCTATGGTAGGGGGCGCTATAGTGTTCACTTTTCATGTATTTTATGGTGTATTTATATTCAGGCTGAGATCATGCATTAGTGATTTAAATTTCAGCATGATTGGACTAAGTATGTGCGTGTAATAATTTTTAAACTATTTTTTGGGGGAGTCCTTGCGCCCCTGCTGGCCAAACGTGAAAATTGCCCCATGTCCGTAATACATTTATTTGCTTGTAATCATGTATAGAATTTAATCCCCGAATTTGGTCCAGATCCGATAATGTAGATGTTTCACGTCTATGCTAGGGGGCGCTATAGTGTTCACTTTTATTATATTTCATATTTCATTACATTCGATCCGGGGTCACGCAGTTGTGATTTGAATTTGAGCTCTGTAGGCCAATGCCTGTGGCCGTGAGAGGTCGTCAAAGACACAGGAAATGAAGGCGTTATTCGCCGGCGTGCTACGGGCAAACCGTAAAGAGTTAAGAAAAAACATGGATGATTTATGTGAACCTATGTCTGTAGATGTGACATGTCAAATCTCATTCGGACTAGAAACCAGGTAATTGACACTTTTTCCACACACCCAAGTCAAAGTGGCGGTGAATTTTTGATCCAATATAGCCGACTTCCTGTACGTCATAGGGGCGTGCTCCAATTCATTTTTTGGCTTGTCTCATTGTTCTCTATCACTGTTCTGAATTTTGTTTGCCTGTGACAAACTTTGCCTGTTTCCACTCCCATAGGGGTCCGATTCTAGGTGGCGCTGTTGAGTCGGTTCAGTTCGGGCATTGTCGCGATGCCCATTTTATCAAATTTTTCGCCGGGCCGATCGATTCTATACCCCCATGTGGGACTTTTCGTTGACTTCAGGGGATCAAAAATGCAATCATTTTGTTAGAAAAAGAATAATAATAAGAACAATACCCCTCCCCCAGTTACTTCATAATAACAACATGCAAAAATATAGAAAACACTCTTTTAAGTATGGACCAAGAGGAAATAATCACCAATTTGATAAGCGTGATCGTGTTTTGTTTACAACAGTGAGCAGTGTTATTTTTTTTTTTATCTTACCAGGTTGGGAGACTCGCATGATGTTGAAGGAGTAGCTAAAGATTCCTGAAAACAAACAATTCTTTAGAAGCACAACTTACTCTTCTCAATGCACTGTACATACAATCTGCACTCACAAAGCAACAAAACAGAAATCAGTGGAATACTCTGACAGGTGCCACACCAACTGTGAAGAAATTTCCCTGATTCTGCAGCCTTAGAGACAATTCATTAATTTACAAAAAATACTTAGGGGAAAACCCATCACAGGGCATATTTCGACCTGGTCAGGAGGACATCTTTTATATTTAGTTTATATCCACCAATGTAAAACTATTTAACATCACAGTCCTCAACACATTACAGTAAAAGCTGTGGTAATAGTTGAGTGTTTCCAGTGTAGAGCCTTACCTCTCATATTAACAGTACAAAATGTAAAAAATTGTAATAATACTGTCAATCTAATATTGAGAATTCCCCACTGATACGTGTTATAAACTTAATGTCTGTATGATGTCAATCGTTTTTCCCCCTCTAACTCACCTCACAGCATGTCATTGGTTTATACTGCGTATAAGGTTAAGTTTTTTCATGTGGTCATGTGAAGTGGCAATACTGTTGCTGTGTAAACTCTGCATTAGTAGTTACTTACAGAAAGTGATGTTTCTGAATTCTTCAGTGGATTCTTCATTCTAGAATATTTTAAGGCATCTGATCCTTCCTGCAAACAGGTACACATTGTAGTTTATCAATGTATGTTTTACAATACAGTAGAGAAAAAAATAAAGCACTTGTTCAGGAAAGTGCAAAATTACATTAGATGCAAGTTTCGTGTTTTGTGAATGTGAATGTTGTAGATCAGACAACAAACAACAAACCTTTGAATTCGACATAATGTAGTCATGGCGTGTTTGGCACTTTTCATGGTGATCCTTCAGGACTCTGAGGCGTTTTCTGAACCTCTCTAACCGTTGGCTCCCCTCCTAAATATATGTTTAATAATAAGCATTAGTTTTGCTGAAAAAGGGCAGCACCATTTTATCACTGAAAAATTACTACAGTTGTGATGTTACTATCATTCATCATTTTGAATTGCAACTGGATTTGTTTGATTAGTTTAAAAGTAACTTGTGAATGAATTCCAATAGGTTTGTTAGAAATCTGAGTCAATGGTAAAATACATGCACACTGAAGGGCATTTTCAAAGCTGGTAAATCTGTAATTAACCAAAGCTATACCCAGGCTCACCACATCAAATATCAATGTGCTATAACATGGAATTAAAACGAAGTGTGGCACTGCAGGCATCTTGGATAAGCTAATATTTGATCAAATGAATTAATATTTTTCACATGCATGCATTTTGAAGGCTGTGGAATTCTTAATGACTTCTGTCTAGCTCCATTACGTGAGACTAAACATATAACCAGAGCTACACCTTGCATGTATAATAACATCGGATACAAAGATTGACATTAACAGTTTGCAAACAACTACTGCACCAATAGCAAACCAAACATTGCAGAGGGCTCTAATACCAAGTATTTGCTGTTTTTTATCTTGTATTCTTCAAACGCTACTGAGAAGTACACACAATAACATACAAATCCTCCTTTACTGTCACAAAATCCGTCTGCCGACCGGCTATCCTACCTAAGCACGTTAGCGATGCTAACAAACAGCTATATATCCTAGACAGCCGAGTTAGCAGCTACATATACAGTATATACACTGCTAACACGTTAGCCAGTTGTAGCTAATGCTTTATAACCAAGAGCCTGGCCGATTAGCATACTGCTTAGCACTACTGCTACTGCCATGCTAAAAATCGCTAGTAAGCATGCTAAGGATGCTAATAACTTTGGTTTAAATCATTGTTCCCTCGTCAGAAAATGCGTTGCTTTGTCGTTGTTGGTCCATAGCCAACACGATTTTATCTGTACTAATGGACGAATTTCATGAAAATGTCATACTAATAGATAAATCTATAGCAAAGTCAACCAACAACACAGTTAGGCTAATAATAAAGAGAATACTTCTGAATGAATTCCAAGCTGTTAACAGTAACACAGCATTAATGCACGACTATTTTAAAATATGCATAATATTTTAGTGTTATGATTCATACATGTTTTCTGTAACATTAAGCACTGCTGAAACTTACCATTGCTGCTTCCAGTATGAGGCCTTGAGGTGAATCAGTTGAAGTCTGTGGTTCGGTTCGGCAGTGAGACAAACTCATTTACAGGTGTGGGGGGGGCTGGTGTATCTGGGGACTCTCACAGGGGGTGTGTGGAGCATAAAGTACAAACACGCGGGAGAAATATCACTGTGTACACGTGGTGGGGGTGGGGAGGTGCAAACGGCGGGAAAGAAAAACCTGAGGTTCAGTGGGGGGAGGGGCTGGGCTTGGTGGGGACTCACTCAAGGTGTGCGTGGAACAGTTCTCATACAATGGCGGTAGAACTAGAGATTCTGGAGGATTCGTGGGGGATGGGGTGGTCAGTCTGAGGACTTGCAATGGTTGTGCGCATACAGCTATACGACTTAATAATAATACATTTTATTTTATTTATTAGGCGCCTTTCTGGACACTCAAGGTCGCCTTACAACAGTATACATTATAGGCAGTTAAAAGCAACAGTTAAAATACATACAAAAACAAACAGTAAAACTTTTAAACAGTAAAACTTTTAAAGTTTTACTTTTAAAGTTTTACTTAAGACTTAAGGTTAAGTTGCACTTATCTGTAATCAGTATAGCCCAAAACACCTAGGTATTTTTAAAGTGTAGTAAGACATTAGACATCAGTGTCTTTGATCACAGGTAGTAGGCAGTAACTAAACTGTATATTATTATATGGTTGACATTATATGACAGAGTGCAGGTGATTGCCAATCAAAATTAAGTATTATCTGGGTAACTGATTGTCCTCTAATACTGTCGCCCTTAGAATTAATCTGCTTGTATCAAATAAAACAACATAAAGGCAAAGGCTGCTTTGACTTTAAATTATATTAGGCCACCATAAATTACAAAGTTCATAACAGCACCCCTTCTTTCCACGCACGCGCCCGACCATAGTCTTTCCCCCCGTGGGACTTATTTAGTCCATTACCCCCCGAACATCGATTAGAATTGTCTTTTAATCGATACCAGCGATCTCCAAAAACATATCCACAGGACCGCAGCGGCGGAGCGCGCTCCCGTGCCGCACGCACCACGACAACCGCGCTAAGGGAAAGTTCATGGATGGGTCCCGTCGGCTTATTCCTCAGCCCCGTTTAAGTGGTCCAGATCCGCTTCGGTTCAACTCTGGTATTAGTCCATAGGAGCGGCTTTAGGTCCCGAACACGCGCCAGCGGCACAGCGGTGAGTTGGGCGACGTGCACGCGCTCACATGTGCACCTCTATATAACATTAGGAAGGCCCGGCTCAGCTGATGGGGCGATCAGCTGATCAGATAAACATTAACAAAAATAGCGTCCACAATGCACTTGTAGGCTACAGATGCTGCACTGAAATGTGTTTTCCCATTCTTTGTCATTATGTCCCTTTATTTTGATCTATGGTTTTATATAGCTGTAATTCTCATAAAAATGTTTAGAAAATCACAACAGATCCTACAATAACCATGATGTCCCCATGAGTTCAATGAAATAATACAGTTTTTACACAAACAATCTGCTACCATGGTGATGACCCCATGAGATCAGTGACATGGCACAGGTTTAACACTTGCTGATGTCATCAGCGGTCGACCTTGACACAAGATACCCACACACTGCAGTACCACCGTTTGGCCACAGAGGTCAGTAATTCCCGCCACCAACCATACCCACACACAGTTTTTCTCCTAAAATACCACCTCATGGGACTTGCTAAGATTCTTCACTCAGGCATGTTAGCATGCTATCCATTAGCCACTCCAATGGTTTTCCCCATGGGGACCTGGTTTCAGGTACCCATGAGGTCACAAGTCCCCATGAGATTGGTGTGCAGTCATGCTTAAGTCCTCATTGGTTTAGTGAAACCAACGCACACACACACACACACACACACACACACACACACACAAAACAAGTCCACAATTTAAACTTACACTGAATATTTAATAATACATTAAATCACAATTTTCAGAAAAATATAAAATATAAAATAGTAAAAGTTTTAAAGGACTTTTATTAGAATTCCCCCAAAAAGAAAACACTGTGTTCCACCTTAATACAGGAAGTGCTCCACTGTGTTTTTAAACTCCACACACCTTCACTAGAATCATCTGGATCATTTCAGAATTGAACTGCCGATTTCGACTGAACTAAAGGTAAAAGGAGCTGTTCACTTGAAAACTACCACTTGATGACATCACAAGGTGGAACAGAGCGTTTTGAGCTTTGGAGAAGTAGACAGACTAATAATAAAGAGTTCCTCAAACATGTGAATGAAACAAAACACAACTCCAGGTCTGTTTCTGAGGAGGGAACAACATTAGAACATGACTTAAAGCTCAAAAGAGTTCATTTCGCGTAAGTTTAAAGTACCTGTTTTAAAATGTAATTAAAGAGTAAAAAATTAAAGTATTTCATTTGGATTTTGTGATCAAATAAAGCTCAAACGTTTTGATTCACACAAGGGCAGTTTTAGCCTCTTTAACGGGTCAAACGCGGACAGAATTTCGTTTGAGAATAATTCCTTGTCTGTTCTGTGTTTCAATAACTTTAAAAGGACGTGTGGACGAGTGAGAGCAGAACAAAGACAGAGGAGCAGCTGCAGTTCGACCCAGCGGGGGCAGGGGGCGCTATGGCTCCTCTGAACAGGCAGGAGGAGATAGAGACGTCAGCGTCACAGAGGAGGACACAGAGGCTGTTTGTGGGTTTATCTGTGAACCCAGAATCTCCAGGTATTATCAGGTCAAAGGGTCATTTTACTGAGGAGAATTATTAGATTTAGCCTTTTAATCGGGTCTGTTTTAAATAATAGAATATGTCTGTGTCAAAGAAAATGCATTTAGTGTAATTTAGCTGTTTTTTTTGTTTTGTTTTGTTTTTTTATTAAAACAAAAAGTGTCACTTATTTTGGGTGCAACAAATTCTAATGGACTCTTATAGATTTGAATGAAACGGTGATTCCAGTCAGCAGCCTTTTATTTTCAAATATTAAGATGAATAAATAAGGTCTGGACATTAAAAACAATATTTTATTTTTCTGTGAAATGCATCAAACAAACGTGTGACCAGTGAAAATAACAAAAACCTGTAGGTAACAAAAGCTAAAGTTAAACTCTGATTAAACCCACACCGTCACTGCCTCGTGTTTGGGGATAAAACTGAAATATAAAGGACTTTTAAAATGTATTTACAGAATATTCAGTTCTGGAATTAAAATGGGTTTTGTATCAAGACACATGGGAGAATCAACTACTGTGTTCTGAATCCTTAGAATACTTTTACGTCAGGTTACATTTAAATTATAGTGTAAAAACAACAGGATTAATCATTTGACTCATTCTTCACTGCCGCTGGGTTAAACCTGTCAGGAGTAGGGGGCGCCGCTGGGTCAAATGTCCAAATCCTGAGCTCGTCTTGGTCAAATGTCGTCAGTACATCCAGTGTTTGATTTAAATTATTCACCTTCATATCCACAGAAATATTTGAAAACATTTTTACACCTGATTTCAAAAGTCAAAGTTCTGACATTTCCTCCGTAAATTCCTAAACCTCGCCCTTAAAGCTACAGTATGTACTTTTCTTCATGATTTCATGGAAATAGAAAGTTAAAACCATACTGCGGAACATTCTCCATGGAGAGAGATGCATTTTATGCCATACTGTGGAATATTATAACCATGGAAACAAGCAGGAGGTCCAAATAAGAGTGAGGAGTCAGGTTTGTGGAAATGCAAGCCAATGTTTTGTGCAATAAACAACTAAAATAAAAACAAGCATTTATTTTAAAACCTTTTTGTGGCTAAAAAGTTACATACTGTGTCTTTAAACATGGGGTATTTATGTCTGTGGGGTTTTATCTGCAAACACATGACATATTTAGATCACCATGTTACGTATTAGTCCTGGGAGAAATGACAAAGAAATAAAATCTAGATTTTAGTTTGGATTTGAATTGATTTTAATGAAATTCTGAGCAGGAACGACTCGTCTGTGTTTTCATTTTTATCATATTCTATTATTTAAGACATTCTACAACACCTTAAATTACATTTGTGAATCTAACTGTAATTGTACAATAAATGTAATTGTACAATAACCCCTGCCTGGTACCCAGAATACACCTCTTCAACACTTTACAAACACTCTCCCTGTTTTCATGGCCGTGATTGACAGAACTGGAAAAATAAAGGAAAAAAAACATCACAGATTTCAGCAGAATGAGCGACGGGTTTGAGACGTGAGCGAGGACGCGGGGACAGACTGACGTCTTTCTTTATGTTTTATACACATCAGTCTGGTCCTCACGTCCGGACACGGGATTTCCAGGCAACAATAACCCGGCTTTGCAAATACGAAAGTCAGGAGTGTTTAATTTTCATCCTCCATTTCACAAAATATAAAATGATTAAAATCCAGAATTAATCAAATCAAATTAATTCAAGTATTTGCCTAATCCTACATTTTATTATTGTCACAGAAAACAACGTATTTACATATAAGTTTCGCTTTCATTTTTGATGCTCTGGGCCTCCCTTCCCCTCGCTCCCTGCGCTAAGTCACTCCCCCTTCAGATCATTAGCACAACACAATCAGCGTGCAGGTTCTTCACGTGGGAGCAGGGGGAACGTGGGATTGTGGATGGAGAATTGCAGATAAACGTGAGGAGGGTCCAAATAGAGCGTAGGAGAGATCACTAAATTACTCAGACATGCATGGGTGACATTTAAAACCACTTTGGGCATGTTTTTTTTTTTTTTTTTAACTTGTTTTTATTTAATACTTTTTGGTGGAAGTCACATATAGTTATGAATCTGCATTAAAAATACAATAAAAGCAAAACAGATGCAGTCGTACACGTCTCATTTATTATTCATAATATCGCCCATAAACTCACCTAAAAAATATGTATAAAAGATAGTTATCCATTTGAAATATCGGATTGGATTAAAAAGCATTTGTCCATGAGTAAATCTGTCTTCATTTGTAACGTTGGTTTTATTTTCTCCATATGATACACATCCTTTATTTTACTTTTCCACTGGGTAATTGTGGGGACGCTGAGCCAGGAGAACGTTATCATTGTCTTGGCAATTAAGAGTCAAATTTTTAGCGAGTGAAAATGACTATTTGTTCTAAAAAACATTCCCAACAGCACAACGGACGGGTCTAATAAAATTTTGATCCCCAAACACAGCCCGTCCAACACCAATCCGAGGTCCCACCAAATTTACATGGAATAAAAGGAGTTCTAAAGAATCTAATTTTAGTTTTCCATTCAAACTCTCGTAGTACTGGGCTGTTTGTGATTTTTTCCCTCCTGAAACGTCACTTCCCAGTCCTCATCCTTAATTATTCTATTTCCCATTTCTCCTTAATATGTAGTGTGTTCTCTGTGGTAGCCTTGTGTAGTTTTTGATGAGGGAACAAAGTTATAACGGTAAAAATCTCCCATAAAAAGTACATTTCACGTAGTACTTCCTCTTTAACCAATACCGTATCAATACTCGATCCTCTGCAGTTTTGAGTATCCGATCGTTGTACCCGCGACGGCCCCACTTTGGGATAGACACGTTCAAACCTCACACTCAGACAGACACAATTATGCAAATCTGTCCTCGCAGAAGCCCCGTGATTTACTCTGACACCTCAGATCGAGCATTTCAAATTCCCCCATATCCTGTTCACACATTTGACCATATATGTCCGCCGCGCCCCCCCCCCGAAAGCGCCCCGTAATTTACATATCTCCATAACGTTTAATGTCCCCCTCGGAGAGACAATTCCCCCTCCTAAACACGCATAAGTGTCCCAGATGCCCTCCCCCTCCCGCGTGGACATTCCGAGGGGCCGTTCAGATTAACAGCCGCCGCTCGCCTCCGCTCCATTTGCATAAACAGATAACCCTTGATAAAAATTTCCATTAGACAAAGGTGAAATGGATCAATTTTCTCCCTGCCAAGATAAATCTGCGTTTTGTGTGTGTGTGTGTGTGTGTGTTTTTCGTTTTAACGTCGTCGCAGTATAGCTAACATGAAGTGCTAGCTGGCGATTCGGCGCGTTGCAATTACCTGTAAGAAAAGCTTATTCTGTGCACAATAAAGCACATTATGATACAATATGATCCAGGCCATAAAGACCGGCGGTGGCGGTGGTGGTGGGGGCAGGGAGGGGGGAGAGTCAGCAGTTTTGGAGGGCGGGGGGGGGGGGGGTTGTGGGCGAGGGCGAGGGGTGGGCGGGGACGTGGTGACGGGTGACACTGGCGCTGTGGACGCAATGCAAATGTAGAGTTATTCAAAAACGTCCGAAGGCATTAGGGAGACTGGGAGAGGAGCTGCAGGTGGACGGGGATTTGCATAGGGCAGGTTAAAGGGTCCTTTTTTTAGACTTTTCAGGATTTTCACCGTAAATGTTCCACTTAAAGGCGACGCTGTGCCTGATTTTTACCGTCTTAACCCTTCTACTCCCTTAGGTACATTTTGCAGCTTTTCGTTTTTGCATAACTTTACCTCTATTGCACTAAATAGCGTACAAATCGGCCAGTTTGTGTATTTTGTGATGTATTTTTAATTTCTATGTTTTTTCCCCCCCCAGTATCACATTAATTGAACGGTTTATAATCAAAATACTCACACTCGTGGTCCTTAGGTACATTTTTGTCCCATTGACTTCCATTCAAAATAGCTTTTTTTTTTTTTTTACTGGCATAACTTTGCTAGTATAGTTTTCCGTTTTTTTTAGTTTTTTCTTTGGTGTTGAAAACCCTTTTTAGAGTCTTTTTGAATTTTTTTATATTTTTTCTTTACAAGTTTATATCAGTATAAAGACGTTTGTACATATTAGCTCAAACTGAAGGCCAGAGATGTAGATATTTGAGATTAAAATGATATCGGTGTGTTCGAAGGACCACAGGTGTGATTATTTTTTAAAAACGTGAAAAACAGAACTGTTTCATTTTAAATGGTTTGTCCAAAGTTATTTCTCACTTTCCTTTTGCGTTCTGAACATCGTCATTATTCACTGCGATGAGTTTAGTGTTTTTCACAACCAGAGCGGAGTTCTGCCGTGACAGTAAAGCTAACAACTAGCATGCTAACACACACTTCCTCATTCTCAGACAATAAAACACTTTGTAATTAGAAGCAGACAGTACACAGCAGATTTAGTTTGACAATACAATATATCTTATTATTATATATTTTTTACTCTTTGTTATTATATTTTATTGTGATGTGTGAGCTGCTGTGTCCAAATCATTTTCCTTGTGAATCAAAAAAATCTAAATCTAATCTTTATTGGGGCAATTTTGCTCAAATCCACCGTGGGTACAAAGCCCCTGTTTAGAGGCAGTTGAAGTGTCTTGCCCATGGACACGCTGCAGTCAAAGCAGCATCTACAAAGCGACAGTGGCTCAGTTGTGCAAGTGTCTGTTCACTACCCTGATGGTCAGCGGTTTGATGCCTGGTGCAAACTGTGGTTGTGTCTTTGGGCAAGACTCTTGATCATGTGACTTAGTGTTGCCTGGTCAGACCCACACGTTTTGAGTGGGTCTGGGATCAACACTGCAGCATTTTCTAAAACTTTAAAACGGTGGTGGTTCATTAGTCAAATATGTCACCAAGTTTAACAAAATGATTTTTTTTTATATTGAGGGGTTGTTGGTTTAACTTTTGACTTTGAACTTTAAATGAACTGTTTGAAATGAATTGTGTGTACAGAGTATAGTGAGTGTGCAGGTGTTGTGTACTTTTATGTGATTGTTGTACTTTTCTTCTTCCTGTAGATGATTTCACATCAACCTGCAGAGTGACAGAAAATGGAAATGAGCCACGTTGGCCATAATCTTTACATATTTACATTTTAAATATTCATTAATATGTGCTGCCCCTTTACAAATAAATAAGAAGAAATTAAACATATTAACCAATCACAGATGCACGGTCCGTTCCCGTCAAACAAACAGGGTGGATTTAGAGTAAAAAAGGGAAAAAAACCAAAACAGAGGACTGAGAAACAGCGTGGATTTCTTCAGCATCAACAATCAAAGCAGAAAATTTAAAAAATTATCTCAGGTATAACAATTTATATGTTTTGTTCTGAATGTTACAAGAATTTTTTAGATGTTTTCCCCATTTGAGATGCGTGATACAAATAAACGTCTGTGGTTGGACCGTCTCAAGTTTGGACAGAGATTTTTCACGTTCTATGGTCCGATTCCAGAACCTTTGAACAGATTTGAACAGAATGTAGAAGGGACTGGCTGGACTCAAACTGCAAAACTTTCACATTTACAAGGCAACAGTGGCTCAGTTGTGCCTGTCCTCTGTCCTGATGGTCAGTGGTTCGATTCCCAGTTCATATTGTTGCATCCTTGGGCAAGACATTTTGTGTGATCAACAGAAAAAGACGAGCGCTACAGTAATCACAAAAAGTGTATTTATGTACGCTGATGCTAACACAGGAAAATGGTCATAAAAAAACATGTTGTAAAAAAAATATTGTACCAAAACTCGTTCAGGATGTGAGATCAGCTGGTGGCATTTCGCGGGTTAAACTCTGTGTCAAAGTATCCTCACCCCATTTAGTTGTGTTCGAATAGAAGTCAACAGGGCCCAAGCACCGCCCCTGTGTCCCACCACTGCGCTGTCAATCTACAAAACAAAGCCCTGAATTTACAATACGCCGTCCCATACTGCGGGCCTCACATTAGCATAAACGTTAGCATCAATATTTGCATAAAAAGCATAAACTCGGCAGGACAGTATGACGCTGGAGCTTGGACGTGTCAAACGCAGATAATAGAAATGATAGGCGCCCCTCTCCGTGGAAAAGGTGGCAGCAGAGGACAGAGGAGAGGCTCTGGTGGTTTATGGGGCAACCCTGCGGTGATGGGGCGACAGTGATGAGGCGATAATGAACAAGGGACAGTAAATGGACTTTCAATGGGCTCCTATATGGTTAGAGTGACAGACGAGAGGAAGAGGAAGAGGAAGAGAGAGAATAAACAGGCCTGTGTATCTGTACTGGGGTAAGACAAATTTTACTCAAATACATGGGGTACATACGGTGGCCGACAGGGGTCAAACGCACTGCAACAGAAGTGCTCCAAACCTGCAGGGGGCGCTCTCAGTGTAACAGCTCAATGGAGAGACACACCGGATGGAGAGAGAGAGAAAGTAAACGGCCAACAGACGATAAACTACAACTAATCGACATGCAAATGTGTAGCCAATAAAATAAACGGCATGTGATGTTCGGAGTTGTACAGCGATATTTATATTATTTATAAACACACTATATGAATATAATCAGATAAAAGCCGCATTCCTGTAACAAACATTGAGCTGTTACACTGAGAGCGCCCCCTGCAGGTTTGGAGCACTTCTGTTGTGGTGACTCTTTATGCAGCGTTTTTTGTTTGCAGGTGTTTTTTTTGGTTTTCATCGTTTTGTGCTTTGCATCGTTTCGTTATTTGCGGCGCATGTGATGATGACACATTTGTCTTTGTTTCTTGCGCCTCGTTCTTTGTTTGTACCTCGTCTGAGTTTGTGAATTTGCATCGTTTCTGTACTTGAAGCTGTTTTCTCTAATTGAGACGGGCCATTGCAGCGCGTTTGGCCCCCATCGGCCCCCGTAGGTACAGGCTCATTAACCAATAGAGATGTAACAATAACCGAAATATTGTGCTCTTGTATCGTCAAACATCTCTCAATAATATCGTGGACTATCACAATATATCGAATTACAAGTCCCTTCGCTTAAATGAACAGTTATCGTGCAACTATAGCTGAAAAACACTGTTCTCTACTCAGGGCACTATTCAGGGCTCACTCCATTTTCAGTGTCTGAATGACCATCTGGTGAAAAAGTAGCGCACTCAAAATTTCCCACAATGCACCTTGAAAAGTCGTGGTCATCGGTGGTCACTAGAGCGTCAATATAAACCACAATGCACTGGGAGAGTCGGGGAAACAACGGCTACAGCGACAGGAGTTTAACTGGACACAACCCGAATGAAGCAGATAAAAGTACTACAAATACTACTACTGTTATACTCATGTACTACTACTATAGTACTATTACTCACCCGACTGAATGAAGCAGAGAAAAGCACTGGTTTATGGAGCTGTAGATCCTGATTCTGAATAAAACACGACTAAATAAACCGTTCTTTCCTTAACTCCAGCTGTTAAAAGAGCGATAATTTCCACATATCAGATAAAAAACAAATAATCCAGTCCGTTTACGTGAAATCCAGCGTGACATAAACTCGTATGATTATTATTAGTCCATAAACACTCGTGTGTCAGTCTGATCTGAAATCAAGTTTTATCGGAGTTTAGCCTTTAGACTTTTTGTCACCCAGATGCCAGAGTCACGTGACCTGAATATCGTGAGCTGAGTGTCTGAATCTCTCTGTGAATGAGTCACTGTAAAATGTTTTTCTTTTGTTTTTTTAAATTATTGTTATATTTTGTCTCCTTTTTTGGTCAGTGTGGCTTATTCTTTGATTGTAACTTTTGTTAAATATTACTGTTGTTTATATTTGTTTATTATTTAATATAAAAGATTGTAAAAAAAAATGACTTAAAAGTAGTGAAATTATCTGTCCATGCAGCAAGGTAATTTTATTTGACAAGTTATATTAAAATAAACTCCCTCTAGACTAGAATTAATCCAATTCAGAACCAGTAAATCGATAATAAATCTGAAAACAAGATGAATAACCTGACAGGAGTTTTAAAATCTTGGCCAAATCAGAGAAATTTGCAGATATTTGGTTATTAAATAAAGGCTTATAGGTAATATTTATGACTTTATGAAAATCAGACATTGTTTATTGTATTTTAACATTTTCATTGAATAATATTTTTTTCATTTCAAGTATTTAACAGAAGACTTCACTTAAGCCGATTCAGAACAATCAACTAATCGGCGAACCCCTTGAGAATTCCTGACCTTTGACCCTCCGTCCTTACTGTGTATTTATTTACCCATACATCCTCAGCATCTGTTTTCGCTCACTCCACAGATACCCGACAGCCTGCGCCGAGAATCCCGGAGCCGTCGGCCATCTTGGTACCGTCTTCCCCCTCCCTCGCCGTGCACTGTAGCATCTGTCCGTTCTGCCTCCAGGAGCTGTCCTACACCGCGCGGCAGACGAACGCGCGACGCTGCATTTGCCTTCACATTTTCAACGCTTCGAGGGGCGACTTAGACCTAGTTTAATTACACATCGCCCCCCGGAGGTCAGACTGAGGTATTTGATTATTACTGAAGGACTTGAGGGACTGGTTCGGTCTAGGATCTGGATCAGGATCTGGTCTAGCGTCGGGGTCTTGGGGTTTGAGTGAGACGTTGGACTTGACAGGTAGAAGCTTAAGTGTGGTTTTTATTGGAAAAGTGAGTCCGAGGGGACGCAGAAGTGCTCTAGCAGCAGGAGTCGTGGGAGTAAAGTGGAAACAAAAGTGGTTTATTTAAAAGTGGCCCAGATACAAACAAAATGGAGGCTAAGTTAGACTGACAGGGCACTGGTTTTGGACTGAAAAAAATGTAGCGTCGGTGAAGTTGGTAGAGTGTCCGCTGATCTGAGAAAGCTGAAGGACCGTGACAAATGTAAACCAATTGCTTTGGAGAACACTACAACCAATTTATAATTCTAAGTTCAATTTATATTCTATAATTCTAATTCTTCTTTCTATAATTCTGTTTCTAATTCTATAATATTCTTCCTATATTGAGCTTTAAGTCGTGTTTTAATGTTGTTTCCTCCTCAAAAACAGACCTGGAGTTGTGTTTTGTTTCATTCACATGTTTGAGTAACACTTTATTATTAGTCTGTCTACATCTCCAAAGCTCAAAACGCTCTGTTCCACCTTGTGATGTCATGAAGCGATCATTTTCAAGTTAACAGCTATGTTTTACCTTTAGTTCAGTAGAGATCGGCAATTCCAGGGCTGAAATGATCCAAATGATTCTAGTGAAGGTGTGTGGAGTTTAAAAACGCAGTGGAGCACTTCCTGTATTGCCACATGACATCACAAAATGTAACAGAGTTTTTCATGTTTGAGAGAAGAACCTAAATATGCAGGGTTTGTGCGTTAAACTGAGGAAACAACATTATAACATAGATCAGAAAATAACGTAAATATGGGCCGTTAAACTGATGTAACAGAACGAATGTTATTGAGTTGTGCAGGTTATGGTAAAAACTTGGGAACAAATTGTGATTTTCAAACACTGAGGTTGTGGGTTTGATTGCCAGAGTGATTAACACGTACGCCTTTGCTCTCTCTTCCCCCTCTTTTTGTCTCGATCTTGTCCTTGCCTTCCACTGTGCTGTGTGTGTCGGAGGCCCCATCTCCCCATCTCTGCTCTCCCCCTTTCCCTCTCTCCGTTCTCCCTCTTCTCCCTCCTCTTTCTCTCTGTCTCTTTCTCTCTCTCTCTGTCTCTCTCCTGTCCTTGCCTTCCGCTGTGCTGTCTGCGTTTCCTTTCTCTCTCGCCCCCTCCCTGTAATCCGGTGCTAATCAGCTGTCAACATAATGGCCCTAAGAGTCACAGAGTCAATGTCAATGGGATCGGGGGGGGGGGGAGGGGGCAGCGAGAGAAAAATGGCCGCCGCTGACATGACCAGTCACTTTGAGCCCGAGCATCTGCGCCCCAGTAAATAAGCATCAGGGGGCGGGGCTAGGGGACACACAGGCCATTAGGGCCTCGGCAAAATAAATAGACTCGTGGTCTATAGACACGCCGCCCAGAGCACGGCGTCCAGAGCACGGTGTCCAGAGCACGCCATCAGAGCACGCCATCAGAGCACGCCATCAGAGCACGCCGTCCACTGAGCACACTGTCCAGAGCACGCCGCCCAGAGCACGCCGTCCACTGAGCACACTGTCCAGAGCACGCCGCCCAGAGCACGCCGTCCACAGAGCTGAGCGGGACTTTGAGCCCAGATTAAATGCGATGACGAGGGTCACTCCAAGGAGGATGTGTTTGTGGAGGTTGCTTCGGTTGCACTAAGAATTTATTTTTTAACTTTTAGTTTTTTTGAGTTCAGTTTTTAACATCATGGGATTTAATCAGCTGAGAAGTGCAGCATGTGCAGTTCAAAGGACATAAGTAAAGGACCGTTTTGTGAAATGAGCTGTTTGTTTTCCTGTATCCATGGAGATTATTCAAGATGCTAGCTAAGAAGCTAGCTGTGGATGATGAGATGCTACAGGCTTTTTACAGCATATGTAGCAGAAAATGTGGGAGAAGACCTTCCAGAGGAAAGACTCTAAAGCCTTATAGAGGAAATACTTGGAGGAAATTAACCATTTTGTCACCAACAGAGTGGAGTAAGAGTGAGGCCTTTTCTGTTGTGTTCACCTGGCGCCCCCTGGAGGCTGCTGTGACGCTGCAGGACACAGAGGAGGGACACTTTTGTCCTGAGGGATCTTCCTCTCTTCAAACTGCCCTGACACAGAATCTGCTGACCCTCCCTGACCAGTCCTCCTGTGAAATTGAGACCTTTGACTGAGACACAAAGGGACTGAGATGTGCAGTGGAAATGTTGCAGCAGCAAAAGTTGAATTTACATCAAGACCCGTTAATTTTAATTAAATTCTAACTCTCTTATTGCTGGTGTGTAAGGCAGCAACAGAATCTCTCCAAAAGGCTGGTAAGGGCCTTGAGGAGGGTCACTAAGAGTCACTGAAGGACTCTAACTACACCTCAAGTGGATTACTCTCTGTATTACAAAGGCTCTGACAGCCCCATGTCACAGCTCCATGTTTGGTGACCCTGGTGATGCTTCGGCAGCAGAGGGACAGTGGCAAAAGTCCCTCCGAGTCTCCGGGCCTTGAGCATGTCGCTAACAACTGTTAGCCTCTCTGCAGGAAGGTTCGGGGTTTGCTGTTTGGGCTTTCCTGTGTGGAGTTTGGGTGGGTTTTCCTCCGGTTTCCCCCATCAACCCAAAACATGCACCAGGCCAAATCCTCCAGCTAAGGTAGTCCTGACCATGACCAGCTCAAAATCTGGAGATGGGTCCCCGACTGCTCCTGAAGGATGGGTCAAATGCAGACGACAACTTTCCCTATGGGGACAAAAAAACACTTTATATAGGTGTGACAGAGTAGCCCCGTCAAAGCCACGCTAACGTAAGTACGCCCAAACAAGCTCGCGCTAGCCACTTACCTGGTTTCTTTCATTCTGCTCCATTTCCCGCTCCGTGTCCCGCTCCCCGTCCATCCGCTCCGTTCTTCGGTATATTTCCCGTCCGTTCACCACCGCAGTCGTCTCGGGTGCACACGAGTCACTGTTAAATCATCCATGTCCATAATTCTGTTTTCCAATAAACTCCAAACCGGGGTCCATCTCCCGTTCACGAGCCGCACTGTCAAACCGAGCGCCTCACGCACTTCCTGTTTCCGTCATCACACGCGGGACATCGGCGTTTGACGACATAGTGACGTCATCACAAAAATATAATTTCCTGCACTAAATTATCCATATTATTTTTCCTGGTTCTGCTACAGGCGCAGAGACGTGGCCATGTTGCACAGTGTATTTTTCTATTTTGTTTGTTATTACTGTTTGTTAATTCGGGTTTTAGTATTGAAAACCAGTATTTTGTGTTGATTGGCTTGGGGGAGGAGCCTTGGTGGATAAAAAAGGGCCACTCTCCCTCCTCAGTCAGTCTGGACCAGGATTTGTACACAGAAGGTAACAACCTATAGAGTTTATGATTTTATGAAGCATAATTCTGCTGTTGTGTGCACATGTTGTAAATACCTTTATGTTTCACTGTCTTGCATACAGCACTCTTCAAACTTTTTGATATTAAATCATCAAAAACATCCTTCTGACTACGCCATCGTCATTACGCAGGAGCAGAACCCCGTCACAATAGGGTTTATATAACAGCACAGCTATTACCAACACAACACGAATATTAGAGTTTCCTTGTCCACTTAAATCCAGTCATTTGGACACTTAAAGCCCGTCATTTGTTAACATTGATTTTATCCCAGTCCTGATACGACCCCGCAGCTGAAACACTTCTGAATATTTCATCCTAAAGTGTTGTATTCATTATTCACATAGGGCTCTGTGCTAATGGCTCGTATTAATTATGTTGATGGTGTGGGCAGAGGAGAGTGGGGAGTATCATAATGTTTGTACTGTATGTGCTGATATGAGACGGGGCCATGAATAAGTGATAACGGAGAAAAGAAAGAGACTGAAAAACACTGGAGACCGAAACAAGAGGCGCAAATAGACAGAAATGAATCATATACTTTGGAGAGTTGAAGCTTTTAAGTCTAATCATGTCTGTGCTGAGTGGAAGAATTGAAATCTAATATGAAGAACGGGTAGAGTCTGGAAAGTGCCTGAAGTCACAGCTGCCTTGGCGTTAACTGGCTGAAATGTGGCTGCCAGTCTGCGCCATTGGACTATCCCGACATCAACATCATCAACATCTTAATCTCATATTTAAAGAATTTCTTGATTTGTACATTTAAGGCGAGACACTTGAAGCAAAACAGTTTTTTTTCCAGCTTCACATTAACATTTTGGCACAAATTAAAGTCTAAGTCTGATGTTTTCAAGTTTTACTCCAAAAATGTGTCAAAATTTGAAGTTTTACGCCAATTTTCCATGTCAACAAATTGAAGCAAGACATTTACACGTGTGTCAATCAGTTTTCTTTCCAAATGTGTGAAGTTTTGCCAGTTTTCACACATAATTAGACTTACTTAATAGATTAAGTTTCCTACTCACCTGCAGAGTTCCATCATAAAGCTGCGCCGTGTAACTTTTCTGGTGGAGGATCTGCTGTCGGCTTGGCTCAGTGGAGATGTTGCTGCTTTACCTGGAATGTTCCACAGAATGGCATTAAACGTAGCCATCTACACTGAGATAAGCAGGTGACACTGCAAGGCTAAGTTACAGGTCAGATCTGTGGAGAGCCAACCCCGCTCACAGTAAGAATGCGTAAAAACATGTGTAATTGAACATGAACAAAATATATATAGATTATGTGAAATGTTTCTTACCGCACTGTGAGTAAACTGTGACAAAGCAAAAACAATCTCCATGGAGACGAGCAGGTAGTGTTCCTTCCACCTGAAAAGTTCCATAGTGCACTTTTCAAGGTCTTATATCACACAAAACTGACTCTTGTGCAGCTTTAAGTCGTGTTCTAATGTTGTTTCCTCCTCAAAAACAGACCTGGGGTTGTGTTTTGTTTTATTTTCACATGTTTGAGTAACACTTTATTATTAGTCTGTCTACATCTCCAAAGCTCAAAACGCTCTGCTCCACCTTGTGATGTCATGAAGTTCATTTTACCTTTAGGTCAGTAGAGATTGGCGATTCCAGGACTGAAATCATCCAACGAAACACAACTCCAGGTGTGTTTGTGATGAGGAAACAACATTATAACGTAGATGAGAGAAAAGTGTAACACCGGCCCTTTAAAAGCCTCGTATATCCGGTGCAGTACAGTCCGCACTATAACATTACATTAAATTCTTGTAGAGTTTGGGTCTGGGCCACTGCTCCGGTCTGTCTGTCCTCGATCCCACGAGTCAGCAAAGTGTTGGCGAAGCATCATTAGCTTCAATATGGACCCCTGCCCTCCGTCTCTCCTCGCTCCCCTCCTTCGCTCCTCTTCTCCTCCTGTGTCCTTCTGAGAGAGAGACCGAAAGAGAGAGAAATAATGTACGCCATTTTAAGACTGGGGGTATCAAAATGTTCCAAACCAAATTTATTAGAAAACCTGTATCCTAAAACTAGGACTAAACCGGCACTAAAACTGGTCTATCCAAAGACTAAACCGGAACTAAACCGGTCTACCCAAAGACTAAACCTGGAACTAAACCGGTCTACCCAAAGACTAAACCGGAACTAAACCGGTCTACCCAAAGACTAAACCGGAACTAAACCGGTCTACCCAAAGACTAAACCGGAACTAAACCGGTCTACCCAAAGACTAAACCGGAACTAAACCGGTCTACCCAAAGACTAAACCTGGAACTAAACCGGTCTATCCAAAGACTAAACCGGAACTAAACCGGTCTACCCAAAGACTAAACCGGAACTAAACCGGTCTACCCAAAGACTAAACCGGAACTAAACCGGTCTACCCAAAGACTAAACCGGAACTAAACCGGTCTACCCAAAGACTAAACTGGAACTAAACCGGTCTACCCAAAGACTAAACCGGAACTAAACCGGTCTACCCAAAGACTAAACCTGGAACTAAACCGGTCTACCCAAAGACTAAACCGGAACTAAACCGGTCTACCCAAAGACTAAACCGGAACTAAACCGGTCTACCCAAAGACTAAACCGGAACTAAACCGGTCTACCCAAAGACTAAACCGGAACTCAACCGGTCTACCCAAAGACTAAACCTGGAACTAAACCGGTCTACCCAAAGACTAAACCGGAACTAAAACTGGTTTACCAAAAGAGTAAACCAGAACTAAAACCGGTCTACCCAAAGACTAAACCGGAACTAAAACTGGTTTACCAAAAGACTAAACCAGAACTAAAACCGGTCTACCCAAAGACTAAACCAGAACTAAACCAGAACTAAAACTGGTCTACCAAAAAACTAAACCAGAACTAAAACTGGTCTACCAAAATACTAAACCAGAACTAAACCAGAACTAAAACTGGTCTAAATTATAGGAGCAAATTTGGAGAGAAGTTCATTTACTGAATTAATTTACATTATTAACCAAAACATCAGGCTCACGTAGCGCAGACCCTCCACCACAAAAGTTACACAGTGCGCCTTTTAAGACCGCACCTTTAACTGCAAATTTTTAAAAAGCGCTTGTTTTGCTTCATAATTTTTGGCGTTTTATTCTGGTCTTGTAAAATGCGCCGATAGTGTTTAATTGTGACTTGTGAGAACCTCGTCTCTGTTCTCGAATCAAAAGCAGCCACACAGAATACGCCCTTTATGTCCGGGCAGTATAGCACAAATCTGTATTACCGTAACTGTCCTCATAGCGGGGCAGCAGCATTTCAGGGACAGTAAAAATGGTGCAATGAAAAGCTCTCTCACAGATGTCTGCCGCAAACACAACCGTAAAATAAAACAATAAAATATAATACATGTTCAAAGGGCCCATATTGCACTATTTTCTGATCTATAGTATGTCCTGACATCGTTTTCTCATCACAAACAGACCTGGAGTTGTGTTTCGCTTCATTCACACATATTTAACACACAAATTTAGGTTAAAAACACTCCTTGTGATGTCACGCGGTAATACAGGAAGTGCTCCACTGTGTTTTGAAACTCCACACACCTTCACTAGAATCATTTGGATGATTTCAGCCCTGGAATTGCCCAATCTCTATCTGAACTTAAGTTAAAAAGCAGCTGTTCACTACCGCTTCATGACATCACAAGGTGGAACAGAGCGTTTTGAGCTTTGGAGATGTAAACAGACTAATAATAAAGAGTTACTCAAACATGTGAATGAAACAAAACACAACTCCAGGTCTGTTTTTGATGAGGAAACAGCATTCTAACATGACTTAAAGCTCATAAGAGTCCATTTTGTGTAATACAGGAGCTTTAATATGGTCACAAAACAGTTCTTGTCTCTGCTCCAAATTCCCCCCTATAACTGCTAGCCTCAATGAGCTTCATTTGACTGGAGCTGAACGTTATGGGTGGCGTCACACTCAGTAAGTCCACTTCTTTACACAGTCTATGGGTTAACCTGAAACCTGAAAAGATATGTCTAAAACAAATCTGTAGCCGTGACCTTTTGTGTAGCTGAACAGAGGAAACAGGATCACCTAGAAGAAGAAGAAGAAAGAAAGAAAAAAGATGAAAAGAAGAAGAAGAAATGCCCCATATGTCCCATAAGGCCCTGGGAGTCAAACCCGAGACCTGAGACAGTCCCTAAAAGAGCAGAGTGGGAGAGTGTGGAGTGATTCAGCGAGAGCCTTCATATGTTCAGCCTGTTCAGTATGGCGCGTGAACCTGTCTCTGCTGCTGCCAGGAGGAGGAGGTGTCTGGGGAGAAGGAGGACATGTAGGCGTGTTTTTATCACTTTATGAGTGTCTTCCTTATGGAGACAAAAATAATGTCCCTGTGATGTAAATCCTTCAATATTAGGCCTACAAACGATGTGGTTTTACAATCAGATGTGGTTCAAATTAGGTTAAAGAGCAAATATTCTGTAAAATTGACTTTTTTTTTTTAGCTTTTAATGTTTAAATGTCGTTTTCTCCTCAACAATCTGATATCTGGTGTTTTGCTTCATTCACACTTGTTTCATTAATCCATTGATCCAAAGTTGTCCTATCTGAGTACTCAAAAATGCTCAGCTTGTATATTGCCAGTTTAGTTGCGTCATAGATAAAAATCCAGACTTCCATGAATCATCTTTGGACTCAACAAACACCTGGCTCTATTAAAAAGCATTCACGAGGGGTAAGGACTTCATTTGTGTAGTTTAAAAAACGTGTTTTCCAAATGCAAACATTATTTTAAGTTAGAAAATGTGTTTAAAGTGAGAGTAAACACCTAAACTCTGGAGGTGTAAGAACAGTGATTGACTAACAGGTATCCACACGTCAAACTCCGTCCCTGCAGCCAGGTGTTTGTCATCAGAAACACCTGTCAGTCTTGTGTGATGTCACCAAGAACCTGACACACCCATTACGAAAATGACTAAGAACAGTATTGTTATTAAAACTGTTATATAAACAGTTAAGTAGCAAAAAAAAAGTTATGAATGATCGGTGGACTGACTGGCACCAAAACATGACTTGGTCTCTTTGCGTCGTAGGTGCTGGTCGTAGGATTTGGTGCGTACTGGACCTTAGTGTACGAATGTGTGAAAAAAACAGTTCCACTTTGAAATCAAATTATACTTTTCTTGAAGCCGCCTCACTAGTTCCGGTTCTCTCAAAAACTATGGAGCTGCACTTCCTGCTCCGTTCGTTGTGTATTGAGAATTAGCCGAGTTGTGCTAAAATAAATCTATATTTAAATATCAGACAGAGGAGAGCAGGTTTCAGATACATAATCACAGACGAGTTCAGACCTTGTGATGTCAAAATTTCACCTGTGAAAGCTTCTGTGTTTGTGTCTAAAAGCTAACGCACAAGCACAAAATAACTGTACGAAAACACATCTAATGACAAACCCAATGTTTTTCTATGTAAGATTATTCAGAGTGTAGCTCTGTATTAACATCACTAACAGGATTTTTCGGTCTTAAACGATTTTTAAACGTGCGACAAAAAGCGCACACCACAGACACGAGGAGAATCTGATGAGACTTAAAATCTCCGATCGCAAAGACTTCAGCGGGACATGTCTGCGGACCACAGGGTATAAAGTCGAGAGCGCGATCGTGTCGCTGTTTCCCGTCTACAGTAAAATGAGTCGCTCTGAGACTCTGAAGTGTTCAAAGATCAGAGCTCTGCACTTTAGTTTAGACACAAGTCCAAACTGTGTGATTATTATTGGTGACATGTGGTGCAAAACTTAAACAGATAAAGGATTTTTAAAGCATAAAAGATAAAGTCCACAGGAAGTAGAGTCACAGCTTCACCTCGATCCGTCGCTGTGGATGTAACAGACACACGTGAGGAACCACTCTGGACTTTTGACTTTTAAAGAACGACTCAAACTGGATTCACAGAGCGGGTTTGTGGACTGGGGTCATTATTTGCGGCGGACAGTTTCTGTGGATAATGTGGATGAGATGCTGCACTAAGTTTACCACTTTATGAGGGGTGAGTAATAATTATTTTTGATATTTCCTGAGTTTGTATCTTGCGCCTCTGTGTCCGTGACTCCTCTGCGCCTGTCGCTCTGTTTCATTGGCTGTTATCGTAGCGTTGCTGATGTTCGGTAGTTCTGATCTGACACTGACGCCACACACACACACACACACGAGGAACGCAACAGCTTCCAAATCGCACACGAAGACAAAAGTTGGGTCGCACCTCCCTGAATTCGTGGAGAAGCAAATCGTAGTCAAAATCGAGCATATTCTCCCGTAGTGTGTGGCGACTTTAAGACATTTTTATTTCATTTAGCAGTAGCTTCGAGACACAAAGATCTACTTTTCCACACACAGAAGCTTGTTTACATTTGCAGGTCTGAACACGTGACCTGTGATTATGCTTCTGTAACCTGCTGTCCTCTGTCTCATATTTATAGATTTATTTCAGCACGACTCGACTAATTCCCAACACACAGAGAATGCAGCAGGAAGTGCAGTTTCGCAGTTTTTGAGAGAAGCGGAACTTTCCAGGCGGCTCCATGAACAGGGCCTAGAAGAAATCAAAACTATTAACTATTATGAGTGTTTTGTCCAAATCTTTCCCTGGCGTTCTGAGATCCTCGTCCTCGTAGGAGACGTGTTTGAGGAAGTACAGAGGGAGGACAGAGGGAGGACAGAGGGAGGACAGAGGGAGGACAGAGGGAGGACAGAGGGAGGACAGGAAACAGCAGAGAGGACGGACGCGCCGTGAAGTTGCGTAACGTTTTCACGCTCGGCCCACAACAGTGACGCCATCTGTCTGTCCACAAACTGTCCACACGCACACACACACAAACTGTCCACACACACACACACACAAACTGTACACACACACACACACACACACACAAACTGTCCACACGCACACACACACAAACTGTACACACGCACACACACACAAACTGTCCACACACACACAAACTGTCCTCAGGAGGGTGGAAGGCGAGAGAACGAGAGAGTAAGAATGAATGAAGAATGAGAATGAGAGGAAGAGAGAGAGAGAGCAAGGGGGACACAGGGAGAGGGGGAGATAAGGTGTAAAGCGAGAGGAAGAAGAAGAGAAAGAGAGACGGAAAGTGGGAGAAAGAGCGAGAGAGAGAGGTGAAAGAGAGGAAGCAAGAGAAGAAAAATGAGAAAGAGAGAGTGGGAGGGAGAGAGAGGGAGGGTGAGGAGGAGAGAGGTGAAAGAAAGAGAGAGGGGGGGTGGAGAGAGAAATAGAGAGTGAGAGAAGAAAGAAAGGGAGGGAGAGGGGAGGTGAGGAGAGAGAGCGAGAGCGTTTGGCGAGCAGAGAGAAAGTGGCGTCCATATTTGCGGTCCATCTGTGGAAGCTCCGCCCACACGGCGAGAGGCGCTGGACAATAGGAGGACGTGAGGGGCCAGTGGACATTTGGTGAGAATCAGAATCACACTCGAGAAAAACCACAACGCTGACTCTGTACTTCTGTACTTCTGTACTTGTGTACTTCTGTACTTCTGTACTACGAACAACCTGTCCAACTGTTACTCACACTGTACCAGGGAGAGGACGACAAAAAGGACGACAAAAAGACGACAAAAAGGACGACAAAAGGACGACAAAAAGGACGACAAAAGGACGACAAAAGGACGACAAAAGGACGACAAAAAGGACGACAAAAGGACGACAAAAGGACGACAAAAGGACGACAAAAAGGACGACAAAAGGACGACAAAAGGAAGACAAAAGGAAGACAAAAGGAAGACAAAAGGACTGTTAGCATGAGGAGTTGGGCTATTTTTGACACCGGGTGAAGAGTCTTATTTAAGATGTTATTTCAGTTTAAAAAAAATACTTCTTATTTTGAGTGCAACAATGAATGAATTTAAATATTCCCAATTCAAACAGGTTTAACCAATAAAACAGAAAACAAAAAAAACAAGCTGTGAACCTCCAAAAATGAGTTTTAAACTTTCTTTAGTCCTGGTTTATTTAGTCCTGGTTTCATTTGACTGCTGCCCTAACACAGGTGTCCAGAGTGGGGTCATGAGGCCCCTGGAGTCAGGAGGCCCCTGGGGTCATGAGGCTCCTGGGGTCAGGAGGCCCCTGGGGTCAGGAGACCCCTGGGGTCATGAGGCCCCTGGGGTCAGGAGGGGCTCAGGGGTCACACTGAGCTGGAGGTCAGAAGATGATTTCATTATGACTCTGTGTTTAAACCTGGATCTGTTCAGATCTGAGGCACAAATTAAATCAAATACAGTTGTTTCTATTTTCATGCTGATTTATTCTTAGTTACAAAAACAACAGACCTGATGTTCCGTTTATTTATGGAATAATCGGGTGTTTTGGTTCTCAGGACGAATCAGAAACCAGAATGAGCCTCACATGACTCTCTTGTGTCACTCCCTAAACCTCAGCTCCTGCAGCTCAGGGAGGGAATTCTGGAGCTGAAAACCCTCAGCTGTACGTTGTGTTTTCATCAGGGGATATCATGGTTAACAAGTCGCCACATGGCAACAAGGTCTCAGGTTTGATTCCCAGACCGGGCCTGTGGAGGCCAAAGGTGAAACGCCCGAACAAACTGAAAACAAACATGACAACGCAGAGAGAAAAGCTCTACCCTCAGTTTATTTTAGTTCATGAAAAACTTGCAGAGGGTCAGAGCTTTGTGCATTTGTGGA
The DNA here is from genome assembly GCA_029959045.1 of Taenioides sp. WSHXM2023. Taxonomy (NCBI): domain Eukaryota; kingdom Metazoa; phylum Chordata; class Actinopteri; order Gobiiformes; family Gobiidae; genus Taenioides; species Taenioides sp. WSHXM2023. The sequence goes on from CM057089.1 coordinate 32,986,213, forward strand.
CAGAGAAGTCATTTGTGCTTTTTTCTCAACTGGATTTAACTAAAGTTTGATTTTCTGTATCAAACAGTCGCTGTAACACTTCGCCTTTTCAAACCTCTTTCAGTGAGAGCCGTTCCAGATTGATCATGTGGAGAACCCAGTTTTGAACCCTGTGTCCCTCTGTCCCTGCAGCTCTACACAAAACCAGTGATTTGTCCCAGTTTTATTCAAGGAATGTCCCAGGTGTCCCTATTTTAACCAATCTGATCCCTGCCAACAGTAAAGAGAGGAATATATTGTAATTTGTTCAGCTAAAATATAGAAAAACGTGCCTAAAAATGAGCAAAAGGCAAAAAATGTACCGGCAGAAGTCCCTCAGATTATGTGGGTCGAGAATGGACAATGTTTTTATTCAAACCAACCATCCCGACCCGGTGTGTCTCAGTTAAGAATTTAGAAACTCTGGTCCGACTTCTTCTGGAGCCTGTGAAATCTGTGAAAGTCTAAACACATTTCCCACCTAAACACTAAAAACGCCATAATTATCAATGACAAAAGTCCCAGTTTGAAGCGTACACCGTGTTCACTTCTCTAATTAAATCTTGTCACAGTAAAATGAGCGTTCGCTGTAATGACCTCCTCTTTGCTCCTAATTATTCAGTCAGCATCGCGCTAATGTCCGCCGCACCTCCGAGGATTCCCCCCGCTCGGACCAGAATTAGCCGCGTGCTAATTAGCTCGTAACGCCGTAATTAAACAAGGCGGCCTTAAAGTTGTGGCCCGTGTAACGTATTGTGGTCGGGCTAATGCAAACGTCAGCGCGCCCTTTCACCCGCTAACAAGCCTGTTTCCCTCGCGCTGTGATGGATGGACTCGCCGAGGAGAGAGGGAAGAGGAGGAGGAGGAGGAGGGGAGACGCCGCAAAGCATGATGGGAGGTGGCACAAATCCAATCCTCACAGCTGTAGCCGGCCCGGGCGTAATGGGAAATCAATACAACAACAGTAAGCGAGCTCCGCGCAGCACTTAACCCGTGTTCCATTGATTTTGGCGCCGTTTCGTCTGAAGGGATGAGTCTATAAGTGTGAACACAAGTCCGATAGTTATGTCAGCGGATCTTTACGAGTGTGTAACCACTTTATATCGTTAGTGTGTTTATTTAAAGGTCTTATATGACACAAAATGGACTCTTGTGAGCTTTAAGTCATGTTATAATGTTGTTCCCTCCTCAAAAACAGACCTGGAGTTGTGTTTGTTTCATTCACATGTTTGAGGAACTCTTTATTATTTGTCTTTCTACATCTCCAAAGCTCAAAATGCTCTGTTCCACCTTGTGATTTTTTTCAAGTGAACAGCTACCTCCATGTTTCACCACAACTCCTTGTCTCTCTATGACCCTGTGACTATGTGGGTGGAAGGTTCTTTGCTCCTCAGACGGGTGGAGTCATTATGAAGCGCTCCTCTTCTCCTCAGACGGGCGGTAAAGGTTAAAGGGGTCTTTGGGTGTAACAGTCCCGTTATGAAGCGCTCCTCTCCTCAGACCGGTGGGGTGGTGCAGGTTTGGATCTTTAGGTGGGCCAGTCCTGTTATGAAGCGCTCCTCAGATGGGTGGTGTCACTATAAAGCGCGACTCTCCTCAGACAGGTGGTATGGTGTGGGTAGGTTTGTTCTTTGGTTGCCCTAGTCCCGTTATGAAGCGCTCCTCTCCTCAGATGGGTGGTGTGGGTGGTTCTTTGGGTGTGTTGGGTCACGTTTTATGAAGTATTCCTCTTCTCTTCAGCAGTGTGGCGTGCAGGGTCCTACAGTACGATGTGGATAGGTTTGGGTCTCTGGTTGCCCCGGTCTCGTTCTGAAGCGCTCCTCTCCTCAGACGGGCGGTGCAGGTTTGGGTCTCTGGTTGCCCCTGGTCTCATTCTGAAGAGCGCCTCTCCTCAGACGGGCGGTGCAGGTTTGGATGTTGCCCTGGCCTCCTTCTGAAGCGCTCCTCTCCTCAGACGGGCGGTGCAGGTTTAGGTCTCTGGTTGCCCCTGGTCTCGTTCTGAAGCGCTCCTCTCCTCAGACGGGCGGTGCAGGTTTGGGTCTCTGGTTGCCCCTGGTCTCGTTCTGAAGCGCTCCTCTCCTCAGACGGGCGGTGCAGGTTTGGGTCTCTGGTTGCCCCTGGTCTCGTTCTGAAGCGCTCCTCTCCTCAGACGGGCGGTGCAGGTTTGGGTCTCTGGTTGCCCCTGGTCTCGTTCTGAAGCGCGCCTCTCCTCAGACGGGCGGAGCTGAGATGGAGTGACAAAGGTTTGCTCGGTAGCAGCTGGCCTGGCCATGTCTGACTAATGAACGGTGAAACAATCAGGCAGTGGCCATTTGTGTTTAGATCAGTAAATATGGCAACGAACAAGTGCCAGACCACAGCTCACACTCCAGCTGGGCACGCAGATGGTCAGGATACAGGAGGAGAGAGGGAAGAGAGGAGAGGGAGAGGAGAGGAGAGGAGAGGGGGAGGAGAGGAGAGGGGGAGGGAGGAGAGAGGGAGGAGAGGAGAGGGAGGAGAGAGGGAGGAGAGGAGAGGGGGAGGAGAGAGGGAGGAGAGGAGGAGAGAGGGAGGAGAGGGGGAGAGAGGGAGGAGAGAGAGGAGGAGAGGGAGGAGAGGGGGAGGAGAGGAGGAGAGAGGGAGGAGAGGAGAGGGAGGAGAGGAGAGGGAGAGGAGAGAGGGAGGAGAGGAGAGGGGGAGGGAGGAGAGAGGGAGGAGAGGAGAGGGAGGAGAGGAGGAGGAGAGGAGAGGGGGAGGAGAGAGGGAGGAGAGGAGGAGGAGAGAGGGAGGAGAGGAGAGGGAGAGGGAGGAGAGAGGGAGGAGAGGAGGAGAGGGAGGAGAGAGGGAGGAGAGGAGGAGAGGGAGGAAAGGAGGAGAGGGAGGAGAGGAGGAGAGAGAGAGGAGGAGAGGGAGGAAAGGAGGAGAGGGAGGAGAGGAGGAGAGAGGGAGGAGGGGGGGAGGAGAGGAGAGGGAGAGAGAGGAGAGAGGGAGGAGAGGAGAGGGAGAGAGAGGAGGAGAGAGGGAGGAGAGCGGGAGGAGAGGGAGAGGAGAGAGGGAGGAGAGGAGGAGAGGGGGAGGAGAGGAGAGGGGGAGAGAGGGAGGAGAAGAGGAGAGAGGGAGGAGAGGGGGAGAGAGGGAGAAGAGAGAGGAGGAGAGGGAGGAGAGGGGGAGGAGAGGAGGAGAGGAGGAGAGAGGGAGGAGAGGAGGAGAGGAGGAGAGGGAGGAAAGGAGGAGAGGGAGGAGAGGAGGAGAGAGAGAGGAGGAGAGGGAGGAAAGGAGGAGAGGGAGGAGAGGAGGAGAGAGGGAGGAGGGGGGGAGGAGAGGAGAGGGAGAGAGAGGAGAGAGGGAGGAGAGGAGGAGGAGAGAAGGAGAGGAGAAGAGAGGGGGAGAGGAGGGGGGAGAGAGGAGAGGGGGAGGAGAGGGGTAATACTAGACTACATCAGGACTAAACCAGGACTAAACCAGGACTAAACCAGGTCTAACCAGGTCTAACCTGGTTTAGTCCTGGGGTTAGGGGGAGGAGAAAGAAAGAGGGAGAAGAGAGCGATAGAGGAGGAGGAGGAGGTTCTATTTAACGTCGTCATGAGTCTAATTAACCTTGGGGCAGGTCTGGGGGAGGGGCCAGCGATAATAAAACGACGAGTCGCTCAAAACGGGAGGAGTTTATGGAGGATGACAAAGATTGACAGAACACGACGAAATACGGGAGTCTAACCCACAACCTCCCGACTGAGAGGCAATGGCGGAAGAAATACTCCATTTTGTTACTTAAAGTTTCTATGGAGATGTCATTTCTCTGCCTGGAATGTTCCACAGTGTGACATTAAACAGCTCTACTTTATATTTATTCAATTACAGGTGGTTTTAGAGCTCAGAAATACCTAGAATAATGCCATACTGTGAAACATTCCAGACGAAGCAATAACATCTCTATGGAGAAAACAGATACAGGAGCAAAAAAATACTCAAGGAAAAGTAAAAGTATCAGATGAAAAAATTAACTTAAGTAAAAATATTAAAATACCTGTTTAAAAAGTACTTAAAGAGTAAAAATTTAAATAATAAGAATATTAATTGATACAGATTTGTGCTGAATTTTGTTCAGAATATATATATATATTTTTTTTCCAGCTGTTTTTATTTGTAATTTTTTGTTTGCTCAAATTAAAGGTGCACTGTGTAGCTTTTCTGGTGGAGATGTTATTGCTTAGTCTGGAATGTTTCACAGTATGGCTTTAAACCTTTCTATCTTCACTGAAACCAAACCAGACCAAGTTCCAGGTCAGATCTGTGGAGAGGCGACCCCGCTCACAGTCAGAATGTCTGTTTTTCTAGGTATTTTTGAGCTATAAAAACACCTGTAATTGAATAAATGTAAAGTAGAGCTGTTTAAAGTCACACTGTGGAACTTTTTTTAAGGTCTTAAACAATAATAAAAGTACTTTTACTTTTCAGTCTTGTTAAAAAATGTAATAAAGAGTAGAAAGTACAAATACCTGCTCTCAGATGTAGTGAAGTAAAAGTAAAAATAAAAAGCATCCATGTTAAAAAGTACAGATACCTAAAAATACTACTAAAATACAATACTTTACTACTTTTACTTCGTTACATTCCACCTCTGCTGAGAGACAGGAGACGGGCTAACCACTCTGCCACATTATATAAGCTTTAATGTGCCCTAAACCGTCACGCCGAGCCCCGCGCGCATTTGAATCCTCGTCTTAAAGTTCATTTATGTGGGAGATAAAACGAGGGGAGCCGTCGTTAACCCGCTTCAACTTAAACTGTAAAGAAATGTTTAAGGCGCCGCGTGACTTTCAGACCCTCACCTTGGACATAAAAACGGACGCCATCTCGCTATGGTATCTATAACTACACGGCTATACTGTACGTCTGGAAGATCATTTGTTCAATTCGATTTTGAATTTTAAACACCGCTGAATTTGTCACTTTGAATTCAGTATGTGTTTTCAAATTCAGAATAAAAATGTCACCTTTACAACAGTCGAAATTCTAAGTGTAAAATTCGCAAACACAGATCCAAGACGCCAAGGCAGAAGCAATCGATCCTGTGTGAGTGAGGAGGACAGAGGCTGTTTCCTAATGGTTCTCATCTGTGGGCGGGGTTTACACTTAACAAATAAAAGAGATGAAGTTTTGATGAGGTGAATTCTGACCAATCAGATCGCTTCACTGCACCATTTCCTGTTTGTTACTAAGTTCGATCGGATCACACAAGATCGATTGCTTCTGCCTTGGCGTCTTGGATCTTTGCTGCGAATTTTGCTCTGAATTTTGACTGATGAATTTAAGGGCTTGAAAATATTTGTGCTGAATATTTAAAAGGTGATTTTTTTTTTTATTGAATTTTAAACACTTGAAAAATATACACTTAAAATTTCATCCACTAAAATTCAGAATAAAAATAATAAAATAAAACATGTTTTTCCAGAGGTAAAAAAATTCAAAGAAATTCAACGGGATTTAAAATTCAAAATCTGATGGAACAAATTATCTTCCATTTTATAAGTCTGTGTTTTAGCTTCAGTGGAAGGACGATGGAAGCTCACGTCGGATTATGATGTTTGTGTCACTCTGAGTTTGGAACGGCTCTCGCTGAAAACGATCTGAAAACGATGAGAAAACGAGTGGCGTCATGACGATTATTTGATTATGTAAATATTATTACTGTTTGTAAACTCACAAAGACGGTGAGAATCTGCCTTTTTGTGCAGGGTTTATGACTGACAGCACAGGCACAGACTTCTGTTCCTGTTTTCACATTTTCACCTTCCTGACGGCTCAGAGGTTCGGTGCCACAGCGGTTGGTCCTGTCGCCTCACGACAACAAGGTTCTGGGTTCCACTTCTGAGGCGCCTTCTCCTTAAAGGTGCCTGAACTTAATTTAACCTCAGAAAACAGATGTGTTCTTTGGTTTTATTCCAGCTCCTGTCTCTGCACCTGTCTGCTCCTGTCCATGCTCCTGTCTGCTCCTGTCTTTGCACCTGTCTGCTCCTGTCTCTGCTCATGTCTGCTCTTCTGGCTCTGCACCTGTCTGCTTCTGTCTCTGCTCCTGTCTCTGCTCCTGTCTGCTCTTCTGGCTCTGCACCTGTCTGCTTCTGTTTTTGCTCCTGTCTGCTCTTCCATCTCTGCACCTGTCTGCTCTTCTGGCTCTGCACCTGTCTGCTTCTGTTTCTGCTCCTGTCTGCTCTTCCATCTCTGCACCTGTCTGCTCCTGTCTACTACTCTAGCTCTGCTCCTGTCAACTCCTCTGTCTCTACTCCTGTCTTCTTCTCTAGCTCTACACCTGTCTGCTCTTCTGACTCTCCACCTGTCTGCTCCTGTCTGCTCTTCTGTCTCTGCACCTGTCTGTTCCTCTGTCAGCTCCTCTGGCTCTGCTCCTGTCTGAACTTGTCTGCTCCTTTGTCTCTGCACCTGTCTGTTCCTCTCGCTCTACACCTGTCTACACCTGTCTGCACCTGTCAGCTCTTCTGTCTTCCTGCCCCTGCCCTCCTCTTCCTCCTCCTCTTCCTCTTCTCTCTCTTCTAAACGTCGTCATTCTCTTTTTAATTCCTCATCTCATTTCCAGTTTCTCTCTGCTCCTCTGACTCTGCACCTGTCTGCTCCTGTCTGCTCCTCTAGCTCTACACCTGTCTACACCTGTCTACCCCTGTCTGCCCCTGTCTCCTCCTCCTCTTCTCTCTCTTTCTCTCTTCTAAACGCCGTCATTCCCTTTTTAATTCCTCATCTCATTTCCCCTGATTCTTCCTCCAGCTCCAGAGCTCCAGCCGTACCCCCCTCGCCCTTGGCCTTTGCCCCAGGACGGCCTCTGGTGGATGGGATGTTTTTGGCGGGGCGGTGCCTGTCACGACCTCCGGCTGTGGTTTAACTAAAGTGTCACATTTGATCAGGCGGCTCAGCGCTCAGCGAAATGTTTATTATGAGCGCAGGAAGGAGCGAGGGAGCAGGGAGATTGGGGACGACCTCTGGGCTGCTCTCTCTTCCTCTCTTTCTCCGACTCTCTCTGTTTCTCTGTCTCTCTATCTCTCTTTCCCCATTTCTCCATCTCTCTCTCTCTCTTTTTCCATCTCTTTTTCTAGATCTCTCTCTTTCTCTCAATCTTTCTCTTTTTCTCCCCCTCTCCCCCTTCTCTATTATTCTCATCATCATCATCATCGCTTTCTTTTCTACAGTTCTCCATCCCTCTCTCCATCTCTTTTTCACCCCCTCTCTACCTCTCTCAATCAACCCCCTCTCTATTATTCTCATCATCTCTCTTTTCTACTTCTTTTTCCATCCCTCTCTCCTTCTCTTTCTCCATCTCTCCATCTCTTTTTCTCCCCCTCTCTACCTCCCTCTTTCTTTCTCCATCTCTCTACTATTCTCCCTCTCTCCTTGTTTCTTTCTTTCCTCCCCTCTCTCTTTCTCTCTCTGAAAAAGTTTCTCTTTTTTCTCCCCCTCTCTACTTCCCTCTTTCTCTATCTCTCTATTCCCTCTCTCCTTGTCTCTCTTTTTCTGCCTCTTTTTCTTTTTCTCTTTCTTTTCTCCCCCTCTCTCTCTTTTCCTCTGTCAGTCTTTCTCCTTTTCTCTCTCTCTCTACATCCCACTTTCTGTTTTCCCCTCTCTCTCCTTATCACTCTCCTTATCTCTTTCTTTTTCTGCCTTTCTCTATCCCTCTCTTTCTTACTTTCCCCTCTCTGCCCCCCCTTCCTCTCTACTTATCCCTCCATCTCTCTACCGCCCTCTCTTTCGCTGGAGGGGTAAATCAGGCGTTTCACCTCATTGTTCCAGGTTAGAGGAAAGAGAAAGACGTCCCAACATTTTGTCTCTTCACTCGCTCTCTTTACCTTATGACATCACAAGGTGGAACAGAGTGTTTTCTGTTTGAGACAAGAAGAAGAAGAACCGGAGCATCAGAGAAAGTGTGTTTCTGTGGAGTGTCAAAGTCAAAGATGTTTTTCATTATGAACGCAGAAAGAGAGAGAGAGAAAGAAAGAGACAGAGAGAGGGGCGGGGCATAGGTCTGACCACAGCACCCACATGTTACCCACAATGCACCTAGTCCCATCAGACCTGGTTCAGACCTAGTTCAGACATGGCTCAGACCTGGTTCAGATGTGTGGCAGCTCCTGTCCATGTGGAGGAGCAGCAGCTCTACTCTGAGCTCCCATGTGACTGAGCTCCTCACCTTATCTCTAAGAGACCAGCCCCCGAGGAGGAAACTCATTTCGACTGTTTGTATCTGTGATCTTGTCCTTTCAGTCACTGCCCAAAGCTCCTGACCGCAGGTGAGCGTAGGAATGTAGATTAAGTGATAAATCGAGAGTTTTGCCTTTTGTTCCAGCTCCTTCTTCACCACAACAGTCTCGATCTCTGCCTCCTGACTGCGCCGAAAAATTCCATAAAAGTCCATAAAACAATGAACAGAACCGGTGACAAACGGCAGCCCTGAGGAATCCATCCTGCACTAGGAACATCTGACATTCTGCAGAGAACACAGGTCCTGCTCCGGTCGTACAGGGACCACACAGACCCGAGCAAAGGGCCCTGACCCTGGACTCCCACAGCGCCCCCCACAGGACAAAACTCATGTGCCCTGTGCAAACTCCCATGAACCCTCGAGCACCCAACGGAGAGAATAGAGCTGATCCCGGAAAGTTCACTCATGTAAACTGTTGAAACTAATTTCACCAGTTGATCTGAGTTGGAAACCTGTGTAACGTGTATATGTATGTACTGTATGTATATATGTATACATGTATACATGTATGTATGTATGTACGTATGTATGTATGTATGTATGTATGTATGTATATATACATGTATGTATAATATATATTCACTAACCTCTGATTTTGTTTCTTAGTAGTTTAACTTAAACAGTGTTTGTGCAGTTCCTCAGGTGAGTGGGTTTGACTTTTTCACTGTTCAGCCTGATGCTCCAGTTCAGCATCACACTTTATTTTGATGATTTCAAACAACAATAAATCATATATTTATAATAACAGTAAATCATATCTTTATAATAACAGTAAATCATATTTATAATAATAATAAATCATATCTTTATAATAACATATCGACTCTTGACATTGACCCTGAAACCTACATAATCATGGTTTCCATGGTTTCCTTCTCACAGACCGGAGGTTGACCTGCTCCATGGCCTCCTCCAGGATGCTCCTTCACAGCCCAGTTCCTCATGTGTCTGCCCCGAGAGCCTCACCGTCCTGTCCCCGCTCATCTCTGCCCTCTTCTGCCCTCTGTCTCCCCCCGGTCCTCTCTCTCTCTCTCTGTCTATCACTGCTCTTCTGCCCCCTCTCCTCTCCTCCTCTCTCTCTCTCTCTTTCATCCTCCTCTCCCCTGGTCTCTCCTCCCCCTCTCCCCCTCTCCCCTGGTCTTTGGCCGGGTGCTCGGAGCAGTTGTCCGGTGAACTCCATGCGTCCGGCTGCCCACTGGTTTGGGTGACAAGCCAAGCTGTCGACTGACCGCTTCATTTTGGTCCCTGGCACCTCTCGGCTCGTCTCGGTGAGGCGGGGGCCGCCGCCGCCGGCCAACACAAATATTGACCAGTTTGAACGGATAGCACATAAAGATAACATGAGAACAGACACTTTATAGGAGCGAAAGTGGTGCAGCTGGTTAGATTTGGCCCTCTCACCAGAAGTTACAGGATCAAAGCTTCGCTCTCCTCTGCTTCAGCTGCAGTAATGTTGTTCCCAGCAGAAAACTCAGTCTGAAATGTGATTTTTTTCATCATTTTAAGCACTTTTAGAGTATCTGGTTCTGGAATTAGAATTCTCCCTCATTTCCACTGTGATGGAACTTCACATTATCATCTTCACATTATCAATCTGGAGCGGCTCTTGCTGAAAGAGGTCAGAAAACACAAAACGCCATGACGAATATTTCAATCTGATTGGTGGAAACGTCACAACGGCAGAACAAGCCAAAAAAAATCAAACTTTGGTTAAATCCACTTGAGAGAAAAGTTCAAACATCTCCCCTGTCCACAAACGCACAAAACTCTGACCTTCTGCACCTTTAATAGTTTGAATTTTCACATTTAAAAAACAGATAATCAGTATTTTAAAATGTTTTAAAAAAAATAATTGGTATTTTCTCTAAAACAGGTGAAGTACGTCCGCCGGTGTCGCCCTGTTTGTTTTGGTTCGTTTGGCTCCGCCCAAACCTCAGTGCTGAGGTGATTGGTCGCTCACCCACGGTCAGGCCTTATTGCACCTGTCGGGCCCTGTCACACCTGTTGGGCCCCATCACACCTGTCGGGCCCTATTGTACCTGTCGAGCCCTGTCACACCTGTTGGGCCCTATCACACCTGTCAGGCCCTGTCACACAGGTCGGGCCCTATTGCACCTGTTGGGCCCTGTCACACCTGTCGGGCCCTATCACACCTGTCAGGCCCTGTCGCACAGGTCGGGCCCTATCACACCTGTCAGGCCTTATTGCACCTGTCAGGCCCTATCGCACCTGTTGGGCCCTGTTATACATGTTAAGCCCTATTGCACCTGCTGGGCCCTATCGCACCTGTCAGGCCCTGTCACATAGGTCGGGCCCTATCGCACCTGTCTGGGGCCAAGATGGATCCTCATGAGTGTGTGAACTCACAAACATTCCCTGAATCCCTGTTGCTGACCTGACAGACGGCTCTTTCCGGCTCTTTTGGATCTGTTCATTTCAAAGAGCCGTTCCTGCTTCAGCGTTCAGCAGCATTAGGTGTTTCTGTCGTCACAATACGTCCACTTCAGACTTATTCTTCAAAAGAGGAAAAAGCTCGATACTCAAATCCATATCTACTTAAAGCTACAGTGTGTAACTTTCTGGACGTGGCACATCACCTGCAGGATTCCATGGAAGAGTAAATTAAAGCCACACTTCAGAACATTCTCCATGGAGACAGATCAGTTTTATGCCATACTGTGAATATTATTGCCAATGGAACAACATCTCTATGGAAACAAGCAGGCCAAATAGAAAGGTTACACAGTGCACCTTTAAAATTTGATTTGATGATCTGTTGAAAGTGGACTCTAAAAACACAGAGGAGCTCTTTCTGGATTAGGAGGCCAAATTATAACAAATTTAAATCCATAAAGTCTCAAGGAGGTTCCTTCAGACTGCGCGGACATCTCCAGAACTTCTCCGGAGTGGGCCTCGCGCTGCTGCTCAGGCTTTTCGAGTTAAGAGCAGCACTTCTCCGTCTCTCCGTGTTTGCCTGTTTGCCTCTTCCTCCTCCCTCCTCCTCCTCTCTGTTGTATTTGGAGTCCTCCGGTTCACTCCGTGTGTATTTTTTATTAGTTTTAATCTGTCCGGTCCTTCTGCCGTCCCTTTTGTTCTCCCGTCTGCCCTCCCCCTCTCCTCCCTCGTCGCTCTTTCTCCGCACACAACGCCGCCTTTAACTACCTTTAAATTTAGCCTTAAGTCGTGTTTGCTGTAGATTTCCGTAGCGTTTGTCTTGAATCTTGGAACGGGGAACTTTTTTAATTAAGTCGCCCGTGGACTCTGTTTGCCGGATAAACCTGACCGTCTTGGAGCGGAGTGGACATAATTCTCGTCAGGTGACAGTTAAGACTCCGAGGCCTGGGCTTTGCAGATGGACGCAGTCAAAGTTAAATACGAGTTAATTTGGTTTGAAAGCGCGATGCGGAGTTTGGACCTTTTATTGTCTGCCATTTTGTTGTCTCTCCTAACAATTAAAGGGATGGTGCCTGCGGGGGGATTACGCGTCAGCGCCAAAATTATGTTCTTAAAGAGCCTCTACTGATTGTTTTCCTCCACGTATTTGAGAAAATCTTGTCCCAATATATTGTACGAGCAGCTCTCGAGGTTAAAATAAGCCTGCCGGAAGTGCAACGTTAGCATGCTAGTTGTTGTTAGCTTACGGGGGCACAACTCCTGGTTTAGTCGTGCTTAAGGTAAGTGAGGAAGAACTTTGGACCGCTGCAAACTGTTTCAAATGATCTAGTTCTGTTTTTCACGTTTTTAAGACGGTAAAAATCAGGTATACAGCGCCTTTAAGTAAAATACGAGTTATTTTGGTCTGAAATCGAGATGCGGAGTTTGGACCTTTTATTGTCTCTTCTAACAATTAAAGGGATGGTGCCTGCGGGGGGATTACGCGTCAAAGCCAAAATTATGTTCTTAAAGAGCGTGCCCCCCCCTTTGAGTAAAACTTGTCTTGATCCAGTACAAATAGTTCGTCTGCAAAACTGAATAATTAGGATGTTCTGAATGCATCAGGTAAGTGAGGAAGAACTTTGGACCACTGCAAACTGTTTCAAATGAACTTGTTCTGTTTTACAAACTTTTAAGACAGCACCTTTAAAGTTTTATATGAGTACATTTGCTCAGAGTAGATTTTTTTTAAAAGTCATTTTTTATGTAATACAGTGAAAATGGTTTTGTCCCAGCACAGATATATTGTATAAGCAGCTCTTAAGGCTTATACAACACTTTATATTGCACTTGGTGATGTGTGTCTTGGATGCAGCTGCTCGGACATGGAAACCCATTCCATGAAGCTCTACGCACTGTTCTGGAGCTAATCTGAAGGCCACATGAAGTTTGGAGGTCTGTAGCGACTGACTCTGCAGAAAGTTGGGGATCTCTGCGCCTCAGCATCCACTGACCCGCCCCGTCAGTGTACGTGGCCTTCCACTTCATGGCAGAGTTGCTGTCGTTCCCAATCACTTCCACTTTGTTATAATCCCACTGACAGTTGACTGTGGAATATTTAGGATGGACTGGACTTGTTGCACAGGTTCATCCTGTCACAGCACCACGCTGGAATTCACTGAGCTCCTGAGAGCGACTCATTCTTTCACAAATGTTTGTAGAAACAGTCTGCAGGTCCAGGGGTTTGATTTTATTCACCTGTGGCCAGGGAAGTGACTGGAACACCTGAGTTTGATTGTTTGGATGGGTGAGTGAAAACTTTTGGCATATAGTGTATATTATATTATAATGTGTTTTTATCCTCCGAGAACCAGGATAAGGCACAAAACTCCTGGTTTAATCATGGTGAATAATCAGGATGCTCTAAATGCATGAGGTAAGTGAGGAATAACTTTGGAAGGATTTATTATGAGTACATTTGCTTAGAGTGGATTTTAAAAAAGTCAGATTTTATGTAAACTTTTTTGTCCCAGTGCAGGTATATTGTATAAGCAGCTCTTAGGGTCAAAAAGTGTGTACTGTCTACATCTAATGGTAATAATTACATTTTAGTGCAAGGCTCAGTGTCTTGCCTAAGGACACAAAGACAGAACTTGGTCCAAGCAGCAGTGGATCCTGGTGCTTTTTTCCTCTGTGAAGCAGGAAGTACCAATGGTGAACTCCGACCTCTGAAAATTGTGAAAAGCTCTTAGAAACTCATTGCAGTGAATAATTAGGATCTCGGAATGTAGTGTGGGAGGAATAAATTTGGTTTAAAATGAATTTGTCCTGTTTTTCATGTATTTAAGACGGTCAAAATCAAATACAAGTTAATTTGGTTTGAGTTTGGACCTTTTATTGTCTGCCATTTTGTTGTCTCTCTTGGTTAAGTTACTCTTACTTGAATATTAGTTTCCCAAATACTTTTTTAACTCTTACTTACTGTTAATCTTACTTGAATACAATTTTTGGCTACTCTACCACCTCAGACCATCTACAGATAAACCGCTCGATTGGCATTTTGTCTGTTACACTGAGGTCATTTCCATATAAGGAGATGGCAGAGGCGTGGGGGGAGGGGCTATGAGCGGCGACTGAACGAGCTTTTATCAGCTCACACTAATTAAACTGATCCTATAGAGTCACAGGCCGCTGCACACGACGCTCCGACCCCAGACTCATTATGGCCACACCCCCTCATGTAACAGCCACGCCCACTGATAATTTAGCCACGCCCACTGATTATTTAGCCACGCCCACTCCCTCAGTTTACACACTGATCGGCTCCTGACATCACAGACAGGCCGTTTTGTCTTTGTTATATATATTCTATAAGACGATTACGTTTAGACCAGGATTTCAAGACAGTAACAGTAACAAGACACTCACAGCGGATGCCCCAAAATATTCTAAAAGACGTGTGGCGTCCTCTAAACTCAGAGTTTAGATCTAGTCCCAAGATCTAGAACGAACCGTTTTAAAAGGAGCTTCGTTCCAGCTGCTATAACAATAAACTAGTTCAGTAAGTTTGCTTCTTTCATTAAATAAGCTCTGAAACAATCTGAACATCAAATACCTCGATGAAAGTGACGTGAGCAAACTTCAGGTGTCATGACGGTACCATTCCAAATCTCTTTGCGGTTTATGTTTGCAAACCATAATTCCCGTCTTTTTTCGATAATTCCCTTGTTTGAGCTCCTGATGAGTCATTTCCAGAGGAACAGTGAAGAAACGAATCGTTTTATTCCTGTCAGAACGGCTCGACCAGCCAAATACACAACAAAACCTGCCCATGTTTCTCTGATGCTACTGAACTGAAGTCAATCGCCTGCCCGGTGTCATGGCGGCGTAGTTACCGTTGCTATGGGGTCACGTGGTGGTGCAAAACCTCTATTGTACTTATGAATAAATTGTAATCTATTTATTTATCTTGGAAAATCGTGTTTTTTATATATATTTAATATTTTTAGCCAAGCGTGATGAATAAACGAATTATTTATGGATTAAAAACCATTCTGCACTGGAGCTTTGTAACACTTTATTTGTAATTGTGTTTTTATTTGTGTTTATTGTCTAGAGTTTGGATGAATAAAATGTGAAATGTGGGACCAGCCGCTCGAATCTGCAAAATAAATTTACCTACAAATAAAGCGACCAAACCGAACCAGCTCGACCTTAAACTACGGGCGGTTTAGAATGTTGTAATGTCACGTGAACCCAACCTTTTTAATCCTCTTTAATTAAACGTTTTTATCGTTCCAAAACAGTTCGTTTATTTCACTTAAAACGTACCACATACTGTAAGTACACATACGTTCATTTCACTGTACAGGCTCTGCTCTGGAGTCAAAACCCAAACGCCGACACGCCATCGAGTCATGTGACAAAGTAATGAGCTCTGCCTGGCCCTGTGCCAACTCCCCCACCCCTCCCACACACACACTGCACGGGATTGTGGGTAATTGGACTCACTGTAGCAGCTAATGAAGAGATGCCGTAGAAGAGGCGAGATAGAGATGCTCTTAATTGTATCTTGTTTGGTCGTATTAAGGAGATAAGGAACAGTGAGGGAACAACGTCGGATTATTGTTAAACGAGTGTGTATAATCGATTTAATGTAGAATTAGCCCGACATGATGCTAATTAACGACGGGTGACCAATTAGCGCAGGAGTCGGCTCGTGTGGGAGTTTCGGATATTGTCGTGTTTGTTGCATAGACTGTTGTGTTGTCACGATGCTAGGATTTCAAACTTGATTTCGATACTACAGACTCGATACTCAATACAATTCTGAAAAAAACAAACAAAAAAAAACACTCTTTATTTATACAATCGAATGCGATTTTCAACATTAAATAATAGTACTTTCTTTTTATATTAGTCTAAGTGTTCTTATACTGCGTTTTGACAGTTACCACAGATTTCTGACCTGTTTTCCAATTCACTTTTAAACTAGGAAGTTGTGATGTCATCATGTGAGTCCAACGTATTGTTAATTACTATGGCAACAACCAACCCGACTCACACCAGACTGAGCTGTATACGACTCTGAATTGAGTTTTGCACATTATCAATCTGGAGCTCTCACTGAAAGAGCAAAAAAAACGCAGAACGTCACGGCGACTGTTTGAATCTTGATCATTCGAAGCGTCGCAACAGCGGAACAAGACAAAAAATTAAACTTTAGTTAAATTCAGTTGAGAGAAAAGCTCAGAGATTTTCCCATCACTCTAAAACACCTGGATAGATCCGGAGTGATCCACTTTACTTTACAAACCCGTCAAACTTTCATATCATTTTGCGCTTTTGCAATACTGACGTTGAGTTTAGACCAACTATTCTTTTCTTTCACAAGACGTTAGAGATTTTACTCCAGACCGTTCCTCTTTAAGTTACACCTTTTTACTCTTACCTGAGTCATTTCGTGGACCACTATTTTGTACTTCTACTTGAGTATTATTGTAGTAGTTTCCCCATAAACCTTTTAACTCTAACTTGAGTCATTTCTTGGGCCGCTCCTATAAACGTCTACTTCAGTAATTTTAATTTGAAATAACAAATACAAGCTGAAAAAGCTGAGGCGCTCAAAAAGTACAAAATAATTCAAAGCCTTGATAAAATTAAAATCACGCCAACGTGTTTCGGCCCTTCGGCTTCATCAGGACAAACTCGAGATGGTGATCACGGCGCAGATTTAAAGTCATAGGTGTAGATCACATGTTCAGAGTGGGCTGGGACCGTCCCCGGGTGCATGATGGGACATGTAGGCTAAACAGTTTTAGCTACAAGCCATTTACACTACAAGATACAAATAGTACAATTCCCAACAACCAATACATAGAAAAATGCATAGTATAAAAATATATAGTGCAAAAAATACAAAAGTGCTACAGATACAACATGGATAATATATCAGAGGGCGAATCTATTTAAAGCTTGTGGTTTTAAAGGAAGAGGGAGAACTCTAACTCTCCACTGAGTCCTGGACATTGGGAAGCCTTGAGAGTGCAGATCCAGTAGGACTCTTTCTGTAATAGTTTTGTCAGTCTGTCTCCTCCTCTTATTGTTTCTTTAATATGTTCAATTCCACAGATTTTTAGGCTTTTACAGCTGCCGTGGTTGGAGTCTTTGTCATGCAGGGCCGTAGGACACAGGGGGTCGAGGACACAGGGGGTCTCAGGTTCTTACGGCCTGTTTGTGTTCAGTCTGTGTTTCTGTTTGCGTTTTGTTCGGCCAATGTAAAAACGACCACATGGGCTTTCAAATCAGTATATCATATAAGTGGTGTTACAATTAATGACTGTCCTGATATCAGAACTTTGACCTGATGTACTGTCCATGAAAGAGTCCGTCCTCTGTCCGTGTTCACAACAGGGACAGTTCCCACACCTGCAGCAGCCTCAGGGTCCGGCCATGTCTTTTGTGGCTCGTCAAAGCCTGATCTCGTCAGATCTCAGAAGCTAAACAAGGCCGGGCCTGGTCAGGACTTGGATGGGAGACACTGGGAAAATCAGGTGCCACAGGGGGGCGCCAGTAGCAAAAACTGTTGTTGTTTCCTTAGGCAAGGCACTTCACCCACATTGCCTAGTATGAAAGTGGAGTGTTGGTGGAGGTCGGAGGGGCCGATGGCGCAGATGGGCAGCCTCGCTTCCGTCAGTCTGTCCCAGGGCAGCTGTGGCTACAGTAGTAACTCACCACCACCAAGTGTGAAGTGAGTGAAGAATGATCTGTAAAGCGTCTTTGAGTGTCCAGAAAAGTGCGATATAAAACTGATGCATTATTATTATTATTAGTATTATTTTGTTTCAGTGGAGGGAGATGCTGTTCACCAGTTTGTCACTAAGTGTGGGGGGCTTTTCTAAAGCTGATGGTGGGGGTCTTTGCTGTCACTTCTTAATATTCTTCAGTTCTGTTTGATTATTTGTAAGTATTAATTTGAAGTAACGTGACTCTTACTTAAGTACAATTTTGGCTACTCTACCACCTCTACCTACTGCAAAAACAAAATGGTCGTCAAATTCTTCCAAATCTCTATAAAAATCTCCAGTTCGAATTCGGCCGACCGCATCCGACAATATTTCTCCACCATCAACAGTCGGAACATATTTTATTACCACATCTTATCTCCATGGCGACACAGAACATTGGCCCCGTATTTGCCGATGCCCAGAGCCCCGTGCCGAGGTTAAAATGCCTCTAATGTGTTTCCAATGTCACCTCCTCCTCTCCCTCCGTCTATTACCCATCCACCCCCTCTTCACCTGCTCCTCCGCTCCATCCCGCCATTTTATTACCCCCATAAAAGTTTACCTCTCCGTCGTTCTTTACAATCCGTATTGACAGGACAAAAAATCCGACGAAAAAGACGCGAACGGTGATGTCTTTCGCTCCAGGTTCAACATCGGCGTAATCTGGAAATATGGGGGCCCGGAATGGGGACGGGGTGGAGCGTGAAGACAATTAGAGGCGGTGGAGAGGGGCCCGTTGGCGTTACACTATGGTTGAACTCTCCTTGAACTTAAAGGCGGTTGGAGGCGATCGGCGCATCCGCATCTGGTTATTTTAGCTCCGATTTGCGCTAATGCCACAGTTATGGAGCCTGATGGATGTCCGCGGTCACCCCTCGTAATGTCCAACCGGAGGAGAGGAGGAGGAGGAGGGAAAAGAGAGAAGAGAGCTAGAAAGGAAGCAAGGAATCAAGGAGGTTTAAAAGGTGCAGAGTTTAACTTTTCTGGTGGAAGGTCTATGGATACGTCATTACTCTGCCTGAAATGTTCCACAGTGTGACATTAAACAGCTCTACTTTACATTTATTCAATCACAGGTGGTTTTAGAGCTCAAAAATACCTAGAAAAACAGACATTCTGACTGTGAGCGGGGTTGCCTCTCCACAGATCTGACCTGTAACTTGGTCTAGTTTGGGGTCCATGATGATAGAAAGGTTTAATGCCATACTGTGAAACATTCCAGACAAAGCAATAACATCTCCATGGAGAAAAGCGTTTAAAGGACTCTCCAGCAGAAAAGTTACACAATCCCATCTCATTTTTTCAAAGAACCAAATCTTTTAATTTCAAATTTTTATGCATTTTTATACTCGTTAAAGGTCCTAAATTATACAAAATTGACTCTTGTCGTGTTCTAATGTTGTTTTCTCCTCAAAAACAGACCTGGAGTTGTGTTTTGTTTCATTCACATGTTTGAGTAACTCTTTATTATTAGTCTGTCTACATCTCCAAAGCTCCAAACGCTCTGTTCCACCTTGTGATGTCATGAAGTGGTAGTTTTCAAGTGAACAGCTCCTTTTACCTTTAGTTCAACATGTGTGAATGAAACAAAACAACTCCAGGTATATTTTTGATGAGGAAAAAAAAAAAATCATAAAATTGACTTATGTGTCCCCAGATAGAAAATAAACTCGTTCAAATCAAATATAACTTTAAACAATTGTAATGCTGATGTGTTTTTAATTTAAAAAAAAACATTGGACATGAAGCCCCATTTGTGTAACGATTTGGTGTTTGGGTTATTATCCAATCAGAGGGCAGATTGAGCGTCACATGACTCTCTCATGTGGGTTGCAGGTTCAAAGCTGAAATCCAGTGTGTTTAAACCTAAAATGTCTCTGATCTGAACGGTCTCTCCCTAAACCCCAGAGTCAGTGCTAGTGCAGCCTCTGCAGCTCAGGGAGGGAATTCTGGAGGTTCTGAGCTTCACATCAGGCTCTTTTACTCAGGCTTTTTTTTTTTTTAAATTTGCAATTTATTCAGTTTATTTGCACGTTGTTTTTTTTTCACACATAAAATTGATAATAATGTAAAGATGCATAAAATATAATAATAATAATAATAATAATAATAATAATAATAATAATAAAAAGAACAGAGGCAGTCGGGTTACTGCCTCTTGTTCAAGAGTACAAGTTTTCAGGATTTCAGTCGTCTGCTTATTTAAACAGAAAACCACTGAAATCCTTTACATTTTATATTATAGTTACTCCAATCTGATCATAAAAACTTAGCTGGAAATAAAAGTGCAGTCCCTTTTAAATAACATTACAGTCACAAACTAGGTAGAATTAACCTACAATTTTTCAGTTAGTCGCTAAATGGGACCATGATCACAGGCTCCTGAAAATGTGTTGTTTAAATGCATTTTGTTGGTTGGTTTTTTTCCTTGAGTTTTCAAAAAAGACAAAAAAAAAAAAAAAAGATAAGTAAGTTACCTTGTTGATAATATATTCCTGGATGTCTCAAAATTTGCATCAATTAACTTGAGTTTTCAGACAATCTACAAACGGATCGAGCGAGTGTTTGCTAATGTGCGTCACCATGGTAACTGCTGGACATTCCTCCATAGATATACATGCAGTGCCCCCCTTCCGTCCCCCAGCATGAAGTCGCTGCAAAGTATCTAAACCGTGAAAGAAGCTCCAAAACGTGCGGGATTTACGATATTCAGCACATCATTTCAGATTCACTTTTCAGGCATTGGCCGTGTTTGTTTCCACGAATATTTCGCGAATGTCCCTCCTCGGCCCCTAACAGACTCTTTAGCACAGACACAGCTGCTCTCCTCGTCTTCTGGTCACCCTCCGCTCACTCGCTCCCCTCCTCCTCCTCCCTCTCTCCCCATCATCTCTCCATCCTGTGCCACACGACTTTCAAGATGTTTTCCCCTCTCCTGTGCTTGCGCCCGAGTGAGGAGGCCATCTGCTTTTGGGCCGGCCCGTCACGGCTCCTCTTACGGGGGCGATGGAGGCGATGAAATGATGATGCGATTTCGGAGGAGGGGAGGAGAGAAGAGGGAAGGGGAGAGCAGAGGAGGAGGGGAAGAGGGGACGCCGGTATGGGGTAGTGTGTCCTCTGCTGTCAGTCACGCAGGGAGGAGGGCGGACGGAGGTGATGGAAGAGGCCGGGGAGAGCACCAGGCAGGGACCACGGGCCAGAGCGGAGGTGCTTAAGACGGGAGCTGGTTTATGTTGCAAGGCAAAGTCGTAAGCAGGAGGATTCTGGGTAATATGGTTTTGTCCCTTAATAGAAAATTAGGAGACACTTTATAATATACTTTAATTCAACTTAAAGAGGCGGTAACACTTCTGTGGGGTATTAACTCTAACACATCACATATTTAGATCACCATGTTCCTTTTATTGTTTTGAAAATGCTATATTCACCAAAAACAATTTATTAACATATGCAATTAGTTTCAGTTTTGTTTTTGTCGCTCCCCCTTCAGAGCACGATCACAACACAACCAGCGTGTATCCGCTAATGAAACTCCTGCACATCACATCCGGTTTGTGAAGTTGTAGTGTTCAGTTTTGCATCATGTTTTTGTGTATTTATGGAGAATTGTCGCGTGGGAGTGTGGGTGACGTTGGCTTGTGGGCGGAGCCTTGTACAGACTTGTACTTCTAACCATATGGAGAGTCTGAATAGGGCCCAGTATAACGCAAGATTACTGAAACAGATTACAGGATGAGATCTAAAACCTTTTCCTGCATGTTTTTGATGAGGGGACATTAAAACATGGCAGAAAACGGCAAAAGTTGATTTTGCGTAACACCATGTTTAAGTGTATAATATGTGTTACATTATGCAAAATTTACTTTTTTGAGCTTTTAACCCTGATATAATATTGTCCCCTCTTCAAACACATGCCTGGAGTTGTATTTTATTCGCTCCATCTAAGCCCCATAAAAACACACAATGTTGAATTTCCCAGGTTTGTGACGTCACAGGTAAAAGTCCTGCTGTTTTAAAATGTTCAAAATCCACATTTCTGCCGTTAAATCAGGTTCAGTATCCGGTATTACCACATGACATCACAAGGTGGAACAGAGTGTTTTCAGTTTGAGAGAAGAACTCAGTGAAAATCTGCAGGTTTGTGTGTTAAACGTGTGAATGAAACAAAACACAACTCCAGGTGTTTGTGACGAGGAAACGACATTAGAACAGAACAGAAAATAACGTAATATGGGCCCTTTAAAGCCTGAATCATTCTTAAAGGTGCATTATGTAACTTTTTCGGTTAGGGGTCCGTCACCTGCTTGTTTCTATGGATACGTCATTGCTCTGCCCAGAATGTTCCACAGTGTGACTTTAAACAGCTCTTCTTTACATTTATTGAATTACAGGTGGTTTTAGAGCTCAAAAATACCTAGAAAAACAGACATTCTGACTGTTAGCGGGGTCGCCTCCACAGATCTGACCTGTAACTTGGGCTGGTTTGGTCTCCATGAAGATAGAAAGGTTTAATGCCATACTGTGAAACATTCCAAACAAAGCAATAACATCTCCATTAGGCGTTAAACGGAGCCTCAGTAACGTGTCCAGTGATTTTGTAATTAAGACTAAATCAGCATTTGAATTGTTATCAGTTTAAAATGAACAAAATGTAAAATTTTTATCTAGAAATTGTATACCAAAAAATCATATTTGCCCTTAAATAATCTTGTGTTTAATGGGTGTTAAAGTGCTCATTTTACGCTATTTTCTGATCTGTTTATAATGTCATTTCCTCATCACAAACACCTGGAGTTGTGTTTTGTTTCTTTCACACATGTTTAACACACAAACACAGACTTAGGCTGAGTTCCACCTTGTGATATTGTGTGCTAATATAGGAAGAGCTCTGTTGCGTTTTTAAACTCCACACACTGGACTTAAGGTAAAAGGACTGTTGACTCAAAAACTACTGCTTCATGAAGCTAAAACACTGGATTTTGAGTTTTGGAGATGTAGACAGACTCATAATAAAGGATTACTCAAACATGTGAGAATGAAAGAAGGTTGTTATTCCACTCTTTTCTCTTTTAATGTTAATTTTATGATGATTATTATGTTTTGATTTGTTTGTATTGTGGTTTTAATGTCTTTCTTATTCTGTAAAGCACTTTCAATGACTTTGTGTAAGAATTGTGCTGTACAAATATGAGAATACTTGCCTTGACTTACGCATGGCAAAGATTTTTTAATATTTGAGGAGTTGGAGGAAGTGTCCGGGGTGAAGGAAGTCTGGAAGTCCCTGCTTAGACTGTTGCCCCCGCGATCTGGCCCTGGATAAGCGGAAGAAAATGGATGGATGGACTTACGCATGTTTTTTTGGAGGTAACAACATTCTAACATGTCTTTAAGCTCACGAGAGTCCATTTTATTTAATATAAGACCTTTAAATGCAGTAGTCCACGTTTTTGCATCCTCTCTCTTCTCTCCTCCCCCCTTCCACCTGCTCCCTGCCCGGGCAGCTCCCTTTCATCACCTGCCAGCGGACGCTCCTGTCAGGGGGGTGAGGAGCGATCTGACCCCAGCGGGAGGCTCCGTCCCCCGGCCACGCCGCGTCCCGCTGCCCGCCGAGAGGCCGTGTCCGCGGAGGGCCGTGAATGGAGTTGATCATGTAAAGCTCGAAGCTGCCGGCTCAGATCTGCGTCCAGGCGAGAGAGTGACCTATAAAAGCGAGCGCGCAGAGGGGCGTGCTGCGCCGCTGTCGGCCATGTTGGACAGGTCTACACGGACGACATCACCACGTACGGGAATAGCCTCTGCGCTAATGTGTGCAGATAACAGCTGTGAGGATTATTTTAAGATTCAGCGTTTACAGTGGCTCAGGGGCGACAGTCGCTCAGTCGGTGGAGTGTTTGTCCACTGAGCTGAAGGTTGGCGGTTCGAATCCCATAAACATCTCCACATAAACATCATCGGTAGAGTTTGGTTAGGTTAGGTCGCTTTATTCGTACTGTAGGTAAATTTGTTTTGCAGATTTGAGCGGCTGGTCCCATTTCACATTTTCATTCATCCAAACTCTACAAAATAAACACTTACTGATTTATTTATTTGATTGGGACAGAGTTAATGGACAAACATGACACAACATGAATGTAAACACCCCGGATTGTAGCCTAAGGCTCATTTCCATCCGTTGTCCCAAAGGGCTGGGGTCACAGGGGCCAAACAATAAAATATTGCACACCCGCTCATTGCACAGTTCCCATTAATTTGCAGTCAATCTGGCCACACCTTCAGTACATAAAGACACAAATAAAAACACAATTACAGATAAAGAAAGAATGGTTTTGTTCCATAAATAATTCATTCATTCATCACGCTTGGCTAAAAATCACAATAAATATGAAATATATAAAAAACACAATTTTCCAAAACAGGGTAATAAAAGCTGTCATTGTGTCCTTGGGCAAGACACCCAGTGTCTGCGTACTCTGGTGTGTGAATGGGTGAGTGGTTTCTTCATGTAAAACACTGTATAAAGCGCTGTATAAAAATGTGAGTATTTACCATTTACAGTGTGAAATCTGAGGACGGGGCCAATATTTCTCTAAAGATGAGGCACGAGTTCAACTTTGTCGCTGTTATTTCATCGAAGAAACACAAGTACAAATTCATACAGGCTCTGTTCACGCTGGATTCGTCTTCACAACCTGCCAAAGATTTCCACGAGGGACGGGACTCGAATCGCGTCTTCGATTTCACTCACAGGCAGTTGGTTGGAACTGTCGATCTGCCAAACTTAACGGAAGGCTACAGTGACATATTTTTTTTAATTTTTTTATTTTTTAGTTAAGTTACACAAATTAATATACACACATGCATTTATAAAAAAAAAAAAAGAATACAATGACATGTAGATGAAGAAAACCGGGCCATTTTCTCAGTTTTCTCAGATTTTGTCAGAGTTCGCTGACAGAGCCCAGAGCCCGGTTTTGCGACGTAAAAGCGTGAATAGAGCCCGTTAAAGTGGATTCTCACGATTTTCCACTCAGCAGCGGACGGACCAATCACAGAACAGCGTGGAGGACTGTGTGGAAGTCAAACGTGAAGCGCCAAAATGAACCAAAGGAAAAAAAAATGGCGACACGTCAACCTATTTAAGCAAAAATACTGAAAAGGTATAATTTGTGCATTTGTGGACTCGAATATCAAATATCGAATAAACTTCTCCAATACTTAACAAAATGTGAATCTGGTGACAGGTAACTTTTCTTGTGAAGGGTCTATGCACCTGTCTGTCTTCATAAATGTTCCACTGTATGGCATTTTACATTTCTATTGCATTTATTCCTTCAGATTTTTATTGCTAAAACCTCAACAACATTGTTCCGGACCTCTTATATAACTATTATTTTCTGCATTTATATTTCTGCTTTTCACTTACTTATACATATACATTTATTGCCATTTATTTAGAAGTGTTTTTACCATTTTTATATTTTTTAACTCTTGTTATTATATTATATTGTGATTCTTGAGCTACTGTGTCTATCTCCTTTCCTTTGTGGATCAGTAAAGTCTGTCTAAGTCTAAGTCTAATAAAAGTTCCATAGTGCACCGGAACTAAAGCCCATAATCCAGAGGACGAGTTCGCGGTGTGATTTGCCGCAGACTAAAAACACCTGTCCTCAAATCAAACTGAAACTGGAGCTAATCACAAAAGTAGAGAATGGGCTGAACTGTAATGACTGAAATAAATGAGTGAAGCAACACTGGAGCTCTTAGTGCCATAAAAACGCTCCCTTATGGCCCATTAATTATACAGCGGTGAATCTCATCTCCACCGAGCTCCTACAGCTTCGAAAACAGGAGGATTTCAGCAAAAGATGATTGTCACTGTCAGAATTCTTTGTTTTATATTTCAAATGTGATTCTACGCTTCCACATCTTCATAAATTCCAAGTTTTATCTTTATAAAAAAAAGAAAAGTAAAGCTCCATTGGACCTGAAGTTCAAATAAAATCAGTTTAGTCTTTGGGTTCGTCCCAAGACTAGATGTAAAAGAAGAGACAATTCCAGTTTATAATGATAATTCTACTGTTAAGGCATTTATTTATTTATACTTATTGAACTAGAATATGACATTTTGACATATTTATAACTTTAATCTTTTAATCTTGCTCAAACTTCCTGGCCTCATCAGGTGCAAGTGCTCACCTGTGTTCCTCAGATTCATTTTAAAATAAATAAAGTAAGTAAATGAGATCCCTAGATACTTGAACTCCTCCACTTGAGGCAAGGACTCTCCACCCACCCGGAGAGGGCGAGATTTACCGTCAATCTACGTTTCTACGTCAATCTACCCAGCTGAGGTGGCTCGGGCATCTGTTCTGGACGCCTTCTTCGGGAGGTGTTCCAGGCATGTCCCACCGGGAGGAGGCCCCGGGGAAGACCCAGGACACGCTGGAGGGACTATGTCTCTCGGCTGGACTGGGAACGCCTTGGGGTCCCCCCGGAGGAGCTGGAGGAAGTGTCCGGGGTGAAGGAAGTCTAGGAGTCCCTGCTTAGACTGTTGCCCCCGCGACCCGGCCCCGGATAAGCAGAAGAAAATGAATGGATGGAAGTAAATGACTTCAAATGACTTCACGACAATAGAAACATAATTGTTAGTGGCTGTTGTTTCAATCATTTCTATTAACGTCACTTTATTTGTTCTTGAGGGTCAGTTTAAGCACAGTGAAATACAATAATAACAGAAAAGCACAAACAAATGTCTCAGCTCAGCAGGTGGAGTCATCAGATCCAGTGTCAGGGAAGTTTGAGGAGAGTAACCTCCCTAAGGAGAGAAGTGTCTGTGTCCTGCAGTATCACATCAGCCTCTAGGGGGCGTTACATGAACTCTGGACACGAGCGAGCGTACTTTTACCGTATGTATCGCTTCAGTCCTAAGTGCACCAGCAGTTGGGGTCCTTGTGCCGTGGAGGTGGTGCTGCACTATGTAACATTTCTGCTGTGAGGTCTGCTACCTGCTTGTCTCCATGGAGATTTCATTTCTTTGCCTGGAATGTTCCACAGTATGGCATTTAACGTACAAAGTGTAACAGCACCTGGCAGGTCAAACGTTGTTTAATTTGTTCTTTTTTTTTTCCAGTTAATTGTATTTCAAGTAATTGTAATCACATAAATAAGATGGACATGTTTAAAGTCATACCATGGAACATTCCAGACAAAGCATTAACATCTCCATGGAGACGAGCAGGTAGCTGACCTTCCACCAGAAAAATTACATAGTGCATCTTTAACATTTTTAAAGGTGCACTGTGTAACTTTTCTGATGGATCGACCGCTACCGTCTTGTCTCCATGGAGATTATTATTATTATTGCTTTGCCTGGAATGTTCCGTGGTATGACTTTAAACATGTCCATCTGGCATTTATTCATTACGGCTGTTTCTATTACTTAAAACTACAAGAATTCCTTCAGTGAACAGGGCCGACTCTCCACAGATCTGACCTGTAATGTAGCGTAGTGCTGTAAGCTGCTTGTCTCCCTCATGACAGATAGGTTTAATCTATACTGTGGAACATTCTAGACAAAGCAATCGCATCTCCATGGAGACAAGCAGGTGACGGACACTCCTCTTTCTTAAATCTCTTGTTATTTTTTGCTATTTTCTACTTTAGAATTTATTATTACTATTTCTCTTTTGTTTTTATAATATACTGAGCTACTGTGTCCAAGTAATTTTCCTTTTGGATCAATAAAGTCCACTAAAATGTTCCGCAGTGCTCCTTCAGTATCCATGCAGTGTTACTGGCCTGTGTTTGAGGTTGTGCGGCTGTTGTTTACCCGTCTGCCAGGTCCCTGTGCCCGACGGGAGGTGTCTGGGTGTCGCCTCCATCAAAACAAACGCACCTAAACTCCAGAGAACAGGCGCACTAAAGGTTACACCTGCCACGGCGTACAGGTGCGGAGAGCTGGACACCTGCGAGGACTCTGCTCAAGAGCAAAGTCAGAGGGACAAGGGTGAAAGAAAGAAGAGAATAAATTAAAATGTTTAAGGGACTAGCGTAACACACATAAACATCAATATAAAAGCATCTGGAAGTTCTAGTATGTGGGAGTAGAGTTTTGTTTTAAGATAAAGCCCCAGTATGTAACTTTTTAGACTAAAATAACGGCATGTTTTTTTCCATTTTGGTTCTGTTTATTGCACTGAATGTGTCCATGTGAAAGGACGATCACATGGAGGTGGCGCTCAGATGGCATTTTGCGTTCGGATACCGCGGCGATCTACGATGGGTGAGTACAGTGGCATGAAAAAGTATCTGAACCTTTTGGAATCTGGATTATCCTCATTGAAAAAATGAAAACCTATAAATGTTTGGGTGGTTTTAGTTAAAGCAGACACTGTTTTTTCATCTGTGTGATTTTGACAAAGATCAGATCACATTTGATGGTGATTTTATGCAGAAATGCGAGAAATTCCAAAAGGTTCAGATACTTTTTCATGCCACTGTACATTTGCGAAGTACCCGGAGTGCGCAGGGATGTTTTATTCTGAAAATACTCCAGATCTGTCAGTTCTGCGCGTCTGATTTCCTGTTTTGCTCGTGTGATTTTGTCAGCTTGACGTCAGAGAACGCTGCGGTGTCCGGCGAAGACAGACTTGAGCTGTTCTGGCAGAAGGTGCTTTCTTTTGGCCAGGTGCGGCAGGTGGAAGAAACTGGACCTGACACACGGGCAGATCTGGCCCAAGCTTAAGATCTGAATCCATTTTAGTGGAACGATCTTCTGGATGATTGATAAACGTCAAATATGGAAAACACAGGTGAGGGTTTGGGAAAAAGGCAAAACCGTTACATTATTTCATGAAATGTAAATAAAGGGCAGACGAACGTAAGGTTTTTTGTTCGTATCTGCTCCTTTCTGATCCTGTAAATGCCTTTTGACCTTCTGTTATTTACATTTACATTTATGTTTTGTTAATCATTGTGCTGCTGCGCTTTTTCATGAGGAACAAATAAAAACATGAAATTAAATGAAATTTCAAAGCCCAGGTTCACCGTTCACAGAAAGATCATCTAATTATTCCTGATTATCCAAATTAACATTGTTTTTATTGTCATCGAATAATTGAAACAAGGTAGAGGAGTATTTTTAAAGGAAGAAACAGACAGAAATAGAATAAACAAAAAGTGAATCAAAATCTGGAGACAAATACCCCACAAACCCACCTCCAAATTAACCTCGAAATAATTCACTGTGATGAGTTTAGAAACGCTTTCATCGACTTTCAGAGGCCAGAGTGGAGTTTTCTGTAAACAACTAGCATGCTAACAGCGCACCAGAGTTACTTCCTGGTTTGTGGATGATACAAATCTACAAATCTCTCTCCATCTCTCACTCTCTTTCTTCATCTCTTCTCTCTCTCCCCACACCCTCTCTCCCTGTCTTCACCCCCTCTCTACGCTCTCACACCATCTCCTCTCCTCTCTCTCTTCACCCTGTCTCTTCTCTCTCTCTCCTCACCTCCTCTCCACTCCCGTCTCTCTCCCAACACTCCTCTTTCCTTTCTCTTTCTCCTCTCCTCACCCCCTCCTCTCGCTCTCGTCACCCTCTCCCCTCCTTTCTCTCTCCTCAGCCCCCCTCTCTCTTCACCCCTCTCTCCTTTCTCTCTCTCCCGACACCCCTCTTTCCTTTCTTTCTTCTCTCCTTTCTCTCTCCTCACCCCTCTCTCCTTTCTCTCTCCTCAACCTGTCTACCCACACCTCTCCTCAAACCTTCCTCTCCTTTCTCTCTCTCCTCACCCCGTCTCTCTTCACCCCTCTCCTTTCTCTCTCTTCACCCCTTTTCCTCAACCCTTCTTTCTTCACCCTCTCTCCTCTCCTCTCCCCACACCCCTCTCTTGTCTCCTCTTCCCACCCCTCTCTCTCTTCACCCCTCTTTCTCTCTGCTCACCCCTCTCTTCTTTCTCTCTCTCCTCTCACCCCCTCTCCTCTCTTCATCCCCTCCTCTCTCTCTCCACACCCCTCTCTTCTTTCTCTCTCTCCTCTCACCCCCTCTCCAGCCTTTTGCCTGCCAGCGACTCAAGCTGGCCCTTGAGCCTGGAGCCAGTCAAACAGCTTGGATCGCGGTGGAGTTCGCAGGCCAGCTGATCCCCTCCACACTGCCTTCTTCCCCCACTCTTCAGGACAACATTTCACTTTCTTTTGAGGCTGAGCTGCCAAAAATCACTGCTCCAAGAAACACAAAAACAAGACACAGGAACCAAAATAGGCCCTGTGTTAGATTAATGCTTCTGAAACCACTTTTGGACACACTTTGGTAAATCACTAAATCCATAAATAATTTAATGAAGAAAAGAAATAACTTAACTTGAGCAGAGTGTGAGGGCTCCCCCTGCTGGCGCACTGAGGAGTGAAGCAGCTGAGGTCAGAAGATGTGAGGGTTTCATCCTGCTGCTCCTACCCCTCCTCTCCTTCTCCCTCTCTCCTTCTCTTTTTACCTTGTTTGGAGTTTCCTGGGCGGATCCTAATGACACTCACCTGCTGAGCCCCACCGCTGATCCTCATCTGCCAATCACCTCCTGCAAAATGAAAGCCCTGCTGACCTTCTCTCCAGTGCCAGATCGTTCTGTCATTTAAGTGCACCTTTGATTGGAGTCAGCGTCATCTTGTTTTCCTCCTGTAAGTCCGAGCTTCTGCCCACCTCCTGTCTGCAGCCGACCTGGACCCGTCCAGCCCCCTGGAATCCATTTCCCCACCAAGACGTTTTTTTGCCTGCATATTTGGGTCCGTCCGTTGTGATTCTTAACAGAAGAACAACCTGCCAATCATATGAGATTATTTTACTGATGCGAGGCCTGTGCCCAAAGTCCCATTGAAATAGAGGCTCATTGGTCATAGAGCCTTGTTGAAAACATTCAGAATGAAGCCTGTGGCGTCTGTCTTAATTCATTTCTACTGTTAAAGAACACATATTGTGCTTGTGTTTGCTAAATACCTATAATCTATGACTCCCGTGGATCATTCTGTTATAACTTGCAGATTTTAAATCGTAATATTAATCTAAAACAACTTTAAAAGAAACAAGTGTGCCGGCCTCTACGTTAAAAATCTGTGGTGTCCAGTGGGAGCTGACGTCACCGTAAACATCATAACAAAGAGTCATGAAGTTGTGGGCACCTTCTATGAGCAGCTGCAGGCAGCTCTGCGTCGCACTGATGTGATTGAATGGAGAAGCGAGTTTGGCATATGCCGGTGGAGGTGAAAATGGGGATTGATCGGCAAAATGGTGTGTTGAAAATAAGTGATTAAAGATGCTCAAACGTGCACGAATCTCTCCATGTTTAGATGAGTAAATGGTGAATGGAAACAACTGTAACATGGTTAAAAGCTCTGACAAGTCAATTTTTGCAGAATAGGTTTGCTGCTTTTAATACAAAAAAAACAAACAAAAAAAACTTGGAGCGAAATACATCCAGTTAAGAGTTTGGTGCTCCTCACCTTTATTCTGTGAAAACCACTATGGTTGTCAGTCAA
Source organism: Taenioides sp. WSHXM2023 (assembly GCA_029959045.1). NCBI lineage: Eukaryota > Metazoa > Chordata > Actinopteri > Gobiiformes > Gobiidae > Taenioides > Taenioides sp. WSHXM2023. The sequence continues at coordinate 33,017,155 of CM057089.1, forward strand.
CTAAAGTTTTCCTCATAATTAGCCGTGTTCACTTTGATAAGAACCCGACCATGAGTGTTTCTGATTGGCTAATCCATCTGTCAGTCAAAAAGTCTACTTAATGCAAGCGCCACAGACATGGACTTTTATTTCCATGCCAGGCATCGTCCCTCTTCTCAGTTTTGACAACTGTACTTTTAAAACGATTATCAACATTGAATACGTGAGCAGTATAAAACAGTCGGGTGTTAGATGTGTGGCAGGAGCAGCTCTGCCTCTGGGGGAAACTGAAGCTTTTAAATACTTGCAGGTCGAGACGTGTCGCTGTAGCTCCAGGTCCATCCACTGTAAAGTCCAGGATACTGTTTAAGCAGCGCTTGGAACTGGAGACCACAACTTCTGCTCCACAGTTGCCCCTCTGAAATAACCTGATTACTGCTGAACACAAACATGAGCACGGCCTAATCACACTGGAGCTCGCTCTGAAACGCGCCTCTGATTTCTCTGATTCCGTCACATCGTCTCATTGAACTCTTTTGCCTAATTTCCAAACTTTTCTTTTCAGATTGCCCTCGCACATCACAGAACACTGACAGTCGTGTTTGTAGTGTGTCTCTCATCTCTGCTCTCTTTCTATCATCTATCCCTCTCTCTCATCTCTCCATCTCTGGGTTTGTGTCTATGGCAGCCATCTGCATCTCCACACATCCTGGTGGTGATTATGATGAAGCGTGCCGTCGTAATTGAGCCAGGCGCGCGCTGGGAATTGCACCAGCAGCCTGTTTGGGCGCACAGCTGGGCCGCCTCTAATGGACTAATTGATAGACTCTGCCAGTCACTAGTGGGTTCAGAATTAAAACTCAAATTATCATCATTAGGACGGCCGCTAATTGCCGCGTCGAACGTGCGAACACTGTTTTTGTTTTTCATTATAAAATTACACCAGTTATATTTCCTCTCATCAGCTGCACACAAGAGGACATGATTTGAGGAGCACTGATTGTGTTGTTTTTGTCAAATTTGGATTTTTTTCCTTTTTGTTAGAGAAACTAATTCTGTAAAACTCACTGAAACAGAGAGTTGTCAGTGCTGTGATGACTTGTATACTTCTTTACAGTTTTTGTGTGTGGAATTTGCCTGGGGCCCTGAATATGAGTTCAGATGGGTTTGACTGACAGGTGGGAAACGTGTTCAAAACAAAAAGCTGCTGAAGAGGAAAAAAGGAAAATATATACAGGACAGTCATGGATCTAGAACTTCGTCCTGGTGCCTGCTTAGTAATATTAAAATAATAATAATAATAATAATAATAATAATAATAATAATAATAATAATAATAAATGATATTAAATAATAATACATAATAAAATAATACATAATAAAAATAAAATAAATAATAAAAATATATTAAAAATAAAATAAATAATAAAAATATATAAAAAATAAAATAAATAATAAAAATATATTAAAAATATATTAAAAAAAAATAATGCATTAGTCTTATACCACGCTTTTCCAGACGCACAAAGTCGCTTTACAATTTTGGGCATTATTCTTTCACTCCAAATCCGTGGTGGTAAACTACTGTTTTAGCCACAGCTGCCCTGGGACAGACTGATGGAAGCGAGACTGCACCAATCTGCACCATCGGCCCCTCCGAGCGCCACCAAAACTCACGCACGCTCCACTTTCTTACTACACAATGTTGGTGAAGTGTCTTGTGTCTCACCCTGAGCGCCTGAGCGAGCGGCTGCTGAGGTTTTACCTGAAAATGACTGCCTTTTTAAGTTACTCGTGTTTGCACTTTATTTTATTTTTATTTACTTTATCCATCCAATAAAACACACACCATGTTTTTTTAGCATGATTGTTGTATAAAGTCTAAAATAATAATAATAATAATAATAATAATAATAATAATAATAATAATAATAATAATAATAATAATAATTTCCCCTGTGGCACCTGATTTTCCCAATGGTCTCCCATCCAAATACTGACCAGGGAACTCAAAATTTTAGAATTTAAGGATTTTTTTTTTTTTTAGCTTTGTAAGATTTAGCATAGCCCCCACTCAGCTGTAGCTGCCATCGCTCTGATTGGTCAGAAGTGATCATGTGGTGCACTTTCTGATGTCACATGGGTGGGCGGAGCTCTAGTCCCTATTGAGAGAGTAAAGAAAAAAAAATCTTTGGCATTATGCGCCAGTGAAAACAACAACAGCATCTTTGGTTCATCTTCCAGATCTTATACTTCCATAAGCTAACAACTAGCATGCTAACTGTGGACTTCATGTTTGTCAGACAATAAAACACTTTCATATTAGATGCAGGCAGTACACATCAGACTTATTTAGAGCTGCGTATACAATAAATCTGTATTTGAGCAGAGTGTATGTTGCCCCACTGTAACAAATCCAGTACAGGGGCTTTAAAATGAAAGCGGCAGATCTGAAGGACATGACAAGGTCCCTCATGTTGTTGTACATGTCCACACTGCAGTCTGTCACCGAGCAAAAAAGATGCTTATTGTTCCAAACAGAGAGAGAGAGAGAGAGAGAGAGAGTGCCGGAGGGGAGGAGAGTCCAGTCCTGACCGGTCCAGATCTGTGCAGCCTTCACCCTTCACATGTCACCCAGCGTGTGCTACAGAAGCCCGTAAGTGACATGTTCTTTTGGTTTGGACTTGAGGAGCATCGTGTCCTGTCCACACGGTTCTGGGGAAACGTCAGTGTCAGTTCCATCGACAGATTCTGTTTCAGTGAAAGACCCGGCGCCTCACACATGTGTCCGCACTGTTCATGTGACTGGGCTTCAGTGCTTCAGTGGATTATCACTCCGTGGAGTATTAGTCCTCCACAGTTTGTATTAACTGAATGTGGCATTATACAGTTTGGACATTTCATTTGGTCAATAGGTGGCACTAGAGCACGTGCTGTATGAGCACGCTGGATTCTCTTCCCTGACCTCTGACCTCTGACCTCCAGGGGAGCTGCACTACCCTCCTCCTCCTCTTGTTTGTAGAAATGTTGTGGTGTGGTTGTGTACTTGAGTGCAGAGCTGTGCGTTTGTACATCCACAGTGTGTGTTTAGTGCCTGGTAGACTGTCTCATTCATTCATGCTCACAGTTAAAAGTAGGTTTGTATTTTCAAATAACTTAATAAACAAAACAGGTTCACTGACTTCCACATTTAGAAAAATGGGAGCTGACGTGTAAGGTGGCCACGGTCGACATTATGACATCTTGAAAATAAGCGACTAAAGATCGCTCAAACATGCACGAATCACTCCAAATACAACTTTGGGTGGGTAAATGAGAAGAGGAAACTATAACATGGTTAAAAGTTATAGAATAGGTCAGTGTTGTAGAATAAATCGTAGTCTGAGAGTTGAAGAGAAGAGACATGAGACAGACACATGTAATGTAAAGTCAATTGAAAACAGGTCGATGGAGCCAGATGCGCCCCCATGAACACTTCCTATTTGGATTGCGGCGGTCTGTGCTCAGAACACGAGCGCAGTTTCTGTTATTTCTATGGACCCGACCTATTAGCCACCTAGCCTGTGTTACGAGGTGTGAGTGATGCTTGTTGTGAGCGGATAGGTGCACAGTCCCATTCATCAGAGATCGTTTATCTCTCCCTCGGCGGTGGCAGCTTTACAGTAAATACCTTCTGTCCCCTAATTTCCTAATGATGTGGATAATGGCGGAGAATGGAGTGTCATTAGCATCAGTCTGTCTGCGCGGGCCCCGATGAGAAGTGATGGGCCCCAGCTGTTCCTCCTCCAGACCCCCGCCGCACCCCAAAAAAACCGGCACCAAGAACCCACCCCGCCCGCACCAACCTAAAAACAACCGTGGCACCAGCCAGTTCTGGACAGATGATTTGGCAAATACCCAATCTATGTGGAAGTCGTTTTTTGTGCGCCAAAAATGTTGCTAATGTTGTGAACACTAGGGGGCAGCATTTGAAGTAGTCCTATTGATGGCATACATACTTTGCAGTTACTTTTCTATGTATTTCTTACATTACACACTTAAGTCATATTGTAATGTTGTTAGCTCTTCAAAAACCTGGAGTTGTGTTTTGTTTCATTTACATATGTCTGAATAACTCTTTATTATTAGTCTGTCTACATCTCCAAAGCTCAAAACGCTCAGTTCCACCTTGTGATGTCATGAAGTGGTAGTTTTCAAGTGAACAGCTCCTTTTCCTTTTGCAATTCCAGGACTGAAATGATCCAAATGATTCCACTGAAGGTGTGTGGAGTTTAAAAAGAATGGAGTTTTATTTTCTTAGTATCAGGTTGTGCGTATTAGCATGCTAGTTGTTAAAATCGGGTACCGTGCCTTTAAGAGTGCTCTAGGTCACTTTTCTGAGGGAAGAGAACTTTTCTGCCTGTCACCATGGAGATGTTATGGCTTTATCTGGAAAGTTCCACAGTAGGGAAGAGACAATAAACAATATCATTTATTGTGATTAAAAGTGTTGGCAATAACCGTTTGTGGAACATTTTATATAATCGTGATAATCGCCAACAAAGAGAATCGCCATAAATCACCAAAACGGGTAGAAAAAATCCACTCTGCTAGAAGTTGTGGAACTTATTCATAACATTAAAATGATAATTATTCATGTCCATAACATTCTTAAATCCTGATATAATCGTTAATCACAAATATTTTGACCATGCCAATAGTGACACCAAATTTGAATATTGTCTCATGCATATTCCACAGTACGGCATTAAACTTATGCCATTAAAAACCGTATTGACCAACTTATCTGGTGTTTGGCTAAAACTAAATAGGTTGGCGCTCCAAAGAACTTGTCCTAGTGGTGTGACGAAAAACAACTCCAGGTCTGCTTGTGCTGAGGAAAAAATATTATAACAGAAATCAGACAATAGCGTAATATGGAACTTTTACCCACTAAATCAGCAGAATCCCTGGATGTCTTCTGTACAGCTCCAGCTCTGCCTCTGCGTCCATGGGGCTGTCTGCTGTGTACCGTCTGCATCTAATTATAAAGCGTTTTATTGTCTTAGTATCAGGAAGTGTGTGTTAGCATGCTAGTTGTTGTTAGCTTAACTCATGGCGGTGAATAATGAGGATGGTCTGAACGCAGAAGGTAAGTGAGGAAGAACTTTGGACCACCGCAAACTAAAATGCACTAGTCTTTTTAACGTTTTTAAAATGAGGTACCGTGTCTGCGAGAGTATGGAACTTTTCTGAAGGAAGGGAGAACTTTTCTGCCTGTTGCCATAGAGATGTTTTTGCTTTATCTGGAATGTTCCACAGTATGACATTAAACTTATCTGTTGTATCACAAAACACAATTCAATGTATGTTTGCGATGAACATAACACAGAATACACAAAATACCGTACTATGGGACTTAATTGTGGTATTGGCAAAAAGCTCTGAGTGCAGCGTGACAACAGCGCTAACTCGGACTTTGTTTACTCTGCAGAATTAGCCACGAGCCCCGAGGATGTGTGAGAGAAAAAGTGACAAAGTGGAAAAATAAAAGTGTCAGAAATCAAGATCATTATATATTTGAGTCTAATACTTAAGTCCTTGAAATCTCTTATTTTTGTTGAGAAGTGTAAATAGTAGGGGTGGGGCGAGACACAATTTTCACGAGATTGGATCCACGAGAACGAGACAAGACGAGATTTTGACGTCATTTATCAGTTAATAAGAAGCGCAATCCATTTCACAATTTTGGCTTCACTATTTTTATTTTGCTATTTTCACTATTTTTTATTTATTTTATGTAATACTTTAGCGGTCATTGTGGTCCTGCTTTTTGGAACAAGAATGTATAAATCACCAGCTCTTAACTCGTTTTAGTCCAAGCCAAAGGTAAATTCAAGGGGTAAAATCTCACGAGATCATTTTTCTCATGTTTGCTCGATCTTGTGGCAATTTTGTCTCGTGAGATCTTGTCCCATCCCTAGTAAATAGTCTTTTATTAGTTATTTTTTGCACTTGTACTGTAACAAAACTGAGTAGCCTTGATCTACTTTGCGGTTTCGGACTGGTGTCGGTATCAGTGAGAGCACTAAGACCAAGTATCTGTATCTTATCCTCACAAAAACACTACTTTTACCCACTAAATCGGCATAATAAATCCCTGGGTGTCTGGTGTACAGCTCCGGCTCTGCCTCTGCTTCCATGGGGCTGTCTGTCTGGCTGCTCTTCATTAACAGTCTGCTCCACTCTTCTGCCATCAGCCTCTGGAACATGTCACAATTAGCAGTGATCATCTCGCGCTCCTTTTTCCAACAGATTAATTTAAGCGCCGTCTTATCTCCGGGCCTCACTTGTCCCGGGCGCACGCAGCTCGCAGTCAAGACGAGGTTTTGATAATCTGTAAAATGGCCGCCAGGATGGTTAGAATGGGAGTTAATCATTCGGAAAAATAGACAAGAATAAAACGGAATAACTTTTGTCCCATTCCCTCGTCGGCCTGTTCTCGGCCTTTTGGGTGGTTCGTTAGTCGGTTTGCAATATAACTTCAAATTCGCATAAAGTTCATTGGTCAGGTGAGACTAGCTGGAGAAATGGCGATTAAAGGCCCTGTACACAATTGTTTTTCCATGTATTTAAGCAAAATGTCTCATCCCAGTACAGACGTGTTGTATATGCAGCTCTTGAGGTCAAAATAAGTCTCCTGTGTACTGTCAGAATCTAATTATAAAGCATTTTATTGTCTCAGGAAGTGTGTGTTAGCATACTAGTTGTTGTTAGCTTTACAGTGTCGGCAAAACTGCGCTCTGGTTGTGAACAGTTTTTGTGAATAGTTCTTGTAAACTCATTGTAGTGAATAATTTGGATGCTCAGAATGCATCAGGTAAGTGAGAAAGAACTTTAGACCAATGCAAATCATTTAAAATGAGCTACTTCTTTTTTACGTTTTTAAGAGTAAAAATCAGGTGCAGGTACTATGTTATTATTCTGGGGGAAGATCCACTACCTGCCCGTCTCCATGGAGATGTTATTGCTTTATCTGGAATGCTCCACAGTATGGCATTAAACTTATCTGTAGGTGTTTGGCTAAAATGAAATAAGAAACTCGTCCTGGTGGTGTCATCGTCTCCATAAAGACAGAACGTGTGCTCTCATACTGTGGAACACTAGAGGCAATAACATCTCCATAGAGACAGGAAGGTGGTGTTTGGACCATAGACTGTATGAAGAGAAGAGGTGGACTTAAGGGAGTGTGACGTCATCCACGGCGTTCAACTCCAGTCAAATGAAGCTCACCGAGTTCCATATTAGAAATAGGAAGTGGTTTACGGACAAAACAGCAAAAGAAAACACCAGGATCATATAGAGTGGGTTAATACAAACATTTTAAGACCAAAATGTTGGCTTCTGTTAATAACTAAACAGTAAAAGAGCCAGTCTTTTGAACAACTCTTTGATAAGTTTTGGATAAAGGAGCCGAAAGTCCCATCACTCGCAGAATCAATGAGCGAAGCACTAAACTCTGTTCATCTGAGGTGAGAAATCTGATTTTGTTTGTAAACTATGGTGACCAATGAGCTCCTCCGTTTCACGTGCGTCACTGAAATCAACAAATCTGATTGGACGATCATACTTGGCCAAGCTTGATACGCTACAGAGACTGATGTCCCTCTGGATAAAAATACCAGGGACAGGCCGATTTACTTAAGTCACGTTTCGATTCAATTTTCAATTTTGGACTCACGATTTTTGATCAAAGAAGGTCCACTATGTAACTTTTTGGTTAAGGCTCTGTCACCTGCTTCACCTGTTTCTATGGATACGTCATTGTTCTGCCTGGAATGTTCCACAGTGTGACATTAAACAGCTCTACTTTACATTTATTCAATCACAGGTGGTTTTCTACCTCAAAAATACCTAGAAAAACAGACATTCTGACTGTGAGCGGGGTCGCCTCTCCACAGATCTGACTTGTAACTTGGTCTGGTTTGGTCTCCGTGTAGATAGAAAGGTTTAATGCCATACTGTGGAACATTCCAGACAAAGCAATAACATCTCCATGGAGAAAAGCATTTGACGGACCCTCCACCAGAAAAGTTACTTACCATAAAACACAAAATATAGCATTAACATTGAATTAATAACTACAATCATTGCTATTAATGCTCAGAACTTTTATTTGCCAATTTTGATTTGATTTTGACATGATTTTGAACTGCTTTGTGGTTCAGACTTGCGTGACTCGATTATGATTCAAGAAGAAAAAAACACCCCCTAAAATTCTCTTCTGTTGCAGTCTGTTACACCACCACTAGATGCCACTGAAGACTCAACAAGACAACATTTTGGACTGTAAGAATAGACCCAGATCGACCAATCGCAGGCAAGCAGCTCTCTGATTGGCCAACCAAAATAATGGCGTATCCATTTTATTTACAGAAGAGCACAGTGTTATATATACTCCACTAACATGTTCATTAGCGGTAGTAGGTGACACATGCTTTATTAACTGTACTGTGTGTCCCCAGGGCTGAAGTCACTTCCTCAGTCTGTGACCTTTCCTTTCTAGCCTCCTTAACTCCTCGTGTGACAGTTTGAATGAGGAGACATGGACTCCTCTCTCCTTCACGACGCAACTGGACTCACTTACGACTCACTGTGACAACTCGCCACATACCTTCAGGGTCCACCGTCGGAAACGTTTACTTTTGATTCTTACTGAAAAGAATGGACATGCGTTTCGGTATCCACCATGATACCAAATGACATAATTCGGAAAAAGAAGAACTAAATTGATGGTTGATTTGGTTTAAATTTTAGTTCTAAAGTTGGCTCAAGGTTCCCCACAATGGCAGAATATTCAGTTTAAAGTCGAAGGTCCTATATTACACAAAACTGACTCCTGTGAGTCAGTTCTAATATTGTTTCCTCCTCAAAAACAGACCTGGAGTTGTTTTTTTTCATTCACATGTTTGAGTAACACTTTAATATTAGTCTGTTTACATCTCCAAAGCTCAAAACGCTCTGTTCCACCTTGTGATGTCATGAAGCGGTTGTTTTCAAGTGAACAGCTCCTTTTACCTTTAGTTCTGTAGAGATCGGCAATTCCAGGGCTGAAATGATCCAAATGATTCTAGTGAAGATTTACGGAGTTTAAAAACACAGTGGAGCTCTCTCTGTATTAAACAAAACACAACTCCAGGTGTGTTTTAGATGAGGGAACATTGTAACAGATCAATTCAAGCTTTATTTCAGACTCCAATGGGTCCATTTAGAACATTTAAAAGAAAAGACAGAAAACACACACAACAGTAATAATGGTCTATTGTCCATATGAGCAGATCCTCCAGTGCCTCCAGAGTTCAGAAGTGAACCTGACACTGCTCTGCTCAGGCGTTATTAAAACATTTATAATTTCATTTTGTGAATCCTCAAGGCGCTTCATAAATTTATACACAACGTTTCTGATCACAGCATTCGATGTCGGGACATTATTCTGCACAAACAGCAAACTGGCACTTGTCCATCGAGGGACTTTCATCAGGATACGAAACGCATCATTATACGCAACCTGCAACTTCTTAAATTTAGTTTTACTGTAACTGCACCAGACCAGAAAATAGCCTAGTATGGTTCTTTTAATGAGCACTGTCCCTGTTAAAGAAACCATAATAAATATCATAAATAGATAAATAAATATTTGGTGTTGTAGAAGAAATGATTGTACTTCTAAAAAAAAAAAAGAAGTGGATCATTTCAGTTCCGGAATTGCCCATCTTTACTGAACCAAAAAATAAAAGGTAACTCAACTGAACTGGAGCTGCTAACTTGAAAACTACCGCTTCATGACATCACAAGGTGGAACAGAGCATTTTGGAGATGTAGACAGACTAATAATAAAGTGTTACTCAAACATGTGAATGAAACAAAACACAACTCCAGGTCTACTTTTGAGGAGGAAACACCATTAGAACACGACTTAAAGCTTACAGGAGTCAGTTTTTGCATCAGATCGGACCTTTGAGCAGCAGTTCTGTAATGTACCAGAATGAGCCTGAGAAGTTATTTTTCATTTACAGTCCCTATCGTAATAAATCGTAATAAATTTCTTACTATGCGTATAACTGCTAACTCTGTAGTTTAGATCTGTACAAACCTGCTCTGAAATGTGATTCTGGTATTAGTTTGTCACTTCATATTTTAGTTTTTTTGTCAATTTTTCTGGACGTGTTCAAAATCGCATTCGCAATCCTGGAACTGCCTCTTACAATGGTAGATGGGGGCTGCGTCTCATTCCTCTTTCCTCACTTCCTTCTCCTTGATTTTCTCCTCGATTCTGCAGGAAATGGGTGAGGAAGTCCCGCCCACAGAGGAGACAAAGCGAGGAGAGAGGATCTACTGTAAACTCCTCACAGTGACCAATAAAGTTTGATTCTTTTCTCTGGCGTCTGCTCCTGAAGCCTCCCTCAGGTTTACTCCTTCCAGTATTCCAGATTAAGTGTTCAGTTCTAGATTCAGTAAACTCTGTAGTCTTGCTTTTATTTAGTTCTTGCTGCCATGGGCCCACGTTGTTTGCTGCGGTGTTCTTGTGTACTGCCCGTCATGGTGGCTAGCTGTCCTTCGCCACACTCATCCGGCGACTAATACAAGTGTCCAAACAGTCGCTTAGTTGTACGATTTGGGGTAATGTGCATTTTATTTTATAGATCTTGAGCCTTGGAGTTGAGCCGCACTGTCGCCGCTTTGCTTTGTCTTTCCTGTGGTTTGTTTTCCGGAGATTCAAACTCTGACTGGATTTACGAACAAACTGTCTTTTAACCAAATGTCATCCAGTGAACTATGAAGCGAATTGTCCTAACTAACTTACTGAAATGTTACTGTCAAACTGAATTAATTGATGAAAAATGTATAAATAAACTACACTTTTGCTATATGTGAACCACGCCTCTGTTCATCAACAACGAACCTGAATGTCTTTGGTTGTCGTTGGTTCTTTTCCTCTATTAGGTTTTACGCTAATGTTAATTTAAATATTGGTTCAGCCAGAAGCCACTACATGAAATCAAAGTAGAAACTCTTGTGGTTTTCTTTGGGACACCACTTAATATGACACATTTGATTGACATCAGAAAAATGGAGGATCGAGGAGAGGAATCAAGGAGAAGGAAGCGAGGAAAGAGAACGGCCTGAGACTTTACACCGGCGCTCGAATCCCTCCACCCCTTTGGTATGACACGACAAGCGCACGCAGCAAAATGACGACCAGCCCCATCGCCCCCGGGTCCCTCACAGGCCCCAGCGCTCGATCCAGACTGAAGTGTGTTTGTGTGATTGGAGAGACGACACCACGGCGCTGTCAGGACCATCACCTCGTCCCCTGTCTCTCCTCGTGTCAGCTCGCCACACCAGCCCCCCGCTCGCCCGCAGTACTGCACCTGAACCACCCGGGGGCACCGCGCTGGGCACACCTGGACTACAGCGCACCGTCAGGGGCAGAGCGAGAGGGAGAGTGAGAGGGGGAGGGTAGTGGGTGTGATGGTGGAATGGATAGAGCTAAATATAGGAATTTTGGTCAGATAGATCAAAAAAGAGGAAACATGGCGAGAAGAACGAAGAATAGAAGAAAAAGGTGCCGTATTAAAGGTCCTATAGTACTCAAAATTGGCTCTTGTAAACTTTAACCCATGTTATCTCCTCAAAAACAGACCTGGAGTTGTTTTATTTCATTCACATGTTTGAGTAACCCTCTATTATTACTCAGTTTATATCGCCAAAGCTCAAAATGCTCTGTTGCATCTTGTGATGTCACAAAGAGGTGGTTTTCAATTCAACAGCTCCTTTTTATCCTTGCGTTCAGTAGAGATTGGATAATTTCAGCCCTGGAATTTCCAACTTATTGGAGTTGAAAAACATAGTGGAGCACTTCCTGTGTGTGCCACGTGACATCACAAGGTGGAGTGTTTGAGAAAAGAACTCCAGGGTTTCTGTATTTTATTGTGGCAAACAAACAAAACACAACTCCAGGTGTGTTTGTGGTGAGGAAACGACATTAGAACAGATCAGAAAATAGTGTCATATCGGCTCTTTAAATATGTGAAAAACAAAGCAGAAACTTTTACTTTTTTTTACAATCTACTTGAAGCAAATGTACCTGTAAATAAAACCTAAAATGACTGTACCGAATTTTAACTAGAGAACCAGGTGTAGCCTCTCGAATCGCATCAAACTCTGACAGATGTAGAGGTGTCAGTGAAGTGATGATGAGAAGGTTTGTCATTCGTTCCTGGAGGAGGCGATGGAGAGGCTGATAATTCTTCTGCTGCGGTGGAGCAGGACAGAGGAGAACTGAATCTGAACAGCATGGCGACAGAAGGGAGAAAGCGCGTTTTATATGATTTGGGGTTGTCAAAAGTATGGAAAATCAATATTGAAACTAGAAACGTGTGTAAGTATCGATACTGAAAAAGAAGTCCCATTGACAGGACAGAAATGAACCTTTCCTGTATGTCTTTAGAACGATCTTGAGCTGTACCAGAACAAGTATAAGAGCACAGAGACTAGTATACGCCCATGGAACCTACCTGGACCACTGAGGGAGTACACAAATATAAGACCACATGAGAATAGAAAAGAAAGTTCTATTATTTAACGCTGAAAATCAAGAAAGTGCTTTATTATCATTGTGGTATCGGAATCGAGTATGAAGTCTATTCCTTAGTATGGAAATCAAGTTTTTGCTTGAGAGGTGAGGTTAGTCAAAATTAGATATCATTAAGAAGTTGCCGATACGATACATGTCTCGATACAGCGAGCTTTTGATTCAATACAATATATCGCAAATCACTGTGATACTAAAAGTTTTTGTTAAACCACTTCTTGTCCATTTTAATCCTCAAAACAGTGAATATGTTAAATGTGTTGCATAAACAAGTTTCCTTCCTCTAAACAAGCAACAAAACTGTAGCTCTGTAACAAAATACTTGAGTGAAATACTCTTGGCGATATATCGATACAGCAGCTCAAGTGCCCGTTCACTAAATTATTCCTCGCCCGTTTGTTTGTCTAAGGCTCTTCTGCTTCTCTCAGTGCGACGGACTCCATGTTTAGCTGTTTGTTTTCCAGCACTGTGGGACTGTTTTCCTCTTGCGCTTTGGTCAGATCAACTCCACTAAAGTCAACTGTCAAAAACAAAGTCCTTATGTGGCGAAATGTCCACGCCTCACTTCTGCCCGCCCAGCGCCAACCGGGTTAGACTCTGTTCCACTTGTCAACGTTGGTAACAAGATCCCGCTCGACTTGGCACCTCTGGAAATGTCAGGCTGAGAGAGAGGGGCCCGGGCCTGGCTCAGCTGCTGCCTGTTTCAAACGCCACACGCCACGCCTCCCAGCTACACGATACGCGAGCAGACAGGCGCTAAGGCTAGCACCGCCAACCCTAGCGCTAACCCCCCAGTGCCGCGCATTACCGCCACATGTCTTCTCTTAAGCCATTTCTATGCGCAGGGATGCTAGAGTCCAGATGCTGCTCGATGCCCGATGTGCACTGGCCCCGTCTAATGTTGGGCCTGCGAGGGAGAGCGTGGGGGGTTGGACGGAGAGCAGAGGAATGTGCTTCACAGTTGTTTCTATAGGCGCTTTAGCGTGCTAATATATGCTAATAATACATTCTGAGACTCAACTTTTGCAGCAGCATTATTTGAACAGACATTATGCACAAGGGGAACAGCTTATGCCAATGCCGCTAAGCAACACGTCAGGAGCAGGAGGTCCAGTCCTCAGGGAGCGTTGGTGAGGGACTCTAGAATTAGATGATTTTCCGTTGATTCTCCACAGTTTTACATTTGTGTTTGTAAAAAAAGAAATATTAAAAAGGGGGTCTTACGCAAAATGGGCTTTTTGGAGCTTTATAACGTTACTTCCTCAAAAACAGACCTGGAGTTGTGTTTTGTTTCATTCACACGTTTGAGTAACACTTTGTTATTAGTTTGTTTATATCTCCAAATGACAAAATGCTCTGTTCCACCTTGTGATGTCATAAAGTGTCAGTTTTCAAGTGAACAGCTACCTTTTTACTTTTGTTTAGATTGTTAGAGATTAGAAATTCCTGGGCTGAAATGATCCAAATGTTTCTAGTGAAGGTGTGTGGACTTTAAAAACACAGTGGAGCACTTCTTGTATTACCACATGACATCACAAGGTGGAACAGAGTATTTTCAGTTTGAGAGAAGAACTCAAAAGTCTAAATCTGCAGGGTTTGTACGTTAAACATTTGCGAACGAAACAAAACACAACTTCATAACTTGTTATAATGCAATTCCCTCATCAAAAACATGCCTGGTTTTCTGCCGTCCATTCATGTTTGAGTAATTTAGCGTAATTTCTCTTCCAGGCCCTGCTTGGTTAGCAGCACAGGCCTGTACAAAGATCCGCCCACAAGCACGACAAAAACAATACAAAACAGTACACTACAACTTCACAAACCTGAAGCAATGTGCAGTAGTTTCATTAGTGGAACGCACGACAATTGTAATATCATAGCGCTCTGAAGGGGGAGTGACTTAGCGCGAGGATCATGGGGAGGGGGGAGTGTCAAAAATTAAAGTGAAACCTATTAAAGGGCCCATACTACGCCATTTTCTGATCCATGTTCTAATGCAGTTTCCTCATCACAAACAGACCTGGAGTTGTGTTTTGTTTCATACACACACTCTGTTCCACCTTGTGATGTCATGTGGTAATACAGGAAGTGCTCCACTGTGTTTTTAAACTCCACACAGCTTCACTAGAATCATTTGAACGATTTAAGCTCTGGAGATGTAGACAGACTAATAATAAAGAGTTCCTCAAACATGTGAATGAAACAAAACACAACTCCAGGTCTGTTTTTGAGGAGGAAACAACATTAAAATATGATTTAAAGCTGCAAGAGTTAATTTTGTGTGATATACAGGACCTTATATAGGATCATATATAGAATTTTCATCAAAACGATAAGATAACATGGTGATCTATTAATATCCAATAGAAGTAATAGTAGCAGTAGTAGTAGTAGTAGTAAACCCCCCTCTTTTAAATAGAATAATCTTACCTGCATATGAATAAAATAAGTCGTTCAAACTTTAAAGCTGCATTGTGTAACTTTTCTGGTGGAGGGTCCGTAAACGCTTTTCTTTGTCATGTTATTGCTTTGTCTGGAATGTTTCACAGTATGTCATTAAACCTTTCTGTAGTCACCAGACCAAGTTACAGGTCAGATCTGAGGAGAGGCGACCCCGCTCACAGTCAGAACGCCTGTTTTAATTTCTTTCTGTTCTGTTTTAAGTCTTAAGACCCACTTTTACCCTCTGGTTTCTATCACCGAGTTAGTTGTGTGGTTCTCTGTTGTCTTTTATTTATTTTTAATGTATTTATTTATTGTTTTTAATTGTTTTATTCTTTTAGTACTGCCTTTATTTATTGATTTTATTATTTTTATTCATTCATTTTTGATTCTATTAGTTGTTTTTTTTTTTTACATTGCCATACGAAGCAAAAGTCTTAAAAAGTGTGAAAAATGTGCTATACAAAAAAAGTTGGATTAGATTTTCTAGTTATTTCTGAGCTCTAAAACCACCCGTAACTGAATAAATGTAAAGTAGAACTGTTTAATGTCATACTGTGGAACATTCCAGGCAGGAGCAATGACATCTCCATAGAAACAAGCAGGATCCTCAACCAAAATGTTACAGAGTGTAACTTTTTAAGCATTTGTACGACGAGTGCATGTTATTTTGCCCGATTTGACCGCGCACTTTAACTGACACTAACAGTCCCACGAGCGTCACCGCGGCAACACAAACTCGCTTCAAGTTCATCGGCGCCTCCATCAAACCAGCGCCCGCCGCACCCGCCCCTGCTCCCCGCGTGTAACCAACAAACATGACAAACGGCGCCCCCTTCACTCCGGCGTCCCTCCCGCTGATCCGATTTACAGATGTCTGGGTATGAGGCCATTTTCTGAATCCCCCTCGCGCCCGTCAAGCGCCAGGAACACAGTCTGTCACCGTGCTGATTACGCGCTCCGTCTTAATGTGCACTGTGGGGTAAAGAAGACGTGATGAATGGGAGTAATGCGCGCGGACGATACGGAAAACCTTGATTAAAACGCGGCGCCTTCGAGCATCAGGGAAATAAGTACGGCGAGCGTGCTTGACTACACCGGCCGTTAGCAGATCTGACTGTTGGGCTTTGTGACACGCTTCGGTGAATTCTTGGCTTTCTGCTTGAATTCTGCCAGACGAGCCAAATAAATACATTTTTTGACACATTTTTAAACTAGTTACTGAAGTAGCTCCAGCACAGTTCCATTTGCAGCCTGTGTGACTGTTGGACTGAGTTAAAATGATTTTTAGTGTTTGTGTGAACACATTGGAATTCTCCTCTTGCATGTACGTTTGCTAAATACGTGATTTTGTATTTGCTGGACAAAAATGAATGACTTACATATTTTTCTATTTCAATTTTAACTGATAATCCCACAATAGGCACACACACATACATATACGTAAATATGTCCAAGCATAAATATTTTATTTATTATGTATGCCAAAATGTGAAAACTGAAAAAAAACATGGACACCCAAAGAATAATATAATGGGGTCTTCTGCCTATTCCGACGTCTCTTCATTACGGCATGTCTGTTTAGACGTGCCGGTTTTCCAACACTTTTTTGTATCACTATTCTGACACGTCATTTTTTGTTTTTTTGAGAGTTGCGATACTCTACCCAGGCACGTCTCTCGCTGTTCTTCGATGTTCTTAATCTCAACAACTACTGACACAAAACCGACACGTGTTTCTTTCTTTTTATTTAAAAGGGACAGTGCACATTCATGAACATACACTTGTAAATACACCTGAATTAGCCTGAAGATTTTATTTTACATCTGTAGTCCTCAGCAGGTCAAAGAAATAGAAACAACATAAGACAACTTCACACAACAGACAAACTGTCAATGACAATTCACAGGACAAACATGATAGAAACAACACAACAATACACAATCATGACATACAACACTGACATTTACACAGAAGCAGAACATTAGTAATCACAGATCTGATTTCTCTTAAACCGTCGTTTCAGATGTTTTAAATGTTCTAAATGTGGTCGAGTCTCTTATTGCAGCTGGATGTTGTTCCAGATTTCTGTTCCCTGGACTGAAAACACCTGCGGACTGAATGTTGTGCGTCTATAACTGAATGTTGTGCGTCTATAAGGTGTTACACAGTCGCCTCTTTTCACCCTTCCACTAGTTCTAAATTTGGGCCTAATGAACTCACCCAAAGGTGCTGGAGCGAGTCCATTTAAGACCTTATACACCGAAAAGTTTAAATTTTCAAAACTTAAGATATTATATTTCTGAAGTATGAGACAATGATGAAAAGATAAAAATCAGGCTGTGGAGAAACATTTTAGCTGCATTTTCTGGAAATGATGATCTAATTTACCTAAAGTTATGAATATTAAGATTAAGAATTTTTGATATGTTTTTACTTTTTTTTTTTAAAGGTTAATGTGGAGTCCAAGGTAACACCAAGATACTTGAATTCAGCAGTCAATGTAGGTAGTTAAATGTATGTTTTGGACTGTGAGTGGCATCTCATTGAGCCGGTGCAATGAACTTGATGGTTATTTCTTTAGACTGTACGTTGTTCTCCGCAGATCGCCGACATGACGGAATGAACGAAGCACAAAGGGCCCGTGCAGCCTCCGTTTTAGATTAGATATTTTCTCGAAGTCTGGGCTATGCTCTTTTTTAAAAATGTATGACTGTTTCCCACGGTGATCAGTTTGGACATTTTCCCACTGTCTGAAATCCTGTGTGGACGAAGTTTTCTCTGATCGAGTCCTTTGCACCAGCCCAAGTATCTTATGATATACGGGGGTGCAAAGTATAATGGGCCATCATATTAAAATTACTCAAGTCGGAAAAGCAGAATGTTTGAAAAATAGTAAATTGCCGCTATTCTAACAATGAAAATTAAAAACTGTCAAAGTAGTGGGACGCTTGAAAAATAATGTTTATGCCGCTACTCCGACAATTAGACTTCAATGTCTAAATAGAGACACGTTGGAATAGCAGAGTGTAACCTTTGTATAATATATAGTATTATGCTTTTTGGAACGTTATAATGATCTCTTATGAAAAAACATGTCTGAAGAAGTTTTATATGTCCATAAAACTCTGTCCTGAGCCCTGTTCAAACCCTCCTTACGTTTAGCAGTACAGTTCTGTCCAACGCTCAGCCCACGTAGTCCATTCTCCCTCACTGCAATTTTCATAAATACACAAAGGCATGATACAAAATAATACACTAGAATTTGAGTATAGCATTTTAAAAATGATAGGGAAACATGGTGATCTCAATGTGTTGTGTGTTTCCAATTAATACCCAACAGAAGTGTCTTAAAGTTCAGGAGCAGGACTGTGTTATTCTTCTGTTACTGATTGATGCTTTACCAAATAATATTCCTGCTCAGATATTCCTGCTCACAGCAGTTCTGTCTGAGAGTGGACAGTGTGTATTATTCTTGTTGTTGACTTTAACTGTATTGTATCATTTATTTTTGTAAATCAGGCACTGCAGATGGAAATGTTTTATGAGCTTAATGTGTCTGTACTTTGTCCCTTCACATAAAATAAACTATTTGCATGATGTGTTACTGTAGGATACATTCAGTTACAACACAACAAGAATTTGACTTTCTCTGGTTTTCTATAAGAAAGAAGCATTCTGATTTTAAGTATTTGAGCTCAAATATGCTCGTCTGATACAGTAATCTTGTTTGTTGACATTAGTCTTCTATTTTTATGAACGCTTCAGCAGACTGACTGGCTCTGAGTCTGTGCTGGTTTGCTGCGAGGGGAGAGCCTGTGTCGCTCTGACAGAGCTGGGTGTGTGTTGTCCAGTCCGTCTGGTTTAGCGTGACTCACCGCAGTAATGGGCCCAGGCGTTTGGGCATGTGATGATCTGCTTTGGACGCCACAGTGCACATGGGGCACCGGGGCGGCACTGAGAGCAGGCAGCAGCTGGACCAGAGCAGAGGCACTTCTCCAAAAAGCACGCTTCAAGAGGAGAGGACGTGAGGCAGAGAGAGGAGAGGAGACGGGGTTAGGAAGGGCAGCCTGTTGGACTCTAGCTGGAATGTTCTGGCATTGTATGAAACTGGGTTATGATAACTCTTTATTTCTACTCTTTATTTCTACAGTTTTGTACAGCTGCACAAAAGGGTCCAGAGTGTAACAGTGTCCAGTGTTTTTAGGTGGTTACTTTGGAATCCTTAAAGACTCACCGCACCTGGCTTGAATTAGACGTAAACCCGATGTTACAGTCATTCTTGCAGAAAATTTAGACATGGTGTATCTATCCATCCATCCATTTTCTTCCACTTTATCCAGGGCTGGATCGCAGAGGCGGCAGTCTGTGCAGGGAGGCCCAGACTCCAGCTCTTCCAGAGGCGTTTTGAGGCATTCCCAGGCCAGCCGAAAGACAGTCCCTCCAGCGTGTCCTGGGTCTTCCCTGGGGGCCTCCTCTTGCAGATACCTGGGCCACTTCAGCTGCTCAGGTCCATGTGGAAGTTTTTCCCATGAGACTGAGACTCACCCCATCTCTAAAGAAGCACCCAGCCACCCTGCGGAGGAAACTCATTTTGAACGCTTGTATCCGCGATCTCTCATGAGAACAATACATTTTAAATAATCTTGTCTATTACTTGTCTTCATCCAGAACCACCTGCTGACATGCTACAGACAATTCTCGCCGATAAAACCCAAGAGAATTAACAAAAACAGATGGTAAAACCTCTATAATGCTCTCAAAAAGCTTATTAGTGATAAAAGGTGCACTATTGCAACTCTCAAAAAAAAAAAAAAACAACACATGATGTTTCGGAATAGCGATACTAAAGGTGTCGGAAAACCGGCACGTCTAAATAGAAGCATGTCGTGATGAAGGAATGTCGGAATAGGCGGCGGACCCCATTCCAGACAAAGCGGTAACATCTCCAAGAAGAAAAGCGTTTGACGGACCCTCCACTGGAAAAGTTAAACAATGCACCTTTGACAGTTTCAAAAATTAAAAGAAAAGCTACGACTATTGGATCTTCTAATTAGTTTCCGGAGATCCAAAGTTGGGAGAAGTTGAGGTGTCTGATGTCTCCGCGGTCAGTACCAGGGCTCGCCGCACAGGTTCTGTAGATTAACACTGGGGATTTCTCTTGACCTTTGAGCCAAATGCCAGGCTGTTTGAGGTGCCCGCGCGTAATTAGGTCCGATCATTCTGTAGCTTTTTAATCTTCAGCCTGGACATTTTCTGTGCCCACCTCACGCCACGCCACACAGCGATTCGTTAGCGCCGCTCAGATGTGGAGGTTACGGGCTAATGATGAACATTAGCTGGGTCAAAATTACCCGCTTGTTTCTTGACGTTTACGCGCTCACAACTGTTGCAACGTTTTGCTTTTTTTTTTAAAGCAAGACCCCCAATTAGCAAGTATAGATTTTACATATATTTTTGGTTTTAAACAAAAGTAAACAAGGCGGTATGCTAGGTAGTGCAGTGGTCGATTCGGAGTGACATTTGCCATTAGCTCCGCGCTGACTTGAACCGGCAACAAAAGCACAAACGTTCCCAATTAACGGAGGCATCAAACGGTGAAGATTCCGACATGGAGATGGGAGGCGCGGAGAAAGGTCAAGCTCACCGCAACCAGAAGAATTCACTGGATTTCTTTCAGCTAATGGGAGCTTCGTTAGACCAAATTAACTCCAAAAATAGGCGCCAGCGAAAAGGAAATGTATTTGTTTTGGGAATTAAGAGAGATGGGAGAGGATTTTGGAATAATAATGTGGGGAAAATGAGTTGAAGTGAAATGTTACGGCGGAAGACTGATTCTTTGGAGCGTAAATATTTGTAATTTCATACAGTACAGTGGAGTTTAGCTCAGCTGATTGATTGTAATGGTACTGACAGTGTTTGACTCAATGTTGGCATAAAAAATAAGCGTAATTGGCAATTTAAAGTCATGTCTTTATTGAGACAAGTAAGTTCTATTCTCCTTGTGTGTTAAAGGTTCTACATCACACAAAACTGACTGAGAGCTTTAAATCATGTTAAAATGATGTTAAATCCTCAAAAACAGACCTGGAGTTGTGTTTTGTTTCATTCACATGTTTGAGTAACAATTTATTATTATTCTGTCTACATCTCCAAACCTCAAAACGCTCTATTCCACCTTGTGATGTCATGAAGCGGTAGTTTTCAAGTGAACAGCTCCTTTTACCTTTAGTTCAGCGGAGATTGGTCAGTTCCAGGACTGAAATGATCCAAATGATTCCAGTGAAGGTGTGTGGAGTTTAAAAACACAGTGGAGCACTTCCTGTATTACCCCCATGACATCACAAGGTGGAATAAAGTGTTGAAGAGAAGAACTCAGCCTAAATCTGCAGGTTTGTGTGTTAAACATGTGAATGAAACAAAACACACCTCCAGGTCTGTTTGTGATGAAGAAACATGCCATAGATCAGAAAATAGTGGAATCTGAGCCCTTTAAATTTTAATTTGTTGTATTTATTATTATTTTTAATCAGTTACGAGAGTTGCGAATGAAAAACGATGTGTGTGTGACACTTAAACCACCTCGCACATGCATAAAAACAGACTGGTGTATGCGATTAGTTGTGGTTGAAACTGCATTATTATTAAAGGAACTGTACCTGGTTTTAAAAATGTGGAAAAACTACCATGCTAACGCACACTACCTGATTATCAGACAATAAAATGCTTTATAATTAGATGTAAAGCACACAGCTGACTTATTTTCACCTGAAGTGCTGCATATAAACACATCTGTACTGAGGCAAGACACATTTTGCTTAAATAAAGGGAACAATATTGGGAATAAGACCAAATAATCGCAGATATTCAGTGTAAACCAGGTCTGTGCATTTTTGTATCATCTTTTAAATCACTTCTTAAACCCTTCTTTTAGCTTGATTTTATTCCTTATTTATTTTTATTCTGTTTCTCTTTATTTATTTATTATAATTAATTTAACTGTTTGCATCATTGTCTGTTTTTTGTACACCTTCTATGTGCTGTTTTTATGCTTTTTGTATTGTTGTTTGTGGCTTGTACAGCACTTTGTAAACCTTGTTTTTAAAAGTGATTTATACATAAAGATTTACACTGCGTTCCAAATTATTATGTAAATTTTCAAGTCATCAACCTTTAGAGGACAATTCGAATGTTATTGAACAAACCTCGCAAAGATAACAGGATTTTTCTTAAAAATAACCGGAGCGTTTCTCCTTGTGAGCTTTGTTTAAGGGTGGCCCAACAGAAGGTTTATGCAGAACTTCAAGCCTCTGGAGGATCCTACACCTTGATGTTCTCTGGACTCCAGAGGCACCAGCAGCTTCAAATACCTGTTTGCTGCTTTGGCATTTTAGCAGCTGCTCTCTTAATCTGATGTATTTGTCTGGCAGAAACCTTCCTCACTGTGCCTTTATCTGCACAAATCCGTGCGTGAATCAGCTACAAATTACTTAATAGTTCGATGATCACGCTCAAGTTTTCGTGAAATATCTAAGGTTTTCATAACTTGTCCAAAGTATTCAACTATTTCATGCTTTTCTGCACTAGAGATCCTTTTTCTTTCCCATGTTGCTTGAAAATGTTGCTCTGCTTAATAATGTGGAACGTCCTTCTTTAGTCGTTTATCTTTTAATTGGACTCACCTGTAAACTCATTGGCTCAGGTGTGTGAGATGATTTCACTGAGACACAAGACCATCCATGAGTTTCACTGGAAAACAACTAAATTTACCTTTATGACACTAAAACTCAGTTTGCATAATAATTTGGAACGTGGTGTATTGTTATTGTTATTATTATTATTAGCACCAACCAAAGCAAACAAATCTGCTCTGTTTTTAGACAAAAGTGGGTCATCAGCAGTTTGTTGAAAGCTAAGAATAAGCTTTTTGTTATGTAGTTTTGTTCCGTCAATTTGCAGGACATTTCCCTGTGACGGTCCACCCACCTGCGCCTCCGTGGACCTCGGTGGACCTCGGCGATGTGAGTAATGAGTTCCTCTGGCCGTTCGTCTGTGAGGAGCTCAAGGTCTATAGATCCGGGCTAGTGCAGATTAGCTTTGACAGCGCTAAAATGAAGCTAACTGAGACGCTAATGAAGAAGCGCCATCCGCCTTCTCCCCCAGCTGCAGCACCGCACAGGCTTTAATCCAGTCGCCTACGCTGGGTTTGACTGTAATTTAAAAGCTTTTCTGATGGAGGGTCCGTCAAAATGTTGGAATGTTTCACAGTATGGCATTAAACCTTTCTATCTTCACAGAGACCAAACCAGACCAAGTTACAGGTCAGATCTGTGGAGAGGCGACCCCACTCACAGTCAGAATGCCTGTTTTTCTAGGGATTTTAGAGCCATAAAACCACCTGTAATTGAATAAATATAAAGTAGAGCTGTTTAATGTCACACTGTGGGACATTCCAGACAGAGCAAACATAGACATATCCCCAACCAAAAAGTTACATAGTGGACTTTAAAACATGACATCTATGGCTGGGTACGCCACAGAATTTGGTTAGACTTAGACAAACTTTATTGATCCACAAGGGAAATGATTTGGACACAGTCGCTCAAACATCACAATATAATATAATAACAGAGAGAAACAAAAACAGATGGTGTAGCAAAAAGAGCAAGAGACACATGTCAAATGAGACAAAATTATAAAAATAAATGTAAATGTACAAGTCAAAATAAAATAGAAAAATAAGTAATAAAATATAAAATAAACTATAAAATCACAGCTATAAACAAGAGACAAGAACGACAGTGTAAATACTCTGCTGATTGACAGGGCATAAGGTTATCTGTTACTTAAGATTGAGTTGTACAGTTGTAGGGAGTATTATCTGTTACTTAAGATTGAGTTGTTGTACAGTTGTAGGGAGTATTATCTGTTACTTAAGATTGAGTTGTTGTACAGTTGTAGGGAGTATTATAGTATGAATGTAGTCCTGTATCCCTCACTGTTTGAGCGGAGCTGTAGGAGCCTGTTGGAGAATGAGCTCCTCTGTCCCTTTATAGTCTGGTGTTGTAGGGAGTATTATCTGTCCCTCTATAGTCTGGTGCAGGGGGTGAGTTGTTATAGGGAGTATTATCTCCTCTGTCCCTCTATAGTCTGGTGCAGTGGGTGAGCAGGAGTGTCACACTGAAGGGACTATGTCTCTCGGCTGGCCTTGGAACGTCTTGAGGTCCCCCTGGAGGAGATGGAGGAAATGTCTGGGGTGAAGGAAGTCTGGGAGTCCCTGTTTAGACTGTTGTCCCTGTGACCCGGCCCTGGATAAGAGGAAGCAAATGGATGGATGGATGGATGGGTACATTTACATTAGACTGACCAGATTTTCTAAATGAAAAACTGGGTTGGGATGTTTGTTTAAATAAAATTGTGAAAAGAGAGCGTAATATATTGTTCATTCTCGAATAGACTTTTGTTGGTGTTTTTTTCACCTTATAGTCATTTCCAAGCACAGTTTTCTGTATTTTAGCAAAACAAAAGGTAATATAGTCCCGTCTTTACTGTTGGTGGGTATCAAATTGGTCAAAATCAGGGACAACTGGGACATTTCTTTTATAAAACTGGGACAAATGAATGGTTTTGGATAAATCTGATGGGACATGGGACCGTCCTGTGTAAATATGGACATCTGGTCACCCTGATTGTAATGTTTATTCATGTACACTGTCCCACTGAAAGCTAAATAAATAAAATACTCAAGTTTATATCGTTTGAGTCCATCCTGTCGCAGTCACTTGTGTTGTTCTTCCTCCTCGTGACGCCTGGGGCTCCTCTTCCTCCTCTTCCTCCTCCTCGGCTCTTCGTCGTGACAGCACTCTGCACACTCAGGCCTCTCTGTGACAAGTGCTTCAGTCACAGTCACATTCCATTAGAGCTCCACCGGGACGTCCCACTGGTCCCCTCCCCTCACCCCCTCTCCTGTGGTCCTGTAGAAGCTTCTGACAGTGCCTGGGGGAAGAGGCGGAGTCAGGTGATCCTAATGGACGGAACTTTATTTATACAAATGGGAAATGAACAAGATTTTAACAAACACTGACAAACTGATCCGTAAAGCTGGACACGTGATCGGTCGTGAGCTGGAGACATTTGTCACAGTGAGGGACAGGAGGACACTGGACAAACTGCTCTCCATCATGGACACTCCTGCTCACCCACTGCACCAGACTATAGAGGGACAGAGGAGATAATACTCCCTACAACTGTACAACAACTCACCCACTGCACCAGACTATAGAGGGACAGAGGAGATAATACTCCCTACAACTGTACAACAACTCACCCACTGCACCAGACTATAGAGGGACAGAGGAGATAATACTCCCTACAACTGTACAACAACTCACCCACTGCACCAGACTATAGAGGGACAGAGGAGATAATACTCCCTACAACTGTACAACAACTCACCCACTGCACCAGACTATAGAGGGACAGAGGAGATAATACTCCCTACAGATAAGCCTGTGTTTGTCAATCATTTCTTTTCTTGTGTATAACTGCCATATACTGTATTTATATTTCAATATTTGTTTTATACGAACTTGTACATACACATTTATATAATTATGTCTTATCTGACACCAGTTTCTTACTATTTATTTTGAAGTTTTATTACCATTTTGATATTTTTCCTCTTTGTTATTATAATCTAGTCTGTGATGCGTGAGCTGCTCTGAGTCATTTCCCCTTTGGATCAATAAAGTTTGTCAAAGTCTAAGTCTAAATTTTAAGTTTGAATTACTTGAACTCATAACCAAAGGTACACAGGCCTTATAGTTATTTTTATTTAGCATAGAGCCAAGGGACGGGACAAAATCTCATGCCACAAGATTTTAAAAAGAAAAATTATCTCATGAGATTTTTTTTCTCCATCTGTTTCGTTTTGGATTTGATAAAAAACGTTCAGGGTTAAAGTACATTTAAAGTACATGAGATGCTGTAGTTCCAAAAAAGCAGCGCTACGATGAACAAAACGAAATGAAATAAATCAAAAGCGACCAAAATTGTGGCCATTTCTTCTCGTCTGATCTCGTTGTCCAAATCTCGTGTCTCGTCCCACCCCAATTTGACGCCTGTTATAATGTCGCTGGAACGAATAAATAACAAAGACGTGTAAAACGCCGTCTTTAAGGTACGAACCAAATGTTGTGTTCTCAAAACTAAAATATCTTTCACATTTATTAGTCACACTTGCGCGTAAAACTGTTTGAATATTCTGATACTCGTTTGCATAGTACTTGAAGTCGTCTGAATCCTTCGTGAATGAAGTTTACTACCTCCATCTGTTCTCGCCGTGGTGGAGGGGGCCGCCTGCCTGCCTGCCTGCGTGCGTGTTAGCTCGTGTTAGCTCGTGTTAGCGCGTGTACAGCCGCGGTGAAGGGTGATGCGCCTGTTGGACGTGCAGCGGGGACGGCGAGGGGGTAACATATGGTGACATGAGAAGGCCTGATCACGGAAGGACAGAATCACACTGAACGTCTTCAGGCTCAGTTTAGACGTTTTCACAAATCAGAGTTTTTTGGAGAAATGAATTGCTTGAAAATGAAACGCTGTGTTACACAAAGCTGCACTATGTAACTTTTCGCTTGGGGAGTCCGTCATTTGCTTGTTTCTATGGATACGTCATTGCTCTGCTCTGGAATGTTCCACAGTGTGACATTAAACAGCTCTACTTTACATTTATTCAATCACAGGTGGTTTTAGAGCTCAAAAATACCTAGAAAAACAGACATTCTGACTGTGAGCGGGGTCGCCTCTCCATGGATCTGACCTGTAACTTGGTCTGGTTTGGTCTCCATGAAGATAGAAAGGTTTAATGCCATACTGTGAAACATTCCAGACAAAGCAATAACATCTCCATGGAGAAAAGCATTTGACGGACCCTCCACCAGAAAAGATACACAGTGCACTTTAAATAGTTTTGCATTAGCATTGTGTAACTTTTCTGGTAGGGGGTCCGTCACAAGCTTGTTTCCATGGAGACGTTACTGCTTTGCCTGAAAGGTCTCACAGTGTGGCTTTAAACTCATCTACGTTGCATTTATTCAATTACAGGCGTTTTAAAGCTCAAAAACACTACGAAAAACAGGCATTCCTACAGTGAGCGGGGTCGCCTCTCCACGGATCTGACCTGTAACTTGGTCCGGTTTGGATTCTATGAAGATAGAAAGGTTTAATGTCATACTGTGGAACATTCCAGACAAAGCAAAAACATCTCTGCCGGAAAAGTCACACAGTACATGTTTAGGTCAAAGTACAGACAGGCCGGTCATGATAACAAATTTGGAAGCACGATTTATAGCTCCAGAGAAATACTGTAATAAATAGTAATATTAAAAGTACTTTAAAACTCCTGACACAAAGCAGGAGAATCCCAGTAAACCCATTATTAAATACAGTGTCATTAAAAGGCCCGAGCTGCAACAGATAAATGGCAGAATAAAGTCATAATTAGCCACAGAAGTGATTTATTTTACTCTGTACAGCTCAGATCTCAGCGTGTTACATAAAAATGGCTAAAATCTCCTCATTATTGCAAATAAAACCCACTATAAATACTGAGCCCCAAAATATACTGTCCCAGCTTTTATATATATTAACGATAAGTTGACTGTAGTTAATATCGTAATTATCGTGACAGGCCTAAGTACGGATACCAGAATATCACATGAAAAAACCTACTCAAGTGAAAGTGTAAGAACGTGTTTAAAAATGTACTTAAAGAGTAAAAAGTAGAAGTATTTCTCACAGATTTTGAGGTCAATTAAAGCTTCAAATGTAGTGATTTTGATACAGATTTTTGCTGAATTTTGAAAAATTTGAAAATAATTGTGCTTTGATAGTTTTTTTTTTCCTTAGCTGTTTTAATTTGTATTTTTGTATTTGCTCAAACTATAATGTGTTAAAAAATAAACCCTCAGCCTTTTCTTCAGGTCTCAAACCATCATAAAAAAATACTTTTACTTTTCAGTTCTGTTCAAAAATGTAGTGGAGTAGAAAGTACAAATACCTGCTCTCAAATGTAGTGAAGTAAAAGTAAAGTTTCCACCTTAAAATGTTTGTAAAGTGAAGTACGGATACCTCAAATTTACACTTAAGTACAGTTCTTTACTACTTTTTCTTGGCTATGCTCCACCTCTAATAAGATGTGACTCAAATTGGTTTTCATTTGTGAATTCAACAGCCTGAAGACTCCTGTATGGAAGATAATTTGTTTCATCAGATTTTGAATTTTAAACGCTGCTGAATTTCTCACTTTGAAATTTTAAACGCTGAAAAAACATGTTTGAATTATTTTTATTCTGAAGTGTACATTTTCAAAGTGTTTAAAATTCAATATATAAAAAAAATCACCTTTTAAATATTCAGCACAAATATTTTCAAGCCCTCAAATTCATCAGTCAAAATTCAGAGTAAAATTCGCAGCAAAGATCCAAGACGCCAAGACAGAAGCAATCGATCCTGTGTGATCCGATCTGACTTAGTAACAAACAGGAAATGGTGCAGTGAAGCGATCTGATTGGTCAGAATTCACCTCATCAAAACCTCATCTCTTTTATTTGTTAAGTGTAAACCCCGCCCACACATGAGAACTATTAGGAAACAGCCTCTGTTCTCCTCACTCACACAGGATCGATTGATTCTGCCTTGGCGTCTTGGATCTTTGCTGCGAAATTTCACACTCTGAATTTTGACTGATGAATTTGAGGGCTTGAAAATATCTGTGCTGAATATTTAAAAGGTGAAATTTAGAGTTAAAAAATTCAAAGTGAGCGGTAAATTCAGTGGTATTTAAAATTCAAAATCTGATGGAACAAATGATCTTTAATACTCCTGATGTACAGAGAAGACAAAGGCAGGAGCAATGCTGACGTCTACAAATCAACTTTTTGTATCTTTCTGTCATGTTATAACGTTATTCCTTTATCAAAAACATGCCTGAAAAGACCGTACATGTCAAACAATTTATCGATCTCGCCCTGTTTGGATCCTTTTGGACAGTTAGCGGTACGATTCTGTCAGTTAGCGGTGGACAGTTAGCGGTACGATTCTGTCAGTTAGCGGTGGACAGTTAGCGGTACGATTCTGTCAGTTAGCGGTGGACAGTTAGCGGTACGATTCTGTCAGTTAGCGGTGGACAGTTAGCGGTACGATTCTGTCCAATGCTCCGCCCACAAGCCCACGTCACTATCGTTTCTATAACATAAATACAAAACAACACACTACAACTTCCTGATGTGATGTCCAGTAGTTTCATTAGCGGGACGCACACTGATTGTGTTGTGATAGTGCTCTGAAGGGGGAGTGACTTAGCATGAGGAGCAAAGGGAGTGGGGAACTCAAAATTAAACTTATTAAATATGTTAAGGCCCACAATTAAATATCTTAAGGCCCCACAGAAATGTAACACCTCCTCTTTAAAGTTGAGTTTTCAGCATTGTATTTATAAATGGGCATAGCTAACATGCTAACCGCCATGTTCCAAATAGGAAGTGAGCATGGGGGCGCTTCTGGCTCCATCGAGTCTGGCTCTAAATTATTTAAAATAAAAAAAAATTGTCACCTCTTTTTGTAACTGCTGCTGTGAACCTCGTCATTTCGGTCTAAAAATGTTTGTCTTAATCCGCTCTTCATGATCGTGGTGTTTTTATTCTGCTGTTTTGTCCATAAATAAATTCCTAATATTAAACTCAGCTCCTGTAACTGCTAGCCTCAGTGAGCTTCACTTGACTGGAGATGAACGCTGCGGCTGACATCACACTCCCTTAGTCCACTTCTTTACACAGTCTACGGTTTCCAGACTTTATTAGCCTACCACCTATTTGGCAGCGTTTGCTTATGTGCGCGCCGAGTCACTATGGTAACTGCCGAACATTCCGCCATAGACATTGACGCAGCCCCCCCAAGTGTGATGTCACCGTGTAAAAAAAAAAAACGACCCGGATGGCATGCCGGTGAAGGTCTGAGCGTGTGGGTGGATAGAAGCGTCGATGTGGCACCTTTCGGGTTTTTTTCCCCTTCTTTTAGCCGGTCGGCTGGCAGGCGGGATGCGCGGACAGACGGGGGGGCGGAGCCTGCGGATAATGACAACAGACGGAGAGGGGTGAGACAGCTGGCGAATTCTGCCCCAATATGCTTCCATGAAAGAGGAGAGGAAATGTCTGAAGACGCCACGGCTCGGCTGCAAAAAGGGAAGATTAAAAATAAAATGAGTTAACATCTTGCCCGCTTCAACCCCGCGATGCACATTTGAGCGGAGAGGGGGAGGCGGGCGGAGGGGGCTGGTATGACAACACGAACACACGATGTCATGGTTAATTAAAAGTCTGTCAATAAAAGGACGGAGATAATAAAACAGAACCCCGATGTGGCAGTGAGAGTCGTCGGTGGTGTGTGCGGGGGTCCCAGAGGCAGAGGCCCAGACGCATGGTAATGTGGAGCTTCAGATGTTACTGCGAGTTTAAATACAAAAAAGTTTCTGTAAATTCATAAAATAACAAAACATTCAAAGGTGCTGTTTTACACAAAATGGATTCTTGTGAGTTTTAAAGAGCCCATGTGAGGCTATTTTATGATCTACAGATTGTTCTAATGTCGTTTCCTCGTCACAAACAGACCTGGAGTTGTGTTTTGTTTCATTCACGTTTCACACACAAACCTGCAGATTTAGGCAGAGTTCTTCTCTCAAACTGAAAAAAAAAAACACGCTGTTCCACCTTGTGATGTCATGTGGTAATACAGGAAGTGCTCCACTGTGTTTTTAAACTCCACACACCTTCACTAGAATCATTTGGATGATTTAAGACCAGGTATTGCCGATCTCTACTGAACTAAAGGTAAAAGGAGCTGTTCACTTGAAAACTACCACTTCATGACATCACAAAGTGGAACAGAGCGTTTAGAGCTTTGGAGATGTAGACAGACTAATAGTAAAGTGAATGAAACAAACATGTGAATGAAACAATGGGATTAGAACATGACTTAAAGCTCACAGGAGTCCATTTTGTGTAATATAGCACCTTTATCTTGAATTCAGTAAAAAAAAATAAATAAATGCAGGACAATACAAGATTATTCAAACGTACATGAATCACTCAAAACAACCTTGAGTAAAATAATGATGAGGGAACATGGTTGTAACATGGAAAAAGGTCCTATATTAAACAAAACGGATTCTTTTGAGCTTTTAGCCGTGTTATAATCCCGTTTCCTCCTCAAACATGTG
Organism: Taenioides sp. WSHXM2023; assembly: GCA_029959045.1. Lineage (NCBI taxonomy): Eukaryota > Metazoa > Chordata > Actinopteri > Gobiiformes > Gobiidae > Taenioides > Taenioides sp. WSHXM2023. The sequence continues at coordinate 33,048,483 of CM057089.1, forward strand.
TTTCATTCACATGTTTGAGTAACTCTTTATTATTAGTCTGTCTACATCTCCAAAGCTCAAAACGCTCTGTTCCACCTTGTGATGTCAGTTTTCAAGTTTAAATAGACAGACGGCTACGGCTGTTCCCGAGTTTTCCTCACGTAGCCATGGCAACGGTCCGCGGTGCACACCTGATCGCTGCTCAAACGTTCCTCTCGCCGTGGCCATTATTCCATTTCCAAACTTTTCTTCACATTCGCCGTGTCCTCTGTGCGTGTGTCAATCGGCCAATTTCCTATTTGTGCTTAGAGCCTATAATTACAATATTTTTTATGTTAATATTTGTGATTTTTCTATATTAAAGGGGAATGTATTTCTATTGTCTATTTCTATTGGTATAGAAATAAACACTTTTCTTTGTTAATACATTTGGGGGAGGAGCCTCGTACTATGAAAGGGGCCTCCCACGACAGAGACAGTGTGTGTCAGGGGGAAGAGCTACTACTACTACTACTACTACTACTACTACTACTACTACTACAACAGGCTGTAAATATACGGTATCCTTTATTTTTTTTCACTGTTTTGTGCACTTTTGAGAATAAAATCACCAACACTACTTTAGAACTCACGCACTTCCTGTATTACCACATGACATCACAAGGTGGAAGTGTTTGGGAAAAGACTTAAGCCTAAATCTGCACAGTTTGTGTGTTAAACGTGTGAATGAAACAAAACACAACTCCAGGTGTGTTTGTGATGAGGAAACAACATTAGAACAGATCAGAGTTCACAAACTCACGAGAATCCATCTTGGTCCTGCTGCCGTGGGCCTGACAGGTGACAGGTGACAGGTGACACGTCGCAGCAGTGAGGTTTGTGCAGAAGCCAAAGGTGAAGCGCCCAAATGAACCAAAACAAACATGGTGACACCGTGAGACGCACTTCAGCCTGTTTTATTCTCAGTACTACAGGAATGTTCAGTTTGTAAAAAACATGTAGAAGGTCAGAGATTTGTGCTTTTGTGGACAGGGAAGATGTCTGTGTTTTCTCTCAGCTGGATTTAACTCAAGTTTTTTTGGGCTTGTTCTGCTGTATTATTTGTTTTTTTTTTACTTACGGTACATACATTTATATTAATTTATGTCTTACTCATACCAGTCTCGCTATTTTTTTTTTTTTTTTTTTTTATTGCTACTTATTTAGAAGTATGGTTTTATATCATCGGTTGCATCTAGCGCTTTTCTGGACACTCAAAGACGCTTTACAGAGCGTTGTTCATTCACTCCAGACTCGGTGGTAAACTCCTATTGTAGCCACAGCTGCCCTGGGGCAGACTGACTGAAGCGAGGCTGCCAATCTGCACCATCGGCCCCTCCGACCACCACCAACACTCACATAAACACCACTTTCATACTAGGCAATGTGGCTGAAGTGCCTTGGACACAGCGATAGTTTTTGCGACCAGCGCCCCCCTGTGGCACCTGATTATCCCAGTGTCTTCCATCCAAGTCCTGACCAGGCCCAGCCCTGCTGAGCTTCTGAATAAATAAGAAATATAATGTGATGTGTGAGCTACTGTGTCCAGGTAATTTCCCTTGTGGATCAAAAAAGTCTTTCTAAGAAACGCTTTGACCAATCAGATCCAAACAGTCGCCATGACGTTCTGCCTTTTCCGATCTCCTTCACTAAGAGCTGTTCCAGGTTGATCTTAATTCAGAGTGTTCTACAGATCAGCCTGGTTTTCCATAAGAGCTCATAAGTGGATTTTACATAATACATGCTTAGTTTCCAGATGATAATAGCAGCTTGTACATAGATCTCCTGACACGAGAACTGTAAAACACAGAAACCAAAAGACCTGACGGGGCTATAATCCTACACATGCAGGGCTCATACTTATGGTTTTCATTGTCTTGACCCGAGCTCCCACAGCGGGCAGGAGGTGCGTTGGCATTTGGATTCAGTCACTGTTAACAATGAGCCTAACGAGTTCCATGATGAAGCCCCTCTCCAGCAGATGGATGCAGACTGCCACCGCCGCCAATTAACTCAGCGCCCATCTAAATAACTTTGTGCCATTAGCGGCCGTATTTCACAGCTCATTACGGGCGAGCTGATTGGAGGTGGAGGCAAAACGAGGAAAAACGATGAAAAGAGGGCGGCCATTTGCATTTTAGATTTACAATATGCTCGCGAACGTGCAGCAGAAGACAGGCGCGCTGAGAAACGGCGAAAAACACTCGAGGCCACATCTGCCAGCGAGCCGCGCACATCCGTAATGAGTGATTAACACGGAGTGGACGCAATCTGGGCTCAGACACGGGACGACTTCAAATGAACGCACCAGATCTGTAGTGGGTTTGTTTTCTTCAAGTCGATACAAAAATTACATTAATTAAGGATTTTAGAGCAGGAGGTAGTATTATTATCTCAAATTAGCGATTTTGTTGCAATTCTGGTCTGTAGTCTGTTGTTAAAGGTCCTATATGACGCAAATTTGACTCTTGTGAGTTTTAAGTCGTGTTCTAATGTTGTTCCCTCTTCAAAAACAGACCTGGAGTTGTGTTTGTTTCATTCACATGTTTGAGTAACACTTTAATATTAGTCTGTCTAAATCTCCAAAGCTCAAAACGCTCTGTTTCACCTTGTGATGTCATGAAGTGGTAGTTTTCATGTTAACTGCTCCATTTAAAAGTGAAAAAATGCATATCACAGATGGCTGATGTTCAAAAGCGTTTTTTATTTTTTGATAACGTTTCAGCAAAAAGCCTTCATCAGATCAATTTTCTTGCTTTGGACCACAGTATTACTTTCTGTGGTCCAAAACTCTACCACTTCATGACATCACAAGGTGGAACACAGTGTGCTACATTGCTGTTCATTGCATTTGCACCTCTACAAGAACTTTGGTGTGTGTTTTCTGTTTAATTTGAAACAGCTTTAGTTCAGTAGAAATCGGCAATTCCAGGGCTGAAATGATCCAAATGATTCTAGTGAAGGTGTGTGGAGTTTAAAAACACAGTGGAGCACTTCCTGTATTACCACATGACATCACAAGGTGGAACAAAGTGTTTTTTTTTCTGTTTGAGAGAAGAACTCTGCCTAAATCTGCAGGTTTGTGTGTTAAACATGTGAATGAAACAAAAAAAAAAAACAACAACTTCAGGTCTGTTTATACTTGAGGTACTTTAATACTTTTACTTCAGTAGATTTTTTTCATGTGATACTTTTATTTTTACTTGAGTATCTTTTTGCTTTGGTATCTGAACTTTTACTTAAGTATCAAAATTCAGTACTTCATCCACCGCTGTTATATAATGCCCTTTTTTCCATTCTTTTTCCCAATCATTTCTACTTATTTTCTATCCCTGCTTCCGGTTTGTTTACATCCAGGTCTAAACGTCGCCACGGGGACCTTCACAACAGTAACTGGCCGTAATCTCAATTTGCAATGCATATGCTTCAGACCCGCACCCCCCAGTCTCTCCCCGATCACCCCCAAGTCCCTCCCGCCTCACCCCTCGTTTTCTACAAGCACCAGCTCATTAATATGCATGCTCCACACACTCCCTCCTCTGTGACCTTAATGACGGGCCCGGGCGTACGCTGAGGCTCGCAGGACACACGGGGCGCCTGGTTAATTAGCGACTTCGTGCTACACGTTGGCGTTTACGGGAGAGAGCGGCGAACTTCGTGCCCTCGGCGATCCCGGGGGTCGAAGGTCGAACTTAACGCGTAGGCCTGACAACAAAACAAAGTGTCGGCGATTAGAGGACAGGTGTTAATGACCGTGTACTTGTACATAATGAGGCTTCATACTTCAGAGCCAGTGAACGCTGACGGTATAGAAAGGGTAATGCGGTCTTCACAGTTTACAGTTTTGTTTTTAATCTGTACAGTGTTCAAATGTAAAACAGAAACGTTGGTTAAAAGGGTTAGGGTTACATGAACTGTACATAAGATTTAGATTTTACTTTCCATAAACATGACCTGGTAAACATGTACATATCAAATACAGCTTTTACTAATAACAAGTTTATTCTTAGGTCGTGCTTCGGCCAGTATGAACTTAAAAGTCGCATTCTGATTTGCATTAAAAGCACTCACAAATAAACATGATGCGAATACTTTTTACCCTACAATACCCGCACTTTTACTGTCACCGGACTGTGTAGGTCGGCTGTGTTCACGTAGATTTCACTAGCAAGGACCACGCCACGACAATGAAATATGATAAAGATATTTATTGATGGTGGGTAGATGTAACGAGGGGAGACTCAGGCTGGGGGCTCCGTCTCCAATCCAAAATGGTCACCCAGCTGATTCAGAACCCCCCCTCCTTAAAGGTGATGTCTTCAGCCTTAAGGATGGACGAGAGACACGGATGATGTTGTCGGGATAGGCCGCATAAATAGGGCTTCTGGGTAACTGAAGGCGTGGTCGAGATGAGCTGTGGTTGGGGGCGAGGAGTTTGAGGCCTGGTCCAGCTCCTGAATCTAAGTTTATCATATTAACTCCACTTGTATGAGTCCTCAGGGTGTACTTTGCCACAAATGAAAGGAAAGACCATTGCGTACAGAAGTTATATTGTGCGTGCGTTCGTGGAAATAAGGCGTTCAGCTGATCTCCTCTCACGTGGCTCATGGTGCATGTTTGGGGTAAACGTTGCACGGTGTGTGAACATGACCGACCCTAAAGTAAAGGAAACAGAACTAAATCTAAAGCGCACTGGGGTCGGTCCAGAGAGCGCACAAACGTGTGTGAAAACCACCTCAGAGACAAAAACACTGGACACGGAGTCTTTTTTATTTGTTAGAATTTGGTGTTTTAGTTCAGTTAGTCAATCAGAAAGCAGACTGGGTCTCACACGAGTCTCTCAACTGCATGAATGTCTATGGGGGAATGTCCAGCAGTTTCCATGGCGACACTATAGCAAACACTGTGAAAAAGTTTTAAAATATTCTTAAAACTCTAGCAAAAAAACCAAACTGGATTTATCCCACACGTTTCCAGGAGCCTGTGATAAATATGAGCGTTCATGGTCCTGTTTAGGAATTTCTACAAAAAAGGCGAGAGTGACTAACTGAAAACTGTTGGCTAATGCTAGCTAGCTATTTGAGATACCCTTGTTAAACCACACAAATGAGCTCATCTGTCTCATCTGAGTAACAAAGCTTCAGACAGAGCAGTGCCTGCTGTTGGCATCAGACCCTCGGGGAATGTTGGTGACATCAGCTGCAGAGTATCATTTGATAACACTGAACTCACTATGGTACAATCTTAGCAGCAATGTTCCCCACATCTGTTCTAAATATTATTATTATTACAGTTTAAAAACACAGTGGAGCACTTCCTGTATCACCACATGACATCACAAGGTGGAACAGAGTGTTTTCTGAACCCAGCCTAAATCTGCAGGGTTTGTGTGTTAAACGTGTGAAAGAAACAAAACACAAACTCCACGAAAAAACAACATTAATACTTGAAATACTTTAATACTTTTACTTGTAGTTTTTTTCATGTGATACTTTTATTTTTATTTGTATTTTTATTTATTTTTTTTTTTTGAAACAAACATTGGTTAAAAATATGATGATTGGTTAAAGATATGATGAACATATATGATGTTAGATTTTATATATTATTATATTATAATCTTAGCTGCCCCTGTTTGTCCTAAATATTTTTGGTCTGTAAAATATTTAATATTTAATATTTAATATTTAATTTTTTTTTTTTTTTTTTTTTTTTTTTGCATTTACCCCAGAAAACAGCCGCTCTCTTCCCCGTTAGCCGCTCGTCGCACTCCAGTTCTGTGGGAGTGGACGGCTGGTACTTAGCGCAGGTCCTCCCCTCTCAGGTACTGCCTCTGTGCCCTCGGAGCGCTTTAGCTACTCCCCCGGGCGCTCGCCAACAGCATGTGGCGATTAGCGCGTTTGTTTGCTCTCGCTCTCGCCCAGCCTCATTAGCATAGCAGCCGGCTAACAGCAGTTCAAGAGCGTCATTGACACGGTTTAAGCCGCACTAAAGCAGGTAACAATGGGGCTACATTAGCATATGCGCTAAAACTGCACCGGCGGCACACTGGCTGCCACAGAATCATGTCAACAATGGAAGATTATTTGTTTTTGAATTTGAAACGCCACTGTATTTCTCACTTTGGATTTCTGAACTCTGAAAAAACATGTTTGAATTATTTTTATTCTGAATTTTAGTTGCTGAAATTTTAAGTGTGTATATATATAATCACCTTTTAAATATTCACAGATATTTTCAAGCCCTCAAATTCAACAGTTGAAGTTCAGAGGGCAAAATTTGCAAAAAAAAAAAAAAAAAGTGATCTAATCTTTTATTTTTATTCTGAATTTTAGTTGCTGGTGTACATTTTCAATATAAAAAAAAAATAAATAAAAAATCACCTTTTAAATATTCAGAACAAATATTTTCAAGCCCTCACATTCAGCAGTCAAAATTCAGTGTGAAATTTGCAGAGAAAAAAATTCACAGCAAAGATCCAAAATGCAAAGGCAGAAGCAATCGATCCAAAGCGATCCAGTTTAACATTTATTTTTATTCTGAATTTTAGTTGCTGAAATTTTAACTGTACACTTTCAAAGTGTTTAAAATTCAATATAAAAAAATAAAATCACCTCTTAAATATTCAGCACAGATATTTTCAAGCCCTCAGATTCAACAGTCGAAATTCAGAGTGTAACATTTGCAGAGAAAAAAATTCACAGCAAAGATCCAAGAAGCCAAGGCAGAAGCAATCGATCCAAAGTGATCCGATCTAACTTTTATTTTTATTCTGAATTTTAGTTGCTGAAATTTTAACTGTACACTTTCAACATTAGTTTTTCTCATTCGTTCTCTAATGCTCGTCGTCGTTCTCCTTTAAGCTTTTGTCTTTCTTCCCTTGATCGTTGTGGATAAATTCTTCATGAAGAATGTTTATCTTTTGTGGACCTTGTTGGTTGAAGATTTGGTGATGGGGCAGATTTATGAAGCTGGTGGAGAAAACGACAGACATTTACACACACATTTTGCCACAGAAAAACATTAACTGGAAGTTCCGCAAACCTACAGTGGGACTTTCGGCCATTGGGAAAAAGGTTTATAGTGCAACAGAATGTAGGACGATTGTATACAGCAGAATCGTTGTGTAATACTGTCTCCAAAAAATACTGCTCCCATATTTATTTGGGGTTTCCCGTTTATATTCCAGATGCCATTCCACAGCCAAGGGTACATCTCAAGCAGCATGGACATGAGATGAACCCATGGGCAGGATACCATCTGAAAACACTTGATAAAACAGCAAAAAAGAAACAAAAAACAGCCCATTAAAGCCCCAGAGCTCTCATACCGTCTCGCACACAGGGCAGTGCCGTAGCTGTTAGCGTTAGCGTTGTTGACACCCGCTCCCTTTCGCTCTGTGTCAAAGTGACGTGGAGGGGCCCATGGGTGCTCGCTGGAGGCAGGACGTGTCAGTGTGGAGCAGGGTGCATGCCGGACACTGAGCAGGACACGAGTGGAAGTGCGCGGGAGGTTTTCACGGCTCTGGACTCTGGGCTCAGGAACAGGAGAGCAGTTAGAATCTGTTCAGAGACCTAGAGCTTCACATTATATTAGGGAAATGTTAAAGAACCCCTGTGTAACTTTTCTACCAATGAATAAACTCAAATAGAATCCTTCAGTATCACATGGGTTTTCATTAGTGTCACGATACTAAAATTTCAATATACAGTATATCTTTTCTATTTCAATACAAAGGAACAGACTCAATACAGATTCCGATACGATGATGATAATAAAAAAGCTATTGTCTTTATTTAGACAGTAAAATGTGATTTTAAACCTGAAATCAGAGTATTTGCTTGTACCGCGTGGTCTTAAATCTGTGTAATCCCTCAGTGTTGTAGGATAAACTGTAGTAGAAAAATAAAGACGAGACATGAGGCTGGAGTTTTGACACAGGAGAAGTTTATTTCCATCAGAACAGACCCGACGCAGACACATGAACCCTTAGAACTCTGTGTGGTCCAGTCCAGTCTGGCTACGCTTCTGTTGTAGGGAGTATTATACCTCTGATGATGTAGGCCAAAATGTACTTTCTCTCACACTCATTTGTCCAAGTATAGAAAATATAACTATAATAAAATGACATTATTCCAAGCCAAACTGCACATATGTCCTTAGTTTTGTACATTACAGTTTATCCGGTCAAAGTATGAAGGATTTAAGTGAAAATAAAAACACCTCTGGGATTATTTCTTGGTTCCTGATCACAGACGTATATATGAACAGAGCTAAGATTCCAAACAACTGACCTCTGGTACAATTCACTCATGTCACTTTACTGATATTTATCCTGTCTGTACATAAACATAGTCATTACTGTAAATAACATAATATACTGAAGTCACTTTACTGAGATTTACTCTGTTCATATGCTGCACTGTTACTTTTATTGTACATAATAGTATTTTTTGGTATTTTATATTTTATATTTTGTATTTTATATTTTTGCTCCACCAAAACAAAATTAGAGTCTATCTTTAAGTCTATTTCTAAATTATTATTTTTTTAGCCATTATCTATTATCTTGTTTTATTGCATGCTCCATTTTCCTGCTGTTCTTGAACTGTGCGTTGCAACATTGGAATTTCCCCACTGTGGGACTAATAAAGGCATATCTTATCTTATCTTATCTTATCCTGACCCTTGACCTAGCGTCCGTGCACAGTGGTGCGTTCACTGACACTCAGTCGGACATCACATGATTGTTCACACGTGTTCTCCTGGTGACACTTTGATCCAGGATCACGTCTCCTCCATCCAGGACATGACTCCTGATGTCATGAGTCATTTGTGTAGAAATGTCTTCTTTTGTTTTGGTGCAAACCTTTTCATAACCTGTATGTTAAAGTGAGACACGTCTTTTCCCATTTGTCTCTCAGGAACGTCTGTTCCCGTTTGTCTCTCAGGAACGTCTTTCCTCGTTTGTCTCTCAGGAGACACAGGGCAGGACATTCAGTCCATCATGAGATGTTGTGCTGAAGAAGGTTTCGATTCTCTTCAGAACAGAAGCAGCTTTCAGATTCCGACGAGGTCATAGGAGAAGATTCATGTTATTATTTTGACTCGGTTGATAAAATAATTTACTTTAAAGGTTCATTGTGTAACTTTTCTGGTGGAGGGTCCATCAATGCTGTTATTGCTTTGTTTGGAATGTTTCGCAGTATGGCATTAAACCTTTCTATCTTCATGGAGACCAAACCAGACCAAGTCACAGGTCAGATCTGTGGAGAGGCGACCCCGCTCACAGTCAGAATGTCTGTTTTTCTAGGTATTTCTGAGCTCTAAAACCACGTGTGATTGAATAAATGTAAAGTAGAGCTGTTTAATGTCACACTGTGGAACATTCCGGGCAGAGCGCTCACATTAAAGTCTGTATCCGTGCTCTGCCTGTGTGTTTGCCTCAAATGTCCCAAACCGCTGGTCTAAACATGCAGCCAGTCCTGCTGTCTAATTGGCGTAAATATGCTAAGGTCTCACTAATTACAGCATCTGCAATTAGCGTCCGCGCCTGCTGCGTTAGCCGCTGCATCCACAACTTTTCTTCTTCTCCTCTGATTTGAGTAATGAATGAGTATGTTTTTCTAATCAGACCCAATTTGAAGTGATTAGCAGCTACAACGCCACATTATCCAAAACAAACAAGTCTCTCTGTTGGTTTAAACGACTGGACTAATCTGCAGCACAGAAAATGATGATCCAGAGAAAGATTCGAGCTGGAATAAAACATGGCTGTGCTCTTAACAATCCCATGTTACTCTATTTTCTGATTTATGTTCTAATTTTGTTTCCTCATCACAAACAGACCTGGAGTTGTGTTTTGTTTTATTCACGTTCACATTCACAGATTTAGGCAGTGTTTGGGTGACAGTAGCTCAGTTTGTAAAGTGTTTGGCAGTTTGAATCCTGCTCTCGACATGGTAAAAACATGATAAAAAAAAAAAACATGGTTTTATTTAACTAATTAGCTAAAAGTCATGTGTAAAGAGCGCGTCTGTCTGCCCCCTGCTGGCTCAGAAATCGAGTTTTCTGGTTATTAAAGACAGATAGACTTTTAGATAACCTTAAAATATGACTGTATCATACATGTGCATGTACATATACATGTGCATGTACATATACATGTATATGTACATGTACATGTACATGTACATGTATATGTATATGTACATGTACATATACATGTACATGTACATGTATATGTACATCTACATACACATATACATATACATATAAATGTACCTATACATATAGAGTCACCATAGTCACGTCATTAGGCTGAACGCTGCACTTTTCCAGTGTTTTCTGTTTCCTATGGAAAATCCCTAAAATCCAAAATGAACCAGAAGCATCCACACACATACACACATATATACACATATATACACATACACACACATATATACATGCACACATATATACATACACACACATACATATATACACACACACACACACACACACGCACACACGCACACGCGCACACACGCACACACGCACACACAACACACACAACACACACACACACACACACAGGCTCTGATTAAGCCTTTAGTTTGAGTCGTCCCCGGGGCCCTCGTGGAGTCCGATGGGCCCTGGCTCTATTCCTGGGAAATGTGCTTCTGTTCGTTTTTTCCGCCGTTGCCGCGCGGTTTGTGTTCCAGCCTGTAATCCACACCGGGGCTGAGCAGGCGTCCTCTTCACACTGTCCATCGCCGTGACAACAAGCTGCTTTGGACAGGCCCGGGCAGGGACAGATGGACGGAGCAGAGACTCCAACATACTGCTCCACAGCGCCCCCCGGAGACGTCATTAGGATGTGTTTAACGTGTCCGGTCAGAGTGAAGGCATCTTGAGGAGAGGCTGAACGGGAGCGAAGACATTTTGTGGTAATTTGATGGTTATTTCAAATCGTGTTGACGAACAAATGTGTCTTTAGAAAATATAAGAAAGCTGCAGAGCTCCGTGGAACTTCTGCTGTCGTGGTTAAAACGCCGTTAAACACCCTCCCGAAGCTTTACGCTGAAGTTAAGCACCTTCTGGCACTTCAGCACTTTGAAACAGTGATCCACGCCTTTGTAACCACCCGGCTGGATCACTGAAACGCACTTTATTTTAGGGTGAGTCAGTCCTCCATTTCCCAACCGCAGCTTGTCCAAAACACGGCTGCATGTCTTTTAACTGTTGCTCGAGAATATGAGACATCACCTCCATGTTCACCGGCTGCCCGTGCACTTTAGGATCCATTTTAAACTGCTTTTATGTGTTTTCAAGTGTTTGAATCGTGCCGCCCTGCTGTACCTCTCAGAGTTCCTCCATCCTTATGCTCCGTCTGCAGAGGCAGGTACAGTGGCAGGTGCAGAGGCAGGTACAGTGGCAGGTGGAGTTAAGTAACAATCAGTGTACCTCCGCTAATGAAACTCCTGCATATCACATCAGGTTTGTGAAGTTGTTGTGTTCAGTTTTGTATCATGTTTTTGTGTATTTATGGAGAATTGTCGTGTGGAGCCTGGGGGATGTAGAGCCTCGTACAGACTCTTACTGCTAACTGTAAAGAGGGTTTGAATAGAGCCCAGAAGAGATCGCTAAATTACTCAAACATGCATGGATGAGTCTAAAACCTCTTCAGGCAGGTTTTTGATGAGGGAACAATGTTAGAACATGGAAGAAATCTCCAAAAAATAGTTTCAGGTGACATCAGGCCAATAATATTGCATACAGATGGCGATTGGGTCAAATGAATATTGCTAAAATGCAGATCTTTGTTGTAATTTAGCAAGTTCTAGGCTCAAATCACCAATAGAAATGATCAGGTTCAGCTGTAAATTCTGTCAAAGAACATCAAGTCTAAGCAGCAGTTTCAGAGGCAGCAGAAGAACATATGTTATGAGCCCATCTGCCGCCGTAGTGTGGTGTTTGTGTACTCACGGTGTGGGTTTTACCTGCGCAGGTGTGTGAGCAGACCACAGCTCCGTCTGCTTGTCTTCGCTCAGGATTACGGGAACGCTGTCGAATTCTTTTAAGGATCATGTACGACAAAATACAAGGACCGCCGGGAATTGAACTACAGGAGGTAAAACGCGCTTCAGCCAGATCCATGTGAGGAGGAGAAACGGGGAGAAAACAAAATGCACTGCCAGTCGGAAGTTTGGACTCATCTCTCGTTCATTGTTTGTTTGTTTGTTTTTTTAATATGTTTACCACTTTCTCAATTTTGTTACTCAAGTAAAAGTCAAAGTATCTCATGAAAAAAGTAAAAGAATTAAAGTACCTGTTTAAAAATGTACTTAAAGAGTAAAAGGTACAAGTATTTCGCACAAATTTAAATTGTGCTGAATTTTGTTCAAAAGAAACAACTGAATCGTTGTTTTTTTTTTATATATATATATATTTTCCTTTGCTAAAACTACGAATGTGTTCAAAATAAACCCTCAGCCTATAGACTTTTTTCACAACGGGCGGAAGTGTCGTGCTGTAGGTTTGCAGAACGTCCGGGTAATGGTTTTCTGTGGCAAAATGTCTGTAAATGTCTGTCGTTTTCTCCAGCAGCTTCATAAATCTGCCCCATCACCAAATCTTCAACCAACAAGGTCCACAAAGGATAAACATTCTTCATGAAGAATTTATCCACAACGATCAAGGGAAGAAAGACGAAAACTTAAAGGAGAACAACGACGATGGTATGCTAGAGATGTCTCACATTCAAACTGCACAAATCTATCCATCTATGCTAATATCGACATCATGAAATCGATTTTTAATTTTAATTCTAGAATCAGTCTGAGTGAACAAGTTCTTTCTGTTTTATTCATGTCCATAACATTAGTTTTTCTCAGTATTTCTCTAACGCTCGTCGTCGTTCTTCCTTTAAGCTTTCGTCTTTCTTCCCTTGATCGTTGTGGATAAATTCTTCATGAAGAATGTTTATCCTTTGTGGACCTTGTTGGTTGAAGATTTGGTGATGGGGCAGATTTATGAAGCTGCTGGAGAAAACAACAGACATTTACACATGCATTTTACAACAGAAACCATTAACCAAAAGTTCTTCAAACCTACAGCGCGGCACTTTCGGCTGTTGTACAAAAGGTCTATTAACGTATTAACATGTTTTAGACTGTCTAGAACGACAGGAAGTAAAATGCGCTTCAGCCAGATCCATGTGAGGACGAGAAACAGGGCGAAAACAAAATTCACTCCCAGTCAAAAGTTTATTTCTTTATATTTATTACTTTCTACATTTTCTATACATACAGAAGACTTCAAATATAGTTATAGACAGGCCCGTTGTCAGAAATATGGGGGCCCAGGGCAAGAAACATCACATGGGCCCCCCTCCAACAACAGACCCCTTTATGTTATCACTTTGCCTGAAATATTCCACAGTAGCTTTAAACTTGTCTATCTTGCATGTATTCAATCACAGGTGGTTTTATTGCTTACAAAAACAGAGCAGGGTCGTCTCTCTTTTGACTTTTCGACTTTTTTGTCTCCATGGAGATAGATACGTTTATTGCAATACTGTGGAGCATTCTGGACAAAACGACAACATATCTGTGGAGATCATGAGGTAACAGATCCTCCATCAGAAAAGTTACACAGTGCAGCTTTAAAGTGCGAATTTAGGAGTGTGACAGCCCTGGAAAAGAAACCGTTATAGGAAAAATAATTTTCTATGGTTTCATTGAATGACCAAAACAAAGTATTCACATGTTTTATAACGTTTTTGATGCCTTGAGTCCCCGCTCCCTTTGCTCTCAGTGCTAAGTCACCCACCCTTCAGTGCGCCATCACAACACAATCAGCGTGAATCCCACAAATGAAGTTGCATCAGGTTTGGGAAGTTGTTGAGTACAGTTTTGTATCATGTTTTTGTGTATTTATAGGGAATTGTCGTGTGGTATGGGAATCTTACAGCTAACCGTAAGGAGGGTTTGAATATGGCACAGGAGAGATCGCTAAATTACTCAAACATGCATGGATGAGTCTAAAACCACTTCAGGCATGTTTCTGATGAGGGAACAACATGGTAGAATGCTCCAGAAAGTTGATTTTGCTAATATTGCCTTTTAACAAATTTGAGTTTTTGAGGAGAAGAACAAAATACGCACGACTACTGAAACATGTGACTAAAACAAAACACAACTCCAGGTCTGTTTTTGACCAGGAAACGACATTCTCGCTCAGTTAAAAGCTCACAGCCAGTTCAGTAGGTCCCTTTAATTACCCGTTCCACCGTGGCGACTGCCTGTTTTCGCCGAACATACCCCCTGATGCGCCGGTTTGATCCAACGCCAAATCACACACCTTTGAAACGCCGAGCTTTAACAGGGTCTGTGTGTGTAAAATCAGAACTAAACATCTTATTATCACTAGTATCACTCCAACAGGTCCAGTCGAGGCATTTTCATTGATGGCTTTTCGTTTAGGCAAAGTTTGACGATTATTTTTGAATTCCTGTGTGCAAAACAGAAAGCGTATAAGGCTAATTATGAATTATTAAAGCTGCACTATTGTAACTTTTTGGTTGGGGGTCCATTACCTGTTTGTTTCTATGGTTATATCACTGCTCTGCCTGGAATGTTCCACAGTGTGACATTAAACAGCTCTACCTTACATTTATTCAATTTAATCAAGTGGTTTAGAGCTCAAAAATACCTAGAAAAACAGACATTCTGACCGTGAGCAGGGTCGCCTCTCCACAGATCTGACCTGTAACTTGGTCTGGTTTGGTCCCCATGGAGATAGCAAGGTTTAATTCCATATTCCACATTCCAGACAAAGCAATAACATCTTCCCTCCACCAGAAAATCCAACGCACCAATGCTTTTTTAAAATACTGCGTGTATGAATGCACAAGGGACGGCCATGACGCCTTTAAGGTCAAAATATGAAGCTCGGAAATGATTGTGTTCAAATTATGTGGAAGCAATGTACTTGTTTGGATGTGTACAGAAGAGCGGTGGTTGTTAGAGAGTCTGAAATGGCAGACCACAGAATGATAATTGGACGTTTGACCTATTTTAATCAGGCAAATGGGGAAATACGTGCAGCCAGTCAGGGAGTCTGCAGAGGGTCAGTTTGAACTTAAATAAGAGAGTGAAGAAATCTGAAGGTCTTGGACAGATGAAAACAAACGGAAAAATAAACAAAAAAATTTACTTAAAGGCCCTATATTATGAAAAATGAGGTTTAGGCCGTGCATTTGAGTAACGCTTTATTATTAGTCTGTCTAGAGTGAAGGAGAATGGCACTTAACACTGTTGTTGATGCACCGTACCTGCCTCATCAAGAACAACGCTCTGTTCCACCTTGTGATGTCATGAAGCGGTAGTTTTCAAGTTAACAGCTACCTTTTACGTTTTGTTCAGTCGAGATCGGCAATTCCAGGGCTGAAATCATCCAAATGATTCTAGTGAATGTGTATTTTAAAAACACAGAAGAACATAGAACATATCAGAAAATAACGTAAAATGAAAATTAAAGCAAAACCAAAGCACTGATTCACTTTTGCAGGGTTCAAGAACAGTTGGACCATAGAATCTGACAGAATCAGTTCAAGTTTGCAGTACAGTTCGATGGATCTCTAACCAGAGCTGAAAATGTGTCTCTTTTTACGTAAAGATTTGGTTTAATAGATAATAACACTGCCCGGGCATCACTGCAGCCTCCAGGGGGCGCCAAGTGAAATCTGGAGACACAACAGGAAAGTCCACTTCTGAGCCTCACTCCGCTCCAGTGCTTCAGCTGGTGATGAGACAAGAGCAGCCAACCGTGACCATGAAGAAATGACTCACACGTGCACGGACGACATCCAAGACCTCTTCAGCCATGTTTTTGATGAGCGAACAACATTAGAACATGATAGAAAGCTAAAAAAAAATAGATTTAGCATTAATACCCCCTCTTCAAGGAACATGATGTAGACGTAGGATCGAGGAGGTCTGGAATGTCAGTACTCCTTTTTTCCAGACGCAGGTGCAGCTGAGCCTCTTCTTGTGGCCGTGTGCCAGAGCGCGCCCCCTCCACACTCCATCACGATGATCACTTGTGGAGATGGGTCCATAATGACATTCTGCTCTGGTTGGCACCGTGTCTCTGGAGCGTGGCACTGGACCAAGCCCCACACCCCACACCCCACATGCACACAGAAATACAGAGATACAGAGAGGTACAGAGGGCTGGTACTGAAGGGGTGAGGGAAACCACAGCAAGGCCAAGGGAATCATCCATTTTATAAATATGGACAAAAAGCAAGGCACTGTATGTGATTTTTACTGTCTTAAAATGTGAAAAACAGAACTGGTTCATTTGAAAATAGTTTGCATTGTCCAGCGTTATTCCTCACTTACAAACTTAAGCTTGGAATGCTTAAGGTAAGTACTTCTCACAACTTTCAGAGACCAGTTCAGTGTTTTCCTGTCGCAGTAACGATAACAGCAAATAGCAGTTGCCTACAGTAAAACACTTTAGAATTAGATGCAGACAGTACACAGCGGACTTATTTTGACACCTCTGCAGCTCAGGGAGGGAATTCTGGAGGTTCTGAAACTGAGAATGAGACAAACTCGGATGTGTCTCGATCTGCAGGTGAAGCCTCTGGAGACAAAGGTTCAGTTGTGATTGTTTTTCCAGCGCTGACTACACACAGCTCCTTTAAAATCCGATTATGTATTTCCTGTGTTGTGTTCTTTCTCTCCACAGCTCACTAGCGCCCCCTCTGCTCGCCCCCGTCCTCTGCTGATGATGTCATTATTTCCCAGCAGCCTTTGGGAGCGGCGTGCGGCGGTGGGTGGGGGCCAAGTCTGCAGATGTTTCTAATTGCTCTCCATTACCAAGAATAACAGCTGTTTATATCTATCAGACTGAAGATCCAAGCGCTTAGCCGAACATGTCCCACCTGGTCTCCATCAGGCCTGTCCACAGCACCGGCTCCACTGCCAAAATCTGCTCCACCGCTCCCAACGCGCCGCCGGTCACCTTCAGCCATCTTGGATTACCCACAATGCTCGGCTCCAGCGGTTAAAAACAGAACTGGCCTATATTTTACATGTTTGGGGAATGGAGGTGTTTTCCGGGCGCATATGGCGGACTCTTGTTGACTTATTTGGGATGTAAAGATGAATTGGTTTTATAATGTTTCCTGATTATAGACATCACAACAAGTACTTTTTGAAGAATAATCAGAAGAAGCGTCCGTGTCTGATTACAAACCTGATGTAAATACTGTACATTTGTCAGGTTTTTATCATTGTCTAATTCTGACTTCATTTGGGGGAATAAAACCTGTTGTAAATTTAAGTTATAGAAACAATTTGTGAAGAAAAGTTGAAAAAACATGAAAGTTCTACATTAATGACACCACACTGGGAGAATTCTAATTTACACAACACATTTCTGACACTTTTAACATGACTTTATTTTACATTTATTTGTAATATTATAATTTCTGTGTACATTAGAGGAGTTTTAGCCAAGCGTACAACATGGCTGTGTTAGACTTAGACTTAGACTTTATTGATCCACAAGGGAAATGATTTGGACACAGCAGCTCAAACATCACAATATAAAATAATAACAGAGAGGAACAAAAATAGATGGTGTAGCAAAAAGAGCAAGAGACACGTGTCAAATGAGACAAAATTATAAAAATAAATGTAAATGTACAAGTCAAAATAAAATAGAAAAATAAGTAATAAAATATAAAATAAACTATAAAATCACAGCTATAAACAAGAGACAAGAACGACAGTGTAAATACTCTGCTGATTGACAGGGCATAAGGTTATCTGTTACTAAAGATTGAGTTGTTGTACAGATGTAGGGAGTATTATCTGTTACTTAAGACTGAGTTGTACAGTTGTAGGGAGTATTATCTGTTACATAAGGGTGAGCTGTTGTACAGTTGTAGGGAGTATTATCTGTTACATAAGGGTGAGTTGTTGTACAGTTGTAGGGAGTATTATCTGTTACATAAGGGTGAGTTGTTGTACAGTTGTAGGGAGTATTATAGTATGAATGTAGTCCTGTATCTCTCACTGTTTGAGCGGAGCTGTAGGAGCCTGTTGGAGAATGAGCTCCTCTGTTCCTCTATAGTCTGGTGTTGTAGGGAGTATTATCTGTCCCTCTATAGTCTGGTGCAGTGGGTGAGTTGTTGTACAGTTGTAGGGAGTATTATCTCCTCTGTCCCTCTATAGTCTGGTGCAGTGGGTGAGTTGTTGTACAGTTGTAGGGAGTATTATCTCCTCTGTCCCTCTATAGTCTGGTGTTCATGAAGTACAGTTTTGAACCTAATTATAATCTTAACTAAAATATAATTAACATTTTTAACTCAGTAGTTTAACCTGTCAGAGGCACTTTAAAGGTCCCGTATCACACAAAATGGACTCTTGTAGCTTTAAGTCGTGTTCTAATGTTCTAATGTTGTTCCCTCCTCAAAAACAGACCTGGAGTTGTGTTTGAGTAACCCCGAGGCAAGACACTTCACCCACACTGCCTAATATAAATGTGGTGCGTGTGTGAACGTTGGTGTTGATCGGACGGACCGATGGTGCAGACTGGCAGCCTCTCTTCCATCAGTCTGCCCCAGAAAATCGTCTCTTATCACCAACAAGTGTGGAGTGAGTGAGTGTGGAGCATTTTTTAAACAGAAATATCAGTCTGGTCCCACTCCCTCGTCACGTCTCACGCCAGAAACAAACACGGCCTTCCAATTAGATTCATTTGTTTCAGTGACTCATGTGAAACGAAGGAGCTCATTGGTCACCCAAAGAGCATCAAATAAAATCACTTCGACTTAGACAAACTTTATTGATCCACAAGGGAAATTATTTGGAGCTCATCACAGTTTAACAGTTCAGTGCGTCGCTCATTGATTCTGCAGAAATCCACCATGTTTTTCAGTCTCTTGTGATGTATTTTTTTTCTTTTTTTCCTCGCAAGCAATCGTGTTTAGATACGGACGGACCATGTGTGTCTCTGATTGGCTAATCCACCTGTCAGTCACGCCCATCTGAACTCAAGGAAACTCACCAGTGACCAGACTCTTCATAAAGGACTGGAAAAAGTGCGTATTCTAGATCCCAGGTAAGTAGTGGTGCCGAAGAAATATTCTCTTTGGAACATTCAGAACAAGTTTCCTTTTCTTTGTACAATAAAACAACTCTCCAGTCTGCACATGTGGAAAAAGCGCCTGTCTACGGTGTGAAAAATAACTGACTTCAAATATCATAAATGTCTCCACAATCTCCTCGTTTCTTTTGCAGTGGTGGTTTCCAGTGGCGCGTGGAGCCCTGCCGTGTCCACAGAGCTGTTTTATACCTCTCAGTAATGCCCCGGGCTAATAACGCTTAGGACAGCTCCATCTTTCAGCAGAACACCTCCTTTCATTGGTCTTCATGGAACATCAAACTTCATCTGACGGAGCCATGAAAACCAGAGGAGCAGAGCAGAGGAGCCTCCCCGTCACTCCCAGACACGAGCAGGTCTGTGGAGTGTGAGGACAAGCTGTAATATCATCAAACGTACAGGCGAGGAGGGTTTTAGTGTCTTCAGAGGGACATTTATGATATGGTTAG
The DNA here is from genome assembly GCA_029959045.1 of Taenioides sp. WSHXM2023. Lineage (NCBI taxonomy): Eukaryota > Metazoa > Chordata > Actinopteri > Gobiiformes > Gobiidae > Taenioides > Taenioides sp. WSHXM2023. The sequence continues at coordinate 33,068,117 of CM057089.1, forward strand.
TTTGTCATATTCAGCACATTTGTATTAATATTACAGCCAGGAGAGATCAAATGCACTGAACAGTTGATTGTACGGAAAATGGAGCTTGAATGTGGCCACAGGTAGAGACGTTTGCGATGAAGGGAGAGGCCTAGAAACTCTTAATTGTAAGAACTGGCGACCTACTTGTTTTTTATTTTTATGGTGCATTTTACACAATAGCAAAAACAGGCACAGTCGGCAAAGAATTTAACTTACATTTACCTGAAACCCCCCCCAAAAAATATCAAATTCTAACCATCAACTGAACTTTGTTGCGAAATTTAGACCGTTTAGCCCATATTGCGTAATAAACATCAGCTTGAAGCCTTAATATGTAAGTGAAACATTCCATTTTATGAGTTTCTTCAATTAATTTTAACTGGTCCTCTTGCAAAGGTGGATCTGGTTGAAGCCATTTAAGCGTAATTAATTTAAAATAAATATCTGACATAGCTTAGTAAATCAGGTTTATCCCTCATGTAAAGTGTCGTCACATTTTGAGCAACGGTAAAACTCGTTATTTGTCCAATTGTTGATCCAAAATGTATTCAGCTTCACACAGGACCAGAATATGTGGGTATGTGAGCCTCATTATCTCCACAAACCCTCCAACATGAAGAGCTGTTCAGATTCCAACTCATTTATTGCTTGGGGCTTATGAAAAAAACGAGTCATCATTTTCCAGCTGAGACCTATTTTTTATTTAATTTAGAAAGTTATTTATTTTTCATTTATTTCAGGTATCTGCAGTGGGAACACTAAACGTTATGATTTATTGTTCATGCTAACAAAAGTTCTGAGCATTAATAACACTTACTTAATTTTTTAATTCAGTGTTAATAGTATAATTTGTGTTTTAAGATCAGAAATGATGTTAATATAAAGAAGAGAATCGAAAATCAGGAGTCCAGAATTGAAAGTCGAATTGAATCGTGACTTAAGTGAATCGTTCCATCCCTGCGAGACACTGGCGTTGGTGAAGGAGGAGATGGAAAGGCTGTGGAGGCTGCTGAGGAGGTTCTGCTGCAGAGGAGGATTGTGGGCACAGAGGCAAAGTGATTGTAACTCTCGCCCCACAACCAGAAGGTCCTGGGTTTAAACCTCAGGCCTCACTCAGACTACACTTGCTCTAATGTTGAATCTGCCTATGCCAGACCACGTGTTCATGGCATAACTATTGATTTATTAAAGGGAAAGGCAGCAGTGGGCTCCGGGCTCCAACAAAAACAGACTCCAAACGGAAAGGACTGAGCTCAGGTAACTGGTTAGTAAAAGCATAAAACAAAAAGCATGTGCGTATGTAAAACGAGGATCAGCTGTGCTCTGGTTCATTTCCGCATTTGTTTGGAGTTATAACCGACAGGGATGGTACAAGATCTCATGCCACCTGATCTCATGAGACAAAATTGCCACAAGATCGTGCACACAAGAGAAGAATGATCTCTTGAGATTTTTTCCCAAGTGTTTACATTTAGATTAGACAAAAAAAGATTACATTTTGGTGAGTTACATCTCTTACAGTGCCAAAAAGCAGTACTAGAATGGAAACAACTATGAAGTGAAATAAATAACACAATACAATTTTGAGGCCAAAATTGGAAACTGAACCGCAAAATGTTTATATTATGTTAAAATCTTGTGGACACAATCTCGTATCTCGTCTCGTGGAATTTTTTTCTCGTTCCATCCCCAATTACAGAACATGGTATAGTCAAGTACTATATCTGTTACTGTTGTACATTTGTATGTTGTACTTCTACTTGATTAATATTATTTTGAAGTAACGTTACTCTTACATGAGTAAAATTCTGGCTACTCTACTCACCTCTGCAGATTGGTTTTAAAAGGAGGAATAAAGCAGGAAAAAAACTGGGTTGTGAGTAGAGTTTGGCCTTCATGCTCCTCAAAGCCTCAGACCCTCCATCTCTTGGAGATGTTATAAACGTTGTAGATGTTGTAGATGTTGTAGACCTTGTAAATGTTGTAGACCTTGTAGATGTTGTAGAGTTGTAGATGTTGTAGACGTTATAGATGTTGTAGACATTGCAGATGTTGGTGGTGACAGAAGCAATTTGTTCTTTTGCTAAAAGCTCCGCAGAGGTGGGACTTTAGCGGAGGAGATGGTAGAGTACATTAGCGTGGAACTGTTTCTAATGAGGACTCAGATCTCGGAGCGAGGCAGAGCTGCTCACTCTGATGCAGAGCTGCTCACTGTGATGCAGAGCTGCTCACTCTGGGGCAGAGCTGCTCACTGTGAGGCAGAGCTGCTCACTCTGATGCAGAGCTGCTCACTGTGAGGCAGAGCTGCTCACTGTGAGGCAGAGCTGCTCACTCTGATGCAGAGCTGCTCACTGTGAGGCAGAGCTGCTCACTGTGAGGCAGAGCTGCTCACTCTGATGCAGAGCTGCTCACTGTGAGGCAGAGCTGCTCACTGTGAGGCAGAGCTGAGGCAGATGCTGATCTAGCCCTGGGTCAGACCAAAGCAGAGGCTGTAAGAGTCAAGACTGGAACAGAACAAGTCACCAAGGAGACGTATCAGGGCTGTACACAAAGTTTTCCCCGTGTATTTGAGTAAAATTTGTCCTGCTCTGCAAATACAGATACAGGATTAACCAAATATGAATAAACACAAATAAAACTTTGAGTTAAGTGGAAACGCTGTTGTAACATGGATAAAAGAACATAACAACTGATTTGACCAAATACATCCCCTTTAATACAATGTTGGTATTTTTGTAAATCATCAGTGGTGTGTTTCTGCAGTGTGACCCTCTCCCGCATCACCTCTGCCTCCTGTCCTTGTCCTACCTGATCTGTATCTCCATAGAGTCCCATTATAAACCGGTGCTGTCACTGCGCTCCAGATGAAACAGATGCTATGCTAACCGGCGCGCTAATGTCCCGGAATAACGGCGCCTTTAGCGTGATGGAGAGGGGCGACAGGGAGACGGGACACGCCCTCTCGTCGATTTATGTCCTGTCCATGTTTTAGAATCTCATTATGCGAAAGTGTCAGCTGGAGGGCAGGGGCCAGTCTGCTCTGTGGAGGAGAGAGGACACTTTTGAATGACATCTGACTGAAAATGTCCAAACTGAATCGTTATTAAACTGAAGGATTATTGTTGGGATTAGCCATGGATCGAAAATAAGACCTGGATAAGACGCACGATGGATTTAAGTGAACTCAAGCTGTCTGAGTTTGGCTGACAGGGCATCAGCACCTGTCACAAAGGTTTAAAAGGCCTGTGGCAAACTATTTTCTGATGTTCTAATGTCGTTTCCTCGTCACAAACACCTGGAGTTGTGTTTTGTTTCATTCACATGTTTAACACACAAACCTGCAGATTTAGGTCATGCTCTTTTCTCAAACTGAAAACACTCTGTTCCACCTTGTGATGTCATTTGGTAATACAGGAAGTGCTCCACTGTGTTTTTGAACTTCATACACTTTAACTAGATTCATTTGGATCATTTCAGCCCTAGAATTTCCAATCTCTATCTGAACTTCAGTTAAAAAGGAGCTGTTCACTTGAAAACTACCACTTCATGACATCACAAGGTGGAACAGAGCGTTTTGAGCTTTGGAGATGTAGACAGACTAATAATAAAGAGTTCCTCAAACATGTGAATCAAATACACATAGACCAGACCGGGGCATTATGCAGCTCCGGGCCACATTCGGCTCTGTGTTTGACTCTGACCCGTTTAAACTCATCTGGAATTACAAAATAAACATATTTTATCATTTTACCTCATGTCCGGACTAAAGCTGCATTGCTTTTGTTTTAGGGGATGGTTTTTTAAATGACATTTTTAATGTACGGCAGCCTCACTTTTTCATCCATCCATTTTCTTCCACTTATCTGGCCCCGGACTCCCAGACTTCCCCGGACACTTACTCCAGGTCCTCCAGGGGGACTCCAAGGCGTTCCCAGGCCAGCCGAGAGACATAGTCCCTCCAGCGTGTCCTGGGTCTTCCCTGGGGCCTCCTCCCGGTGGGACATGTCCTGAGGTGTCCAGGAGGCATCTGGAACAGATGCCCGAGCCACTTCAACTGCTCCTCTCGACGTGGAGGAGCAGCGGCTCTACTCCGAGCTCCTCCCGTGTGACTGAGCGCCACTTTTTCATTGCTTAGTCATAACATAAACTCTTACCAGTCTGACCAGCATGTAGAAACAATGAGATTTATTGCTTTTTATAAAGAAATACAAATAACATTCTGCAGAATTGAGTTAAGCATTTTGGCTCGGCCCTCCACAATATTTTCTGGTTCTTATGTGGCCCCGTGAAAAAAATAATTGCCCACCCGTGCTATAGACGTTGTACTTCCTCAGAGGTAGGAAACGTTTCAGATAATTCTATGTCATTTCTTCAAGTAAATATTTTGCAAAAGAAGACGAATTTTAGTGTCTTCTAAGGGACATTTATGATATGGTTGGTTTATCAGTTCCATGTTCTAATGTTTTCTCATCGCAAACAGACCTGGAGTTGTGTTTTGTTTCATTCACACGTTTGACACACAAACTGCAAATTTAGACCGAGTTCTTCTCTCAAACAGAAAACACCACCTTGTGATGTCCACACACCTTCACTAGAATCATTTGGATAATTACAGCCCTGGAATTGCCAATTTCTACTAAACAAAACCACTGTTCACTTGAAAACTACGGCTTCATGACATCACAAGGTGGAACAGAGCGTTTGGAGCTTTGGAGATGTCGACAGACTAATAATAAAGTGTTACTCAAACATGTGAATGAAACAAAACACAACTCCAGGTCTGTTTTGAGGCGGGAACAACATTCTAACATGACTCAAAGCTCACAAGAGTCCATTTTGCGTAACATAGGACCTTTAAGCACCAGATTCTGTCCGCTCCATCTTCCTGCTCCGTTTTAAACATGATCTCTTGATAACATTATCCGTTGATGGGACAGGAGTGAAGGTCTAGAGCTCATCCTGAATCTGCAGACGCCATTACCCCGACACACGAGGACACACACTTTTCTTCTGCAGATTTATGAACACTTTTCCTTGACGCTGTCCCTAGAGTCGCACAGAGGGAGTGACTTATGGCTCAGATTCATCTCACTGCTTAAATAAACTCAAAATGAAGTTTCATTAATATGGCCAAGGTGGGACAAAAACGAGGAGTTAAGTTTACTTTAGATGTAAATAACACAGACACGCCAAGGATACGAGGAGGAGGAGGTCGTAGCAAAATGGCCGCCCTGATGTCTCAGGTTTAAATGATGGAGACTAAAATACAGCCTTTTCAGATTAAAGGTTATAGATGATACATTATTCATGGTTTTAAACTTTTGGACGCCTGGCCATTGGTTTTTCATGGTCTTTGAGTGTCCAAAATCTTGTAGTAGATTTCTTTGTGACTGAGGAGTGAAGGATTAATTTGCCTTGTGGATCAGTAAAGTTTGTCTAAATCTAAGTCTGTAAGTCTAAATGAAGGAGGTAAGTGTAGTTAAACATGCTTTTGGTTTTACTTTGGGATTAGGATTTCATATTTTCTCACTTAAAATACTGCCTGCGTTTTGAAAATATATGGAAAATATAATGAATCAGACACAGGTCCATGGTTTGATTACTGGACTGTGAGATCTTTCTCTTTGTTTGCATGTTCTCCCTGAGTCTGGGTGTTGGCAGTGGCTCAGTGGTACAGTGATGACCCACTCACTCAAAGGTAAATGGTTCAATCCGCTCCACACTGTCCACACAACACATTACATTCAGTAGGACAATCCTCCGTCCTTGCAATCCTTGCGTCTTGTCAGATGCAAAGGATAATTATTTCCCATTGGGACAAAAGTGACAAAAACAAGTAGATATTTAAATTGCTGCATAAGAAGAAGGCCTATTCACAAAGTCACTTGCCACTGAGTTGAGCAGTAGCACAGACCAGTGCAAGGGTTGTGGGACCAGTGCAAGGGTTGTGGGACCAGTGTGAGTGTTGTGGGACCAGTGCGAGGGTTGTGGGACCAGTGTGAGGATTGTGGGACTATTGCAAGGGTTGCGAGACCAGTGTGAGGATTGTGGGGCCAGTGTGAAGATTGTGGGACCAGTGCAAGGGTTTTTAGCCATTTGTTGCCATTTCTTGTTATTTGGGCAAAAGGGTAAAAATTAGAGATTGATAAAGTCCTTGTGCTCTTGTACCAAACACACAGGCTGTGTCCAAATGTCCACCCTAGTCCCTAACCCCTCATTCACTACATAGTCCCACGCTCTTTAGCGCCCTCTACAGTGCACTCATTCACAGAGAGTTTCAGACATGCATCTTGCAACATTCAGATCATGTGACTCTGGTGTTTGGGTGGAAAAAAGTCAAAACTCTGATAAAACTTTCATTTCTGTCATAAATAATAATCAGATCAGACTGACACATGAGTTTTTATGGACTAACAATAATCATACGAGTTTTTGTCACGCTGGATTTCACATAAACAGACTGGATTATTTGTTTTTCTAAGATGTGGAAATTATCACTCTTTTAACAGCTGGAACTAAGGTAAGAGGCTAAGGCTAGCACCATAACACTATTTAAGAGTTTTACTCATAATTGGACATTCGGACACCCCTGAAAATGGCGTGACTTCTAAGTAGGGAGTAGTGTGGACGTTCAGACACAGCCAGATTGGAATTCACTGAGGCGCTTGTCACCAGAGCGTACTACAGGCCTGTTCGATGGATGGCGGATTAAACCCGTCTCAAAGGGTAAACCAAGACTAACCCACAAACTCTGAACCAAAAGAAAACCAAAACCAATATTTGAATCCTGCTCATTTCACTTTAAAAGGCGCCTGTTGAAACAGAAGGTTCTGAAAGCTCACCTGGAGGTTCCAGTTAAGGTAAGTTAGAGGAACGTTTAAAGAACTTCCACTTTGTTAAAGGTGCACTGCGTAACTTTTCTAGATATGATGGTCTTCAGTTGTTTTTTATTGCTTTACCCAAAATGTTCTAAATGTTTGTATATACATAGAGACAAGCAGGTGGCTATAGGTCAGATCTATGGAGAGGCAAGCCTGCTTATATTTCGTGGTATTTTGTGCAATAAAGACACCAGTGATTAAATAATTGTTTAATATATAAATTCAAATGCAATACTATGGAACATTCTATACAAAGCAATAACATCACCATGGAGGCAAGAAGGTGGTAGGCTTCCATAAGACAAATTCCGCAGTGCATCTTTAATGTCACCTGAAGGTTACAATGTGCAGTTCGAGGACCATTCTGATGAAAATAATGTCCCCAAACCAGCCAAAAAACTTCCATAATGACCTTATGTAACCAAAAGTGACTTCAAAAACTTGTCAGCAGCTCCTCATAAGAGCGATTTGTATAAAGTCAAACAGATGGAGAGCTGATATTTCCGAGGGTCTGTGAATGCACCTCAGATCAGGGAGAATCTGTGCGCCGTAGAGCTGTGACGCGAACCCTCTCAGCAAAAAGCAGATGGCATTCAGAGCGTTCGTGTCTCCACTGCACCAAGACCATGTGCTGTTTGTGTGAATCTGCAGAGGTTCAGACACACGTTCCCATCAGCCTCAGGAGCAGAGAGAACAGAAAAACTATGAAATTATACACACATTTAATAATAATAATAATAATAATAATAATAATAATAATATAATAATGATATAAGAATACACAGACTCATCACAAACAGATCTGGAGTTGGGTTTTGTTTCATTCGCACGTTTAACACACAAACCTGCAGATTTAGAGTTCTTCTCTGAATCAGAAAACACTGTATTCCACCTTGTGATGTCATGGGGCAATACAGGAAGTGCTCCACTGTGTTTTTAAACTCCACACACCTTCACTAGAATCATTTGGATAATTTCAGCCCTAGAATTGCCGATCTCTACTGAACTAAAGGTAAAAGGAGCTGTTCACTTGAAAACTACCACTGCTACGTGACATCACAAGGTGGAACAGCGCATGTTGAGTTTTGTAGATGTAACAGACTAATAATAGTTATAAGTTATATATATAATATATATAAGTTATTCAAACACGTGTGAATGAAACAAAACTCCAAACTCCAGGTCTGTTTTCTCAGTTTCATATATATTTTAATTCATGTATAAACAGATATAGATATGTCATTCACACAACAAATGTACACACAACTTTTTCATTTTTATGCAGAGAAAACATTGAAAAAAAAAACAAAAACACTCAAACCTAATAAAGTAAATACAAAGAAATACGAGAAGCATCACACACTATAGTAGTAGTAGTAGTAGTAGTAGTAGTAGTAATAATAATAATAATAATAATGATAATAATAATAATAATAATAATAATAATAATAATAATAATAATTTTACAGTTTTTAAAAAGTAAATAAATGGTTGCCACTTTCTAAAAAAAGTATTTTATGTTACTTTTCTTGGAGTACCTAATCTTTACTTTCAGAAAGGACATAACTTCATTAATCCACTGAGTGCTGGATGGGGCATTTGTTGATTTCCAGGGTAAGAGGAGATGGCGTTTTTGAGGATTTAACAAAATTGTAACACGTCTTAAACCTCACAAGAGTCAAATTTGTGTAATATAGGACCTTTATTGCAAATCATGAGTAAATAACTTTAAAACATTTGTCTGTAAAAGTACAATTTACATCAAACCTCCCCAAAAGCTCTTCTCATTTACTCCCCCATAGCCCCATCTGCCCTGCTGCATTAGTCCATATTAAATTCACATTATTTTAGCTGTACCTAAGTCCTGCGCACTAAACCCAGAGTATGTAAGTACACTGTGTGGCAGGTTAATCCACTTGTATCTAACCTGCGTAATCCACTCGTATCGACTTATAAAATGCCCATATAAAAACAATATTAATAATTGTAGCAGCGCAGATGGGCAGATGGGTATTTTAATAATGGAATCTGCTTGTGCGTTATTTAAAATATTACAATAACCTTTGGTAATCCCGACCCCTGAAACCGCACCTGGATTTGAAGACGGGTCCCTCTGAAATCCTCGGCTCCTGGAAACATATTAGGATCAGGGATTCTTGGGTAAACGGTTTGGGGCGCGTGTCTGTTTAATTTTGCCTTATCGGGGATTAACGAGATGAGTTTTGGAGCATGCTAACATCTGTATTACAGCTGGAGGGCTAAGACTGTGTCCGAATGTCCCCCCTGGTCCCTAACCCCTCATTCACCACATAATCCCGCACTCTTTAGCGCCCCCTACAGTGCACTCATTCACAGAGAGATTCAGACACACAGCTCACTACATTTAGGTCACGAGACTCTGGCGTCTGGGTGAAAAAAGTCTAAAGGCTAAACTTGAATAAAACTTGATTTCTGTCATAAAGAAAGATCAGATCAGACTGACACACGAGTGTTTATGGACTAATAATAATCAGACGAGTTTTTGTCACGCCGGATTTCACATAAACGGACTGGATTATTTGATTTTGTCTGAGATGTGGAAATTATGGCTCTTTAAACAGCTGGAGCTGTACCTCTGTCTTCACTGTCCTCCTCTGCACCTCTGTCTTCACTGTCCTCCTCTGCACCTCTGTCTTCACTGTCCCTCCTCTGCACCTCTGTCTTCACTGTCCTCCTCTGCACCTCTGTCTTCACTGTCCTCCTCTGCACCTCTGTCTTCACTGTCCTCCTCTGCACCTCTGTCTTCACTGTCCTCCTCTGCACCTCTGTCTTCACTGTCCTCCTCTGCACCTCTATCTTCACTGTCCTCCTCTGCACCTCTATCTTCACTGTCCCTCCTCTGCACCTTTGTCTTCACTGTCCTCCTCTGCACCTCTATCTTCACTGTCCTCCTCTGCACCTCTGTCTTCACTGTCCTCCTCTGCACCTCTGTCTTCACTGTCCTCCTCTGCACCTCTGTCTTCACTGTCCTCCTCTGCACCTCTGTCTTCACTGTCCTCCTCTGTACCTCTTCACTGACTCCAGCCCCTAACCCTCAGAACATGAGCTGATCGTCCTCCCTGATCCTCTGCACCCTCCTCAGACTAAACGGAGTGTATTTAAAGTGTTCAGCTCTTTCCTCTTTCTTCTCTCCACAGAGTCTCGTGTGGGGACCCGAGTGTGGCACCTGCTCCGACAGATGGTCCTCACCCTCCACTGAGCAGCACACACCTGAGACGTGAGGGAATACTGTCACACTACCGCCTCGTACACACTCGCCAAGCCTCGTGCACGTCCGCCGAGCCTCGTGCACGCCCGCCGAGCCTCGTGCACGCCCGCCGAGCCTCATGCACGCTCGCCAAGCCTCGTGCACACTCACATTTACAGTGGTAGGCAACGCAAATTTGTACTCAAGTAAAAGTATAGCTAAATCACTAAAAATGTACGCAGTTGAAACTTTGCTGTTGCTGATGTCATCAACATTCTATGGGGGTGTGATGACAACTGAAGGCACTGCAATGTCTGAAGCTGTTAGACTTTAATCTGAGCTTTGTTTTAACACAGTCTGACCATAAAGAGCTGGTACTGGTACAGGTGATTTTCTAAAACTGAGGTGAGACCAAGTCATTGTTTTGCAAGTCTCAGGTAAGTCTCTTGTCTTGTCTTGTAAGTCCTTGACCTCAAGTCCAAGTCAAGTCCCAAGTCAAGTCTCGAGTCACCAACCCATAAGTCTAAGTCACGTCCAAGTCAACTGCTTTGAGCTTCAAGTCATTTCAAGTCTTTAAACCAAATTATACTTAAAAAGGCATGGTATATTTCTATATGAGTATCTATATATATGTAGAAATGCAATTTTTTTCCTTTTTAAATGTCTTGCCAAGCTCTTAGTGTGAATCATTATGGTCAGAACAGAAAGAATGAAGATTTAAAAGTGCTTAATAATCATTATTTTGTCATGTAGTCTGCACTGAAATGGAAGGATCATGTTCTATGTAGTTCCCTCTGTTTTACTGTATTGTTCTGTATATTACTGTAGTACATTTGAGGATACAGCATCACAGTACTTCAGTTACAACCAAAGTAACAAATACAGAAGTAGGAGGGACATGTTCCAGTGTGTTCCTGTAAAATTAAGCACTGCATGTATCAGTTGTAAAAAGAAAAGTAGTTTCTAAAAACATATATATTTTTAGGAGAAGCATCAAGACTCAAGCCCAAGTCCCAAGTCACTGACCTTCAAGTCCAAGTCGAGTCCCAAGTCTTAGTTCATTTTATCAAGTCAAGTCTCAAGTCATAAAAATAGTGACTCAAGTCCAAGTCACGACTTGCAAGTTCCACCTCTGCTCTAAAATAGCATTACCGTCACATACGAGCTGGTATTAGTCAACAGTTCTACAGTGAGTCATTCTCACCTTTTTTGTTAAAAATCAAACTCCTAAACAGGACCATGAACGCTCGGACTGATCACAGGCTCCTGAAAATGTGCTGTTTACATCCATTTTGTGTTTTTTCTTGAGGTTTAAAAGGTGCATTGCGTAACTTTTCTGGTGGAGGGTCCGCCACCTTCATTTCTCTGCCTGGAATGTTCCACGGTGTGACTTTAAACAGCTCTACTTTACATTTATTCAAATACAAGTGATTTAGAGCTCAAAAATACCTAGAAAAACAGACATTCTGACTGTGAGCGGGGTCGCCTCTCCACAGATCTGACCTGGAACTTAGTCTAGTTTAGTCTCCATGATGATAGAAAGGTTTAATGCCATACTGTGAAACATTCCAGACAAAGCAATAACATCTCCATTAAGAAAAGCATCTGACAGACCCTCCACCAGAAAAGTTACACAATGCATCTTTAAGACACGTTTAAAATGGAACAACTCCTCCAAAAATCGCCTCATTTCCAGCCGCGTGAGTGTTTGTGGTGCGTTTCTTCCCCGGCTGCATATGCATTATACATATGTGGGGTTTGAGTGAACAGGTGCAGCTCAGGGAACAGACTAAAGCAGGGCACAGAGAAACACATGGTGAGAGCAGTGGAGCAGCAAACACCTCATTTATACCACAGTGAGGAGCTGGAGGAGGCCACGTCAACCAGGACTCTGCCTCCTCCTCCTCCAACACATGTCATCTCATTTTGTCCTTTAAGCGCTATCCACCCCATTTCCACCGCAGCCGTAGAACCGTCAGCCTCCTCAAGCTTCTGCGCCACCTCCTGTTCACTGCTGTCACTGTGCAACACCTTTTCAGTCTGTATTATATTTTTTGGTGTTGATTCTTGCGTCGCCCATTTTCTAGCTCCTGCTCTGTGCGGTGCAGGTCAGGCCATGTGATTTTGTATTTTGCATATGAACCACAGACTGTATAAAAAAGTGGACTAAGTGAGTGTGACGTCACCCACTACGTTAGGCTCCAGTTAAATGAAGCTTGAGAATTATGAATAGGAATTTTTTAACGGGCAAATAGCGAAAAAACGAACATTTTAAGACCAAAAAAAGACCAGTTACAAAGAGAGGGGTCACAATATTCTAATGTAAGTCAATGGGAGCCACAGTCAGAAGGAGCCGGAAGAGCCACATGAGAACTTCCTGTTTGGAACGTGGCGACTTGCGGGTTAGCTATGTCCATTTATATAAACAGTCTATGATTTAAACACGAGAGGAACAAGGGGTGATCTCAGAAGCTAAGCAGGGCCTGGTTAGTACTTGGAGGCTTTCACTGTGTCCTCAGGCAAGACACTTCACCCACATTGCTTAGTATGAATGTGGTGTGTGCGTAATACACTGTAAAGCGTATTTCAGTGTAAAAACAAACAAACAAAAAAAAGCTAACCGAGAAAAGAAACTAGTTCTTTGCTCTTGCGGCGACAGAAAAAACTGTATTTTCAGCACGTGTCAACAGCCTAATAAATCAGGGAAAGTGAAACTAAAGCACGGCATGAGAGGAGGCTCCACACAGACGCTGTCCTCCTCTGGACCTACAGCCGACCTCCTGCACTCAGCACTGGAGGGAAACAGAATAGAGAAGTAGAAAAACACAATGTAATGTGTTTGTAAAGGGCTTCTGTTTCAAGGTTAGATATTATGATAAGTTTTCCAGACCCTAAACCATATGATCCTGGTCGTGATCTTGTCCATTGTTTCGTTGAATGTCCATCTTGAGGTCTTAATGTCCACTTTGGCTGGAGACATCTGCTCGTCGGCTCTTCCTGCAGGTCTAATCTGGAGGGACATATGGAGCACAGTGGACACATGTGTGCAGCATGTCCGGCCTGTAATCTCACTCTGTCCTCCTTCTCCAGCAACACGTAATCCCTGAGTCTTCACCTCTCGCTCTCTCTCTATTACTCCTTATGTCTGTCCGATGGAGAGTCGACATTCAAGGTAGAGAGTTTCGTTAACATATAGATTTTTAATACAAATTTAAATGTGTTTACTGAGATGAGTGTCCATCTTCAGGTGTGTGTAAGGTTTTAGAACAACTTTTGTTAAATCACAAAGTCCATCTGGAGTGGACCGCCCAAGCACAGCCAATCAGGGCTCTGCTTTTGGAGCTGACTTGTCAGACAGATAAAACCATACACTGTATAAAGAAGTGTGTGTAGAATCCCTCAGTCGTCCAGGCAGAATCCATGGCAAAAGGAGAAATTCAACTGGACAAAAGTTTATTTGGTCGAATACGTTTCGCAGCTCATCCAAGATCTGTACCTTACTGTCCTAAAAGGAGTTGCCCGTGGCTTTTAGGTGGAGATGTACGACAGACTGAGGTCCTTTTAGGTGGAGATGTACGACAGACTGAGGTCCTTTTAGGTGGAGATGTACAGCAGACTGAGGTCCTTTTAGGTGGAGATGTACAGCAGACTGAGGTCCTTTTAGGTGGAGATGTACAGCAGACTGAGGTCCTTTTAGGTGGAGATGTACAGCAGACTGAGGTCCTTTTAGGTGGAGATGTACAGCAGACTGAGGTCCTTTTAGGTGGAGATGTACGGCAGACTGAGGTCCTTTTAGGTGGAGATGTACAGCAGACTGAGGTCCTTTTAGGTGGAGATGTACGGCAGACTGAGGTCCTTTTAGGTGGAGATGTACAGCAGATTGAGGTCCACTCTGGCTCTCCTGTCTGTGTTGGTACATCCTCTTGTGAAGTAGTGGTGTTTTGTCCTTAGGATGGACCAGTTTCTGTATAAAGAAGTGGACTAAAGAAGTGTGACAGAGCTCAGCAGCAACCAACTGAAGCTCAGTGAGGCTAGCAGTTACATACAGAGATCACATTTGGTCTGAGTGAGTCCGCTGAAGGTACACGCCCCCTCCCGCTCGTTTTAGATGTCATCCATTCATGTTTCAGTAATTTAGTGATCTCTTCCAGGCCCTATTCAAACCCCCCGTAGCTCCCGCAAAGATTTTTGCCTCATTTTCATAGGACATACAGCCTCAACTAAAAATGTTCAAAGGGCAAACAAAGAGTGTCCCAAATGACTTATTACACACAGCAAACCAAACATGGGCGTGGGGGGTTACGCTCCATTGTCAAAAGGCTCTAAATTAACATGTTAAGAGAGCACCCACATTGAAGACCTTAGCACCCCCTTAGCTCCTCCAACCAAAAACGTCTGGTGTCGCCCTCGTCTTGCAGTATCCAGTCGTCACAAGATGGCCGCCTCACGAGCCAGAGCATCTGTTTCAACATCTCCTCTACAGTTCTTTCAGCTCTATGGTCTACGAGCTCCTGTAACCTGTCCCTCCATTGGCCCCCGTGCCCCCTGCCCTGCCAGAGCGTGTGGTTCTAAAGCTCTTCAGTCTGCTCAGGTCTCTCGATTGGATTATTTTCTCTATCCTCTATCACCAAACTATCTCTCCGTCTCCCTGTGCCCCGCTCTGATTTGTTTACGCTGAAATGAGATTGGAAAATTCAAAACTTTTCCCCATATTTGTCACTCGGCGTTCCGTCACGCCTCACACCTGTCCGCAAAGGTCACGGACGGACTGTGATTAAAACAATATTACAAAAACGTTCTTCATAATCTTCTCAATATTTTACTCTGCGTGAGACAGCTCGGCCAAATTGTTTACTTATTAATATACAGGGAACAGCTTGACTTTCAGCTCAAAGTCAGATGCCCCGGAAAGGAAGCCCAAATAAGGTCATTATTCAAAACCAAAGTGACAGCCAAATTTGGATGGTGAGTGAAGCATGTAGCCAAATGTGGATCATGTTCAGAGGCGGAGGAGCCAGAATTGTACTCATGTGTGTACTGGTACTTCAAAATACTACACAAGGAGAAGTAGTGATCCAAAAGAGTAAAATAATAACTACTTAAGTAAAAGTAACGGTAAGAGTAAATGTGTGGACATAGCATTTTATGTACAGTTTGAAGTTGATGAAAGGACTAAACCTTCAAAGTCCTGTATTACACAAAAATGACTCTTGTGAGCTTTAAATTGTGTTATAATGTGTTTACCTCCTTAAAAACAGACCTGGAGTTGTGTTTGTTTCATTCACAAGTTTGAGGAACTCTTTATTATTAGTCTGTTTACATCTCCAAAGCTCCAAATGCTCTGTTCCACCTTGTGATGTCATGTGTTGATAGTTTTCTAGTTAACAGCTACCTTTACTTTTTGTTCAGTTCAATTGTTCAATTCCAGGGCTGAAATGATCACAAGGAAGTAGTTCACATTTTCTCTCTTAAAAATGTCTATCTTAATGTCTGCATTTGGAAAAATATATTTTATAAACTACACTCTGTCTCAAATTAGGCAGTTCGATGCTAGAGCTCCCCCTGCTGTCTGTGAAAGGAATGAACTATGGCGCAGTAAGCAAATGAAGTCCTTATCCTCTGTACATGCTACGCCAGGAGAGCCGTGCGTTTGTTGTGAACTCAGTTTGGCAGGAGAAGTCCAAATTTTTACCTGTGATGCAACATTCCAGGTAAAACAGCATTTCTGAGATGACTTTGGCTTGTGGGTGGAATCTTACAACTAACTCGAAGGAGGGTTCGAAAAAAATTTGCACAGTACCCTGTCAAGATAGAGGACACATCCTGCGTTTGTCTCATTCTCAGTTTATGGACAGGCTCATGTGAAGCTCAGAACCTCCAGAATTCCCTCCCTGAGCTGCAGAGGCTGCACTAGCACTGACTCAGGGGTTTAGGGAGTGACCGTTCAGATCAGAGAGAGACATTTTAGGTTTAAACACACTGGATTTCAGCTTTGAACCTGGCAACCCAAATGCGAGATTCTGGCAAGGCTTATTCTGCTTTCTGATTGGATAATTATCTTCAGAACCAAAACACCAAATTATAACATAAAAAACTTCACCATCATGTCCAGCGTTTTTGTAATTAAGAATGAATTAGCATTAAGCGTTTGAGTATTAATGTGAAGAAAAGTTAATGACTAAAGATTGTAGAATAGAAGAAAACGAAGCACCTTATACAATACTAACACACGTCATTAAGTCCTTACAGTGCCAGTTCTATTTATTATCCTTTTGTATTGTAAATTTACTCCCTGAACTGAAGCGTCACCAGTGATGCAGATGTGCCCCTGGCTCCTGCGGCCCCCGGTGAGGCTCTGTTTGGTTTGGTGTATTGTGTTTATGGCTTAAACCACTGACCCATCACTAAAGAGCTGCTCTTAATCTGATCAAAGTGAGACGGGACTACACGGACTCCTGCTGGGACTCCGGACAGGCGGGGGCAGGGGGTGGGGACTGAGGACGGGAGGACACGGGGACAAAAATCTAACCGTTCTTAGGGATAAACTGCCAAATCCAGTCGAAATCTGTTCTTAAAGATGGGCTATTATGCAAAAACGTCTTTCTACCATGTAATAACGTTGTTCCCTCGTCGAAAACATGCCTGAAGAGGTTTTAGAGTCATCCATGCGTGTTTAAGTCATTTAGCGATCTCTCCTAGGCCCTATTCAAACCCTCCTCATCCTCCTCCACAAGCCTACGTCAGCCATGCTCCCACACGACAATTCTTCATAAATACACAAAAATATGACCCAAAACTGTACACAACAACTTCACAAACCTGATGTGATGTGCAGTAGTTTCATAAGCGCACATTGATTGTGTTGTGATAGTGCTCTGAAGGGTGAGTAACTTAGCGCGGGGAGCAAAAGGGAGGGGACTTCAGTAAACTGAAAGAAACATTTTAACATGTTGTTTACAGCAAATATAGCATTTTTAAAACAATAAAATGTAATGTGATGATCTAAATATATTATGTGTTAGCAGTTAATACCCCAGAGAAGTGTAATACTCCCTCTTTAATCATTTGGAAAAGTCATATCAGTTTATAATGCCACATAGTCGTCAGTTTTCTATGCGCTGATTAACAAATTAATGTGAAATTAGCTGCATAGCGTGTATTCATTCTCTAAACCAATAATCACTACTGTCTTCACTTCTCGGAGAATACCACATACCTGCATTCAAATGTATTTTAATCTTAGGTTAAAGTAAAGATTATAAATTCACTTTTCAGTTTTGTAAAAAATAAAATGTACCTATTTGGGATATGAAAACATGAGTTAGAAGTTTGAGAGAACGTACAGATGTGTTTTTTCATCTTAGTTCCTCTTGTATTTCCATTGTTAGTCAGGAATCTGTTCAAAAAGACCCGTCTGATCCACCGAGGACACATAGAGAATAGGGCATGGGAATATTGGCGTTGAATATTAATAAGCCGATACTGATATATAATAAAATCGATTAATATCCCCCGATTGACCAAATATCGCCCTTGTTTTCTGATACCATCTTAAGACCATCTAATGAGTTACTGAGTTGTCTTTTCGGTGTATGCATTCACTTCCCTGCACACTGCACCTCAGTCGTTTGATAATTTTATCGATAATCCAGATGATCCTAAACGACATTATGCACAAATCCATATGTCGCCTCGTCCAAACGGTGACCTGAGGCGTCTTTAAGTGTTTACGGATGAGCTCAAAGACTCTGGGTGAGGCCTGTCCCGAAATGATGTGGTGAACAGAAGGAGCAGGTCTCAAGTTTTGGGGACAGAGGGATTATGGGATGAGGACTGCGTTAAAATGGTTCAATATGTTCTGTGTGGTGTCTGCTGCTGTAAACCCGAGGATCAGTGTGATATGAAATACTGATGAGAAGATTCAGAGCTTATTCTCTTAAACCCCAAAGTCTGAAAAAGCTGTTCTAAATCTGTGCACAGAAAAATATATTCAAAAAACGAACGCATGTGAATTTTAACAATGTGCTACATTTAAATAAACCTTACACCTGCCTCTGCAGTGTTAATCATGCCCCCAGTTTTAATTTTTTAAACAGAAACTGACGCATCCAGCCTCTCGTCTTATTGGTCAGCCTCAGTCACGCTCTGAGTGACTAACAAGTGGATTCAACCAAACAACCAACTGTAAAGTGAGACCTCTGAAAAGCTTTTCCACGCCCACTGAAAGCATTTAGACGATCATTAATATCAGTATCTGTAACTTGCCCCGGTGGAGTCACAGCTGCCCTGAGGCTGACTGATAGAAAAATGGCTGCCAGACTCTCACGCCACGACTCAGACGTTCATGAACTACAAATATATAATAAAATCTATTTATTTAGCCCATTTATGTGCAGAATGTTTTATGTTTTATTAGCCACACCAGTGTCGCATTAGCCCAGCAGTTTTTTCAGGTGGATTTAACCAAACAACTAACTGTAAAGTGAGACCTCTGAAAAGCTTTTCCACGCCCACTGAAAGCATTTTAGACGATCATTAACGTCAGTATCAGTGCTTGTGCTGCCCAGGCTCAGGCCAGACTGATGTGTGCCACTCTGATATAGTTCTTCACATTATCTGTTATCTGGGATGACTTTTACTGAAAACGATCAGAAAACCCGGACCGTCATGTCCACAAATGCACAAAGCTCTTACCTTCTGCATGTTTTACACAAACGAAATCATCCGTATTGACACTAAAATAGGCTGAAGTGCGTCTGACGGCGTTACTATGTTTGTTTTGGTTCTTTTGGCACTTGGCCTTTGGCTTCTGCACAAACCTCAATGCTGAAACGTGATTGGTCGCCTGCCCACTTAGCCGTACAGCGAGCGCACTCCAAGATGGATTCTTGTGAGTTTGTGAAATCACAAATATTGCCATAATCCTTCCCACTGTGCAAAGTTATGCTAGTGCAGTGAATTCTGGAGGTTCGGCGCTTTCACATGAGCGATGGCCCGTCCATATTCTGAGAACGACTTGTTTGTGCGACCATCATCAATGGCGTTGTTTTATTTCATATGGGGCTGCAGATTACGAAGCTGTTTTAAAGCCTCACAAAGAACTCGTAGGTCACACTGAACACAAAAAGAGTCAAGAGGGACAATCAGAATAAGGTCAGTATGCTGGTTTAAGGCGGTGGTCACTCAGTTGTGATTATAATTCCGTTTTTAGTGCAGACTCCACCCCGTTCCTTTAAATTTGTCGACTACAGACAGAATATTTTGATCTTAAGCAGATCTGAGCGCGTGGACGACAGGTTTGTGTTTCTGCTGACCTCTCGATTCTGCGATCGCACAACATCTGCCCAGAACACAACCCAGAGTGACAAACAGCCACACAACCACCGCTGCCCCCTTCACCGTGATGTCTGTGGTTAAAAACAGAGGAGCTGTGCATTATTAAAGCGCTCAGGGCCGGAGCAGCTGTGAGTCTGCTGACCACCACCTCCACCACAGCGACTACTGTAAACAGACAAGAGAAATCTGGTGAAATACTGCAGTGTTTTTGTCTTCAGATGTCCCAAGATGAAGCAGGAGTTAAAAAAAACACACAAAAAAGAACTGTAGTGAAAGGTTGACGTGTTGAAGTGAAGTTTAATGTTACGTAAGCTTGAGCAATAACATGGTTCATGAAAGAATACGTCTTGAGACATGGCCCATGTCGCGACGTGATTGGGCCATGTACTCCTGGGTGAATTTAAACCTTATTGAGGTTTGGGCGAAGCCACAGGTGAAACGAACCAAAGCAAACACGGCGACACTGACAGAAGAACTTTTTAAACAGAAAAAGTCTTTGAAATATTGCATAGGCCAGGAAGCTCAGTTGGCTGTTTTCAGTTTCAGATGTTTCAAATGTTAAAGGCTTGTGTCCGAATGTCCCCACTAGCCCCTAACCCCTCGTTCACTACATAGTCCCGCACTCTTTAGCGCCCCCTACAGTGCACTCATTCACAGAGAGATTCAGACACTCAGCTAACGACAGTCGGGTCACGTGACTCTGGCGTCTGGGTGAAAAAAAGTCTTAAGGCTAAACTCTGATCTACTTTTTACCAGATGGACATTCGCCCCTGAAAATGGAGTGAGCCCTAAATATTGCCCTGAGTAGAGAACAGTGTGGACGAACTGGAGCCTGTTTGAGCGGAAAAAAAAACCGCAAACTGTTTTGTTTTGAAAAACTTGCAGAGGGTAACATCTTTGCGCATTTGTGAATCATTCTAAATACAACTCTGAGAGGGTAAGAGAAAACAACTAAAACGGTTAAAAGTGTTTTTTGTTTTTTTTGTCCTCATATTTGTAACTTGGCCTGGTGGAGTCACAGCTGCCCTGAGGCTGACTGATAGAAAAATGGCTGCCAGACTCTCATGCTACGACTCAGACGTTCACGAACCACAAATACTCAATAAAATCTATTTATTTAGCCCGTTTATGTGCAGAATGTTTTATGTTGTATTAGCCACACCAGCGCCGCATTAGCCCAGCAGTTTTTTCCAGCGCCTGGGGACAGTTTGTGTGACCTTGTTGTTGAAATAAAACTCAGGGACATCCCGTAATTACGACGTTAGCCTGTAGCTAGCCCCGCGCGTGGCCTCTGCAGCATATGCTCCCCACGTCATAAAACTCCCCATATTAAAACAGGAAACTCTTTAACGTAAAATACAACAGCGCCGCTCTGCTGTCCTGGGGGTGTAATTTACAGCAGGTAAGGTCCATAAAAGGAGCGGTGTTAAATGTTCCGTCTCTCTTAAAGGGAAGTGCGACGCGTTCTTAAAGGGGATGTCGGGGGCTCATAAAAAATGTGTTGAGTTCTTTACGGCTCTCAAGCTGTTGTTGTTCACGGCGTTTTACAAAGAAAAACGTAATGTCTTTTGGACGAGGTCTTAAATGTCCCATATTATTGAAATAAATTGACTCCTGTGAGCTTTAAGTCATGTTAGAATATTATTACCTCACGGAAAACACGCCTGGAGTTGTGTTTTGTTTCATTCCCACATGTTTGAGTAACCCTGCATCTAAATCTCCAAGTTCAAAATGGAGATTTTGAACTTGGAGCAAAATACGATATCTTTTAAACAGAAAAAGTCTTTGAAATATTGCATAGGTCAGGAAACTCATGGTTGTTTTCAATTTCAGATGTTTCAAATGATAAAGGACCCATATTACACTGTTTTCTGTGCTGTGTCTTGGCCTCTGTCTGAATGTCCCCACTAGTCCCCAACCCCTCATTCACTACATAGTCCCGCACTCTTTAGCGCCCCCTACAGTGACTCATTCACAGAGAGATTCAGACATGCAGCTCACGACAGTCGGGTCACGGGTTGGCATCTGGGTGAAAAAAAGTCTGAAGGCTAAACTCTGATAAAACTTGATTTCTGTCATAAATAAAGATCAGATCAGACTAACACACGAGTTTTATGGACTAATAATAATCAGACGAGTTTTTATCACGCCGGATTTTACGTAAACGGACTGGAGTATTTGTTTTTTGTCTGAAATATGAAAATTATCGCTCTTTTAACAGCTGGAGCTAAGGTAAGAACGGTTTATTTAGTCGTGTTTTATTCAGAATCAGGATCTACAGCTCCATAAACCAGCGCTTTTCTCTGCTTCATTCAGTCGGTTGTGTTCAGTTAAACTCCTGTCGCTGTAGCCGTTGTTTCCCGACTCTCCCAGTGCATTGTGGTCTATATTTCCCGCTCTAGTGACCACCGATGACCACTACTTTTCAAGGTGCATTGTGGGAAATTTAGAGCGCACTACTTTGTCACCAACTGGACATTTGGACGCCCCTGAAAGTGGAGTGACCCCTGAATATTGCCGTGAGTACAGAATAGTGTGGACATTCGGACACGGTCATGGTGTTTCTTCATTAAAAACAAACCTGGAGTTGTGTTTTGTTTCGTATAAATGCAGTGACTGAAGGATGGGTTAGCTGTAGAGGACTTTTATGGAGTCCACCTTAACCAACCTTCTAATCCTGTCACATATTTTAAGAGTAAACATAAGATTATAATTTCTGTTTAATCTCTTTTTCTTGGATAGCGCCCTCTCCTCTCCTCTCAGAAGAGAAGACAGCATATGTGACCACAAAATCCTACTTTTAATCAACGAAAATCTTTAATTCATCTCTAAGAATTCACTGAAGATCCTGGCTTCCTTGGTCATTACAGGCAGCGCCATATGCTCCAGGAAGTCCTCCAATCTCTGCTGAAAACAAGAGCGGATTAAGAAGAGGATTTTGACTTTCCATATTGAGAGAATGATTCATCTCTGACCTGACCTTCGGGGTAAGTGCGTTCAAGCGTCTGTGTTATAATATGTGTAATCTGGCTTTTATTGTTAGAACAGCAATTACTGGAGAGCTGGAACGGTCACACAAGAAGATAGAAAGAGAGAATGAAGAAGGGAGAGAGTGAGATATAGATAGATGGATAGATTCCTCACTTACCTTATGCATTCAGAGCTTCCTAATTTGTCGCCATGATTATTTTACAAGTTTTTTCACAACGTTCAGAGACCAGAACGAAGCTTCGCAGTGAGATGGAGCAGAGGAGCAGAGGAGAGGGTCAGAGGAGCAGAGGAGAGGGTCAGATGGAGCAGAGATGGTCAGAGGAGCAGAGGAGAGGGTCAGAGGAGCAGAGGAGAGGATCAGAGAAGAAGAGGAGAGGGTCAGATGGAGCAGAGGAGAGGGTCAGATGATTGCAACCAAAGTCCATATTGAATTTTGAGTCCTGTTTATATTTACTGGCCGCCCGTTAACATGAAAAACACCAAATATCATAACACATGGCAGGTTAGCGTTTGTCACTTGAGATCCTGATTCATGCGTGGATTTGCTAATCGATCTGAAACGAACGCCTCCATAAAGCGAAGTGGAGTGAATTAGCACTTTAGCATTAGCACGTAGCCGCAGCAGCTGGACCACTGACCAGCGGCTCTCCATCTTCATAAACCCTGACAACGCCAACGCACAGCGAGGGAGGGACCAGGGTGATGGAGCTACACCAGTCCAGAGAAGAAGTTTAAAGGTCTCGTATTGTGAATTTGGTCAAGTTTTACCACTTAAAGGTCCTATATTACACAAAATTGACTCTTGTGAGCTTTGAAGGTGCACTTTCTTGGTGGAGGGTCCATCACCTGCTTGTCTCCATGGAGGTGGAGTTCTTCTCTTAAACAGAAAACACTCTGTTCCACCTCGTGATGTTATGTGGTGATACAGGAAGTGCTCCACTTTTTAAGCTTCACACACCTTCACTAGAATCATTTGGATCAAGCAGGAAGCAGGAATTTCCAATCTCAACTCAACAAATGGGAAAAGGAGCTGTTAACTGGAAAACTATAGCCACTACATGACATCACAAGGTGGAACTGAGCATTTGGAGCTTTGGAGATGTAGACAAACAACTCCAGGTCTGTTTTTGAGGAGGTAACACAATTCTAACATGGCTTAAAGGTCACAAGAGTAAGTTTTGCGTAATATAGGACGTTAAGGTGTCCCAAGATAGATCTGGTATCAAACTGGCAACCTTTTGTTTTGTGGGCGAAAGTTCTAATTACTGAGCCACTGCCGCCTTTGCCGCCGACCTGCTCCATCTGAACCACCGTTCCTCTGGACACAGGTGGAGTCCATGATGACTGGAGGCATCTGGGGTTCAGAAGACAGCTGTCCTCCCTCTTCCTCCTCTCCTCCCTCCTCTCCTCCTCCTCTTCCTCCTCTCAGATGGTCCTGGGACAGTCCTGCTCTCGTCCCTCTCCGGTCATGACCTCCGGGGGCGCCATTTGGAGACACTTACAGCTCTGCGGGGGGCGGCCTGCTCCCTTCACTCAGGTGGGGGCAGAGGTTTGGCCTGGCACAGCGCGCTTACCCAGCATGCCTTTGGGCAACCTTGACACAGGACGACTGTACCCCCGTCACGGCTCACACTTAACCCCGCCCCCTCAGGCTGTTCACGGGGCGATTGATCGAGTCGTGCTGGAATTATTATTTATGAACTGTTTGTTATAGATTAGAACTTTAGATTGAAAACACATTGGATTAATATTTTAGAATGAATTCATTAACTGCCTCTGGTTATAACTTTTACAAAGAAATATGGAAATAAAACACAAGCAGTTTTTAAATAAGAATATTTTCTGGTGGAGTATTTGGCACCTGCTTGTTTCCATGGCGATGTTATTGACTGTAATGTTGCACAGTCCGGCATTAAGCCTGAGACAAGCAGGTGACACCCCCAGGCACAAGTTAGAGGTCAGATCTGTGGAGAGGCAAACCTGCTCACTAAAAGAATGCATGTTTGTAATTTATTTCATATAAAGGAGGAGTATCTCACATGGACACAAGCAGGTGGCGGACCACCCACCAGAGAAGTTACATAGTGCACCTTTAAAGTACACAGATTATGCAGTATTTGAGCTGTTACTGGCCTGTAAACGTGCTCTGGAGTATCTTTAAATATTCACCATGTATTAAAACATATATTTTACCACATACTGGAAACTGGTGTAGGGCTCCATCTACTGTCAACAGAGGGAATTACCATAGGAAAAAATCAAACTTTAGCCAATAATGAACATGCCCCAACATGCTAATAAAGTAGTAGTAGTAGTACTAGTAGTAGTAGTATAAGCACACAGTTGTAAAGAACACAATTTCACCTCAGAAATGCTCAGAACGAGTCTATTGATGATTTATGGACTTACAAAATGCACAGGACTTTTACCTGTGACGCAACAATCCTGAGAAAATTCTAACCAAATATTCTGAGGCTCAGAGGCAAAGTACTTTTCACAGGATTACCGAAACCAGATGGAACAACAATGTTTAAAAGCTCGAAAAAGTCAATTTTGTGTAATGCGTAATGTGTTTTAAATACTACGAACAATTTAGCCTAAAAATATACCATCCCACAAAACGGTTCATTACAATTCACTGTACGTTTATGTAAATGGGATTAAGAAATGCACCGGTCACCCCCCGCCCGCTCCTCTCCTGATGTCCGGCTCTTATTCGGGCTGATGGGGAGAAGCTGCATAATTAATTTGTGTATTCTAACATGACAGATGTTTGATTTTGCCCATAAAAGTAATTAATAAGAGCGCAGAGGCACGGGCAGATTGCATGGGGTTATTTATGAAGCCTTACCCCCCCACCCCACTTACCCCCCCTCCCTCATACGCACACACACGCACACACACACACACGCACACACACACACACACACACACACATACACAGTGTACATAACATAGTGAAGCAGATGTTCGGCTCCTACACTCGGCTGTAGCGTTAGCGTAAGGCCCCTGGACGGTGATCAGGGCAATAAAAGAGTAAATTAAATATTGTTTAAACGAACACGGGGTAATTACAGGGAGCTAAACATCGCACCTGCCGCGCTAACGTTGAGACGAGCAGGTATCTCCGGCACACAGAGCGTAATGCAGCTCGTCCGGTACATAGGCCTGGTTCTGTAAAATAACGACAGAAACAAATGCGAAGTTTTAAAATGTTTAAAATGTACCGATTACTTGATTAAGATGTGGTTTTAGTGACCTGTAACAGAAAATGAAATAAATATAACTGCATTTAATTAAGTAACTGTGAGTGAGATGAATTATACTTCCCCTTTTTGTTTTCTGCCTCAGGTGTTCCGGCTAAAAGAGTCCCTGGGGAGCTGGAGCGCCTTAAGAAGGTTCCGGGGCAGGCGGATGTTGTTATGTTGTTAGGAGGAGGAGGGGTCATGGATCTACAGTAAAAACGGGATAAGCCCCTCCCCCTCCTGACCGACTAGTGGACGCTCCAGGTACTGCAGCTCCCATAGAGCGCAATGCATTATTGGAATTCAAACTGCCCGTGTTCTGACAGGGCATCCGGCTTTCACAAAGGTCAGATTTTGTAGGATTCTTTTCTATTTTCACAACATAAACTTTATAAAATGTTTAAATCCTCAAAGCGTCTAAAAGTGATCTTTGTCAGACTGAGCCTCGCTGCTCTGAGCCGCGCTCGCTCCGCTCTAGCAACTCTCGCTCTGATTGGTCCAAACGCTCCACGCCGCGCTCTGATTGGTCCAAACGCTCCACGCCGTGCCTTGATTGGTCCAAAGGCTCCACGCCGCGCTCTGATTGGTCCAAACGCTCCACGCCGTGCTCTGATTGGTCCAAATGCTCCATGCTCCACACCCTTTTTAAACGTGGCATGTCACCTGTATGATTCCATGAAAACAGAAAGTTAAAGCCATACTTCGGAACATATCACGCAGAAGCAGTAGGTTTTTAGACCCTCCACGAGGAAATCACTTTGGGTCACGTACACAGTGTAATTTTACTTATAAATGTAAAACCCAACCACAGGGAAGATTATGAAAATCAAAGAGACAATTCCATGTTCCACCAAAAATCCCATTTACCTTTAAAAACGGCCCCTGTGGACAAAAACATGTAGAGCATTAAAGACTCGAATCTTCGAACGCAGGAGCAACATTAGAAACGGAGACCTAAGAAACCCTGAAGCGGCTCATTTTAAAGAAGCGCAGCGCCCCCGTCTCCTCCTTTAAATATTCTGGGACAGAACAGGTGAAGCTGCCGAGAAGAGGACGGGATATTAACAGGCTGCTCCGACAGAGAACGTTTTTACATTTATTCCAAGCCTCGTTATCTATTGGCTAATGTTTATCAGCTGATGGATTTACATTCTTTTTTTTTTGGTTTGCATCTCTATAACGCTATTTTGAACTTTCATGGACAATTTGAAAAAAATAAAAATCCTCCATACAGCCTTTAAACATTTTCCTTAGTCACATAGTCCATCATTATTTTATCTTCTACATTTTCTTAAATTTAGAAACACTAGTGCAACTTTTAAAATCATGATTTAACACGTTCCACATCTTGACTCCGTCCGTACACAAAGACACATTTCTGTTTTAATGTTTTCCTTGAGAATAAAGTTCGGAAAAAATATTGTACTTGTATTACTACGTTCTGCCATTGTCGTAATGTCACAATTGTCAAAATAAAGAATGTTTATATTATCACTGTGGTATCGGAATCGGTATTGAGTCGAAATCAAATTTGAAATTTTAGAATCGGGACAAACCCAACTGTACATTATAGCCACTGTCCTTAAAGATGCACTGTGTAACTTTGCTGTAGAGGATCCGCAACCCGTTTGTCTCCATGGAGATGTTAGTGCTTTAGTTTAAACTGCCCACAGTGGCCACTTTTACATGATGTTTTTAAATTCCGAGTTTATTGTTCTGAATTAAATAGTTCAGAATTAAAATATTCTCCTTCGAGTTTAGGGTTAGGGTTAGAAATAATAATTCCGAATTGAGGTATCCATGGAAAACACGGTAAATCGTCTTTATTTAATTCCGCTCATCATCTGGGGGTCGGGAAGGGTTCTGATTGGACAGGGACTCGAACGGATTTCCGTTGACCTTTTTGTCATCTCAGTTTGTCGTTACGCCGCGGACAAAAACATGATCCAAACTTTTTCCGCAGTCGTTCCGATGATAATGAAGCAGCAGCTGGAGAATTCTATCCTCACACTTTACGTCTGTCGCTGAGGAGGAGGAGGGAAGAGCGTCGGAGAAGGAGGAAGAAGACAAACTGAGTCAACGGCTGCTCCACCTCAGCCACTCCCACATCCCGTTCACAAATCCAAAGAGCAGTGGATGAAAGTCCGAAGAGACGACTGGTGGAGCCGGATCAGAAGGACGACCCAACGAGCATGTGCCCAACGACCGGAATTATTTTTAAGAAGAATAAACGTTTACAGGATCAAACAATAAATGAATCCGGCTTTAAAATTGGAATAAACCACCCACTTACTTCGGAATTAAGTTTAATTCTGAATAATCATTTTCAGTAGGATTTAAGTGTTTACGTGGTCTTTTTAAATCATGTAAACGTGGCAAGTTTGGCATTGCACAAATCTGTCTTACATTAATTCAACTCCTGGTCTAATTTATTGCTCAAAAATATGGGGTCGCCTTTCCACAAATCTAACCCATAATTTGGCTTCATGGAACATTAAGGCACATCTCCAGGGAGACAAGCAGCCGACGGACCCTCCAGCGGACAAGTTACACAGTGCACCTTTAAATATTGATTGCGTGCGTCCAAACAGCAGATTGTCGCTAACTCCGCTCCGGCGTTAAACCGTCTCTGAGCACTAATATGAGTTGGTGAAAGTCATTGGAATCTGTTTGTGTTGTTTTGATAGAGCCCGCCGCGCACCCACTCTCGCCTGGCACTATGACAACGGTTGCCACGGCGCCGATTTATGCCCCAATCTCCGCGGCAAACTGGAGCTTTTCATTTTTTCCGGCGTTTTATGAGCGCGCCGTAGAGCCTCACAAGATCATAATGAAGTGTAATGGATGCCAAACAGTGCGGCCACAGAGAGGATGTAATTTTCTCAACGACGGCATAAATCTAGAGATGGAGGAGAGGAGAGGAGAGAGGGATGAGAGGAAAGAGAGATGAGAGGAGAGAGGGAGGAGAGAGGAGAGAGGGAGGAGAGAGGAGAGGAGAGAGGGAGGAGAGAGAGGAGAGAGAGGAGAGGAGAGAGGGAGGGAGGAGAGAGGGAGGAGAGGAGCGGGAGGAGAGGAAGGAGAGGAGAGGAGAGGAGAGAGGGAGGAGAGAGAGAGGAGAGAGAGGAGAAGAGAGGAGAGGAGGGGAGAGGAGACAGGGAGGAGAGGAGGGAGGAGAGAGGGAGGAGAGGAGGAAGGAGAGAAGAGAGGGAGGAGAGAAAGAGGAGAGAGGAGAGGAGAGAGGGAGGAGAGAGGGAGAGAAGGAGGAGAGGAGAAGAGAGGAGAGAGGGAGGAGAGGAGAGAGGGAGGGAGAGGGATGAGAGGAGAGGAGAGGAAGGAGAGGAGGGAGAAGGAGAGAATAGAGAGAGGAGAGAGGGAGGATAGAGAGAGGGAGGGGTAAGTGAGAGAGGGAGAAAGGGAAACAGAAAAAGGGGGAATAGAGAGATTAAGAGCGAGAAGAGCTGGCAGGATGAAGAGAGGGCGAAGATAGAGGAGAGACAGGGCACGAGAGGAGATGGAGTGGGAAAGAGAGAGAAAGAGAGAGGAGAAAGAGAGAAGGAAAGAGAGAGGGAGAAAGGCGGAAGGCAGGATAAATGAGAGTGAGGGGAGGGGTAAATATAGAAAGAGAGCGTGAAAAAGAGAGAGAGTGGATGGAGGTTAGCGCAGGTGAAACAGGACGCGCTCACATCGTGTCACAACAGCCTCTAAAGCCCATTCGTTTCACATACGGGGGGGAGACCGCAGTGAAGTCTACGGGAGAATGTGCCTCCGGTCTGTGGGCTCCAAACTGGTTCTAATAGATCCACACGTTATTCTCACACAGGAAAACAAAACCGACTGGAACATTTTGGAATATTTTTTGTTAATGGAAGCAGCTTGTTTTGTCTGGTCAAGGCACTGGTCGTGAAAGATTAAAAGTTAAAGGCTAAAGAGGTTAAAGGTTATTTTACTTCTAACTTCTAAAACCTCACTTATTAGATCACCACGTTCTTTTTATTGTTCTGAAAATGCTAAAATTCTCCAAAAAAACGACATATTAATGAGTTTTATAAGTTTCTTTTTCGTTTTTGATGGTTTGAATCTTGACCAGAGACCGAATAAAGAAGTGGACTGAGCGAGTGTGACGTCACCCACGGCGTTCGGCTCCAGTCAAATGAAGCTCACGAGGCTAGCAGTTATAGGAGCGAATTTAGAGCTGAATTCCTTATTGGCAATTGGAATTTATTTATTGTGGCGAAATAAAAATGGCAGGATCATGTAGAGCAGGTGAGCACGAACGTTTTAAGACCAAAATGAGGCTCACAGCAGCAGTTACAGAGAGAAGGACGACAATATTCCAATGTAAAATCAACTGGAAACAGAGACGATGGAGCCTGAAGCGTGCCCGTGAACACTTTATATACAGTCTGTGGTCCCTTCAACAGCGTCGGTCTTGATTGGCTCTTTGGTTTTGCACTCGGATTTCCAAATATGGTCCCTGGTTGAACATTAGCCAAGATAACTGGACTATTTTTCAGTGTAATTTGGAACACAGCGGGTTAACGGGTTAGTTATGTCCATTTTTATAAATATCATCTGTGGTCTTGGGATCTTTAGAGTTTGGATGTGGTTCAGGGTCAGGGTCCATGAGGCACACGTCTAAACAACACCCCGAAGTGTCACTGGGATAAGTGTTCTAGTCCTGGTTTGTTTAGCCCTGGTTTAGTCTTGTATTAGCCCTGGTTTAGTCTTGTGGTATTTCTGGTTTAGACCTGGTTTAGTCCAGGTTTGTTCCTGGTTTAGTCCTGGTTAAGTCTTGTGGTAGTCCTGGTTTAGTCCTAGTTTGTTCCTGGTTTAGTCCTAGTTAAATATTATGGTAGCCCTAGTTTAGACCTGGTTTAGTCCTGGTTTGGTCCTGGTTTAGTCCTGATTAAATCTTGTGGTAGTCCTGGTCTACTCCTGGTTAAATATTCTAGTAGTCCTGCTTTAGTCTTGTGGTAGCCCTAGTTTAGTCCTGGTTTAGTCCTGGTTTGGTCCTGGTTTAGTCCTGGTTAAGTCAAGTGTTAGTCTTGATTTAATAGTGTACTTTGTAGTAGTAGTACCATGTTTTTCTACCATTACAGGTCTTATCCACATGAAACCTGGAGCCGTGAGTGACCTGCGTATCTTTTTCCCCTTTTTTGACCCATAATCCCCGGTCAGGAGCACCTAGCCGCTCGATTAGCTTAGTGCGCATGTTTTAAGTTTACTTCTTGACCATAATCTTCTGACCTCCTGT
This sequence comes from Taenioides sp. WSHXM2023, assembly GCA_029959045.1. Classification (NCBI taxonomy): domain Eukaryota; kingdom Metazoa; phylum Chordata; class Actinopteri; order Gobiiformes; family Gobiidae; genus Taenioides; species Taenioides sp. WSHXM2023. The sequence goes on from CM057089.1 coordinate 33,099,071, forward strand.
GCCCTTCGCTGTAAAACCAACGCTAACGACGCTACATTCATAACATCCAAATTGAATCAGGATGCACTAAAAACCCACCTCCAGACCTGCTAACGTCTTCTTTAAACGACAAGTAGCCACGCGAACGATAATGAAGAAAATCCATAAAGACACACATTAGCATGCTAATTAAACAGGCGCTAATCTAAAGGCTAATATTCTTCAAAGAGTGTACATAATAGCGGCCATTTCCGTATCTTTCTATTGTCTGAAGGACTTTGGCTGACGATGTGGTTCGGAGCCAAAAGCGCCGGGCTCGTTAGAATTCCCATTGCGGTGGAAATGTGCTCTCAATCTGCTAATTGCTGCTCTTTATAACTCAGAGAGACGAGCCGAGAGGAGCCGAGAGGAGCTAAATCAAAGTGAGGAAGGAGGTGCTAAAAGGACTGCTCCAGAGACAGCAGCAGAGGAGAGGGTCAGTGGTGGAACGTAACGAAGTGAACGTAATGGGACTGTACTTGAGTATACATTTTAGGAATCTGTACTTTACTTTAAAGGTCCAATATGATGCTAAAGTTCCAAACTTGCAGCCCAGTCCCACACTTGCCAGAGCAGAAGAGTCTCTTCTAGAGTCTGTCTGAATCCGGAAGGGACTGGAACTGGACCACAGAGTGAGAAAAACCTCTGTCCAAACTCGAGACAATCCACTTTTTATTAAACCAAAGATGTTCATTTTGTCTTCTTCTGTAGTTTAACTTCTTGGTTTACAGTACTTGACGATACAGTAACGTGTATTTACCTTGCTGACTTGTTTCGGCTGCTGCTGCATCTTCAGAACTGTCCCTGGTGTTGGTGGTGACGTGTCATATATCAGCTGTTGTTACTTCCTGTAGGCGTGGTCAGCTGTTGTTACTTCCTGTAGGCGTGGTCAGCTGTTGTTACTTCCTGTGGGCGTGGTCAGCTGTTGTTACTTCCTGTGGGCGTGGTCAGCTGTTGTTACTTCCTGTGGGCGTGGTCAACCTGATGGACCTGGCAGGTCGCTCAGACTGACCACCCCTCCTTTTGCCCGGTGCTCTCTGAAGGAGGGTGTCCCAGGTGTGTGAAAGGAGAACTCTATGAATTCTATGGTGAAATTTGCTGTTTTTAAGGTCCAACATTATGCAAAATTGACTCTAGTGAGCTTTAAGCCTTGCTATAATGTTGTTCTCTTCTTAAAAAACAGACCTGGAGTTGTGTTTTGTTTCTTTCACACATTTTTGGGTAATCCTGAGTTATTAGTCTGTCTACATCTTCAAAACTCAAAATGCTCTGTTCCACCTTGTGATGTCATGAAGCGGTAGTTCAGTACAGCTTGGCAATTCCAGGGCTGAAATGATCCAAATGATTCTAGTGAAGGTGTATGGACTTTAAAAACATAGCAGAGCACTTCCTGTATTACCACGTGACATCATAAGGTGGAACAGAGTGTTTTGAGTTTGAGAAAAGAACTCCTAAATCTGCAGGGTTTGTGCGTTAAACATTTGAATGAAACAAAACACAACTCCAGGTCTGTTTGTGAAAATAGAGTAAAATGGGCCCGTTACCCTTGGATGGATTCTGGTGATTTTTGTGACTTCACAAACTCACGAAAATGCATCTTGAGATGCTCCCGCTGTCCGGTTTAAATTCGAACCTCCGCAGTGGTCGGCAAAATCAAAGGGCTTCGATGAGGAGGTGTTTCAGACAACGTGACGACAACCCCAAACTCCAGGCCTGCCATTATTATTGTCATACTGTAGGTGAAGTGTCTGGCCTTAAGACACAACTGTAATCAAACCAGTCTTCGGGTCTTCAGTAAACTCCTGACCCCCATGATGTTCTGTTTTATTTATTTGTCTGCGTTCCGTGATAGATAACGTATGGCTCGGACTCTTTAAATCCTTCCGGTAAACTCGCCCTCTTTCTCCCAACTCTCCCATTGTTCTCGACATCAAAACTCCAAACTTTCTCTCCAAATTAAGTCCATCTTTGTGTTAATTTCTGCCCATCTGTCCCTCATCTGCCTCACCCCCCTGTCCCCGTATCGTCCCAGGCCGCTAACCCCCTCACCAGCAATATGTAATTAAACCTGGTGCATATTCTTTAATCCGAAAGGCTATTACAGACCCTGCTATTGTCTGCAGCCTCTCCGGACCCACGCGCCTTTAACTGGGCAGATAAGGCAGCCGAGGCCCTCTAAATCTGCTGCTGTAATGGAATGGGCCTGGCCTAAGCTCGTATTTATGCCTGATATGTGAAGCAGTCATTACAGAGGAACGCATGTGTCTCTGTAGGGATCAGTGTTCAGATGAGAGTGCTTTGTGTGTGACGACGCTGTGATTTAAGTGAATGCTCCGGATACTTACGTTAATTGCTACTTTTATTTTTGCGGTTAAATCTGGATGGTTTCTGGTGGTGATTGTGATGTGCAGGAGGGATTAGGACTTTGCACATTTTTAGTATTATTTTAATTCCGCTCGTGGTATTTTAAATCTCATGACACCACGAGAACCTGCTCTTTTATCAAACACATGGACCCTGATGTGGGACGTGACAGGGACAGAGGACAGTGGAGCGCCTGGGGTCGTCCTCCAGATCTGAGACGGACACATTCGCACAAATGGTCCATACTGTAGAGGGACAGGACCAGACGGAATGTAAACAGGATGGAGAACAAATGAGGAACATTTGTTTACATTTGGCTTGGACAAAACGAGTTAAACGCAGTGGAGTTTTTATTATTATTATTATTATTATTATTATTATTATTATTATTATTTATTATCCTTTATTATCCCTGTAGGGAAATTATCCTTCTGCATTTCACCCATCCCTCAGGAGCAGTGGGCAGCACATCCTTCAGGCGCCCGGGGACCCATCTCCGTAATCTTGTTGCTAGGCTTGGTCAGGACCTCAGCTGGAGGATTTTTTTTTTTTTTTTAACCTATGGAACATGTTTTTGGGTTTGGGTTTTTTTGAAACATTTTGAGAAGCTGCAGTTCCAAAAGGCAGTGCTACAATGACAGCAAAAGCACTCAATAAAATAATTTTAAAAAAATTTAAGGTCCAATATTGTGGTCTGAATCACATTCTTGTGTCTCGTTGAAATTCTGTCTTGCCCTGTGCCACTGAATAAAGTCTGAGGTGGACTGCAAAAAGGCCATGATAGTTCTTGGATGTAATATAAAGAAAATGGATTAAAATTTATTTTAATTTACATCTCAACCGTGTTGAGATGTAGCAAGGTAGTTAAAAAACTAAAACAAAATGTAATCAAGAAAAAAATTGTTGTAAAACTGTCAAAGATAGTTTTATTCCAAAGCAGAAGTGCGTCGTTACCCTGGCTGAAGCAGTGCCAGTCTTAACTCTTCAGTATCAGTCTGCACAGGTGTTTGCGTTGAAGAAAAGGAGGGACTCTCAGATGAGTTTTAGTAGCAGCAAATCATCAACAAACTACTCCAGTATTCAAATATTTTAGTTTTTGGCTTAACACAAGCAGCACTGTGCCCTTTTTATGATGTTGATACGTAAGTGTTAAAATGCTTTTGTTGAAAATCTGCACCTTCTACTTAAACTCCACATCAGCAGCAGCTCACAGTGAAAGGTTTTCACTTTGGTTTGTGCCAAGAAGGACGACCATTCGAACATAAACTAATGCAAATAAACAGTTTTGACCCACGGCTCAAGAGTCGCAGCGTAGAGACTGACACAGGACGTCACAAAAGACCTTATTTCTTTGACAAACTCACAATCATTTAAGCTTAGACTGGCATCCTGTGGAGCAGAGAGGACAACAAGGACACCCTGTCACATAAACAAACATGTAATACGTAAAGTAAACAACAAGTAATCTTCAGCACGTACTGTTTCTGTGTCCATAAGCAAGACACTTCACACTGCCCACTCCACGTGTCTGTCCTTCGCTCTCTCACAATGATAATGTATTCTCCAGATTAGACTTTTTAATGCTCTTTTCCTCCTCAGATGTGCACGGTGACACCAAGGCAGGTGCCCCCGTCCGGTCCAGGTGTTGGCACGAGTCCGACCCCGATCCGGCCCGCGCCCCGCCTCTTTAGTACCACCACTTCACCGTCACCACACTGACAACACACTGACAACACACTGACAATATGGAGACAGGAGCCCTTTATTAAGACACTATCCAACTCCCAACAAGCCCCGCTGCGTCCCACCAGCGGAATAATTACGACGGGGAGCGCGAGCGGCAGGTGGCTCTTGGCAGGGGCAAAGGATCCGGCGCGATGTGGAAAAGAAAGTAAAAGGCTCCATCTGGTCTCGGCGGGGGGAGGCGAAGGAACGCGTTAGCATATTGTCAGGAGCATCGCGGAATACACACGTAATAATGGAGACGCTTGTTTGGAAAAATGGGACAGAAGTGAGGCCCCCGGGGAGAGGAGGGGAACTACACGTGTGCGCCGGCGGATGTTTTGAAACGCTACGGCGAGACAGGAGAGGGGAGGAGGGATGGTCATCGAGGACTTTAAGAGGCACTATGGAACTTTTCTGGCGTGGAAGCCTTCTACCTGCTTGTCTCTATGGAGATGTTATCGTTTTGCCTGGAATGTTTCACAGTACGGCATTTAAACGTCTTATATTACACAAAACTGACTCATATGAGGTTTACGTCATGTTAGAATGTAGGTACCTCCTCAAAAACAGACCTGGAGTTGTGTTTTGTTGTTCATGTTTGAGTAACACTTAATTATTAGTCAAACCTCAAAACGTTCTATTCCACCTTGTGATGTCATGAAGTTATAGTAATAGTTTTCCAAGTTAACAGACGTTTTACCTTTAGTTCAGTGGAGATCGGCAATTCCAGGGCTGAAATGATCCAAGTGATTCTATTGAAGGTGTGTGGAGTTTAAAAACACAGTGGAGCACTTCCTGTATTACCACATGACATCACAAGGTGGAGCAGAGTGTTTTCTCTTTGGGGGTTTGCGCATTAAACTACATTATACCATAGATCAGAAAAAAACATAGTACCGCCCTTATTTTGTCAACTACAGGTGTTTTGTTACCTTCAAAAATATTCATTCTTACTGGTTTTACTCTCCACAGACCTGACCTGTAACCTGGCTTGGTGGCTTGTCTCCACGGAGATAGATATGTGTAATATCATATTGTGGAACAGAATTAAATCTCCACAGAGAAATGGAGGTGCCGTACCTTCCAGAAGAAAAGTTATATGTGTGTATCTTTATTTTAGTGCAAGAATTGTGTTGTGTGAGTGTTGTGTGTTTTCATTCACACGTTTAACACACAAACCTGCAGATTTCAGTTTTTTGTTCTACCTCGTGAAGCCATTTTTAATACAGGAAGTGCTCCACTGTGTTTTTAAACTCCACACACCTTCACTAGAATCATTTGGATTATTTCAGCTCTGAAATTTGCCCTATTCACACTCACAGGAAGACATTTGGAAACATGCGGATGTCGACTTCCGGTGTATTTCCCGACTCTGGGCCTGTGATAAAACCGTGGATTCAGCCGCAGCGTCTTCACAACCTGCCAAAGATTTCAATGGAGGACACAAACTAACAGGCAGTTTATAAAAGGAAAAAATAAAGAATACAATCATACCTATATGAAGAAAACCAGGACATTTTCTCAGTTTTCCAGATTTTGTTAAAGTTCCTATCACCAACAGAGCCCAAAGGAAGGTTTTGTGATGTAAGCGTTAGAGCCAATTGTCAAACTTTACAGAACTTCATGACATCACAAGGTGGAACAGAGCGTTTTGAGGTTTGGAGATGTAGACAGACTAATAATAAAGAGTTACTCAAACATGTGAATGAAACAAAACACAACTCCAGGTCTGTTTTTGAGGAGGAAACAACATTAGAACACGACTTACCCAACCTTAAAGCTCACACGGCTCAATTCTGCGTAACATAGAACCTTTAAAGTATTTCATCCCATTGTGTTGTAGTTTATATTTTCAGTTTTGCTTTTAAAACCTTCGACACTGTTTGGGTTCATCCTGTTTTGCCTGTAAAATCTCTATTAGCCTCATTGTATTCAGTCCACGCAGAGTCAGAGGAAACATCTGCTCTCACTGAAGACTCCACACATCTGCATAATCACCACACCTGGAGCTGGAGACGAGGCCTGATCAGGGCATCAGCAACCACCTCAGACCCGCGCTACCTCCACCCAGGCAGGAGGTTGTGGGTTAAACTCCTGATCTGTTCTAATGTCGTTTCCTCGTCACAATCAGACCTGGAGTTGTGTTTTTGTTTCATTCACATGTTTAACACACAAACCCTGCAGATTTAGGCTGAGTTCTTCTCTCAAACTGAAACACAAAAAAACACACTCTGTTCCACCTTGTGATGTCATGTGGTAATACAGGAAGTGCTCCACTATGTTTTTAAACTCCACACACCTTCACTAGAATCATTTGCATAACTTCAGCCCTGGAATTGCCGATCTCTACTGAACTAAAGAGGGAGAGGAGAAGGTCGAGATGTGAGAAGAGCGAGAGGAAGGAGAGGAGAGACTGAGGAGGGAGAAGATGTGGGGAGAAGCGGGAGAAAGAGAGAGAAAAGAGAGAAGACTAAGAGGGAGAGAGAGGAAGGAGAAGAGAGAATGAGCAGGGAGAAGAGGATGGGGAGTGGCAGAAGAAAGAGAGAGGAGAGAAAACTAAGTGGAAGAGAGAAAGGAAAGCGAGAGAGAAGATGAAGAGGGAGAGAGAGGAAGGAGAGGAGAGACAATAGGGTGGGGAGAAGTGGGAGAGAGAGAGAGAGGAGAGAAGACTAAGAGGGAGAGAAAAAGAAAGGAGAGAGAGAGAAGATTAAGAGGGAGCGAGAGGAAGGAGAGGAGAGAATGAGCAGGGAGAAGAGGGTTCAGAGAGGCGGGGGAAAGAGAGAGAGGAGAGAGAGAGGTGAGAAGACATAGTAGGAGAGAGAGAGGAAGGAGAGGAGAGAGAGAAGATGATGGAAGGGTGGAGGTGGTGGTCTTCTTTAATACTCAGGACTTAAAGGTGCATTGTGTAACTTTTCTGTTTGTGGTGCTTTTCTGCATGGAATTGCCAAGCTCCACTGAACTAAAGGTAAAACGCAGCTGTTCACTTGAAAACTGCCACTTCATGACATCACAAGGTGGAACAGAGCGTTTGGAGCTTTGGAGATGTAGACAGACTAATAATAAAGTGTTACTCAAACATGTGAATGAAACAAAACACAACTCCAGGTCTGTTTTTGAGGAGGAAACGACATTAAAACACGACTTAAAGCTACAATGGTCCATTCTGCATAACACAGGAGCTTTAATAATGTTACAGAATCATAATCCTCCATGTTAATATTAAATAAAATAGCTGGAGGACACTCATATATTTTACATGTAGTTTTGCTACAACCATTTAACAAAACATGCAATGCCCCATGTTGTAATTAATAATAAAATGATAAGACAAGATCAGGTGCGGTCCTGTCCTTCACCTGTCAGAGCCTGAAATAAAAACATTATCCAGCCATCAACTTTTACACAAAGTCCTGAAGGGGAATCTCAGGGTTTAATAACTTATTTCATTTAGAAAAGAAAATACTACTACAATACTTAAAGGTCTTATATTACACAAAACTGACTCTTTAAGATTTAAGCCATGTTAGAATTCTGTTACCTCCTCAAAAACAGACCTGGAGTTGGATTTTGTTTATTGATCCAAACGGAAATTCCAAGTTTTGCCGCTCCAACGTTTCCACTGTGTGTCTCAGTCCCTTTGTGTCTCAGTCAAATGTCTCAGTTTAAGGAGGACAGGTCAGGGAGGGTCAGCAGATTCTGTGTCGGGGCAGTTTGAGGAGAGGAAGAGCCAAAAGTCTGTGTCCTACAGCATCACAGCAGCCTCCAGGGGGCGTCAGGTGAACACAACAGGAAAGGCCTCGTTCTCACTTCGCTCTGGTGTTTCGGTTTGTGACGAAATGGTTCATTCCCTCAAATTATTTCTTCTGGAAGGTCTCAGCCATATTTTCTGCCACATATGGTGTAAATGCCTGTAGCATCTCGAATGTCCACAGCTAACTTCTCGATGAGGACCTTAGCTGGCCTCTTGTCTGTATGAAAATGGGAAAAACAAACTTCATTTCACACAATTTAACAGTCCTTTATTTGTGTCCTTTGAGCTGCACGTGCTGCACTTTTTAGTTGGTTAAAATCCCATGATATGATGTTAAAAACTGAGCTCAAAAAACAAAAAGTTTCAGTGAAGCAAAACTCAACTCCGGGCTGTTTATGATGAGGAAACAACATTAGAACATAGATCAGAAAATAGCGTAATATAGGCTCCTTAAAAAAATAATATTGAGCCAAAAAACTGGACTAGTTTAGACCTTTACAAAGGTTCTGAAACATATTTTCTTGTACAGTTTCTTGTATTAGTTTAACCTTCTCAAATATTATTACTCCTGCTTGTTTTTAGTCTGTAAACAGAATCTCGAAATAAATAAAATTGCAAACCTAAGCACAATCCGTCTACTCGTCTTTGAACCTGCGTCGTCCCGAGTGAGCTCCGGAGCAGAGCCTTGGCCCCGTTTTCAGCTCTCTGAAAGATTTAATAGACGTCATAATTTATCAGTGCGAGCCCAAAAGTGCTTCTTAATTAAGTGCTCCGCTAATGAACATTTTAATTTGATCCCTGGGAGGACCTGGCTGCGCTAATTGCAATATTCCACACATTTGTTACCGCGCGGTGCCCTTGGCGATGGGGCTGTCGAGAGCAGCCCGAGCACGACCGAGCAAGAGGAGGGAGGGGGAAACAAGATAACATACAAAATACACCAGCTATTATGAGATATATAGCCCCAGAGAAGGTTCGGGATTCACCATTTTGAAAATTAAAAGCTGAGACATCTTTCGTGTATTATGTTCGTTTTGGTAAAGTGAAGTGGTTTGGTTTGGTTTGGTTTGATGGGATTGTACCTGTGTTAAAGGTCCTAATATTACACTAAACTGACTCTTGTAGCTTTAAGTCGTGTTCTAATGTTGTTTCCTCCTCAAACACAGACCTGGAGTTGTGTTTGTTTCATTCACATGTTTGAGTAACTCTTTATTATTCATCTGTCTACAGCTCCAAAACTCAAAACGCTCTGTTCCACCTTGTGATGTCATGAGTTTTCAAGTGAACAGCTCCTTTTGCTTTTTGTAGAGTAGAGATCGGCAATTCCAGGACTGAAATGATCCAAATGATTCTAGTGAAGGTATGTGGACGCTTTTCTGCATTACCACGATGACATCACAAGGTGGAACAGAGTGTTTTCAGTCTGAGAGAAGAACTCAGCCTAAATCTGCAGGTTTGTGTGTTAAACATGTGAATGAAACAAAACACAACTTCAGGTCTGTTTGAGATGAGGAAACGACATTAGAACATAAATCAGAAAATGTGGTGCTCTTAAATCACTTCTTAAAACACACTTTTAACTGGTTTTGAGGTCTTTTACTGTTCAATAATTGTTGTATATATATTTCACTATATTATACTTTTTTAATCTCTGTGTACATCACTTTGGTCAACTTTGTTATTTTAATTGTGCTTTATAAATAAACTGGATTTGGATTTGGAAATGGAAAAAAAAAAAAAAAAACATGGCTTGCTGTAGTGTGAAGTAGTGTATCCACAGGAGGTACGTTTTTGTGATGATGTTTACGGTGACGTCAGCTCCTATTGGGCATCGAAGTCAGCAGATATTTTTCTTTTATTAAGTTGTCGGCACGGTGGCTGAGTGGCAAACTCATGCCTCACAGCAAGAAGGTTATGGGTTCGATCCCCGGGTCGCCCGGGCCTTTCTGTGTGGAGTTTGCATGTTTCCTCCCCGTGTCTGGATGGGTTTCCTCCGGGTACTCCGGTTTCCCCCATCAACCAAAAACATGCAACACCCCTATGAACAGTTTACCATCAAGGACAGTCAAGGAATTCCTCCCTCCTGTGGCTCACCACCTGCAGAGGGGTTCACCACCTGCAGAGGGGTTCACCACCTGCAGAGGGGTTCATAGGGTCTGGGTCTGGTGCACAGAGTAATGGGCAGTGTGCTGCCCCCGCGACCCAGCCGGATTAAGCGGGAGAAGATGGATGGATGGAAGTTGTTTTAGATCAGTATTGCAATTTAAAATGTCCAAGTTGAGAAGAAATGTACAAAAATACAGGAAGTCGCAATGAGTTCTAAAACGAAACGGAATACCTCGACTTACGTCATCAGGACCAAAAATTCCATCCAAAATACAGGGACAATTTATGCACAAGGAAGACAGAATATGGAATTAACAAAAGAAAGATGACATCTGTTTTTATTAGTTTTGGCCCCTGTTTATGTTGCGGTTGCTAGGTAACAGCAGGGGCGTCGGACTGGGGCAGGGTTAAAGGGTACAGTTTACCAAGGGCCCAGTGCAGGTAGGGGCCCCTCACAAAGTCTTCTAATCTGCATTTTTCAGTAGACAAAATCTAGTGTGGGCCCCCCAAAACAATTTGTGCCCAGAATTTGACGCTACACCTCTGGGTAACAGCTACAGAATTTTCTCTTCGTCAACCAGGAAATAGAATCATAAACAAGGATTTTAAAATTTTTTATTTGTTTATCTTATCTATCTTTAAGGGAAGTTTAACCTGTCATAAACACTTAACACAAATGTAAGTTTTCTGGTGCTTGTCTTTATGTTAGTGCATTACAGCTTTCTACAGCTTTCAAAATTAATTAATACAGATGGGGAGCAGCTCAAATTAAAATAGTTAAAATGCAAAATTATGATGAATACAGTGAGTTATTGGGTTTAGTGACTAATTCAAAATACAGGTTCAACATTTTTGAATTTACCTTTTGGATATTACATGGCAAAGTACAATGTGATCAATAGGGAAATCTGTCTCTTTTTTGTTTGTTTTTTTCATACAAGAAAACAGATAAACAGTACACACAAAGATTACAAGACTTAGGTGTAGTTAAATGATACAGATTGATAATTTCAGTTCTTTATAAATTGATAACATGTTTATTTGGACGGTTTTCTAATGATTTAAGATAATATTGTAGATTGCATTTGAATTGAAAGAAATTATTCCACTTACAACAACGAATTAAACATTTTCCATATAAATTCCATATAAAATTTTAATTATATATACGATTTTTATCTATATTGTTATAAATAATACAAACAAAACAGGGAAATCTGTCTCATTATTGAGTCTGAAAACCACCAACAGTTCATGTCCGTGTTTTGCTTGGAATGTTGGAATGTATACACAAAATAATATACTGCATACCCGACTCGAAAGTACTGCAGTAAAGTTCAAGCGCTCTATCACTCGTGTGAACCGTGCCTCGCCCTTTCCCTAATATTTATTTTTAACACGAGATATTATGCTCAAAGCACCCGTAAAGCTCTTTCAAATATGTCTGGAACCGTAATACCCCAAATCCATCTGTCCCACCTCTGCATTTAGCTCCAAGATGGCCGCCACTAACCCATTTAAACGAGTCCGCTCCTCTGTGACACAACAAGACCATTAGCCCCGGGACCCCTGCACTACCGTAGCATATTATACCGTCTCTAATGGACCGACTTCCCCAAGTAATTCCCCCCATATGAAGAAACAGGCAAAAAATCTGTTTGCATTATCCGTGCGCAGCATCTGTGCGGGATATGTATTTAATATTCACGTCTTCGCTGCTCGCTTAATCCCCAGCCAGGAGATTATATGGGACGCTATTGTTTCATTAGTGGAAAAAGCAATTGTGGCACAGTATTAAAACGCAATACACTTGACATCCATACCGTCGCCCCCCTCGCGCTTTCCTCACGTCGCACGGGGTCGCTCATCGTCCAGCAGCAGGTTAGCATTAGAGATTTTAAACTACACTTAGTGCATTTGCGGAATTACGCTAAATCTTTTGTTAGCGTGGAAGCGGGAGGCGGTGCTGCGTGCGGAGCGTGAGGTGAGGGGAGCGGTGCATGTCGGAGCGGATCACGGAGATGTGTTTTAAAAGGGGCTAAATGTCAACAGGTTAGAAGGCGGGAACATCTGGAGCGGTCGTTAATTACAGATGGACAGATGTTTGAGTGGAGACAATGGAGGAGAGCTGGCGTGGACTTATATCTGAGGGGTTCTGGGTCAAATACGGACAGAAGTGCTCAAAATATTCCACTGTATAAAACGTTTTGGACGGCGCTGTTGCCGCGGTGACCACATGTCCTTCTGTCGTCGTTGGTGGCGGTCGAACGTCCTTGTCAAAGCGCGGTTTTGTCAGAAGCTACGCGAGGCCAGCTAGTGTTCGGATGAGAGACGCCTCAGGAATATCAAAAACCACCCCGGAGCGCTAGTGGCAAAACTGTCGTTGTGTCCTTAGGCAAGACACTTCATCCACATTTGAACTTTGATGCAACACCTTAATATTTTGGCTACTTAAAGTTTTATATTACGCAAATCTGACTCTTGTGACCTTTTAACCATGTCCCAGAGTTGTGTTTATTAGTCTGTCTACATCTACAAAGCTCAAAACGCTCTGTTCCACATTGTGATGTCATAAAATGGTAGTTTTCAAGTTAAGAGCTTCTTTTTATCTTTAGTTCAGTAGAAATCGGCAATTCCAGAGCTGAAATGATCCAAATGATTCTAGTGAAGGTGTGTGAAGTTTTAAAACACAGTGGAACACTTCCTGTATTACCGCATGACATCACAAGGTGGGACAGGGTGTTTTTTTTCTTGTTTGAGAGAAGAACTCGTGCTAAATCTGCAGGGTTTGTGTGTTAAACGTGTGTGAATGAAACAAAACAAAACTAAATGTATGTCAGACGCTAGTGTAATATGGGA